>RWGY01000031.1:23271258-24010500 GCA_007726485.1 Eragrostis curvula
CAATAAGGAATTGCTCTTTGTCGTCCTCCTGTGCCGGTCCATATACAGTAATTAAGCAAATCTCTTTATTTAATTTCTTGTCCTTCACATTACAAACCATAAACTTGCCAGTTGAGAATGATATGACATCAAATCGGTCTAGATTAATGCCACACAAAATACCTCCTGATTTGCCTCTAGAGGGCACCCAGTGCCAGGCAAAGGATTTTTGGAGGTCCAACTTTCGAAAAAATTTATCACTGAATTTTTTTTTCATTGTTTCCTGTACCCCAATGAAATCAATATGGTTATCAAGAATAAGATCCTTTAAACAGGGACCAAGGCCCTTTTTCTCCATCCCCCTACAGTTCCAGATTAGACCATGCATTTCAAAATTTTAGTTTTCTGCTGCCGTTCCTCAGCTTAACCCCTGGGCTAACCATAGGATTTGCTGCTTTGCTCTCTCTTCAGGAGAGGCTGTAATTTTTCTCTACTACCACAAAAGGATTTCTTCTTCTTCTTTCGTTTGGCTTTCTTACTGGACACAATAGTAAACCTTTCATCATCCTCAGAATCATCTGAGAACCACTCTAGGAACTGAATCTCCTCGGAGGGGAGTTCATTTTCCTGAGTGTTTCTCCTGAGGCTGTTCATTACGTAGCTTTACTTTCTAAATTGTGCCTAGCAATCTCCAAATCTTTTATAATATTAATTTTTTCCATATCTTCAATGTTTATTTTAACACCCATATTAGCAGTTTTATCAAGCAAAGTAAGATTATCAAGAACAGCAAATGAATTGTGTTGGGACAGGTTAGTACCTTCAAGGTTCTTCTTCCTTGTTAGCTCTTCAGCCCTGTCAGCCACCTTGCCATATTGTCCTTGCAGCCTTAAGCTTTTCCTGACTAGATCAGAATCATAGGTCTTTTTGCCTTTGTCTTTTTCTCAACTTGGGTTCAGCCTCAGAGTCTTGTTCCTCAGTGTTGTCTTGTTCCAACTCATTGCAACCATCCTCATTTCCACTATGCTGTGATTTTTCCACAATCATCTCCATTTGTGATTTTTCATCAGCCGGTATCTGTCCTTCTTTTTCCTTGTCCTCCTCTTGGCTTGACAACTCGAGAAAAGGCTCCTCCTGTGACCCTTTACTGGGCTGATTGAGATTGCCCTCTCAGTTCCATCCCCTTCCTCGATTTGGTTTGTTTCATCCACTTTAGCTGTATGAATCTCTCCATCAGTGTCAATCGTAGAGTCATATATTTTGGTGATATCACCCTTAGCAAAGCATTCTCAATTGCTATTTTTGCTTCGATTGCAGAAAGTGGATCAAATCTGGACTTCACCAAGTTGGTGCCATACTCATTTATCACTACTGAGTGGTCATCTTGGCATTGCATGGCCCATAGTTTCCTGTTATTGTCACAGAATTCAGCTTCCTTACTGCATTGCCCTAGGTTTAGTGATTCAGTACCTGGCAGCACCAAATCCCCCATGTGGGGACTGTCATCTTCATCACTCTCCTCCTCATCATGAATTGAGAGAACCAGGTTCTTGTCTTTAACAGACCCCTCCACATTTATCTTGTTATCTTTGAAAGGATTCACATATGTTGCCTGTGCACTGGCCAGGAACTTAGCAGGTGCAGAAGAAAATTTGTTACCCCCAGGGTAGTATTCTGCCTGTTTTGTCCAGCATTCTCATCTATCCTTGGTTTCTTGGGAGAGGGTTTGTCTTCTTTTCACCTCCAGTGTCATCTCTTCTAACCCATTGATTCCCTGCAGGGTTGGTTGTACCCTCTTGAGGGATTTCTCTTTGGAAGAAGAAATCATAAAAGTGAAGACCCAGCATCCCTTCAACTATTGCAGGAACTTTTGTAACATCTTTGCAACCGATTTTTACTCTCACAAAGTCAAACTTATGCATATTGTTTTTATCCACTTCCATGGACAACCCCACTAATGACCCCACCCTGCTGACATTCTTCATTGATCTCTTGTCATATGGAATACCTTTGATTCTGAACCAAGCTTCTTCCAGTTGGCCTTTAGCATCCATACCAGTTTTCCAAGGTTTGATTTCTATCACAGCTGATGGTACAGTCCTCAGTCTCATTTCCATGAAGTGTGACATTTCCTCCACTTTCTTAGCTGTGGGGAACCTCATTTGAAATCTCTTCTCTGCAATCTTCTTGGCATACCATCTCCAAGTTGAACCTGGACCAGCCAAGGTTTTGAATTCATTTTCAATCTGTTTTGCAGAGACCTCTCCCTGCTTGACCTCAATGACTCCCACAGTTGACATGTCTTTTACCCCCTCTTCACAAGGTGAGTCCTCAATATAGTAAAATCCCATTCCTGGTATAGCTGACCCACAGAACTGAGCCACATAATTCCATGGCTGGAATTCGGCCCCTCATTCTGCATTCTATTCTCTCTGATTATTCTATTTAGGTGTTTTCAGGCTTTTTGTAGCATATTCCTTTGTATTTAGGTGTTTTCATTATGCATATTCCTTTGTATTTAGGTGTTTTCAGGCTGTTTTGTAGCAGCTCATCTTGGTGTTTGACATGTAAAAGCTAGATGCACCTTCGTTGTGCAGAGGCCGGAACATTATTTCACCTCGAAATAAAAGCTTCCTTTATCTTAAAAAAAAAAGAGTGAACTTATTAGTGATGGCCACGAGTAACCAGACACTGAAAAATCGAACACGTTATCTGTTTACGTACGGCAGTGATCGCACCAATCGAGTTGAGGGACGCCCCTCGCGCATCAATGGATGGCACTCAACGTTTTCCTGATACTCGCGGGACGACGCTTCGGCTGAAGAAGGCAAGGCTGCGAGGGCAAGTGCTACCCGGCGGCGAGGTGGGGGCGTCCCTCTCCGGTGACGAGTCGTACGTCCCTGGCGCACGCTGCGTCTGGCTGCGCGGCGTCAGCAACGCAGCCGACGGAATGCTCCGCAATGCCGCGCCGACGCCGAACCCACCGCGAGATGGGGACACCGGAACTGCCGACACAAAGACGATCATCAGAACTCTCTGTGTTTTATAGTATGGTTTTTTTTCCCCCTTTTTGAACAACTGGACCAACTATTTATCCTGGACGGCCTGCCTTTCATTTTTTTGTTCTGAGAAGTCCTGCGCGGCCTGCTACATCGCGAAAAAAAAAAAAGCTAGTCACTCGTGGGTCTTTGATGGGCGTCCGCTGAACAGTATAATGGGCCTAAATTTGAGGAGCACCTGTTCAGCCCATTGGCGGCCTGTTGTTCAATAACCTTTTGACCTTCCACCTCCGTACACCACATGAAAGGAAATGCAGTTCACAAGCTGGTCAAGGGACATTCGATTCCCCTCTAGAGAAAGTGGGAGCCGTAAATCTTCAAGAGGGAAAACGAGAAGTTTTTGGCGTATGCCTTCAATGCTGGGCTCTTCGTGCGAAATCCGAAGGGGCAATCTGCCGTTTCGTATTCTACTCTGGCTGATCTAATTCCAGGACCATTCAGCGGAGACTGCATACACGTATTTAAGGACCACAGCTACATGTAACACAATGAAGAAATTGCACTCCACCAATCCACCATGTCGAAGATCGAAGAACCAACCATCGAGGTGAAGCTGTTCGTCGACAAGGAGAAGAAGAAGGTGCTGTTTGCCGAGTCCGACAAGGAGTTCGTCGATGTCCTCTTCAGCTTCCTCACGATGCCTCTAGGCACCATCGTTCGCCTCATGGGCAAGCAGTCCCAGATAGGATGTCTCGATCAAATCTACAAGAGTGTTGAGGATCTCAGCTCGGATTACTTCCAAACCAAGGCATGCAGGACGATGCTTCTTGCACCGCTCAACGCTGCCTCCAGCCATTGCAGTCGTCTCAAGATCAACGTCGATGACACCAAGAACAGGGAGGTTTATGTCTGCAAAGACACAGGTTGTTGCGCTCACCGTGCTTTCAGTTCGGTCCCTGACTCGGCCTGCAAATGCGGTAAACTCATGGAATCTTCTGGGCAGTCTCCAGATACTATTGGCGAGATTGCTGATGGGGCTGGAGTTTTTGTTAATGGATGTTTGAAGTTTATCACTACCGATGATTTCCAAGTTGCACCAGCATCCACATCTTTAATGATGTCTCTTTTGAGAAATTAGGAGTTCGGGATCCAGCTAATCTTGAGCAGAAGGTTCTCCACCTTACTTCAGAAAAGGTTTGTCTACCACAATTCTAGGCAGTTTGTTGGCAGGAGAAATTTTTTTGTAAAATTTCAGTGGCTCACTATAGTTTCTTTCAGATTACAGGCTTACTGAAGAGATCATTGGCATCCAAGCAACCTCTTACCGGACTCTATTTCGATGATCCTATGCCGTACAATGATTCAAGCCAATGTGTACTACTGCCCCAGAACTTGAATCCTGAGACTGTAACAGATAACTCGGACACGCTAGATAATATGAAGATAAGAGTTGTTCAGATGAAAAACAACTCCACTCTGCTGTATGCTGAAGCTGGCAATGATTTTGTTGATCTTTTCTTGGCTTACTAAGCATCCCACTAGGATCGATAATAAAATCTTTGGATCAGCGTTCGTCAAATGGGTGCCTGATAACCTCTACAGGAGCATAGATGGAAGTTGTAAAGGATGCATGATATCAGAACGACAAAGCTTTGCTACTAGCCCCAACGCTGGCACCATTCTTCGGTGTTGCACCTCTAAGATCCTTCAAGCTGACGAATCAGTTCCGAAAGAGTTGAACATCAACGTCTGCTTTACATGCTTCAAGAAATGCGGTTTCTTAGATCTTCGCCATTGCCATGAAAATTCCATATAATCCTTATCTTCGCCGCTGTGTTTCTAATTGCCAAGAGACGGTGAAGTCCACAAAACTTTGCGAGTTTAAATCCAAAATCACCAAACGATGGGAGCGAAAATGGAGAAGCATATGTGAAAGCCGGAGTATGAAATTCGTGGTTACAAATGACCTTAATGTTTCATCCACTCTCTTTATCAACCCACTCTTCAAATTGTTAGCGATGCCAAGATCGAGATGGAGAAACTCGTGGAGAAAGAATCACTCTCACAAAGTGCCAGGTACTTTCGTGCAACGCTGAGATTTCCCATTTTTTTTTAATGTAGACCATTCCTTACTCTTGGTGTTCTTGATACTCCCACAGATTATGGGGCTGCTGAGAGCTGTCCTGATGAGTCGCAATGCTCTCGGCTCTGTGCTTCTGCCTCCCAAGAAAAAGAAGCTGAGTCATCTCAGATACTAGTTGGCACGGCTTGCTCGAGAAAAAAAGGCGTGTTTCATATAACACAATGCTTGAGAAGCGACGCTATGATGAATCATCTGTTTCCAAATAATATGACACAATGCTCGTTGTGCAAGTTGAACATTGATCACGGGCAGAAATTGGTTTCAGTTTCGTACTTCTTCTTCTTCTTCTTCTTTTTTGCGAAGGGAGTTTCGTACTTAACTTGTTCTATTCAGACGCAGTGGAAAGGCAACGTAACAAAAAGCGGTAATAAATCTCAGAGCCTTCTTGAATCTTGACACAGGCCTTTGGTGCCGTCGAGTGTGTTTGATTTTTAGCTTCTTGACACAGGCCTTTGTGCACATGCAATGCACGGTGCTTTTGTTACTTTTTCCAGGATAGACGTTTTTATTTTCTGTGACTCCTGCCAACCTCACCACCAGCCCATACAATATTTTCGTAGAAAAAAAAATCAAAACTTTGTTGGGCAAATGGTCCTCAGGCGGGACAAGAGAGGGCAGCAGGAAGACGATCCGAGCCCAAGTGGTGCCGCCACCTCTGATTTGCGGAGGACAAGTCAGGCCAAGCCCACGGACCGTACCCAAAGTAAAAGCCGAAAGCAAGTGGGGCCACGATCCCGCTCGGCGTGCCCCACACGTCGCCACGTCACTGCCCCCACGTCTCGATGGCACCGCCGCGCCGCGTGCTCCGGCTGCGCTCCTCGCCGCCTATAAAGCCTGCCCACTGGACACGGCGGCTCCGTTTCTGGCGCACTTCTAATTTTTTCTTCCCGTTTCCCGATTCAAGTCAGCGGTTTAGTTAGGGTTCGAGATCTCGGCAACCGCATCGAGCAAGCATGGCGGTGAGCACCGGTTATCCCCCTTCTTTTCACTTCGAATTTCTGAAGGAAAACTGATTTCGTGATGTACGCTGATTGCTGTGTCTTCTTCGATCCGCTGCCATTTCGTCGTCAGTACTTATTTGAGTTAGAGATACAGATAGAGATTTATCCTTTGGGGTTGTTGATTTGGGTGTTATCCGTTTAGATTTTGCTGTAGTGATACCCGCTTTTTTTCAAGCTGTCCTACGAAAGAAAAAGTGTTGGAGTGTTTGTGAAGGAAGGGGATACTAGAGCATTTCCGAAGGCGATAGAAATGGATGTGGGTTGGCGTTGGGGTTTAGTCAAATCTCCTTCCATTCGACATTGTATCTCCAGTCGAATCTGTAATGACTGCGGCAGCTAATCTGGTATCCAGTTATTGCAGACTGTTTCAGGCTGCTCAAGGCCTGCAAAAGGAGGCGTCCTTGTAGGTGAAATTGATCTTCTTGGTTCGCGTCGGCGTCTCCAGATACTGATTTATCTAGCTTGTTGCTTAGTTGTTATCTTGGATATGTTCTCTTAGTTGTTAACTTGGACATCTTATCCTCAAGGATCTAAGGGGGGTGAAATGTTTTGATTTCCACTCGTTGCATAATTATTATTGCAAATGGTGTGCCAAGATTTACTTGCTTCAACTCTGTATATATTGTATTACAAAATGGATAGAGGCTTATAAGCAAAGTTGGCAAACAAGTACCAAGTTGCCAGCTACCTCGACATGTAACGTAATACTGATATTAATTTATTATCGATATACCGTAACTGTCTATACGTGCACTAGCTACATTTAATTGCATGTAAGGACAGAAAAAGTAATCAGTTGTCGTTTTCTTTAGACTTTAACATGCTGAACTCTTTGAATACGAAACCTTTTTAATGAAGTGATTTTTGTATTTTGACTGTATCAGATCAGAAGAGTGGGCATAATTGAGAATATTTAGTGTTATATCTGACCAATTTTAGCCATTCGATTTGGGAAGGTCTTAGTTAATGTGCTTGCAACGAAAAGTATGACAGTACCCTGCTTAAATCATCTGGAAATAGTATACTGGAACGAAAGCCTCAACGATACTCGTTCCATCCTAGGTATTCTTTTGGGAAAGAAATTTTAATTTCCTCTTCATAAATTGATGCTGTATGGCATTGATCCGGCAGTTCCACACAACGATGTAGCCGTCTGGCAGGAAATAACTCGCTACAAAATTCTTTTTATGCATGACGTAAATTTCCAGAATTTACGCTGTATAGTATGCGAAGAAGTTTGTGCTTATGTATGAGATTATCGGCTAACTTAGTGTTTCTGTACCATTTTCCCAAAGGATTACTCGATTAGATTTTGTCCTTTTTATTATTTACATAATAAAGACACGTCTATCATGCTAGATTATTCGCTATGGTACCTAACCATCCACAATATCACTAATCAGATATTCCTTTTGTGCCATTTACTTTTTGTAGGCAAGCACATTTAGTACCGTCAAGGTGAGCAACTTGTCACTGAAAGCAGCACAGCGTGATATACAGGAATTCTTTTCCTTTTCCGGTGACATTGTGCATGTTGAAATGCAGAGGTTAGACTTTAGTGCCACATACACAATTCCTATTCTGCGCCATAAATTTCATTAACCATTTGATCCTATGCAGTGGTGATGAGCTGTCTCAAGTTGCCTACATTACCTTTAAAGACAATCAAGGAGCTGAGACGGCAATGCTTCTTACGGTACTTATTCTGTCTTAAGTAATCTGAAAAGTTTGTATTTTACATGGATTCATCACTTGATTGAATATTATGAAAGTGGTCAGCATTTGTTATCTCACTTAAAGAAGTTAATCATCTGGATATTATCAACGTGGCACCGTGTACTGTATTTGTTCCCATGATGAACTGCCAAAAATATTTGGAAATTGGAACAGTCTTTGTTGATTGTTTTAAGTTATCATGCTAGCTTGTTCATTTTTCTTGCCTTCCTACATAATAATCCATTGTTCAGAACTGATATTTCAACACTGTATACCTTGAGCTCTTAGCTCTAGCAAGAAATTGTTGTCTTTGATTTCACACTATTCTAACTATATATCACACAGCTCTAAAGTATGCTTTGATTGTTGTCACAGGGTGCCACAATAGTTGATATGGCTGTCATTGTCACGCCGGCCACTGATTATGAGATACCTGCTTCTGTTTTAGCTGCTCTAGAGGTATGATTGGAGGCATACTATTTACTGCATAGTTGTTGGGCAGCTTTTTAACATTGTTTTTCACCCCCAGCCCAAAGATGCAAAACCTTCTGCCCTTCAGAAGGCTGAGGACATTGTTGGGACCATGCTGGCAAAGGGATTTATCCTTGGTAGGGATGCATTGGACAAAGCAAAAGCTTTGGATGAGAAGCATCAGCTCACATCAACCGCAACTGCTAGAGTATCTTCCTTTGACAAGAGAATTGGTTTAAGTGAGAAGATCAGTGTTGGTACTTCAGTTGTTAATGATAAAGTGAAGGAAATGGATCAGAAATACCAAGTCTCTGAGAAGACGAAGTCAGCACTGGCTGCTGCTGAACAGAGTGTCTCAACCGCTGGATCTGCCATTATGAAGAACAGGTATGTCCTCACTGGAGCAGCATGGGTAACTGGTGCCTTCAATAAGGTCACCAATGCTGCAAACGATGTTGGCGCAAAGGCTAAGGAGAAAATAGCAGCTGAACAAGAGCACAAGAATGTTGAAGGCGGGCCTGCTCAAGCCAACATCTCAGAAGGCCTCGCAACACACAAGGATTTGGATGGTGAATTCACAAAGATACATGTTTCTGAAGCCCCTGAAGACATTCCCCTCTCTACAACAGCAGTTCTCCCTGTTACAGAGGAGTCGTCCAGCAAGGCGTCTCCACCTGCTGATGCTCCTATGAAGCCTGAGCCTGCACAGGGTCTGATACTATAATACGATTTTTGGGTCATACATGCGTGTAAATAGACATGAGATGATTGTTAAACTCATTTTGTAGTGTCGTGGGTACCATCTTCTGGTTGAAACCTCTTTGAAGGTTAAATTTATTGGGACCTAAAAGAGTTTGCGATTTGTACCCCGTACTTTTATTAATTGATCGTTAATTATTATCCTGTAGTTGAACATGAAATTATTGCTTGTCTGCTGCTGTGGGTGGTCAGCTGTTCTTTGATATACTTGGTTCGTGAGAGGGATTATTATTGATATTCATGCAAGAATGGTGGTATCACGATTGGGGGAGAGTCTGTACTATGCTTATGAAGTAGCAGTGTTTAGGATTCTGCTGACAGGTCAGTTTTCTGGTGATGCAAGGACTCGAGTAGTCATTGGGCTTGTTCGCTTGGTTGTTCTGTATCTGTTTACCGTTGTTTCTGCTGGTAAAAATAGAAGGGAACACTGTAGCGGATGCTTAAGAAATAATTGCGAACACTGTAGCGATTGATTCGCAGTAGGGCTGCCGAACAGGCTGATTTAATCCAGTATTTTGTTGAACCCAGAATCACAGAAACAAGGAAGAAACGGAATGTCATTATAAGTGTTTGTTTTCATTCCTTGCCAAAAAGGTCCAGTTCATTAGTTTCATGTTCAACTCTGCCTCCCTTTATGAATGGCAGTGCTCCTGTAGTACTTGGTGTCTCAGCTTCATGTAATACTTTTGTTAAACTGTTGTAACTGCATTTCTCTCCTCCTTAATGAATGGCGGTGCTCCTGCCTTTTTTTCAAAAAAAAAAAAAAATCTGCCTCCCTTTGACAGTTTGGCTAGAAGATAGGATTCTGGAACAGCATGTGGCCAGTGTTCTGTACAGATTGGAGCAAGGATAAGCCTGAAAATACAACGTAAAGAGAAATTGGGCCACCGTGGCACCCTGTAGCATCAGACACCGACGCTTGCAAAGATTAGGACGATTTCATGACGCTTTCATTCCACTGATGGGTACAGCAACAGAACGCATATATGGTTCTGCTGAAACATTGATGCGTTTTCATGCCTTTTCTTTTGCATCAGGCTCCGACGGTTCTCAATTGAGAAGTGATCAGAATTCACAATTCAGAAGTTCAGTAGTTCGTCTAATGAACGAAGGCAAACAAAGCCAATAAGCATTCTTTATGACAGCGATAGCCGATAAGCTCCGCGGGGGCACAAGGGCATCGCATTTATGCTTCGCACTTGAGATCAAGGTACACGATAGAAACGAATAGAGAGACTGAAAATGGAAACAAAAGAAAAGCAAAATTACAACTCGACATGTATATAGTTTGTTCAGTTCTTGACACGATCAGAGCGACTTGGTCTTCCGGCCTCCAGCCTTCCCCCCAAAGCTCGACATATCTGAAGATCAAAGCACCAAACATGATTAGTACACATGAGCCTCTGCACATTCATTCAGAGGACAACCACACAACGTACCGGAAGGAGATGGGTCGTGGGAGCAGAGGAAGAGGAGGAGGAAGCACAGGATAGTGAGCAGTGGGATGAGGTGCACGGAGCGCTCCTTCCCAAACGACCGCGCGGGCGGCGCCTTCTCCGGCTTCGCCTCCACGTCGTCGTCGTCGTGGCCGCCTTCCTCCTGCAGGAGCTTGGGCATCGCCGAGATGCTTAACTGCCTCTGCATTCCTGAATCACTGGAGGTGACGCCAGAAAATCACAGCTTGTGCAGCAAGTGCAACAGCCAAGAAAAGGAGCTGTCCTGAATAGGCTGAGCTTGACTACGAGCCAGGAAAGGTATATGCCCCGGTGATGTGCAAGTGCGCGTACATTAATACTGTACTACACTTGTTGATTGGTGTATGAGATACATGCTTCTCGAATACAGTACTGTCGAAGGCAGCTAGCTATTTCATTTTTCCTTTTCTCTTTATGCTTTTCTCATTTTCACGCATGCCTAACGTGCCTCGCTCTGCTTTGCTTCAGTTAACAACGGGAGTTAGTGCTTTGAGTACATGAGCGGACGTGAGGAAACCCCTTTTCGTCTTTCATTTTTTGAAGCAAAGACCTAAACACTAAACACCAAAACTGTACTGACGCAAGTGGCCAAGTGCTCAACCGTTCAAACTTCAGAACGACTGCAGCGACCAAGAACCACCAGTTCCAACGCCGACACAAGGGGATCGCAGCTGATCGGTGATTTGTAAGAGATCGTCTCGGCTAATGCTATGGTGTAGCTGTGTCAGTGTTTGGGCCTCAAAGCTGGCTCTTGCTGCCGCTCTCTTGTCCTGGTTCTGCACGCGCAATGCAAGTTCACAAGCCGGTCATCAGCTTTAGTGACCAACTGACCATGGCAAAAGGGATCCTGCCATGGTCACTGGTAGCTTCATTCCGAAACCAGTTGCCGGCAGCCGTCGGTCATCGATCGAGCGTGGGTAACCATGTGCTTTGGTACGGAGTCGTCTGGTTGTTTTTTCCAAGCGACATACAGCGTGGAGCACGAGCTGCCGCTGCAGGCTGCACCGTGTCTTCTTTAAACAAAATGCTTGGTAGCTTCCTACTCCACCATGAGGTCGGAGATCAGAAGTCGCGAGCTCATAAAGGCACTTCGCGGCGCGACGCAGCATCAGATCGCGTGCCGGAGAAGCCGGTACGGATACCGCAAGTGTCCTGGTCGCCGGCGGCTGAAGAGAAGAGAAGATGGATGGGGTCGCCGTTCTTCACGTGCCGAGTTCGCTTGCTTTCTTTACGTGGCTGATTGATGTTCACTGTTGTCCCTGTGTGTGACTCGTGGCCGTTGCTGACATGCCAAAACGTCAAAATTGTTAGCTTAGGCCGTACAGAGTCAGAAACCCGACACGTACGACGACGGTACGAGGCATCAGTTCACGTGGGCTCACCCGTGTCCATCTTTCTGATAAATGGGCCCCCGATGCTTGTCCAGCCCAAATAAGGACTGGGAACTACGGAATTAGAATGGGCTCTCATTTCAGCCCATCGGAATATTCTTCAGTTTCTTTCTTATGCCCAGCATCTACTAATTTTTCCTACTAATCTTCAGTTTCTCCTATTGATGCCTGCTTAAGATTCCTCGAAAAATTTGGTAAAAAAAAAAAGATTCCTCGAAAAATTCTCGGGTTGTCTATAAACCGAGAGAATGTAATGGTGTGGCTCATGCTCTGGCAGAGCTAGGGAAGACGGGTTCAGGTCAGCATGATCCAATTCTGGACACGCTACTTGCATGTATTCAGACTATGGTTGATCGTGATTCTGCGACACCTACGGTTTAATGGAATCACTTTCCATTTAAAAAAAAAGATTCCTCGAAAAATTAGTAGATGCTGGGCATAAAAAAAGACCTCCCCTTTCCATCTGCCACATGTAGCCATTTTCTTTTGCAGCCAAAAGAAGGCCACGTAGCTTTCAGTTCGAGCAGCATGATGAATGGCGATGTGCTGCAGGTCAGGCATTCACAACTCTCAAGCATGGAGGCAAGGATCGGTGGTGACACCGGGTTACGCTTGGCTTACAGCAGCAGGGTGTCACGCAGGTGTCCAATCCAACAAACTCGAGAAGGACATAAAATCTCACCAAATTCGCTAACAACGAAAGCCCCTTTAAACTAGTTTATATAATCCGGCCGAGTCCAAAGCTCCCCTACCTAATCCCCAACTGCAAAGTACTGCAACTAGCACTTACCAGTTGACAATCAGTGACCATAGGCGCCTATTATATTTGCTCCAGAGCTTTCACCATTTACCAGCTGCGTCATTTCTTATGATCCCAGCAATTACCAATCATCATGTATCAACAGTCCGCTGTAATTGATTGGCATCCCAATCATCGATCATGCCGAGGTTGAAGATTAACTCTGATTGCTGTCGATGTAAACCCATGTTCTATATGTGTACCTCATTTCTACTATTTTACCTATAAATCTTGGAGATTCGTTTTTGCATGTTTGACTGATAGTCTAAATTAGGCCAGTTTTCAGTTCAATGAACCTGAACTCCATATAGCTACTCGAACTGTCGGCACAAACCAGTTAGGCCGTGCGTAACCGAAGATGCTGCTTTTCTCTCGCTCGAAAGGAACATGATCTGACGATGTATTCACCTGTCACTTGGTGACAGGATCGTGCTTAATAGCTCAAAAGCCATATGATAGTTGCATTTGAGTAATTGTGCAACAAAACCATCACCATTCAAACTTCACCAGTGACCACTAGCTAGCTAGTCGTCGGCGAGAAATCTTGCACCGCAATGCTCCCTCCATTGGTCCATTTCTTCTTCTGCAATGGACGAAAACGAGCATCGAGGCTGACGTACGTAGACGAAGTGACTGGTTGCGAACAAGATGAAAAGCACAACCACCTGAAGAAACTAGTAGACGTGTATAATTGTGCACGGAGAATGAGCGAGAGATGGTCGTGCTAGCTGAGTAGCTAGTGAGCGGCGAAGTCGCAAAGCTCCAGATCTCCTGACGTGCGACGGCGAATGACGTGCACGTACGTTCAGCTAGCGCCGTGGCCCGTCAACGTGCGGCGATGTGGACGGCGACCGGCGGCGACCGGAGGAGGAATCTTTCCGACAGCTCGTCAGCGTCCGCAGTAAAGCGCGGCGATCTTTCACACTCGCTTCGGTTCACCGTTCACCGCGCTTCTGAATCTTTAAGTTTTCTGATGATGCGCCAGTTGCAACTGTACTGAATTTTGCAGCCACTTGATCTGGATGAGTGTCTCTGCAAACATTGCGGAGGCAGCCATTGGTTGATGAGTCATGATGATATTGGCATACGAATATGCTGTTGGACAAGTTCACATCGGCGTTGGTAGAAGTACGATGAATGATGATTATTTTGCTGGTTGATAAACTATTAATTCTTTGAAAAAAGGCATTACCAGAATTCTTCAGCTATAGTGTCACATTTATATTTTCACACTTGGTACGAATTTGAAATAGGCTGTGAAGTTCAAAAATATACATCTACAGCTGTTGGTTATTGTACTAGTCCAAGTGTTATTATTTCTTCAAAAATAAAGAAATAACTTGTGACAAATAAAGTGCCACGCTCTAGTTATATGCTTAAATTGAAATGAGTTGCAAAAGTCAGAAACCCATTGAAAAGCAGGATGGATTTATAAAGATGGTTTACATGTGGATTCGTGTGTGTGCTTCGTATACATCTTTGTTCATATCACTACATTTAATTTGCCCATGTTTTCATGCAAGATAATAACTCAGTACAAATGTTATTATCTAACAATTTGATGTCCATGATTAGTTTGGCGATCAACGAAATGTACTATTTAATCACTATGAATGCTTCCACAAATAATATTACATTATATATTACCAGTACAAATCAATTTGCGATTATAACACGTAATCGCCAAAGCTAGATCACAGAGATCTTGAGAAGTAAAAAATGTGAAATTAAAAAGGACAGTAGGGACAAGGCAATATCTCTATTGCACTTGTTGGATATTTCTAAGTAGTTTATATTTCTCAGTAACCCTTAATAGTTCCAACGCGGCATTTGTAGATATATAACTGGTTGAGGTACTGTTAAATCTTTGAAAGAAGACAATAAATTTCATCAACTAATAATTGCCACATTTATATTTGTTCACTTCGTATAAGCAAAGTGGATTGCAAATTAAGTTCAAAAAAGTTATATCTACTAATTATCTTTTGTACTCCAAGTGTTGTTATTTCTTCAAAAATGGATAATATTTTTTGTCAACTGAACTGTCACATAAGTATTTGTAAGGTTTATACAAATCAAATGCATTCAAGACTCAAAAAATCCATATCATGAACGGATGAATTAATCAAATGTGGTTTACATGTGGGTTTCGTTTACACATTGTTTTCTCCTTTTTTCTGTATTTGGTAACCATGATGTGCGCAGATATCATTTTCTCGATCGTACTGTGATTTGGACACATCTTTATTCAATCATTATAATTGTCCTTGGTCACTTGCAATGAAGGGACTCGTTCATTCTTTAACTAGATGTTTTTGTTTTCTTGAGAGCAAGGACTAATTTCCTCTTAATGATCTGATGTCGTTAATTAGTTTGACAATCAGAGCGATGTGTTATTTTATCACTAAGAATGTTTGCACAAGATTGCATTACATTACCAGTACAAATCATTGAGGTTCATTATAACACGTTATTGCAAAAGCTACGACGTGGAGAACCGGAGATCTTGAGTAGTCAAAAGATGTGAAACAAAAAAATGGGACAGTGGGACCAAGATAGTTGCTTTGTTGTGTCCTGCCTCCATTTTTTTTAGTATAGTAGTCTAGAATTTTCTTAATCTTTTGGATCCTTCCATTTTCAAAACTTTCAGAACCTAAACCCGAAAAGATGACGGCTGTGTGTACTGACAGATTCTGTGGCATTTCTCAAGGCGTAATAGTCCAGATTTTGATCTCTCTCCTTCTTCTTTTTTTTTTTTTTCAAATCTGGGAGAGAAGTAATATGGAGAGCAGCTTATCTGTAGTGCAAACCTCAGCAACGAAACATGTGCTGTCCAGAGTTCATTCACGACTAAATGATACTATTTGAATTTTGACATGGTCTAAATATACGCGTTACGCATCATAAGCATAAAAATTTGATAGTTTTTGAATTCAACATATTTGATACAACCAGAGAAAATATTTATTTGTAAAAGATTGTTAAGTCCTAATTTTGCAGCCCTCTCGCTTAAGCTCGAGTGACTTCTTCTTTACCTTTCCTAGCTTTGAGTGTGATACTTTGTAGGAATTTCACACTTATCCAATTTCAATAGCCAAGTGTACTTGAGAGGATATTAGTCTGGGTTCCTTAAAAGCTGTATGCTTTCTTGTTTGAAAATATGAGGTAGATATAGTTGGTGCACTTTATTTGTCAAAAGTTATTTAAAAAACTGAACTCCAAAAAGTAAGCCATGTACTTCGATAACGCTACTCCAAAAAACTGTCCTTACTTCTTGGTAAAACGTAAAGTTTCAACTTGTCAAATGACACTGAATTTTAACCACTCATTCATATACATACCTCTAGACCCTTCACTGAATAAAAAGAACCACCATGTACTTTTTATTTCATCCATTTTTGGTGCCTTGCCGTTTAATCAACCATGAGGCTTAAAATGTCTGCTTCTCATCACATCTGCCGACCGATTGGGCGGGCGAGCCATCAAACACATGTAGATTTATGTGACTGAATGACAGGTATCAAAATTTCAGATAAGGAGAGCAGGGGTTATTTCGACGTGAAAAGGCCGCGACCAGACACCTGGACGCGGACCGGCGACCGCCGACTGTGACGGGCAGTGCCTCATCACTACACAGTGTAGACACAGTAGAAAACTACCTTTCCACTAGTTTCTACTCTGAAAAAAAAAACCAGCTCCGTGATCTGTCCAATGAGACGGTCCAATTGTTTCCGACGCCAATTGAAATCCATCCAATTCATTCCTTCCTGGCCACCATTTTCCTGAGGCATGTGATGGAACGAGCTCGGGTCAGAGCGACGCTGACACTGGGGATGCTGCCAGCGTCCGCGTCCGTGTGTCACCTTGTGGCTGCGTTTGGACGCATCGGTGATGACCTGTGTGGCGCGCCGCGCTGATCGGCCGCTGCCGTTGAAAATCCGTGACGCGCGGACGTGCGCTGCGTGCCAAAGCACAGGTCTCGCCCGCCCAACGGAATGCGGGCACACGTGTCGCCGGCGGCGCACCTGGGCACGCCCCTCCACGCCGCGATGCGCTTGTACGTTTCCGTGCGCGCGCACCGGCACGGTCAAACCAATGATGCTGGGGGATCGGATCGGCCGCGGATCGTCGTCGTCGTCGCAACTGCCGCCACACGACGGCACGGCAGCGTCGTACGTCGTCCGCGGGTTCACACGAAACGAGACCCAAAAAAGGAACCCGCGGCTTTTCCTCGCGTGCGCGCGTGGCGCGGTCCAAAAGGTACGTCGCGCTCGATCGCCCACACCACAGCTGCTGCGAGCTCCATCAATTCAACCGGCACCCCGAAAGAAAAGGCTCTCGATCGGTCTCGCTACCTGCTGCAACGTAGCAAGTACACACATCATCAACCCTCTGATTTCCTCATGCCGAAATGGAGAGGAGGCAAAGCGGAACCGGCCATTTAATATGAAGCTATGCGGGTACGGGCGAGAGCGAGCGTGCAACATACTACTATATTTTTGTCGCTCGAAAAGGGTTCGCAAAGTAGCGATCTTGAAAGCTGTTTTGGTCGTATGTACGAGCATGCATGGTGGGCTCATGGCGAGTCAAGGCATGTGTGTTTGTTTATCGGCGCGCAGGTGACCAGGCATGTGTGTTTGTTTATCGGCGCGCAGGTGACCACTTGGCACCAACCGGTGCAACTGCGCTGCTCAGGATTCTTGTAGACTGCAGCTGCTTGCTCCTTTCGTTTTCGCCTGCTGCGTTGTTTTTCTTCGTGGAAGTGGAGCCAGGAGAGCCCAGGACCATCATTTTGCTGTACCTGTTAATTTAGTCGTATTGTAGGACACGAAATGGGCACACGTGGTTCATGAACCCATTCTTCATGTGACCTTTTTTCCTTTTTGTTTTTTCCCGTTTGAAGGGCCAGTCTTTAGGTGTGACTGCCTTTGTTCTATAGCATATTGAACATGTTAGTGTTGAATGACTCGGTGGATTAGTTTTATTCAATGGAATAAATAACCAGGTGCACTAACCATAAGAGTTTGTTTTTGAAGTAAAGCTTCCCATTTCTTGTTGGGTCACCTAGTACTGGTCAGATGCAAAAATCAGATCTCGTTTCTTTTACGATTCTAAATAAAAAAGAACTGATGACCTAATCAATTCGCTCCTAAATGTATAGCGCGGTTGAGTGGGTGCATACGCAGTCCAAAAAATTCACTTTGATTAACAATGTCTCTTGTATTGAATTTTCTTTTAAAAAAAATAAATCGTGACCATACAAAAATATTTGTAAGAATTAACCCAACATCACCAATTTATATCTTGAAATGTACTATCAATAAGGGCATGTTTAGTAGTTTTGCTGGCCTAGCTTACCTCACCTCTCTCGGGAAAGCTAGCCTTGCTGCCTACAGAGAGCCATTTCAGCTAGCTTCATCCAGCAAGAGAAATCCTTGATAACATGGGCACCGAGGCATTAAGCAAAGAAACCAAACCTCTAATTTCTTACCTAGCCAGGCAAAGCAAGCTAGAGCAAAAGATCCAAACGCACCCTAAGTTGTTAATCATTGGTCAAAGATCACAAGGGCTTAAGTCCTTAAATGTTAATACACTCTTCATTTGAACTGGACATTTTCACTACCATCCGCATTATGGCCCTTTTGTTCTCGTCTCTAGTGGCTTCTTGTGGGGATCTCCGATGCCTACTTGCATCAGGGTGGCTCGGCAATTGCCGCCACCTTCCACCATCATCTCTTCTTTCATGCATGGCCATATATTTTTTGGCTCGGCCCCATCATCCTCTCCAACCTCAGGGTGGCTGGCATCGACATCGTCGTCTATACGTACGTTGCGCACCATTTCACTAGTGCCGTTCCTCTACTTACCATAGGTTGATTTCACGTCAATATGTATGCATGTTCAACCATGGTTTACCCAAACCATAGCAGTGCAAAGCTGAATTGAACCATGGGTTGTTGTTCACTATCGTTCTAAGGCTTTGTTTGAATCTACCTCATAAATTTTTAGTTGGCTAATTTTAGTCAGTTTGGATATAAACATAGCCTCTTAAAAGTGATTAAATTTTTAGCCAGTCCACCTCCTAAACTTTTAGCTCCTAATCGCCCCAATCCTTCTAAAAGTGACTAAACATATTTTTTTTAAAAGGCAAAAAACACATAAAAAGAAAAAAAAAAGACAAAGACATCAGTCAGAGTTCCAAACAAATACCTTCTAAACATTAGCTAGCTAGAAGATCTAAACATGGCCTAAGGATTCTTTTTAGTTTGTTTTCGCCTGCCGCGTTATTTTCCTTCTTCGAAGGGGAGCTGGGGCCATCATTGTGCCTAGTCGTATAGGACAGGAAATTGAGTGCACGTGATTCATATGGACTCAATCTTCATGTGACCTTTTTTTTTAAAGGGTAAGACTTTAGGTGACTGCCTTTGGTCTCTATAGCATATTGAACATGTTAGTGTTGGAGGACTTGGTGGACTAGTTTTATCCAAGGGAATAAATAATCAGATCATACGAGGATTTTCAGCATTTCTTTCTGCAGTATTTGTTTTTTTTTTTGCTTCACATGGTACTGGTTTAAAAAAACATGTACATTATGAATGCATCGCCCTTTTTTTAAAGGAATTTTACCAGGCACTATGTACCTATTCAACTCTATATATTTCAAAGTGTATATAGCACGGTGTAAACGGATGCGCAGTCGATATTCACATCACAAAATGTAGATTCAATTCATATCATATGGCTAGGCTTTTAGCGCACACATCTGTGAACTGTGATGCTTTGCTCCTGCTGCGTCCCTTTCATCTTTCTCACTCGAGTGTTTGTTCGGTCCAACATGTCACCCATGAGGTTAGCTGAAATGTCATTCAGATCTAGGTAAGGGATCAGGGCGCAGGTCAAGAAACTTTAACTAAACCCTGGTGTTTCATTCTTTTTCGCTTACTTCTGCAGTGCCAATGCGACCAATCAATCGAGAGCCGCACACACCGTGACACGCTACAAGTCCAAGTGCGACAACGTGAGGCATTTCCAGACCAGAGAAAGCATGTGTCAAGGGTTAGGTGCTGGGAAGGTAAAACAGCAATAAATGTTTGTTTCCCTAACTCAAAGACTTGAGCCATTGGCTGTTGGCACACAAGAATCTGCAGCCTCCGGTTGGAAAGGGATTGGTTGTTGAAAGAAATCAGTATAGTCTTCACCAAAGACCTTTTTAAATTCCTTTTGGCAATCGCCATAGATCCATGCATCGTCATACTCCTATAGTTGCATGCAATTTGCAGTGAATGAGTAATACATGAGCCACAACCATAACTACTGTAAAATCTTCTATATGTAGTGGCCTCAAGACTGAACCATCTCCATTCTTTGTTAATGATTGTGTTAGCTAAGCACTGTTGTCGTACTCGCTGCAGGAATCAATGATTAAAAAAAAATGTGATCCCCTTCTTATGGATCATGGAAATATTTTGCAACGGGCATGTGCTCTGTGCACGATTTCATTATCAAACGGATGAAGCACGCAGTTCATTTTCAATTCCAAGAGTCGGGTATTTGGTACTGTAATGTATCAATGTTTTTATTGGCACAATGAGTAAAATAGCATCCTTGTGCTATGCATCCAAATAAATAAGGCGACGTGGCAACCGACGCATCGCGTCTGCAGAACTGTATGCATGCATGTGGTTAGTACGTCAAAGCAATCTCCTAAATTTGGCAGTCGAAGCATACGCAGGAACTCATTTTCCACATAAATGTTTGCACTTTGAGGTAAGAACTCTGAATCCTGAAGTCATAATCTGTTCTTGCATCAAACAGCCATTGTGTAGTTGGGTACTTGCTAACCATGTATGTTCACAAAACTAGATGGATACCGAAGTGAAGTTGAACTCCACCCCATTGATCTGGCCTCGGGTAACATCACGAATTGTGTAGGCGTGTTGCCGTGGATTAGAACAGCTAAGCATCTTGTGCTGGCACTGGTTCGTCATCAGCACAAGAAGTTTAATTTTGAAATTAGCGAATCAGCTTGCTGTTTGATCAACAACGAGAGGCGCCGTACAGACGAAAAAGACAACGAGTAGGTAGTCCATTTCTCCTCTTCTTTTTTTCTACTTTCATTTGACAATGACGACATTGACGAGTAGGTAGTAGTTTAGTTTTGGAAGGAAGGACCCATGATACGAGGAAAATTTCCGAAAGCAAATATATGCATAAACATTTTTGAAGATAATTGTTTCTCCGAAAAATACGCATAAACATGTCTTCCATAAGTATCCGTTCTGTTAGAGTAAGTACATCATTAGATTTCACAATTTGTCAATGCCTATGGCAAGTTGACAATGATGATATCAACCTCTTAGCTGTTGGAAAAATAATTTAAGTAGTACGCCCCACATGCCGGCAGTTTGCAACTTATGTACCATTTGACATTACATAAAACAAGCAAATTTGACAATAGAAATTTTCAGTGGCTGATTAGTACACATTCCATCTTTTAATGCAACCAGTACCAATGGAATTACCAGAAAAGGCAATTTCAAGATAGCAACAGAAGACGACGGGGTATTGAAAAATCCTATGAACAAGAGCCAAAGCTGCAGGTACTGAAAACTTGAGCGCTCATGCCCGTCCGTAATCTGAGTTTTGAGTATTTAGCAGTTCGTTACCGGGTTGGGCTCCGTTCTTAATTCTGCTATCCCTTTTGTGTATGAATGAACTGTACCGAACTCTAAATCAACCTATTGCAAGCTCGTACTAAGCCCTATTGATTTTTAGATAAGCCCTATTGGTAGCCTTGTACTAGGTTGAGAACAGTCGTACGGATTGCTCCAATGACCAGTGGATTTGGTTCGAAGCAAAGTGTCGCTCTGTTCCCTACTACATTTATGTTGATTTGGACAAATCATTCATATATAAACGTAAAGAAGCGGTTTTTTACCTGTCCCCGTCCCGTTTAATCTCCCTTTTTTTCGCTTTCCCGGAACATGTTTCCCCCCTGCTCCTCCATCGACCGCTGTCTGACGCAACCATGTCGCCGAAATTCAATTCACGCCACCGAGCCATTTACACATGTCGTGTCGCGGGGACGGCCACGCGACCGCACCGCGGCGACAGAGCGTCCAGCTCAGACGCTCAGGTGTGGAAGCAAGCCCAAGCCCCCCCCCCCCCCCCAAAAAAAAGAGATCGCATGAAGCCACGAAGGCCCCACGATGAGATCGCCGACGCGAGGCCGGCCCGGCACTCCGTTTTGTTGGGAGTTCACGGGAGCGATACCTAGGCGCCAACGCGTAAGGCAGGCAGGGCCGCGTCGCGTCGTGGTGTTTGGTGAGGAGAGTCTGCGCGGGTGGGGCCGTGCGCGCCGCGAGCGCGACACGGCCGCGGCTTGTGTCACCTGTCCGCGCGCTGTCGGCGTCGCGCGCGTCAAAGGGGTGGGAGCCGCACGTTTTACCCCGCGCGCGCGCGTGTATATATACGCCCCGGCCGTGCCAGTGTCCTGACTGCAGCTTTCCACTTCCCATATAGGTCTGGTTCAAGCGAGACAGCATCGTCGCAGCTCGCAAACATCGCCGAGAGCGCTCGCTCGATCACCCGAAGGAGCTTGAGCTGTTCAGAGCAAAGCAAAGGACAGATGGGGAAAGGCCGGGCACCGTGCTGCGCCAAGGTCGGGCTGAACAAGGGGTCGTGGACGACGGAGGAGGACATGCGGCTCATCGCCTACATTCAGAAGTACGGCCACGCCAACTGGCGCGCTCTGCCCAAGCAAGCAGGTACGTTCCCTTCCCTTCCCATCGCCGGCCGGCGTACGTTCAGCAACAGCAACAGCAAGCAGGGTGCTAATGGTTTCGAGCTCCACGTATAATACATAGGTTTGCTGCGGTGCGGGAAGAGCTGCCGGCTGCGGTGGATCAACTACCTCCGGCCGGACCTCAAGCGCGGCAACTTCACCGCCGAGGAGGAGGAGACCATCATCAAGCTGCACGCCATGCTCGGCAACAAGTACGTACATACGGCCGCCGCAGCGTTCCCGGCCAACAACTCATTTTTTTTCGGTTGACCGTACGACGTCCTTGCATCCATCCATCTCCGAGAAGCCGAGGCTGACTTGAGTTTCGTTCGCTCGAATTTGTGTGGTGTCTGTCCACCAGGTGGTCGAAGATTGCGGCGTGCCTGCCGGGCCGGACGGACAACGAGATCAAGAACGTCTGGAACACGCACCTCAAGAAGCGGGTGGCGCCGCGCGGGGACGAGGACGACCACGGCGCCAGGAAGAAGAAGAAGCAGAAGTCCGCCGTAGTAGGCGCCGAGGAGGTGGCGGCGGTGATCCCGTCGCCGTCGCCGGCCTCGTCCACGACGACGACCAACTGCTCCAGCGGCGACTCCTCCGGCGAGCAGCAGAGCAACGCGACCGACGAGCTGGACCTGAAGAACCTCGACATCCCCATGCTCGACACGGCGTTCGACTTCGACGACATGCTGGTGGACCCTGCCGTGCCGGAGCTGTACTGCCCGTCCGTGTCCGTGCCGACGTCGCCCTGCGTGTCGTCCACGTCCCCGCCGGCCGGCGTCGACGGCCTGATCGAGCTGCCGGAGATCGACATCGATCAGGAGCTCTGGAGCATCATAGACGGCGACGGCAGCACGTTCACCGAAGCCCCGCCGCCTGCGCCGGGCCACGGCAATGCGACAGAGGCCAACGCCGCCACGACCAGCCAAGAAGAGGAGGGAAAGGAGTGGTGGTTGGAGAATCTGGAGAGGGAGTTGGGCCTGTGGGGCCCCATGGAGGACTACCAGTACCCGGTGGGCCCACTTGGTCCGATCGCCCACCCGGACCCACTTCCTGCTGTGGTGCAGGATCCAGTATCCTGTTACTTCCAACCGGGACCCGCCCCAACCACGTTCCAGGGACCCGAACACTCTGCTGTTCTCACAAGTAATCAGATGAAGTAATGAGATAATTACCCGTTTCTGTTTTTTTAGTAGATAGAGAAACACACGATCGAAGACTACGATCGACACCCCACCAGCATATACTTGTATAGATGCACAAGTGCATGGCTCAACAGGAGTACAAACTCAATACGAATACGTCGATGTAAAAAAACCATGGGCGTAGGAAAAGGAGATAGTTAGGTCAGCATGCATGCACATACAGAGGCCAAAAATTTCACAGTATACACTACTCTACTATTTTTGGGCAGGCGGCGTTGGGCAAAGCGGTGCAAACGCAATCACAGGTTCAAAAGGAGTCAAGATTGCCGGTACTCAGTTAACCGCAAGTGTAACTTACCTTCAATCGCCTCTTGCTATAAAACAATGGCTTAATCACTGATATGAAGGGCTGGTATATGTTGTTTATGCTTACTACAAACAGTGAAGTGTTAGTATGCATGCCGTCACCGTGATGCAAGTGCTTTTATCATCGAGGTCCAACTACATTTTATCCAGGCCACTGGCTGCACCTTTGGACTTTAGACTACTCTGCAACATCCAATTGTGTTGTTCTTTTTGACGTCGTGATGTAGGCCTTCTTTTGTTTCTTTCTTGGTCTCCTTTTCATTTGCTGCTCATGTTTTTCTACTCGTTGCTTTGGCTCTAGTTTACACTCGAGGCCATGACCTTAGGCGACCAAATTGCATGACTGGGGATATCGATATCATTATATAAAGCATGATAAGGATGTAGGTTACCTACCCCAGGGAGAGAGAGAGGGAAAAAAAAGGGAAGGATGCAGGATATGTCAGTGAATGTGGAATGCTCTCATGCGTTTATGCAAAGACCTATTTTGAATATAATATTAATATAATTGTTTGTTTCTTTAGAAAAGGAAGTGCCTATAAAATAATATATTTTTTTAGGCGAACGTCAGGGGAGGCCTATAAAATAATATCAAGATATGTATTAAGGGGCATAATGTTAAGAACCTTGCTACACATCCAACTCCCCTGCCCCCACCATCGTACGATCATAGCAATCAAATGGTTCAACGCAGCAAACAAAGCAAGATTAGATATTCATGAACGGAGATCAATTATGGTCGGAAGAGAAATGAACAGATGTGACCGAAGCTATTCCGACCGCTTAAACCGTTCATGTCATTCGATTCAATCAAATAAATCACACGTTCAAGTCCGTTTAGCAATAAAGACCACAAGGGTGGAGCTGAAATTTTATCAATGATACCATAGATTTGGCCTCTCTCTCTCTCTCTGTGCGCGCGCGCGCGGTAGATGTGGACAGGGGCGAAGCTACTGTGGTAGCTGTGGGTGCAGATGCACCCAGGAAAAATTGAAAATCCTCTTTATCCTTTAAATTTTCACCATATTTGCACCCCCTTCAAGCTAATTTATGCACCCAGGAGGCAAAAGTTTGAGAAAAAGAACAATTCAGTTAGCAAATAGATCAAGACTGCACCCCCTTTGATTTATCCCTAGCTTCGCCACTGGATGTGGATATATGGAATCAGGTAGTGATATTCATGCACTGCATGCTTGTTTGCTTGGGCAACACATCGGTCAGGGAGCATCGTAGGCTGCATACATCCTACAAAATCAAGACCTGTAACCTCTTTTGATGAGCCAACATAGGTTATGTACGGCCTACGAAATCAAGAGGCCCGTTAAGATTAGCTACCGAGACACAATAAGAAAGTTCTTTTTTTGGGGGGATGAGGTCGAAAGATATAAAACATGAAGCAAGGCCAAACTGAAAACATTTTTACCTAGGTACGTAGAATGAATGTGCAATCATGAAGGCTTATGGTCTAAGTTAGTGGCCTTTATTACATCGAGAATATATGTCATAATTTGTGGTCGAGAGGTATGCATTCGTGTGGCCTTTATCAAATAAATTGTAAATTATTTTGTGGTAATTTGGAATTATTTGTCTCAGATTTGATTTTGTCCTCTAATTGATGACTTCTTTTCTATTTTTTTTTTTGGTTTTGAGGGCAGACAACTTCCTTTCCTTTCCTTTTTTTAATGGAAAAGACGACTTCCTTTCCTGAACAAGGGATCCCCCCCCTCCCCCCCCCCCCCCCTTTTTTTTAGGGGAAGGAATTTTCCCTTCTGAGTTCATTTTTTTTTAGTACAGAGTACAACTCAGACGCCCACAACGCACGCACACTCACTCCTATGAACAACGTACGCAAACCCTACCCCTATGAGCATCTTCGAAGACTGTGCCGGCACATCCTAGATATTGATGAAGTCACCACTCGCGCCTCGCTGTCGACGAGAGCGTCGCTTACCACTGAAAGCACAATACCGCTAAATCCTAAAAAATTTGCTCCCACAGGGAGTCGAACCCAGGAGCTGAGGTGCTACTGAGGCTCTTGTAGATTTTTTTTTATTAATAATCGATTTTTTATTTATTTAATAAAAATAATCGACCAATTCTGAAATTTGCAAAACTAACTGCCCTGTCGCCCTTTGAATGGGCGACAAGGTTGCCACGTAGGCAAATGTGGGTCCAGTCGCCCATTTAGAGGGCGAGAAGCCCTTGTTGCCCATTCAATGGGCGACTGGATCCCTGTCGCCCCCTGGTGGGGCGATTAGGATCGATGCCCCCTTCTTTTTTTTCTCGATTTTCTCCACTTAACAATATAGTCTAACAAATTCTCGATCAAAAAAATACTTTTAGGCTTCGAACAATTGTGCCCATTTTTATTTTAGAAACCATTTGAGCTTGGTGGAGACCAAAATTTAAAGTAAATTTTAAATTAAAACTCTACAAATTGGACTAGTTGTTAAGCACTAATTGAATTTTAGGGCACCTTAACCTTTCACAAAAATTCCCAAAAAATTAACCAATAATTGTAAGAACATTTCCTTGACAGTTATAATTTTTTGGGAATTGTTTAGAAAGGATAAGGTGCCCTAAAAATTCAATTAGTGCTTATCAACCAGCCCATTTTGTGGAGTTTTAATTTAAAATTTACTTTAGATTTTGGTCTCCACCAAGCTCAAATGGTTTCTAAAATACATGCTCTATCACCAAAAAAATGGGCACAATTTTTCGAAGCCTAAAAATATTTTTTTTGATCGAGAATTTGGTAGACTATATTGTTAAGTGGAGAAAATCGAAAAAAAAAGGGGCATCGATCCTAATCGCCCCACCAGTGGGCGACGGGGATCCAGTCGCCCATTGAATGGGCGATAAGGGCTTCTCGCCCTCTAAATGGGCGATTGGGCCCATATTTGCCTACGTGGCAACCTTGTCGCCCATTCGAAGGGCGACAGGGCGGTTAGTTTTGCAAATTCAAGAATTGGTTGATTATTTTTATTAAATGAATAAAAAATTCGATTATTAATATAAAAAATTCGGCTCTTGTAACAGCCCTTTCGCCCCTTCTGAGTTCTGACTTCTGAGTACACGCACTGGGCTTCCGGGCCGAATCCTCGTGCAAGTCTTTTGTCTCCTCACCTGTAACGGCCTGTTAACAATGCTGGGCTACACACCTCTCAAAAAAAAAAAATGCTGGGCTACAAATGCGAGAGGATACATAATCCATTCATCTTCCAAAATCCTCTCAGACTCTCCCCCCCCCCCCCCCCCCCCCCCCAAAAAAAAAAAAAATCCGGAAAAGAGAGAGAGGGGAAAAACGGAGAGAGCACACGTACCACGCCGACGCCGAGCTCGCGCCATGGCAACAGCCTCCGCCAGCCCCCGCGCCGCATCTTCTCGAGCACTGGAGGCTCACCGTAGCGCAAGCCCGGATTTTTCGGCCGAGCCTTCTTCGTCATCTTCCTGCACCATGTCACGCGCGGCGGAATTGAAGCCGGTTGTGTGTGAGGGGGGCGGCGAGGAGGACTTGCTCGACCTGGACTCCCCGTGGGTGGCGGCGGCCGAGGCGGAGGCAGTACTGGAGGCAGGCGGCGGCGGCATCTTCCACATCGGCACTTGAAATCAGCGGTGAGGCGGAGCTGGTTGAAGATGAGATACGAGACAACCAGCAAAGGCAGGAGGACGAGGTTCAGTATACTAATCTGCTGATTGGATCCGAAAATTTGCTAGGCTCGGTGATCATGATGTTTTCTCCGATGCTTGCTTGCAATGCACCTGATTTATACATAGGATCGCTCTGATAAAATTTGGGTGTTCGGATATGCAGAATTTTGGGGGAAGGAAAAGTGTGACATCTGTTGTTTATATTATTATTTCGAGTTAAAAACAACGATTAGTATATAAGGTTTTGTTTGGGCAAGGTATCACAAAGGTTGGCATCTGACTACTGGATTGCTTGATCCGTTAGAAACTGCTTAGAGAAAAATTCTTTCTCGATGGTACCGTGAGAATAGTAAGGAGCTTAAGAACACTGCTGCTTCTAAGTTTATTTTGAGGATTGACCAAAAGGTTATTACTTTGGAATTGCGTCCCTGAACATCTGTTTGCTTACTTGACCTTGTCAATCACTGCAGCTGATGGCGTTGGAGGCAATATATGGGGATGATCTAGCTGTACATGGAAATAAAAGAGGGCTCCGCTACTTCCGGGTTTCTTGTGTTGGCCAGGAGTATTGTTGCTGTCATTCTTTCAACGCCACTATCTGGCTCTGATGTTGCCTGTTTTATATGCCAGATTTACATTCGTTATGATGTGCCCGATGGAGTTGGAGTGTGCGCTAAGTTTTCATCAGATAATGCTCATTGCAAAGATGAAGGATGTTCTGATGGTTCAGGACATGGTGATGGACCGGAAATCTTCTCTTACAACTGCAATTTCGAGTACCTGCCATCCTCCTTATTTCGCTGTCACTGTTAAGTGGATGGATGGGCATCAAGTCTCTCAACTCTGTGAGATGCTTGACACCATTTGGGCAGAGTTACCGGGGCAGGAAGTCGTGTATCAATGGGTTGAGTGGCTACGTTGTTCTTCTAGGTCACACCTCTGGTTTGATGGGAAAATGACACTAGGCCCAGATATTGCAACCCACAACAGTGATAACCGCGCGATTTTGAAGACAAAGTTCTTTGGACTCTATAATCCCTATGATGCTGACATACAGTAGTAAGAAGCGCCATAAAGCTTTTCTTGATGATGTTCATATGTGCAAAATTTGCCTTAACCAGAGCAAAGGTAACACTATTTCCATTACTCTCTCTTTCTTTATTGAGTATAGCATTCCACTTATTCTTTAGTGTCCGTGTTGCACCTTCTTGTTGAATTGTGCCTTAGTTGTTACCAGTAACTTGGTGCAATATTCATGCTTACCCTAGTTCATCGCGAGACATTGAACCTTTAACTTTCCAAGCAGTATCTTGTAAACTTCACGCATACGTGTGTCCTCCTGTAACTAACTTTGATTATGAAACAATTAGGCTCAAACTTCATCCAGCTTTCATGCCAGCACCCATTTTGCGTGAATTGCATGGAAACTTTATGCAGAATGCATGTCAAGGAAGGTACTGTGTTTCAGTTGGTATGCCCTGATGCCAAGTGCAATGCTTCTATTCCACCATATCTATTGAAGAGGCTTCTTAGCAAAGAAGAGTTTGAACGTTGGGATAGGCTTGTTCTTAAGAAAGCATTGGACTCAATGTCAGATCTGGTTTACTGCCCAAGGTGTGGGATTGGTTGCTTGGAAGATGAGAGCCACAATGCGCAATGCCCAGAATGCTCCTTTATATTCTGTTCATTATGTAAGGAAACATGCCATCCAGGGAAGCAGTGTCTAGCTCCAGAAGAAAGGATCCAGCGCCAGCAGGTATACTGCAAGATATGCACTAAAATACCTTTTGTTTATGCTAAACTGTTGATTCTCATCGTCAAAGTTGTAAACTTTGCAATAAATAGCTGGAGGTTGCTTACTAAAATCCTTCGTTAGTATAATATCCGCTAGTTGTGGAATCTGTAAAGATATGAGGGCATGATAATCTTTCGCTACCAACTTGCTGCTAACTTGCATGTTGGTTGTTTCAGAACACTAACATTTTATTGAATGTCTCCTGATTGTTGTCTACAATTTGTTTATTTGCAGGCATCAGGCAGGATGTCTAGGAAGGAGATGGAGCGGGAACTGCTCACGATCCAAAAAATATGCAAGGACATTCAATTATGTCCAAAATGCCGAATGCCCATTGTCAAAACAGAAGGTTGCAACAAGATGTCGTGTGGCAACTGCGGTCAGTTACTCTGCTTCCGCTGTGGCAGGGTGTTATGATCAAAGGGGCTGCTGCCCCTTTGCTTGAGGTAGGAGGAGGGTGCGGCTAGGGCAGAGGAGGAGGGGGCGCGTGCGCAGGAGGAGAGGGAAGCGGCGGCGCAAGGAGAGAGAGAGAGGAGGGTTAAACCCTTAATCTTTTCTTGATTCTTCATATTACAAGCCCTCACGTATATACGAGGGTGGACAACTTGACCTCCAAGCAACTCTAACTTGACTCCCAATCCAACTAGACTCCAATCCTAATCCGATACGATTCTCTCTTTCCTAATCTTTAAAGACTCCTTCCTAACTTAAACAATTCCTTTCCTAACTCAATCTGAAGAATCCTAACCGAAGACGACTTTCCTTTAGCCACTTTTGGCAGGTGGAGCCGCAGCCCCACCTTGCCGCCCTCCTGGCGGTGCACCAAGGGCGACGGCAGCCCTGGCGCGTTGGGCTGCCGCGCCCGGGCTGGGCTGGGCCCACTGGCCCATGCTCATTACACAGGGCTATCAGTGGTTATGATCATTTTTGGTAGAATTTTTATTTAAATAATATTTTTATTATTGAGAATTACAGAAATAATACCAAAAATGAAGAAATTTCAGAAATAATACTCAGTCGGACTTTGGTTGCACGAAAACCTAGTAGTAGTACGTTGGTTGCATGAAAATTGAGTAGTAGTACGTTGGTCGCACGAAAATTGAGTAGTAGTACGTTAGTCGCACAACTACTCTATTTTCGTGTGTTGGGCGCACGACTACAAGTTTGAACGTACGAATTTTTTATTAAAATATAATAGTAGCACGTTCAAGGAACGAAAACTCCTTAATTAATTTTTTTTGTCCATGCATTTTTTGTTTCCTATTTGTTTTGGGTGGATAACTAATATTGTGTGGTTTGTAAGGTTTTGGTATGATGAGTAATGCAAATTTTAAGACCGATTGAATTGTCATATCATGTTTAGAAGACATTTTTAGTTGTATTACTCGCGTACTAAAACCTTACAAACCACACAATATTGGCTATCCACCCAAAACAAATAGGAAACAAAAAATACATGCACGAAAAAAATTAATTAAGGAGTTTTCGTGCGTTGAACGTGCTACTATTATATTTTAATAAAAATTTTGTACGTTCAAACTTGTAGTCGTGCACCCAACACACGAAAATAGAGTAGTCGTGCGACCAACGTACTACTACTCAATTTTCGTGCAGTCAACGTACTATTACTAGGTTTTCGTGCAACCAATGTCCGACTGAGTATTATTTTTGAAATTTCTTCATTTCCGATATTATTTCTGTAATTCTCAACAATAAAAATATTATTTAAATAAAAAATTCGTTTTTGGTAGGCCATTCTAAGGCAGCAATGGTATCAGATTGGCTTATCTTTATGTGCTCTCGATTCAAAAAGGTATAATACTAATCTATCGATTGCAGGGAGGGTTGTGAGCTCTTCGCGTTACGTGAGTATGATGGCGTAATGCCATTTGAGAGACACATGGAAGAAGTGCAAATTGAGCGCCGTAGACCAGTTCAACTGAGCCCTATTGGTAGTACCATCAGATGCCCAAAATGCCGTCAAAGAAATTTCAAGGTAACCATCGAGACCTATATTTTTATTCATCTTCGTTTAGTTAGCTTTCGGAGAGCGTGTCCATACAAGCATCTGTTTAATCAATAGCCATATGCTTTCCAGGAGGATGAGAAATATATTTTCTGCTGGGCGTGCCGGATCCACTACTGTACGCTGTGCAGAATGAGGGTCGAGGACAGGTACATGAGGTCGGGGCACTACGGGTCGTCCGAGTGCGTGGGGCTCGGGAATTACTAGCACCGGATCCGCTATAAATTGTGTATAATCAATTGTTAGGAAGCCTACTAATCAGTTGTAACAAAAAGCTTGCAGCAGCATGGTGTGGCCTTATCAGTTCATTGATTATGCGGATGAACTAATTAATACTACTCTACTCATCATGCGTAACAAGTTCCGGATGCTTTCATTTACTTGATGAAATAAATTTTCTTTTTATTAGAAAAAAAAAAGTTCCATGGCCTCCAAAATGCATGATGTTTGTTCTGTTTCTCTGTTCGCAAGGGCACCAAGAGCACTTGGATCTGTGAGCTCAAGCAATGTATTGGGCCAAAGGTATTTCTTGACAATAATTTGGGCCAAATATTTCCATGTGCTGGACTTTTTCTTACTTGCCGTTTGCCCAAACCGCGGCCCGCAATAAAGCCGGAAACGGGGACGACGTGCACACTGCATACGGGCGACGACTCGAGTCCAAGCTCCGCGCCATGGCGTCAGCCGCGTCCGCCGGTGCCGCTTCGCCGCCGGCACGGGATCCCCACCACGGATCTGCCATGGACTTCGCGGCGGAGGCTTCCTCGTCATCGTCCTCCTCCTCGTTGCGCGCCGCGGAGTTGGGGCCGTCGGCATGCGAGTGGGGCGGCGAGGAGGAGGGCGAGCTCGACCTCGACCTCGACTCCCCGTGGGTGGCGGCGGCGGAGGCGGAATTGAGGCTGGAGGCGGCTGCGTTGGGGGAGCTTAACCTCGCTGTCGAGGAGCCACGAGAGGAAGATGAGATTCGAGACAACCAGCAGCGTCAGGAGGACGAGGTCTGGTATATTAATCTAGTGGGATCCCTAATCTAGTGATCAAGTTGGAAATTTCGCTGGAACTTGTGTTAGGATTCGTTTCAATGTAGCACTTATTTTCGTAGGATCGGAATGATATAATTGGTTGGAGTAGTTGAACAGGGTTAGTGTGCTTCTCTTTCATAAGAAACATTTTGCTGATTCTGGTACGAGTTGAATTCTGAAGGAATGATCTGTACAGAATTGCTACCATATAAGTTGGGTTCTCGAGAACGTGACAGTTTATCAGTTTGACATGTGATTACTCTTTATGGGTGAATAGTGGTTACTGGCTAGTTACCCCGTAAGCAATTGCTCTTAGGTGAAAAATTGACTTGGTAGTACTGTCCACTGCGACATTATTAAATTGCACTACCGAGCATCTGTTTGCTTACTTTAGATCACTGTTCATTCCAGTTGGTGGCGTTGGAAGCAATATATGGGGATGATCTGGCTATATTTGAAAACAAAGGAGGCTTCCGCTATTTCCAGGTTCCATTCGACCATGAGCACATTTAATTTCAGCTGTTCTTGGATGATGCTAATTTGACCTTGGTGGCTTATCTGTTCTGTTCCAGATTTACATACGTTACGACGTGGCTGATGGTATTGAATTGTGCGCAAAGCTTTCGTCAGCTAATGTGTGTGCCACAGATCCAGGATGTTCTGATGGTACAGGCCATGGAGATAAATCAGAAGAGTTTTTCTACACTTGCAACTTTGAGTGCCTGCCTCCTCTGATATTGACATGCTTGCTCCCGCTGTCGTATCCTAGCAAGGACCCCCCATATTTCGTAGTAACTGCAAAGTGGATGGATGGGCCTTACGTTTCGCAACTCTGTAAGATGCTTGACACCATTTGGGCAGAGCTTGCAGGGCAGGAAGTTATCTATCAGTGGGTTGATTGGCTACAGAATTTGTCCAGGTCATATATCTGGGTTGATGGAAACATGACACTTGGTCCAGATGTTGTCACCTACAATGGAGATAACCGTGCAATTTCAAGAACAAACTCACTGGAGTCTATAATTCCTTTGATGCTGCGCTACAGTAGTAGTAAGAGCTATCAAGCTTTTCTTGATGATCTCCATATGTGCATGATATGCCTTAACCAGGGCAAAGGTATACTTGTTTCCATTTTAAACCCTCCCCCCTTTATTTAGTAAATAGTTCATGGGTGCCATCTTAATGCTTCACATGGTATCTATTGGGTTCCATTGAACCATTACTTTCCAAACATCATGTTGCAAAATTGAATCTCACTCGTGTATATTTGTGCTTCTGTAACTAACTTTAATTCTGAAACAATCAGGCTCAAACTTCGTCAGACTTTCATGCCAGCACTTATTTTGCATGAAGTGCATGGAAACCTTGTGCAGGATGCATGTAAAAGAAGGTAGTGTGTTTCAATTGATATGCCCTGATACCAAGTGCAGTGCATCTATTCCGCCATATCTGTTGAAGAGGCTTCTAAGCGAAGAAGAATTTGAACGTTGGGATAGACTTGTTCTTCAAAAAGCATTGGACTCGATGTCAGATCTTGTTTACTGTCCCAGATGCGCAGTCGGTTTCTTGAAGGACGAGAGCAACAATGCCCATTGCCCAGAATGCTCCTTTATCTTCTGCTCATCATGTAAGGAACCATGCCATCCAGGAAAGCAGTGTGTAACACTCGAAGAAAAGATACAGCGTCAGCAGGTAAAATGCAATGCCTTGCATACTCATGTGCATTTGATAGTCATCTTCATATCAGTAACCTTTGCACGTTCATTAAAATTGATTTTGCATGCAATCTGGAAAGATCTTTCGAGGGCATTGGCCTGCTGCTGACATGTCCATTGACTGTTGCAGAATGCTCTCATTTTACTGAATATTTCCCTTGTAGGCGTCTGGCAGGATAACTGAGGGAGAGATGGCTCAGGAATTGCTCAACATGAAAGAAGCGTACAAGGATGTACGGTTATGCCCGAAATGCCGGATGGCCATCGCCAAAACAGAAGGGTGCAACAAAGTGGTGTGCGGAAACTGTGGCCAGTACTTCTGCTTCCGCTGTGGCAAGGCCATCGATGGTTATGAGCACTTCAAGTAGGCCATTTTGTGATTCCTTTTCTTCCTTCTTTTGAAACAACGGAAGGAATCCATGATTTCCTGTTTACATATCTTTATGCTACTACCATTTGACAAAATATAGCACATATCTGGCCAGAAGGATAATACAATAACGGCTTCCATTGCAGGGGTGATTGCAAGCTCTATGCGCAAAGAGACACAGCGGGGTGGGAGAAGCAAATGGAAGCGATGCAACATAAACGCCAGATGCGAATTCAATCCCGCCCTCTTGGTGGCTACGTCAGATGTCCCAAATGCCGTGCAAGAAACTTTAAGGTAACGAAACCTAGTAGTATTTTCTTTTCCCCATCCGCAAGGATAGCTGAATTTTGCCTACCTTAAGTGATGAAGTCCACTCATCTGGCCGTATGCATCCAGGACAACGAAAAGTATCTCTTCTGCTGGGCGTGCCGAGTCAGCTACTGCACCCTGTGCAGGCGGAAGGTCGAGGACATGAAGGCGGGGCACTACGGCTCAATGGAATGTGTGGGCATCGGGAACTTCTAGCATTGGATACGTTGTGATCATGGGTCTTTTGCCTTTGCCGGACGATGAATCTGACCGTTACTGTTATCCATCGGCAAGACAGAGACCGTAGTCAGGTGCGCGAGCGTAAGTTTATGCAGCATTGTTTCGTATTGTTGTTGCGCAAGTGCAACAAAAGCATGTCAATGCACAAGAGCATACTCTCTCCGATTTTTTTCCTTTTATTGACGAGGGAATAGGTCGTTGACGCAACAATAGAAAGGGCCAATCCACCTGCTTCCAATGCTCATGGCCTAGGTTGATGGCCTCTATTAGACTTGGAAGGAGCACTGGCTTAATTACCACTAGACGTTGCGGCGCGCCCTTGGCGCGCCCATCTTTCGGCAAATTTCAAGTTTAAATATTTAAAAGTGATACGTTATAATAGTCATTCAAACAGAAGACAACATTATAATTGAATCGAATAAAGCTACTTTTTCGTTAATGGATAGTGTATAGAGGAAGAGTTAGACCAGAAGTTCACGAAAGAAAAAGAAATAATCATAGCGTGACGCTCCCTCGGCCTTCATGTATACATCATGTATCCTCACAAAAAAAAGGATTATATCATATATTACATTACATAGAGAATAGATATATGGCAACATGATTGCGTCATTCAGGGATTAGCGTGTCACTTTCATTCGAGCAGAGAGTTTAAAGAATGCATGTTTGACGACGTTGTATCCCCAAGAGCCATGAAGAACCTTCGATTGTGGGGCAACGACCAAAAAATTGTATCCCTAAAATCCATGTATAAAACCAATGAGCTAAATTTGCCACGTAATTTACTGGTATATATGGAACACTATGCACATTATCACACTCTTCAGTTGTTCCGAGGAGAAAAAAATAGAATCTTAATTTTGCTAATGTTATACAATTTTATGACAAAGTCGGGAAAGGAATTGGAAGCTAAGATTTCATCATGGGCCAGCTTTACAATTTGATCTAGGTGCAGCTCTCGATGAAGGCAACCTGAAATAAGCTAAAGAGTATGAATTTCTTTCTCTGTAACAAGAGCCACTTTAGTTGACTCTAGTTGGTTCTTACAATAGGTAGTCAGTAACTTAGTCAAGGTAATATAGAAGTAAGACTTTTTCTGTGTGTCTATTGCAGGCTTTCTTCATGTAGAAGGTGCAATTGAAACTTGAAAATTGATCTTGAGCTTCACACTGCACCAACACTTCTGATTTCACTTCTGAATATTTAACTTCAGGGCTAGCAATAATGCTACAGTGTGATGATTCCAACAATTGCAAGAGGTCATTTGTTGCACAAAGATTCGGATCATTATGATCTGGTCAGCTTAACAAGACCTGGACAACAAACACAACAGATGCAAATGGCATTTCAAAACCTACACAATGTTTTTTTTATCATTGCGGACCTACTGAACCCAACTCAATGATGCTCTTGGCATGCAGTTGGGGTCGGCAACAGAGTATCATATAGAAGTTTCACATCTGCCATAATCATTTTTGCTGAGATGAAATAAGCTTTGATCGTTACTCAGATGACTCTACACGACATTTAAAATTTCGAATCAAACAATTCGAGCGTGATACCTACATGACTACTCCTCATCACACAAGAAATAGATGAATCAAACAGTTTAAGTGATAATCTCTTTAGCACCGATAAAGAGGTAAAAAAGGGGCAAGCTCACTGGGTTTTCAAGGAGGTAGTGACAGTAGTACATGCAGGTGCACATTGTCAACCAAATGGGTAACATCTGTGGGTTTTAGAGTTTGAGAGCATTATTCCTTCCCAACTAATAGGTAGCTAGTCAACTTGATCGCTGCAAGACCAATTCAACCACCTGATTTTTTTTCAACGTTGTAGCCAGGAGTCAAGGTTGCATGTACGCTAGACTTTGAGTTTATTTGATAGCAAGTCAAAGGTAATGTGAACACTATGAATTGAGAGCACCAACTTTTGACCGGCATGCATTCTTGTGCGGCAGAATTTAGCTAGCTAGCAGCTGCCTACTTCCACTTTGATGTCTGCATGCACTAGTTGCAACTGCTAGAAGGTTGGATGACGAAGTGCATGGAAGACCATAATCTCTCTAATGCATATGGCAACGTCTGTACAATACGCACACACACGATTGACCATAATCTTTTGATCAGTAAAAAAATTGTGTTATCATGAACCGTTGCTGCATATTAGTGTCCATTCAGCTTGTGAGACTCAAACTACCAGGACAACAAAAACATAAGAAAGAACAAAAGAGAGAATTGCTTCTAGTAGAAAGCTTGATTTTAATTCCATTGAACTACTGGTTGAATTGGTCAAGCACGATAAACCTTTACCGCTCATACAAAATCAAAAAATCATGGCAAGCTGCTGAAAATGGAGTTGAGCTATTCCACTCGCACAAATGCGAGTATACGCATCCATGCAAACAAAGCATGCTGCTGGAACTTACACTACTACACCGAGCACTGTTCTTGTGCGCCGTACATAGTTCATGCGCTGCCTCTTGATGCTCCCGCCACCACCATGAGACGACGACGTGTCGCTGCTCGCCGCCCTGTGATCCATGACACCGCGAAGGGCCTCCTGCACTGACGCGATGTAGTGTCATATGCCTCCAGTGCGATATCACGACGCACTCATCTTCCTCCTCGTCGTAGTCACCCTCCTCTTCACGCTCTCCTCCGTCCGCAGTGATGAGGAGCACGCTCCGGATGTGCTCGCTGAGCATGGTGACCTCAGCTGCGATCGACGCATGACGTCCGGGATGGGGTCCGGGCGGTCCTCGTAGAAAAGCCACATGCGCACCATGAGCCGCCCGACGCCGTCGACCGCTGCCTCCACAGCCAGCTCGTCGGCCTCCGTCGGTAGCAGCTGTGCCGGCTCGGCGGTGGCTTCGTCCTGTTGCCCTTGAGGTCTGCCGCTTCAGCTCCTTCACGTTATCCAGCACCTCGGCCAGCAGTGACGCCTTGTCCGACTGCAATCACCAAGCACATACAATTACACTCGATCGAGCAAATTGATGAGCAATATAATCCACATGAATAATTCCACAGGACACATGAATGACGATTACGTCGTGTTTAGAGCCCAGCTTAGGCACCAATTCTCACACACCAATGCAGGGAATTACGCCCATGAGCTCCATTTATCAACAGAACACTTCCCCATTCGTTGAACCTGAAACGGCAAGCGGCACGGGGAATTTGTTTCTTCACTCCTATCTATCACCTGCTTATTCACAATGAGCTGGGGATACAAGGTGGAGTTCTCAATAGGAAGGGCTGGATCTATGTTCGCGAGACTGGGGCTATTATCCTTCATGCGTGGAACTTTTTCCCTTCTTTTATCCAGTCTGTATGCATGAGCTTAAACAGCAAGAGAATCTTTGATATATGCCGAGATTCAAGTCACTAAACATGCTTTCACACCATCATATTTCCTGTTTCATATGTGGTCATTCACATTTGATTTGAGTTTTCGTTGCTTCCCTTTTTCTGCTTTCCCCACTATACGATGCTAGCAAAATTAACTTAAACTTGAGAGAGCACGAGCTGGTACCAGTCGTAGACTTCGCCTGCAGGTTGTTGATCATTCCTACTTCCTTTGTCTTAGAGTACTTGGCTCGTGCGAATCCTGTCTAGACGTTCGTGAAAATTAGATTGGACAATCGTGTCATGTCAAGTCTATTTCGCTTGTGCCATACATCGTACGTAACAGTTCTCCACCACAGCAAAAACCATACATGAGAACTGTATGAAAAGCAAACGTAGAATTTTCAGTCCAACGATATCAACTGGACGGCAACAGGTGTAGAACTACATGAACTGTAGAGAATTACTACAATCGAACTAACTTCTCCCGTAGCAACGCATCAGTCATTTTACAATGCTATATAGTCTAAGAAAATGGAAAATGTTATCAGTACCAGCGAAAAGATTACATGTAGCTATGCAATGATAACGCATGCATGTGTCGTGCCATGCATTCTACACCCCAAAAAAAGGGTTAACACCATTTTTTGCAATCCGCAGAAGCTACTACAGGTGCACCCACAAGAACTACTACGGGTGCGACGCAAAGAAGAAGGTGCAGCGCCTGGACGACGACCCGTTCATGTACGAGGTCACCTACTGCGGCAACCACACCTGCCTTACCTCCACAACGCCGCTGCTCACCCTCCCCCCGCTCCCGGCACGGCCGCCGCCGCCACCATGACAACAAGCTCTCCGACAAGCTCGGCGGCGATCCGTGCCCAGGACCTCGCCATGGTGGCCGCCGAGCATCATGTACCGGCGCTGTCCACGGCCATCCAGCTCGGCATCAGCTGGCATGCTCGATGGGACGCCGGCTTCGTGCACACCACGACACAGTCGGCGCTCGCCGCGTCCCTGTTGAGCAGCCGCTGCGCAGCTCGCCGGCCAGTGCGCCGCGCCACCACACCACCAGCAGAAGCCGTGCCGTGCCGCGCCCAAACCAGCAAGCACAAACCACAACGAAGAAAGAAGACTGGACAACAACAAATGAGCGAATGCAAGGAATGAGGAGGATAGGTGAGGGCTGGAGCTCAATTTATAGAAATTCAAGACAAGATAGTCAACAAGGTTGAACTCTTCCACCCGGACAAGGTCAAGGAAACACATCATCCAGTTGAAACTTGAGCTGCTGGTTGAGCTTTCACCCGGATGAGATAGTCAACATGGCATTCAAGACGAGATTGTCAACAAGGTTGTGCTGCTGGTTTGAAATGCGGGAGCGAGTTGACAAAAGAGGAGCAGACCCAGAATCGTAGGATCAAGCAACGATGCATCGGACGACGCTGAAAATTTCAGGTGATGTGGCCGCGTGAGGTCAGGCGAAACCCCTGCGGGTTTTATCCTCTTAGATCTCCTCGAGTCAAGTAGGAGATCAGACGTCATGGTTTGTGTATGCGTTCGTGAAGCCCGTGCATTTGGAGTATATATGTATAGTTTTTAACAAATTTTTTTCGAATGAACTATTTAATTTGATGCTTGAGACTGTTTCTGATTTGTTTTGGGGAAGCGGGTGGGCCGTGCTGCGTGTTATCTCTACGCATCATCGAACGAGGTCAAAATATTTTCGTGTACCGTACTACTGCTCTTCTCACCCGACTACAACTCGGCACACGGGGGCTAAAAAAACTCGGCACGCTCGACGAAAACAAGAGCAAAGGGCAAAGGCGCAAAATTCCGCGCACCCGACCGCTCTGCAGGCTCGCGCCAGGCGCCATGGCGGCGGCAGCGTACGCCGGCACGGCTTCGACGCGGGCACTGGAGCCCTGCGGCGGCCCTTATCTGTACTTCTCAGCGGAGGCTTCCTCGTCTTCCTCATCCTCCACGTCCCACGCTGCGAAGCTGGGGCCCGTGGCTTGCAATTCGAGTGGCGAGGAGGAGGGCGTGCTCGACCTGGACTCCCCGTGGTTGGCGACCGCCGAGGCGGAATCAAGGCTGGAGGAGGCGTCGAAATATGCGGCGTTGGCACTTGGCCTGGGCGGCGAGGCGGAGCAGGAGGAAGAAGATGAAATACGAGACAATCGGCAGCGCCAGGAGGACGAGGTTTGTTACCGACAGCATTGTTAATCTTTTCTGTACATGGGTTTTTTATGTGTGCGCCTACGAGGCACTTTTGCAATGCTGCTTATCTATTCGTAGGATCGTAATCACGGGTCTGGAGTACTTGGATTTGCTGGATTTTGGGCGGAGGGTTTTGACCCAACATTCAAAGTTGGGGATTTTATTTTACTTAGAAGGAAAAAAAATATGCTAGCGTGTTTTTGTTTCGTAAGAACTCTGTAACTGAAACTAGTAGAATTTAATCCCGAACAACGGTCTGCAGAGAAAGAATACCAAACAAATTGCATTTGATTTTGACATGAAGCTAGGTTGTTTACCTGTAATTGTTCCTCCGAGGAACCACAGTAGCTTGTTTGGAGGGACTGGCAAAACCTGGCCAAGTATTGATCAATATTTCTGTACTGAAGTAGTTTCCTTTTAGAACTGAATTGTTAAGGTTGAACTGTGGAGCACATGTTTGATTTGAGATCACTGTTCATTGCAGCTCATGGCATTGGAGGCAATATATGGGGATGATCTAGCTGTATTCGAAAACAAAGGAGGGCTCCACTATTTCCAGGTTTCTTGTGCTGGCCATGATTGCTGTTTCAACTATTCTTAGAGTGCCGGAGTCTGGTTTTGATGGTTTTTCTATTTATTCCAGGTTTACATACGTTATGATGTGGTTAATGGCGTCGAAGTGGACGCTAAGCTTTCATCAATTAATGCTTGTCCCAGAGACGTAGGATGTTGTGATGGACCAGATGAGTTCTCCTATACTTGCAACTTGGAGCACCTGCCTCCTTTGATATTGACATGCCTACTTCCACGATCCTATCCAAGCAGAGACCCCCCATGTTTTGCAATAACAGCTAAATGGATGGATGGGCATTGTGTTTCTCAACTGTGCGAGATGCTTGATACTATTTGGTCTGAGCTTCCGGGCCAGGAAGTAGTCTATCAATGGGTTGAGTGGCTGCGTAATTCTTCCATGTCATATATCTGGTTTGATGGCAGAATGATGTTAGGTCCAGATATTGTAGCACGTAATGGTGATAACCGTGCAATCTCAAGAACGCTCTCCTTGGAGTCTGTTATCCCTTTGATGCTGAGTTATAGTAGTAACAAGCAGTATCAAGCTTTTCTAGATGATCTCCATATGTGCATGATTTGCCTTAACCAGAGCAAAGGTAACATTTTTCCTCTCTCTCTCTCTCTCTCTCTCTCTCTCTCTTTTTTGGATTCAGCAGAGCCTATCAATTATTCTAGTATCGTGTATAAACTATTGTTGCACCGTGCCTTGGTTATAATCAAAACCTGATTTAAACTCATGCTTCAGCTTCACATAGCATGTATTGAACATCATTGAACCTGTTCCTTTCGAAGCAGCTTCTTGCGAAACTTATGCTCATAGAACTTTCCCTCCCAACTAACTTTAGTTTGAAAACAAGTAGGTTCCAACTTCGCCAGGCTTCCATGCCAACACTTGTTCTGTTTGAAGTGTATGGAGACATTATGCAGGATGCATGTCAAGGAAGGTAGTGTGTTTCAGTTGGTATGCCCTGATACCAAGTGCAACGCTTCAATTCCACCATATGTGTTGAAGAGGCTTCTTACGGAAGAAGAATTTGAACGTTGGGATAGGCTTGTTCTTCAGAAAACATTGGATTCTATGTCAGATGTTGTTTACTGTCCTAGGTGTGTCATTGGTTGCTTGGAAGACGAGGACAACAATGCACAATGTCCAGAATGCTCCTTTATCTTTTGCTCGTTCTGCAAGGAACCATGCCATCCAGAGAAGCAGTGCCTGACTCCAGAACAGAAGATACAACGCCGGCAGGTAAAAAAAAATTGGATCGTATATTTGACAACTGTAAAATGGACCTCTGTGTGCAATCTGTTAAAAATTATTCCTATGAAATTGTTGCTTGCAGGCGTCAGGCAGGATGAGTGAGAGGGAGGTGGCGCAAGAATTGCTCAACATCAGAGAACTGTATGATGATGTTATGTTATGCCCAAAATGCCGAATGGCCATCAGCAAAACAGAGGGGTGCAACAAGATGACGTGCGGCAACTGTGGTCAGCACTTCTGCTTCCGATGTGGCAAGGCCATCTCTGGTTATGAGCATTTCAGGTAGGCCATTCAGGCATCCAGTATCCTTTTTTTTTTCTTTTGTTATCTTTTTAAATGGAAGAAATTCAGGATCCTTCTGGCTTTTCTTTAGTGGAAACTGCAAGCTCTTTGCGGCTAGAGAGATAGCAGAGTGGGAGAGGCAGATGGAAGCCATGGACTTAGGACGTCGGGTTCGGATGCTATTGCGCCCGATTGGAGGTACCGTCAGATGCCCCAAATGCCGTGCAAACAATTTCAAGGTAAGGAAGGCTATATATATAGTATTTTTAGTAGTATAGTGATTTCCTGCATAATGTCTGCGCCTGACAAAAATATATGTGCATCCAGGAAGATGAGAGGTACATTTTCTGCTGGTCATGCCGGGAAAACTACTGCACAGCGTGCAGGCGGAAGGTAGGGAGCAAGAAGAAGTCGAGGCACTTCGGGTCACCGGAATGCATGGGGCGTAGCATTTGATCCTGTTACGACATGCATCATTTTACCTTCGCTGTCAAACTCTGAATCTGACGGAATGTGCAGTAGATCAAGGACCTGCCTAGTTAGGAGTAAAATTCAGTGTCTTTTACCATGTCTAGACAAACAGAAGTTTTTTTTTTTAATACAGAATGGGGCGGGTAGCACCGTTCCGTGACATGACTTCTTGATCTTGGAGCTTCCTGAGCAACTAACTTATCGCGAAATGTAAATTTGTTCAGAGCTTCCTGATATCGTTCGGTGTCACTTCGCCAGCGTTAAACAAAAGGCTTCTTGATCTTGGAGCTCAGCACTGGCCCCAACAATTTGTGCAATATGAACTACTCCCGGCCCTCTGATTTCCTTTTAAATGATTTTAAGATAAGAAACTTAGTGTAAACTTACAGTAATTGTAATGTCTGAACATCAATATAAGAGTAAGTGTCAAGAACACGAGAAAGAGCAGAGTTGCTTGCTAGATTTGCCACTATCTCTCGAAGCATTGCTGCTCTAAATGACAACTTAAGGTAACAGCACAAACATTTAACGCGCCTTTGTTGATCTCACGCTTATGGGCAAAAAGAAACAGCACAAACATTTAACGCGCCTTTGTTGATCTCACGCTTATGGGCAAAAAGAAACGTCGATATTCATGAATGATCTTCAGTGAGCTTTACGTAACACCTCAAACTCCCGAACAAGAACATGTAACTCACCAGGACACACCCTATAAAAACTGGTAGTCACACGTTCCTGTCTCGAGTGAGCAAACAGCTGCAAACATGAAGACTTGCGGCAAAATGGTGGCCGTCATTGCCGCCCTGTTGGCGCTCGCCGTCACTGGCCTCGCCGTCGACGCCGGCACGCCGCCGAAACCGAGAGGCCAGGAAGTTCACCTCTTCGAGGTCAAGGTCCACGTCCCGGACAGCAGCACGATTGATCCGGAAGAGTACAACTACCGCCTGCTCGCGACTGTACTCGGCAGGTTGTTACGCTTGGTTCACGGATACATCCAAATACAATACCTCCTCTTTTAACCCTTGTTTTGTATTAATCCCTCTCACAGGTCTCTTGTTTAACCTTAGCTTACACTAATCCTTCTCACAAATCTCATGTTTAACCTCAGCGTCGAGGCAGCACGGAGCGTCATGTACGAGACTGAACTAGGGGTGTTCAGCGCCTTCCTCACCAACAACCAGGCCCGTAGATTGTCAAGTGAGTTGAATCCACTCTAATCCATTGTTACTATATACCTGAACAGAACTGAGGACATGCGTGCCAATGTGTTGACTACGTTCTCGTTGTACAGAGGTTCCAGGGGTGCTGGAAGTTCAACGAAGGGAGGACCCTCCAGTTCGTGACACGGACGGCCATCTCTAGATTTGTGTACGGAACTGACTATACCCTCCATATGTCAAATAGCCCAAGTGTGGCTAAGAATAATTGTAATGGTGCTCTTTAAAACTGAACATATATATATGCTACACGAAATGGCACTGGTACAATGCAATAAACACGTCCAACTTCCCTGATCTAGCAAGCAAGAACGTCACACTCCTAGAATTTTGTTTTTGTTCATATATATACAATTTAAAAGAAACATTGGCAGCCAACCAACGTGTTGCCTCCCTTAAAAAAAACACGTAGCCTGACCGTCATTAGATCAACTTAAGGGTGCCGAACTTCTGATCCAAGTCGTCATCCTTCTTTACCGGAGCGATCTCCGGGTCGACGGTGTGCTGCTTGCAGCCTCGGGGACCATAGTGCTCCGAGCATTTCCGCACCACTTTCGCGCATAAAGCGCAGTAATGAACTTGGCACGCCCAGCAAAATATATGGTTGTTGTTTCCTATCTGTTCACCCAGAGACGAGACATGTTTTCGTTTATCAACATCTCGGTCCAATTTTGTCAGATTATTATATATAAGACATATCTAACTTGATATTCAGGTAACAGAATCCTATTGCTCGCCCATTGCCCCATGAAATGCAGATGTGGCAACAACTTTACCTTTGGATGCCGCTGGCGACAACTTGTGCACGGATAAGTTCTGACATGTTGGGCTACTAGTTCTTTCTGTACCTTCTTAACGACATCACGTTGCCTCACCACCCGCTGCTCCTGATCAAGTCTGCACTGCTCACTTTCAAAGAGGGCATTGTTTCAGGAGTGGTACCATTGCTCACTCTCAAACAATAAGTATGGGATCATCAGAAATTCAGAAGAATGTACCTTGTGTGATTTCTATCTGTTGCCTTGCCACAGCCATAGCAGAATGGAGTCCCACAGTTCCTGCAGACCATGTGGTCGCAGCCTGACACTCGAGAGATGGCAGTACGACAATGTGGACATTGAACAGAATCACGAAGTATTTCCTTGATGCTGTATAATTCGTGGACTAAATTTATTCCCTTAGAAATGCTTGCAGGACGTGCCTTTTCACGATTCTGTAAACATTATGCACCAAACTCAACATTGTGGCCACGGTACAATTCTCATTGCATGGAACTCAATCAGTACAAATGATCAACAACACGTCTTGTTATGGGTTACCCTACAAGAATATGCTGCTCACAAAAGAACAGTAGCTACTAGTTACTGGATCCAGAACACAAATAAGTGCAAGAGGTTTGTTTAACGCCTTTTTTTAGAAAATACAATGTTTCAAGTTATGTGAAAGTGGGTTGAGTAATAAAAATTTCTCAATATTTGTAAAAGAAAATTTCTAGAGAGCTGGTAATAGTCTAGGGGTGGTGATACTTCTTTCTCTTTCGCGATCTTAAACTCTGTAAGACATAGACCTCCATCCTCGGATGGAGCTGCGTAATTCTTTTTTCGAAAAAAAACATCTGTAAAAAAATCTGTAAGTTCTTAATAGAAGCCGTCAAGAATTATCTAAGGACATATCACGACACCCCCTATAGAAACATGCCCCCACTCCCCAGGAGGCCAGGACGTTGTTTTGAACTTGGGTCTGACAGTGGACATTCATAGCTAACGGATACAGGAGAAAATGAGGTTATTGTGCATGACCTTGCAAGAGCATAGCATGATAGCTGCATTTAATACCTGTAAGGAGAGAAGCTTTTCTTCTGGCGTCATGCATTTATCACCTATGTGACGACGTTCTCTGCAGCGGGTGCAGAAGCTGAAGAAGCACTTGGAGCACTGGGCATTGTTTTCCTCATCTTCCAAGCAAGCTGTTTGGCATCTTGGGCAGTAGGTCACATCAACCATTGCGTCTAGAGTCTTTTGAAGTATCAATCTTTCCCAACGTTCAAAATCTGCATCTCCTAGCAACCTCTTCAACAGATTGGAAGGAATAACAACCTTGCACTTGTCATGTGGACACAACAATTTCTGCACCGTTCCTTCCTTGACATGCATTCTTGAGTAACTCTCCATGCACCTCCGGCAATAGTAATGCAGGCACGGAAGCTTTATGAAGTCAATACCTGAGGGGAAATAATTACATGAATTTAACATTTAACTTTCCAAGCTCGATGGGAACGTCAAATGTCCATAATTACTCCTCAGGAATTGATCTCAAAAAAAAAAAAAAAAAAAAAAAAATACTCCTCAGGAATGGAAGGAAGGTATAACATGGCCACAACAATTTTCAGTCATTGACTGCTGTAGTGCTACTTTCTGATCATGAACTTGGTTGAAAAACTTTTGAATGAATACAAAATTTAAAAAATATAAGCATGATGGAGACGTAGATATGAACAATACAAGAAATCCTGGGACATTATTTTTCTAAGAATACTAAACTTACATATCCAAAGTACTGGAAACAAATTCGGTCCGCGGCACTAGAAATGGACACCAGGAATAATACTCAAGTATTAACTGAAACATTCGTCTTTAAAAAAAGTATTAAATGAAACAAACCAGTTACCTGCATATTCACTGAGACAAATCAAGCAGTCATGAAGGCCACTTATAAAAATTTCATGGCATTGCTCTTCATTATAGCTAACCAACCACTGAATGACAGACTCTAAAGGCATAATTTGTACAACAGCCCGGACATCTGTAGGATTCATCGCACACTCAGGCTGTCGAATGACTATCCGATCATCATAACCAAGATGAGAAAGAGCAGTGCTCTGAAGCCATTGCACCCACTCATAAACAACTTCTTGTCCTGGTTGCTGAACCCAGATTGAGTCGAGCATCTGGCAAAGGGAGGAAACTTTCTCCCATCCCAACCATTGTACGCTAAGAGTAAAGTATGGAGGGTGATGACTTGGGTATGACGGAGGCATAAGACATGTCAGTGAGATTGGAGCCAGATATTGGACATTGAATGTGTGAATCAGACTGTCTGTGGCATCATCAACACCCTGAAACGGCTCTGCAGATACACTGATACCACCTGGAATTTCACAATGCACATGGATCTGCAAAAATCAACAATAGAGAAAGAAGTATCACGATTTTCGTTGTGTTTCTGATAAATAGAATTTCCTGGAAATCTGGTACCAAAATAATAGAAGTACCTGGAAACACCGCGATCCAGCAATTTCACCAAAAATGCCAATTTTCTCCCCGTAAATTGCCTCCAGCGCCAGCATCTAAGCAATGAAGATAGCACATGAAAACATTACATCAGCAGAAAAACTTTGAAATTCCTCATGCTTTCCCTTTTTTATATGCTCTTATTACACCACAATCTGAGACAACAATGACCCATGTTTTTACGACCAGTTCATTGTTATGCTTTCTGTATTTATGCTTATCTTATATCGCAATGCCAATACGAGAAGGTCAATATTCATCTTTTTGCGACCCGAAATTCTATCATTTAATTATGTGGCGTTCCAAAATAAACCTAATAAGCTGCGTGTTCCGATCCTTTAGCCGCTTTTTTCTGGCCATTAATATAATGCTACACACATGCTTTCTATCAGCTTCTCCACAGAATTTGCGGTTACTTAACAACCACAGCTTTGACAGCTGACAGGGCCCCAAAACAGAGTCCAGACCAATCAATGTAACACCGCTACAAGTACAATTGTAACCAAATACTAATAGCTTGAATTGCTTCATGGTTTCTTGATTTTAGTCCTCCGATTCGTTCATGCCCATCCATTCACTGAAGCCAAAATCAAACAAAACAGGACATATTTTGCAGGAAAAATCAATGCTCAGAGATCATCACATCGCAATTCGCACAATCGATGCTGAAGTTGCCTAATCCCGGGCTTCCCGGCGGTCGGTGACCAACCCGATCACCGAACCCCAGCGGTGAACCCCGTGTGAACGGAAGTGTATGCGGAGTCGACTGGAGCAGCTGAGCAGGAAAAGTACCTCGTCCTGCTGGAGCTGATCGTTGGCGCGGAGCTGGTCGTCCGCCACCTGGGGCTCCTCCCCATCCCGGCGAGCCCGGAGCATCACCTCCCGCAGCGTCCTCACCTCCTTGCTCTCGGTCTCCTCCAGCGAGGGCTCTTGATCCCCTTGCGAGCTATCCATCAGTGGACTGCGCGTTGGTGCGCCGCCGCTGCGGGGTCCGTGCCACGCCGAACCACCCCCGCCGCTGCACGGACGGAGAAGTGAGGAGAGTCGGGGCTCGCTAGAATCTCGGGCGCCGTTCATTCTGTTCCGTTCCGTTCCGTGGGCTAGCTTTGTGGCCTTTAAGATGGGCTGTTAGCTAACATTATCGGGCCTTTAGTTGCAGTGATGGGCTAAGAGAAGCTGCTCAATTCTTCGCGAACCCACAATTGAGGACAGCGTGGAGCTTCGTCTTCGAAATCAATGGCTCCTCCACTCCACAAAGAGGTCAGCGGGCCTTTTTGTGGCTACTGGCTAGCAGCATCCTTACCCCTGTCGTCGCGTAGGACTAAGACTTTAACGTTTAACACTTTCTGATGTCAAATCATGGTAACCGAACCGAAGTTAAACTCCAGTTTCTGACACGGGTGACCATGTCTGAACTTGAATACTTCATCCATTCCAGTACGAAGTTAAACCGAGATGTTCTATATAGCCAAATGTGGAATATATACATTGAATGGCACTAGCATATACTGTAACAAACGTGTACACTTTTCCTGATCTGCTAGAAGGTAAGAACCTCTCAAGTATGAAACCAATTCGTTGTCCCATCGCCATTAGATCTCAAAACTTCTGAATTTCTAATCCAGAGTACTGCTTACAGCGTCCCCGAGGGGCATAGTGCTCTGAGGACTTCCGAACCACCTTCCTGCACAGCGCGCAGTAATGGACTTGACACGCCCAGCAGAATATATGGTTGCTGTTTCCTGTCTGTTCACACAAGAGACAACAGTGCTTTTGTTTATCAACATCCCCGTCTCCATTTTAAATTTTATGACAGATTATTAACATTTCTGACTTGGTATTCAGATAAAAGCAAACCAATTTCTCATCCAAGTCCCGTGAAATCCAAAGCAACAACTTTACCTTGGAATGCCGTCCGCGACAACGTGGGCAAGGAAAATTTTTGTACTGTGCCGCCACCAGTTCTCTCTTTAGCTGCTTAACGATATCATCATGCGTCACTGGCAGCTGCTCTTGATCAAGTCTGCATTGCTTACTTTCATAGAGTAGCATTTTTCAGACATGGTATCTAGATGTTAGATACGGGACATGATGCTTCATAATATAGTCTTAGTTCATCAGAAATTCAGAAGAGTGTACCTTGTATGATATTTATCTAATGCCTTGCCACAGTCATAGCAGAAGGAATTCCCACAGTTCCTGCAATACATATGGCTGCAACCAGCTGTTCTTGATATGGCAATACCACAGTATGGACATGGAACAGCATCACGAAGTAGTTCCTTGATACTGCACATTTCATTGACTAGGTTAATTCTCTGGACAATGTTGCCTTTGTTTGAAGAATGCACCCTTTCACGATCCTGTATAAATTGAATACCAACTCAACATTGTGATGACAGTACCATGCCCATTGCATGGAACTCAACCATGAAAAGTTATCAACAAGGCGTGCCTTCATAGTACAAGAATATGCTATCCTCGAAAGAACAGTAGTTATTGGATCCAGAACACAGGCACAAGTGATAGTAATGTCATTTTCTTTAGAAACCAAATAAGTTGAAGATCGGTATTCGCTATTCGGTAATGATATAGTGGGTAAGGTAATTGTTGTGAGTTGGGGAGAAATCTGGAAGCTCTACTCTATTGCTCATTTCTCATAGTACATATACTAGCTACATATGGGCTGGCCCAAGACACATATACATAGGCCTAATACAGTCCAACAGTAATCAACTTTCAATATTGAAGTTAAAAATATTTTCATATGAATTCTGAATAGAAGTTCTCAATAATAAATATGAGGGCCATATTATGGCACCCCTGAAGTACCCTTGTCCTTGGGATGCTGTGTTGAAACTTGGTTTTGACAATGGACATTCACGGCTAATTTTTCAAGTGAAAAAAAAAACCAAAAGTATCAACATGTTCATCCCATATCTTCATTTTCTTATTTCTCAACACAATAATCATGTTTTTAGCATATCATGTTAAAACTTTGTTCTTGTGGTAGGCATTCACAGCTAATACTTAGGGTTAGAGGAAAAAGTTGTGTAACTAGCTAGGGAAAAAATATAGAATTGGCTGGTAGCTGCCACTGTTACCAGTAAGGAGAGGAGCCTTTCTTCTGGAGTCAAGATCACACACTTCTCGCCTATGTGACGTCGTAGCCTACAGTGGGTGCAGAAGCTGAAGAAGCAATTCGAGCACTGCGCATTGTTATCCTCATCTTCCAGGCAAGCTGTTTCACATCTTGGACAGTAAGAAACATCAGCCATTGAGTCTAGAGTCTTCTGAAGTATCAATCTTTCCCAGTGTTCAAAATCTGCATCTCCTAGCAACCTCTTCAACAGATCGGGAGGTATAACACCCCTGCAGTTCTCATGAGGACACAACAATTTCAGCACCGTTCCTTCCTTTACATGCATTCTTGAGTAACTCTCTATGCACCTCCGGCAATAGTAATGCAGGCATGGAAGCTTTATGAAGTCAGTACCTGAAGGGAAACAATTTCTGATCACAAACTGAATAAATACAAATTCCGAACAAAGGTAAGTATTAAATTCCTAAAACAGACAAATGCTCATAACACAGCACATTCATGTAGAGTACTGAAGTATCAAATGAAGCAAACAAAATACCTGCGTACTCACTGAGACAAATCGTGCAATCATGAAGGCCACTTAGAAAGGATTCATGGCATTGCTCATCATTGTAGCTAACCAACAAGTCAACAACAGACTCAAAAGACATAATCTCTCCAGCAACCCGATCATCCACAGGACCCATCATACTATCAGACTGTTGAATGACTATCCCATCAGTAAAACCAAGATGCGAAAGAGCAGAACTCTGCAGCCATTGCACCCATTCGTAAACAACTTCTTGTCTTGGTTGCTGGACCCAGATTGAGTCAAGCATGTGACAAAGGGATGAAACTTTGTCCCTTTCCAACCATGGTGCACTAAGAGTAAAGTATGGATGGTGATGGCTTGGGTATGATACAGGCATAAGACATGTCAGTGAGATTGGAGGCAAGTGTTTGACAGTGAACGTACGAATCCGACTTTCTATGTCACCATCAACATTTTAAAATAGTTCTGCAGAGACACTGATGCCGTCTGGAATCTCACAACGCACATAAATCTGCCAAAAAAAAAACAGTAACAGAGAAAGAAGCACTGTAATTTTCGTTATGTTTCCAACAGAAACTGTTTACTTGGGGGGTTTGAGTTTAAATAAAAAGATATACCTGGAAAGACTGCAGTTCACCGTTTTCACCCAAAATGCCTATATCCTCTCCATAAATGGCCTCCAGTGCCATCATCTAAGGAACACAGATCACAAAAAACCATTCAAATTTCTTATGATTTTCATTTCCTTTAACAAGTTTCTTATCTTTTTCTTACACCACACTGTCCAGCGAACAATATTCATATTTTTACTACCCATGATCCATGCATAATTTTTTTATTCATCAGTGCCATCACTTAGAAGCCTAAAGAGTTAAAAAATGTTGCTCCGTTCCTTTAGTAATCTTTCCTGGCAATGATTCCAGGTTTTCTACAATCTACATAACTCACAGAGTAGTACAATTTTGATCTTAATTGATGTTACAGTTACTCAAAGATCACAGCATGACCTGACAACAGGACTGCAAAAAGGAGTCCAGTTTGGCCAATGTGTAACACTAAACACTGTTATACGGCATAATTGTAGCAAGCACCAACTCGAACGGCTTCTTGGTCACATGGTTTTTATGCTTCACTCAGTTCCATTCACCCCCCTTTGCAGGAAACAGCCTTGCTTTACTCAGAGGTTTTACACGAACAGAGCATGCAGCAGACCGATCATAAGTTGTCCTTGCGCCGTGGTAGTTGGCACAAACGAAAGGATCCCGTCAAAATCACCAAACCCCCAGCGGTTAAACCCGAGAGAACTTAAAGTGTATGCGGAGCCGATGGGAGCAGCTGAGCTGAGCGAGCAAATTACCTCGTCCTGCTGGAGCTGGTCGTTGGCGCGGAGCTGCTCGTCCGGCACCTGGGGATCCTCCCCCTCCAGGCGAGCCCGGAGCATCATCTCGCGCAGCATCCTCGCCTCCTTGCCCTCCCTCTCCTCCGGCGACGGCTCTCGCTCCCCGTGGGCGCCCTCCATCTGCGGACTGCGCGTTGGTGCGCCGCCGCCGCGGAGTCCGCGAAGCGCCAAACCCCCGCCGCCGGCTGCACGGACGGGAAAGTGAGGAGGTGCCGGACCGGAGTGCCGGTTCGACCCGCGTGCGGCGTGCGATGCCCGCGTTGGAGAAAATCACTTCCCGTTCCGTGCGTCAAATAGGCCCAATCAGAGGCCATCGGGTGTCACCCGTAACCTATGATTGGGCCTAGTTCGCCATTTGGGTTACATTACGAGCGAAACAAAACGTCTGATGTCATGATGACAATAAATTGCAAGACAATGCAGTGAAACATTAGTAGTAAAAAAATCTGGACAATATATGGCAAGCCAAGCCAGCAACCGAGAATTCCACAAGTTCCAGCAATGAGATACACTCAAAACTGTATGATGCTCACAAATTACAAGACAAAAATGATGCCCCACTTGGTACTGTGGCTTTCTTTAAATTGGTACAAATCACGACACAATAACAAATACTCTAATCTGTCCACAGAATTTTGCATGGTTTTATTGGATTTTGTTTCAAGCCGCAAGAAGACAACCAGCATTCTGAATATACACAGTATTCTCAAGAATTTGTCACGGACCGAATGAAAGAATGGTGCAGGTTTCTGTTCACGAGTATAAATAGCAGAGATTCTGTGCCCTTGGGAACATGCTCGTAGCGAAATCTTCGAATCAAGCATCTTGAGGCAAAGTGTATAGGTGTACATACACACAACCTTTGGTAATTGCACTGGCGTTACGGTATTCAGGCATACATGGGAAATACTCATTCAGGAATCTGCCGTATGTTGCTTGCATCCTTTGGGCCCATAGTGCTGTGCGGCCTTGTGGACAGGCTTCCGGCACAGGGCACAAAAGTGCTTCTGGCACGCCCAACAAAATACATGGTTGTTGTTTCCGATCTGTCAAAATTTCCAAAGCAAATACAGAACTAAGAGGAGGTCCATAGACATTAGTTCAATTATTGTGAGTGCAACAAAAAGAACAATACAGCTTTACGTTGTTAAAGAGTTCACTATGATAAATGGAGGGAGGGGTTACCCTGGCTTGTGATGTTTCAAACCAAAAAGACAAAGTAGCATGGAGATCAATGGTTGCATTGCTTTATAAATACAAAATTAAGCATTTGAAGTGTTAACATTTTAATCCTAGTGATGAGTCACAGTCAAAAGAAAGTATTCACAAACTTAGAAAAGCATCAATGAAGTAACCATAACTCAATGGCTGCGGTTCTGGGCTTTGCTGCAGCGTGATGGAACAAAAGACACACTCCGTTCAGTGAGTTTAACTATGGAGATTGTTGCCATGGATTTCTTCACGAAGAGCGGGTGGAAATTTAATGATAGAATTTGTCTTTAATTCGTTTTCCCTTGAGATCAGCCAGGGAGCTGAAAGTTTTGTAATAAATCCGAACGCTGTGTGCGGAAACGCAGAGGCGGGAAACTATTTCCTTTTTCTAAAAAAAAAAAAAAACTCAATGGCCAAAGCACAAAACATAACATATATGGTAAAAGTGAAACATCAAGAAACAATGTCTTCTTGGATGATGCAAATATAATCGTAGATGGATTCTCCAAACACATTTAAAGTAGTTTTGATTTTTACCTTTGGAGATGGTTGCCGGCATGTAGGACAAGGATGACCTTGGCCCTGCTGTGCATACATTTCAGCATGAGCTTGTGCAACAACTTGGCGCTGAACCCTTTGATTCATTTGCATTTCCCATCTGTCAATTTCTTCCTGAGGAAAAAGCACGCATGAACCCCTGTACACAAAAAAAAAAAAAAAATGATTGTTATTGTCAAGAACCAAATTGCAAGGTAACAAATTATTAAACAGAGAACTCACCTGAAATGCTCATATCCAGTAATTGCACGATTACATTGATAGCAGAAGTACTCCTTACAGTTCCAGCAAACCATCTTATTGCATCCTTCTGTCTTAGATATGGCCATTTTGCATTTTGGGCACTGTTTTGAGTCCTTCATAATTTCTTTCAGGCTATATAGTTCATTCAAAATTTCCTGCTGTTTTCCTTGCATTTGCCCAGATTTTTGGCGTGCCTGTATCAAATAAAATAAATTTAAGGTGATTTTGCTGTGGAACACTATCCAATTGTGGAATTGGCTATGGGACACTGAAATGAAATTTGTTTGCAGGAAACTCTGTCTAGTTCATCACTATTTCAGAAACAGAGGACTGAACCAAAATGACCCCAATATTAATAAAACATTTCTCCAGTACATGTTGATTACGGCATCCATGTTATCCGAGTAAATCAAGATGTAACTTTCTCAAGCATAAAATCATCCTATGAATAGAAAAAAAATGGGACAGCTACAGCCTGCAAATATTTCTGTGCTTGCTGATTACAAGATATCTAGGCATATCATAAAGCATCGTAAAACCCTGCTATGACCTACAAAACGTAGCAACCACTAGTAGCGCTTTCTGATGATGATGATATAAAATATGATTTCTACTTGAGATAGATAATCAGGCCTGAATTAAAATATAAAGGGAATGCAGTTCTCATACCTCCAAAATTACAAGTCTCTCTTCTGCAGATAAACATTGCTCCCCAAGATGACGGCGGTTTCTACAGAGTGTGCAGAAGCTGAATAAACAATTTGAACACACTGCTTCGTTACCAACATCCTCCAAGCAAGCAGTCTGGCATCTCGGACAATAAACAACATCACTCATGGCATCAAGAGTTCGCTGAAGTAGTAATCCTTCCCAGCGTTCAAATTCGTCCTCCCCAAGCAACCTTTTCAATATATTAGGAGGAACTCCACCTTCACACTTTGTATCAGGGCATCGCAACTTCATTACATTTCCTTCCTTGACATTCATTTTGCAGTATGTTTCCATGCATTTCAAGCAAAAGAAATGATGACACGGAAGCTTGATGAAATCAATACCTGATGAGGTAACGAATAAGATCAAAGAAGAGGCAGCGTTAATTCATAACGAAATGATGACATATCCAAGTTGGGGCACGCAACATGAAGACCAGACCGCGTTTTAAAGTTTTACATACAAGGGAAGCTGTTGGAAGAATGTACTTTTACAAAGATACAGAGCTAGTTTTAGTGCCACATGTAATTAAATCATCTAACATCTTAAATTCGAGCACCTGGTGAACTGAATAAAGAAAGGATACTCGGGGACTAAACTGCAGGTTGAGTGCTGGCCAAATAATCCGTGCTATGCAGGGACAAGCAGAGGCCAACATGCATACACCTTAATGACAAGTAAAACACAGCACAAGACTACAGCATAACACCGCAAACAGTATAGCAGAAACAACAAAGATGAAAGGGTTACCAGGTAACTCGCTGAAACAAATCATGCAGCTGTGGATAGCATTTAAGAAACCTTCATGATGCTTATTATCATTGTATCTCATCATCCTAGGAATTATAACATCTGGTGGAGCATTATCTGCACATGCACGCTTATCTCCACCCTCTTCATCACATGTTACATCGCCCTTACTTAAAACTATCTCAATATCAAACCCTAAGTGAGAAAGGGAAGAACTTTGGAGCCATTGCACCCACTGATATGTTACTTCCGTGCCATGATGCTCTTCCCAAATCATATCCAACATACGACATAATGACGATATCATCCCTTTGTCAAGCCATTCCGTGGAGATAGTGAAAAGGGGAGGGCGATGGCTGGGGTATGATGAAGGCAGGAGGCATGTTAGCAAGATTGGCGGCAAATGCTCAACTCTAAACTTGTAAACAAGATCATCTGCATCGCCATCCGATGTTGCCCCATATTTTAATGTTCCATCACCATAACTGAGCCTTGTTGATACATCTATAGCATCTGGAAGCTCGATATGAACATGAACCTGCAATTACATTAGCAAATAAAATCCTTGCTCTTCAAAAGATTATGACCCAAAACTGAATCTGAATGACATACCTGAAAAGACCGCTGGCCTCCCTTTTTGTTGAAAATAACTACAGCATCTCCGAAAATTGCTTCCAAGGCACAAATCTGAGAATTTGATTTACATTATATCAGGTTAAAAGAAATGATTTTCAGACGCTTAATTGCGTAACAGAAAGATAGCTGCAACATTATAAGTAATAGCATTTGGGGAAAAAAATGGCTTTTGGTCATTCCAAGCATAATTGGATAATGCATTTCCAACAGAGCACTTCGCTGATGAAGATACAAACCCAAAACCTCAGTGGATGTGTTATGAGCAACGAGCATATGACAGTTACTAGCAGAGACATAGCTCAATCCTCATCTAACCAAAGAATCAGCACAACACCATTATAAAAATAGTAAATTTGAGTACAGCATCCATAGCAAGACAGAAAAGCTAAGTCCTTCTTCAGCCAAGAAAATCTAGGAGTCAACGCATAGAGAGAATGGAACAACGCATCACCTCGTCCTCCTGCCTCTGATCATTGGCGCGCACCTCCTCCTCAGTCAACTCCACATCCTCGCCAGCGACCCCAGCCAACTCGTGCAGCTTCATTACAGCCTCCTCATCCGGGCTCCAGCCCACCGCAGCCCGCCCAGACGAAGATGCCTCAGCCGGCGCCTGAGGGGGTGGAGGGGCCTCGGGCTCCTCCGGCGGCGGCTCCTCAGGCGGAGCATCATCAGCAGGGGCGGATACTTGGAGGCGCTCCAGGGCCTCGGCGGCGGCGTACGTCTCGGCGTCGGGCACCTGGAGGCCCACGGCAACGGCGGCGGCGGCGTGGGGGAGCTCGGCGGCGTCGGGGCTAGGGTTTGGGTCGACGGCCTTCACAAGCGGCTTCGGCGTGGACGCCCGACCAGCGAGGCCATGCGCGGCCGCGCCCCTCCCCTTGGACGACCTCCGAGGCATCTCGCGGTGGCCGGCAGCCGGTGGGTGTAACGCACGAACGGATTCCAGTCGAGAGGGGGGGTTTGCTTGCAGCGGCGGCGCGCGTTGCGATGGGGCGGCGAGGCGCGACCGCGCGGTCGGTGCCGGCAAGGGAGACACGAATCTCGGCGCGCCCGCGTTGGGACGGAGGCTGGTTCCCGGCTCGTTTCCCGTTGCCAGATTGCGCGCTCCATTGTTGACCAGTACAACACGTCAACAGTTGACCTGTCGTGGATCTTTTTTTCTTTCTTTTCTTTTTTGAACTGAACCCATCATGGATCTTTTTTAAAAAAAACTGAACCCACCACTACAACCATCCAATTAATTCGATAAAATAAATTTCTGATTGGAGGGAAAATTAAACTACTAAAAAAATTACTCCCCGAGTTAATTTGTACAAAACGATAAGCAAATAAACATGAAAGTAGTTGGGGGGGGGGGGGGGGGGGGGTAAGATGGGGAATATATTTTATTAGTTAGATGGTTCCAAGTCAGGATAAGTCAATAGTTATATTGCTACTTTTGTGGAGATGCAAAATCAATTGATTGTAATGATTTTGATGGCATGTGAGGGTGTTCTTGGGTCCTTTTATCTTAAATGAGTTTGCTTGTGATGTTATTGCTTTAACGTGCATGATATTTTCTCATGTAATAGTCCTAGTGATCACTTAAGTGAGGTGTGTGTGCTTACTCTCTTAAACCGCTTTGCTTGATTTCTCATCCTTCACTTTTTTCAAAAGTTTCTTGAAAAGAGGAATCATGATTCCAATGGAATCATGATTCCAATAGCTAAAACAACTCATATTTTGAAAATTAGGAACTATATCTTTTTTTTTTTTGCAAGTGAGTATACGATGAGCTTATTAGCAAGATATCATGAAAGGTAAAGTACAATTATATAATTTTTTTAAGACCCAAATACCTCATGAGCTCTGCCTTTATTCATACTAGTAATTCTTACATTATTATTGTCTAGGCATCAGAATATTGAGAGCTTCATGCACACCGCCATGTTGTTCCTGTAAATGGAACAACACCAGGATCACACGTTCATTTATTCTCCTTGACATACTTGGCGATCGCTCGAGCAGCTAGAGCGAAAGGTGTGGTAGTCACAGCAGCTTCAAGCTCAGGGTGCCCATCGTCTATCTCATACTCAACACTTGATTTGATCACCGAGGAGCTGGGCCCCTTGTCAATGATCTGAAGCCGGGTCACGTACTTGGTGAAGCCGGGTTTCAGAACATCACCTTCGATCGCTGTCACCTCCTTGATGTAGTTCTCGTTGTCGATCTTGGTGAACTCCTCCTTGTATGTCACCGGGCTCGGGCTCCCTGGCAAAACACCATATTTTAGTGTCTCAGTTGAGTCAGTTCCATTAACTTTTTTTTTTTTAGAAATGGAGTTCCATTAACATCATCAAGGTGTCAATAAGATTCAAGAATGGTTTCGTGGAGACGTCATTTGCCTGGAGGAAGTAGCGCAAGCTCGACAATGGTGCCGATGCCGCCGTCGCCGCGAACGATCACCACCTTCTGGAGGAGCTGCGGGAGCAGCTGGTGGACGACCTCCACGAAGCGTCGGGTGCCGTAGATCTTCCACAGCTCGGCGGCCGGGACGTCGGTCTCCAGCTCGTGGCTCTTGATTGCCTTCACCATCGTTGCACTCACCTCCGACTTGTGTTGCTTGTGGATGGCTAAAAACCATGGAGAGTGCTTGTATTTATTGGCAAATCGGGTGCAAGTGAACAAGACGGCTTTCTCCATTTGGCGTCCCAGTGAGATCGACAGGCCATCGGCTTTCTCCATAGCCATGTCGTCGATGCTCTGAGAGAGACTGAACGATCAACAGTTTGGAAACGGAGAGCGCCGTACTGCCCTGCGTGGGCGGCGTTTGCGTGAATCCTCATGGCGCCACTCATTCGCTTGCGTTAACAAGCCTGTGTCCACTGTCGACAGGACATCGGCTAGCGATAGCTCGTCGATGCTCTGAGACACTGAACGATCGCCAGTTTGAAAATTGTGAGCGCCGTACGTGATAGAACTAATCGATCATAAACTTAGCAGGACAACTAGTCAAGAATTAGATCACACCTAAAAACTTAATCTAATGACTGAAATTAACTCACCAGGATTTAAATGCGCCATAGATTGGCGCTGTAGATGTTATAGAGGTTGAAGAACGGCTGCAGTCGATGTAGAATCAGGGCACCGCACTTCCACGCCTTGCAGCACCTCAGTGATCGGTAGATTAGGGTTAGGGTTAACCCAAAGGCTTAATTTCGTGATTAACACGATCAGGGAAAACTGAGGGTCTCCCTTTGGTTATATAGTGCTGTAGGCGCGGGACCGGGTCCTTAGATAGGCTGAGTTAGCCTCCCGATCAAGACTACTAATTAGAGGATTAAAGACGGATTAGAATTTGGGCCTGTTGGCTCAAGTCATGATCGAGGTCAATTCCAACAGTACGTACTGCCTCGCGTTGGTTTCACGGTGCTACTCATCCGCTGTCGTTAACAATCCTGTGTACTGTCCACTCGTTCCGCTAACCAAAGATGGCCACGTGGGACACCGTGTGACTCTGTGAGCTGGGCCTCGATCCGTTCGTGGGCGATCTCAATCGCAGGACCGCGACAACGCACATGGATGATTGATTGGCCTACGCATTATTATGATAGCGTCGCAACATTGGTTGTCAAATTTCCCGCAAGATAGAAAAACGTTGGTTTGACAACACCGCATCCGATGAGCATGCTGCTACAATTATTCGCGCAGACTTTGGCGGTACCACTGACGAATGCTCGACTACCTGTTGTTGTTCTGCTCTTCATTCAAGCGAGAAGATTGATGGGATAATTTCAAGTTGTTTCTCATTCCATTGATTATTGAGGGAATTTCTAGGTCCTGGTTGAGTTGAAGAAGGAGCACTATCACCAATTGGGTGTACTTGTGTACCGGTAGATACTTCTCCATTCAAGCAGGCACGACAAGTGACAATAGTTTGAGCCAACAGCATGCATAAAAATCATGCCGATGCCTTCATTCCTGCTAAACTGTGCTACCATAGTTCCCGATGCCTCCTATTTGCAGACCCAACACAATGTGTCATCTTGCATACATTTCAACTTCTACAATATGTGTTGCCATAGCATCTGATTGCTTCCAAATGTGTGCCTTTTATACACATGTTTGGGAGGATGAGGGGGCAGGGAGTGGGGGTGCTCATGCTTAAGAAAAGGGTTGGTGGGATGGGTAATGGGTACTCCTCCTTGCACTTGTCCTAGTTGGACCTATCTCATAGATGAGCGTATCTTTGTGGGCTACCTTGTTGTACAAAATAATAATGAGCTTCAATATTCACATTTATATTTTCTATTGGATCTAGTTAGTAGATGGGTGTGAGATGAGTAGGTGGATTTTTATTGTTCGTCTAGTTGAGCTAGATTTAATAGCAGTGACAATCGTATCTTCAAAAACAAAAGATTAGGATCACTTTACTGAATAAGTAAAAATTATTTTATTTACGCAAGACTGGGTGAACAGCTGGGTGCTGTCTTGGAGGTTGGAGGTGCTGTTCCTGACTTCCTTTGTATGAGTAGACTTCCTTCTCGCAAATGCGCTGAAGATTGAGCTTAAGGTTCGCGACAAGTTTCGTTGGTTGTCAAATTGCCCACAAAATAGAAACGTCGGTTGTCACATGGTCTGACTGAACAACGCATCCGATCGAGCATGCTGCTACAATTGTTCGCGGTAGCATTGACGATTGCTCGACCGCCTGTTGTTGTTGTGCTCTTCTTTCAAGCGAGACGGTTGATGGGATAATGTTTTTTTTTTCATTTCCATTGATTATCGAGGGAATTTCTTGGCCTCTGGTTGAGTTGAAGGTGCACTATCACCAATTGTGTGTACTTGCTAGTTGATACTTTTCTATTCAAGCAGGCACGACAGCTAACAATAATATGAGGCAGCAGCACGCATAAAGATCATCCTGAAACCGTTCCCCCACCCCTCCCCCCCACCCAAAAAAAAAAAAAAAAAGATCATCCTGAAACAGAGACATGCCCAGGAACAGAGAACAATGGAAAATCGCTCTAACTTGCTTTGCACATCGCTTCAGGTGGATGCTTTTATCTTCTGAACTCTATTTGGGAGTTTGCTGGGCACTCCTCTGCTGCTTGATATGCTTCGTGATGGCCTCCGAAATAGCAGCCAAGCCGTTGGTACTGACAACAGGGCGATTTCCTGTATGCTCGGCGTTGACTTCGTATTCGATGGTTGACCTGATCACGGATGTCTTATCTTCTTTCCCTATGATCTCAATTCGCACCAAATATTTCTGAAAGCCACGATCTAGAAAGGCTCCTTCAGTTACTATTACCTCCTTGATGTAGTTTTGGTTGTCGACCTTGATAAACTCTTCTTTGAAAGTTTCTGATCCGGGAGTTCCTAGCAAAATGAATCACCAAAAATAATTGAAGCTCAGATCTGTATCGTACCTGACAGGAGATCAAGTGCGCAGATTCTAACCTGGAGGAAAGGTAACAAGCAAGACTGTTCCAACGCCACCATCTCCCTCTACAAGCTCAACCTTTGAGAACACTTCAGGAAGAAGTTGGGGGATTAATTCTCCGACAAGGATGCCTCCATAGACCTCCCACACATCGGCGGCTGGGAGGCCAGTCTCCAACTCATGGCAAAGGCTCCCGTTCATTGCTTCAAACGCTGGCTAACTGAAGAGTTCTCTGTACATAGACGTTTCTTTTGTGGAAAGTCGCAAGCAAGAGCTGCAAGACTAATACGAGATCTTAAAACTTGACCTGCCGGGGGTAAGACCGCCCCTGACGGCATTTGCTTAAGGAGAAGAGCCTCTCACGCAGGCCGAGAAAACCCCCGAACCCCTTCCCTGATCCTACACAGGGACTCAGCTGGCCGTTGTGAGCTTCGGCGCGAGTCTTTACCATGTGCTTTGACCCAGGGAAGGCGAGGGGATTTTTTTAGTGCACTGCAGCTCTCGCTACAGTACACACGCGCGGCACTGTAGCGAGCTACAGTACCACGCGGGTGCCGCGGCTCGAGCCGGGGCCGACAGGGGCAACGCCCCTGGAGCCTCTGCTCTGGCCACTCGGGATACCGAGCGTTGGCGACCAATACGAGATCTTATAACCGAGAGATTCAGATGTCAGTGTCACTCCGCGAATATGACAAGAGAAGTGTCAATAGACAACTCATATACTATTATTAGTTGCCTGACTGTCTTATCCCACAATCATCCTAGCTTCGTCTGCAGTGCTCTAAGATAATTTCACCTTATAAATGATGAGTTAATTAATTTCTGGACCAAATACACAGGGGCGAAGCCAGACAAAAACTTCACTGGGGTCAGGCTTCAAATTTACCGGTGTCACATGCTGCAAATGCTCTCTTCATGTAGAATTTACAGTGGAGTTAGCAATATGTTATCGGTGTCAGCTGACACCTATAACACCACGTAGCTTCGCCCCCGTCGAGACCCTGTTTTTTATTCATTAAAAAATGCACTGCCACAAAGTTAATGAAATAAAACACGCCCAAATCACAGGTTTGTTTATTCGTCTCAGATAAACCTCGCTTGATCTGATCTTTTGTTCAAGAGCTCGCCTCAGTGGTCTTCGTCTGCTGCTTGATATAGTTCACGATCGCTTCAGCAGCTGCAGCCAACGGCGCGGTACTCGCGGCACCTTCAAGCCCAGGGCGGCCGTCATCGAACTCGTACTCAACAGTTGATCTGATCACCGAAGAGCCGGGCCCCTTCTCGATGATCTCGAACCGGGTCAGGTACGTGGTGAAGCCGAGGTTCAGAATGTCACCCTCGGTTGCCGCCGCCTCCTTGACGCGGTTCTCGTTATCGATCTTGACGAACTCCTCCTTGTAGCTCTGCAGGGCAGGTCTTCCTATTGCGAGCGGCAAAACACACAATTGGTTCATGTGTTTAGCGTGTCCATCAGCATCCAGATACATAACAAAGATTCAGCAGCAGCAGCGGTTTCAATCAAGGGTCTTGCGCCTCACCTGGAGGTAAGGTGACCTGGATGACGGTGCCGACGCCGCCGTTGCCGCTGACGACGTCGACCTTGTAGAGCACCTGCGGGAGCAGCTGGTGGACGAGCTCCACGAAACGGAGTGTGCCGTAGATCTTCCACAGCTCGGCGGCCGGGACGTCAGCCTCCAGCTCGTGGCTCTTGCTTCCCTTCATGATGGATGGCTCTCTCTGCCTCCCACTTCCTGTTCTGAAGTCTGAACTGTGGATGGATGTGTTTATAGGCATATCGTGTACGTATAGGCAGATCGTAATCTCAATGATGGATGCGCGAGATCGAGTAGGCTGCCCAGTTTGATCCGAGTCGTGGAGCTAGCTCGAGGCTGCTGTGGCTGGGACGGACGAAATGATCAACGTAATCTCAATGATCTCGACGTGCGGCTCCTCCGTGCCGCTCGCCCGCCATCTAATGGGCCTGCCTCCACTGGTTCCACATCAGCAGCAGGTGGGGCGTGCGCGGGACGCTGCGTGTGTCACATGTAAGTAACTTTTCCCTACGTCCCATCTGTTCCCACAGGTTCCACATCCGATTTTTCCCAATGCCGGAATGTTCCGGGTCTTTCCAAAAAAAAAAAAGATTTTTCCCAATGCACCTCTACTTCCACACAAGAATGTGTTATTAACTTTTTCAAACCAATGCGCAAGCCTTTTTAAAAAGGGAACACCAAATGGTCGGCCAAAACAAAACCAAAGTATTTGTATGACTATTAGTTAACCAACTATGAATATGCATTAACTGAAAACTTAGGCCCTATTTGAATAAGAATACTGATTTAGCATAATACTTTGGTTTTGAGAAGTATGAAGGTGTTTGGATGTAACAACTTTTGCAATTAAAAACCATGGTATTGCTAAAAGTGCAACTATTTTGGAGTTTTAAAAGCTCCACTTCCGACCTCTTTTTTTCTAAACCATGGTTTTGTTTGTGGCTTCTAAAATCATGGTTTCTTAATACTTTGGTTTTAAATAACAAAGCTAGCTGCAATCTATAAAGCTATAGGAAACAACTAGTAGCGGAGCAGCAGAAATGAATGGTGGAGAAAATAACAAGGCTGCGGCTTTAGCACTAACAAAAACTATCACAATAACTTCACAAAAGAAAAAAACTATCACAATTGCTAATGACAGAATATTTAATTAGAGCCAAGTCAGAGTCACGCACAAGAGCTATTAGGCAAGATACGATTAAACAAACATTAGATGGCACAACGATAATTGCTTAAACCAAGGCAAAGCTTACTAGCCATACATCGACATGGAGGAAGCTAACTGGCAAGCAATAAAACAAGCAGGCAAGGAAATAATTGTTTAAACATTGAGAAAGATCATTTGCACTGAGGATCCACTGTATTGTAGCCGAGAGAAAAGAACTATTTGCACTAGGAACTGCTAAAACTGGCAACTAGCAAGAGCTGACCAGCTAAGAAAAGGTTTAGCTGTTCCCCACCGACATCGTGCTGAGATAAATGCTTTACCAGTGGAATATAAGGGAATTAACCAAAGATGTATACATGCTTCTAACTGTAAGCTATCGGTTAATTAAATTGATCTATTTTGTTTGTTTGTTTTTCCTCCTGAAAATCAATGGCCCAGATTTGACTACTTAGGGGTGTTCGTTTCTTTGGCAAAAGTTTTAGCCCTCTGGGTCATTGATTAAATAGAATCAAAGAGAATCTTGCCATTTAAAAGTATTAAATAAAGTCTAATTACAAAACTAATTGCAGAACCTCTGGGTTAATTCGCGAGACGAATCTAATAAGGGTAATTAAGCCGTGATTAGAAGATGATTACTGTAACATCACTGTAGCAAAACATAGATTAATTAGGCTCATTAGATTCGTCTCGTAAATTAGCACCTATCTGTCAAAAAAGTTTTGTAATTAGACTTTATTTAATACTTTTAAATGGCAAGATTCTTTTTGATGTGACATGGCTAAAGTTTTTGCCGCCTGAAATGAACACCCCCTTATTATCTTGCCTCCTTGTAAGATAAAAGAGTTTGAAATACCATAAAAGACCCTTTATTTAACGATATAGTTAACCATATGATGCCATTTCGCTTCTAAAGGAATCGTATCGATCTTATCCTGATTTATTGGTTCTACTGGCATTAATGTGTTGTGTAGCTTTTTAATAATTAATTTTTATCTTTTTTTAGATAATAGGAAGAATGTATATTAATTATTATCTGACTGCACACCCCCCCCCTCCCTTCCCCACCCCCAACTCCACGTACCCACACACACAATCATCCTAACTTTGTCTGCAGCGACAGAAAATTCCACCTTATATATGGTAAGTTAATTTCTGGGACCAAAAACCACATCGCCCTGATTTTATTCATTGGGAAAAAAAACATGCACTGGCAGTGCCACACCATTCATGGAATAAAACACACTCAAATTACATGTTCATTTATTCATCTCGATAATAATAAACCTTGCTCTGACGAGCTTTTTCTTCAAGAGCTCGCCTCGGCAGTCTTCGCCTGCTCCTTGACGTGCTTGACAATCGTCTCAGCAGCTGCAGCCAACGGCGCGGTACTCGCGGCACCTTCAAGCTCGGGGCGCCCATCATCGAACCCGTACTCAACAGTTGATCTGATCACTGACGATCCAGGCCCCTTCTCAATGATCTCGAACCGGGTCACGTACGTGGTGAAGCCGAGGTTGAGAATGTCGCCCTCGATCGCCGCCGCCTCCTTGACGCGGTTCTCGTTGTCGATCTTGACGAACTCCTCCTGGTAGCTCTGCGGGCCGGGGTTCCCTGGTACGTAGTTAACGTACGTGAAGGTGACAAGGTTCAGCACGTGTACGTCCAGTAACGTACGTGAAGATTAATTGAGCAGCCGTTTTTACCTGGAGGGAAGGTGACCTGGATGACGGTGCCGACGCCGCCGTCGCCGCGGACGACGTCGACCTGGTGGAGCACCTGCGGGAGCAGCTGGTGGACGAGCTCGACGAAGCGGAGCGTGCCGTAGACCTTCCACAGCTCGGCGGCCGGGACGTCGGCCTCCAGCTCGTGGCTCTTGCTTCCCTTCATGATGGCTGGTTCCGCGCCTCTATCTCTCTGCTCTCAGCTCCTGTTCTGAACTCTCTGTGTTGCTTGTGTATATAAGACATAAGGAGCGCGTGTATCTATAGGCAGATCGGGTGTCACAAGCTAGGCTCAAGTTGGCTCAAGTTGCCTGTCAGTCGTAATCTCAATGATCGACGCGCGATCTGCAAGTAGACGGTATTCTGTCTGAGTTGTGGAGCCGTCTCGAGATTGCTGTGCCGGACGAAATGAGCAACGAATCATCGAATGATCGGCCATGAAATAAACTAGTGCCCCGCGTGAGCAGCGTGCATGGGTGCGGCAGCTCAGTTCCCGCTCGTCCGCTATCTACTGGGCCTGCGTCCACTGGTTCCACTTCAGCAAGGTGGGGCTTGCGGCGGGACACTGCACGAGCTGTCTCGGTCCTTTCCGGCGTAGCAGCAGCAGCAGCATCGCGTCCACATCACATGGACCGTATTTGCCGCGCATCATGGCGATCGATACGAGCCTACTAAGCATCACGTGGTCTGACGATGCAAAACGTACGTGCGGTGGGACGGAAGAACTGATTGAACCGCCAACACTTTGGGGTGTGTGCTGGTACAATGATCCGCGGCCGCAGTGATAGCAACAGCACTTTGGGCGGTGCCGTGGCATGTGATCCCGGCCCAGTGCTGCACCGTGTTCGGCGGATGTCCCAGGGTGACGGCATCAGTAATGCACGTTCACGCTATGGTGATCCCTCTCTTTCAAAGGGAAGGCAACGGCCAAGCGGCAGTAGAACAGCTCGTGCAGCGTGCCGTTGCCATGCAGTCAGCAGCATTGGAGGAAAAGGAGAAGCTCGGCGCCGTGTGTTTGGGATTTGGAGAACGTCGATTGAGGAGCTTACCACTTTTCTTTTCTTTTTCTTTTTTTTTTCAGCGGTAAGAGCCTAAAACTATTCAGATTTTTCTTTGAGATTCGGTGGATTCTTCGTCAGCTCAGCCGAATCATTTTCTAGAAACCATAAGCCGTACAAACTTCAATAGGGTGTAGATTGCACCAAATAGAATTTAATTTGTTTGGAGAGTAAAATGAGTCATCATTTTTTTTTGTAGGATGTGAAACATTCAAAGTGAAATGTTGGGAGGGGTCAAATAAATGGTTTCCATATTATTATCTGTACATGATTGGTCACATATGGCCTCCCATTCATTTCCATGCTGTATGAGCAAAATGGAAAAGAAAAAAAAATACATTGCCTTTTCTTGATTGTATTGCTCACTGCTCAGACCTTATCGTTCAAGGTTCACGAGCTCGCTTCAGGAGTCTTGTGCTCTTTGACATATTTGACAAACTCTGCAGCCACTGCAGCCAGGAGTGTCGTACTAGCCATGGCTTCAAGCTCGGGATGTCCATCATCGAAGTCATACTCAACAGTTGATCTTATGACTGAAGAGTCAGGCCCCTTGTCAATTATCTCCAACCGGATCATGTAGTAGAGGAATCCGGCATTAAGGATGTCACCATCGATCCCTAGTGCCTCCTTGATGTAATTTTCATTGTCAACCTTAACGAATTTCTCCGTAAAAGTGCCTCCTAGCAAGTGGCGGAACAAACAAAGCACATAATTAGTCCATCACTCCACGATCAATATTAGTGGGTTTCGATTTAAGAACCTCACCTTGGGAGAATGTCATCTGCACCACGGTGCCGACACCACCATCACCACTTACAACCTCAGTCTTGGTGAAGATGTGCGGCAGCACCTCCGGCACTAGCTCCGCCGCACGGAGGGTGCCGTAGATTGCCCACAGCTGTGGGGCAGAAACATCCGTCTCATGCTCATAGCTTTTGCTTCTTGTCATTGTTGCCCCCTCTGTTTTTCTTCTGAATTTTGTCTGTCTTGTTTTGAAGAAAAATATGTCTGGTTTCGCCAGGTCCTTGACCGTCATCAAGCTGTCTAGTGTGGGTATATATTGGCACGGGAGCTCGTGACACTGTTTAGCTTGGAATCTTTGAAGGCAGAGATGCCATAAGAAGATTGAGCGATTTAGCTTGGAATCTTCGAAGCCTGAGATGCCATAAGAAGATTGAGCGATGTTTTGGCTGCAGTCGTGAAAACAATATGGTACCAACTGCTTGTAGAAAAAAGGATGAGTGGTTAGAAGACATAATAAAATGTACTGTGTTATCATTACAAAAAAGTAGACTTTTAGTCACCAAGTTTTAATGATCAGTTTTTTTTCTTTGTTGGTCACTAAAAGTTAATCAATAGTGACCAACATTGAGATTATTGGTAGATAAAAAGTTTTAGTGACCAACATTATATATAGTTACCAATGTTGTATCGGTTGCTATATAGTTTTAGTGACCAATCTTTATAATTATTAGTCACTATATACATATAGTGATAAGATTTTAGCCACCACAATGTGACCAAGCTTGTCGGTGACAAAATAGCTATTGTGACCAACAATACACATATAGTGATCAAGTACCTTGGTGATTAATAGTCATTTCTTGTAGTGTATTTGTGTAACCAACATCGGTTCGTTCATATGCAAGTCAACTCACTCAGGATGACGTTTTAGTGCTCGAAATGCTAAAACTGAAGCCACTATTGATAGCAGACAAACTTTCTAATCGGCAACATCACAGTCAGAAGCCTTCTTACTCTCTCCGTCCCTTTTTATAAGGGAGTGAAATGTTTGAGATTTGTATCAAAATATAAGAGATTTTACATATAAAACAAACTTAAGATGAAAGGTATAGTAGTCTTTACTAGGATCCTTATATAAAGGGACCAAGGTATTGGAAGGTTTCTAATACTTTAAGGACTTGCACCCACCATAGTTTTGCATGCTATAACATTTTCAGACAAATGTATTAAATAAAAGTATATATGGGGATTCATGCATTTGAAAACTTGTACTTTTTTTACAGTGCATGTGCAGTATATTTCATTAACAATTACAGATGTTCATTTACTAACGTTTCAAACTTGTTGAGCTTTTTCTTGTTTAGACAAGTGCATAGTATCATATAGGGAAACCGGTTATAAACAGTAACATGATGCTATTTACTCATAGTCGATCTAATACTCAACACTTGGTTTGATCACCGAAGAGCTGGCCCCCTTTTCATGCCAAAAAATAAAAAAAGAAGAGCTGCCCCCCCTTGGCAATGATCGATCTCGAACTAGCTTACGTACACGTCCGCTTCAAGAATGTTTTCATGGATATCTCACTCGCCTGGAGGAAGTAGCGTAACCTCGACGACGGTGCCAACGCCGCCGTTGCCACGGACGACCACACCACCTTCTGGAGGAGATTCGGGAGCAGCTGGTGCACGAGCTCTACGAAGCGGAGCGTGCCGTACGTAGATCTTCCACAGCTCGGAGGCCGGGACGTTGGTCTCCAGGTCGTGGCTCTTGATTGCCTTCATCATCGCTGCACTCGGCTGTGGCTCTCGGAACTCCGGGCTGTGTTGCTTGAGAATGAAAGCTTGTGAATTTATGGAGCAAATACCCCGTCGGTACGTCCTATTTCTATTCATTTGAATATAAAAGAGTGAAATGCATCTATTTAGTATATGAATCCGAGTTATATGTAACTAGATGGTCATCTAGGTATACAAACTCATAAATTGACCATCTAAGTTCATAAACTATTTATGAATAGTCATCTAGATAAATAAACTTCTAAAGTAACCATTTAGGTTCACAAACTAATTCTGTTGTCGCTGTCAAGGTCCAAAGTCTTTCGTTTGAAAAAAATTCCTATGTGAACGTGCCAGCAAGGATGGAGAAACACGTGCTATGTGCATAAGGAAAATCCCGACGATAAAAAATTGCAGAAATGAGACCCTGCTCGGCAATCGGAAGGCGACGACCTGACAAAGGAGGCGAAGGACCATCGCTCGATCCTGCTGCCGGGTTGAGTTGACAGTTATGCGGTTGGTCGCCACGATATTCCTCACATGTCGCATTGCCTATCGAAGGGCTCTTGGTCCATTGGTCCATCGTCTTCTAGAAGTTGAGGCCCATTGGTATCTTCTAGAACGTCAGTGAAGGATTTTAGTGTGGGCACTTGATTCCGCGTTGATGACCTTATGCTGCTCACTAGAGGAAGGACGAGACCCTTGAGGGCCAGAGTAGTCCGGCCGGCCGGCCAGCGGGGGAGATTGGAAGGCCTGTATTTCGTTGAACACATATTCATTTTCCTCCATTTATACTCCTGCATGTAAAATATACCAAAACTCGTGAAACTTTATTAGTTTAACTAAATATGCATTGAATCTAGGTGAATGACCTTTTATTTACCGGTTTGTTGGCGGTTATTTACGATTTAACAGCTGCCAACACGCATGGGCTTTGGATACAACATAATTAGTTTTGTGGACCTAAATGATCATTTAGAAATTTATGTACAATTGTACATAGATGATCATTTCTAAATAGTTTGTAAACTTATATAGTTACTTTAGGAGTTTATATATCGAGATAACCATCCTAAAGTAGTTTATGTACCCGTGTGCATTTCACTTTAAATAAAACACCCACTGCCACACAGTTCGTTTGAAAAGCCCGACGCCATAGGATGCCTGGTGGGCTTCTTCATACCTGTGAATTTAGCCCAGTCCAGCCTGAAATATTCATGACAGGAAAAAAGAGAGAGAAAGAAACCGAACCAATCACACGATCAACGCCTGGCCGAAGTACCGACCGAATGATGCGCCGCTGCTTGGACTCCGGAATCCGGCGCTCCCGCAGCTTGGGCGCTTGGCTGCCGGGTGCCGCGGGCAAGCCGCGATCCATCGCTAGTCGCTGGAGGAGCAGAACTTGGTAGCACGGTTCTCACTTCGCACGTAACTCCCATGTGATATTATATTGTTTGCTATTCTACTCCATTAGGTGCTCTAGAACCATGATCAAAGCTGATTTTTCAATGGATTTTGTCTCGTTATTTACCAATGCAGGGTTGAGCCTGAAGATTATGAAGAGGAACGGGAATGAAGGTTATGTAATCTGATATTTTCATGGCCTTTGGAAGGCCCAGGTGAGACAAGAAAAAATCAAGAAGGTTACGTTATTTTCATGGCTAAGTTAAAATCTAGACTCGCCACTCGTCGACGTTATTTTTTTTGGATATGGGAAACAGATGGAGCTCACGGCTATCTATATTTTTCTTCAGCTGCAAGAGTGCAAGTGCGAGAACCTAAACTTTCCAGAGAAACAGTGGACTGATGACGAGAACATACTATTATTATTCTTATCCGTTAATCATTTTACATGATTGACCTGACCAGCTGGTCTCCCATTCATTTCCATGCTATACGAGCAAACTGGAAAAAAAAAGAAGAAGAGAAATACAACACGTTTTATTTCTTCATAAACTTTGCTCAGACCTGACTGCTCAAACTTCACAAGCTTGATTGAGGAACCTTTTGCTGCTTGACATACTTTTTTTCCCGAAAGATGCTGCTTGATATAATTTTAACTTAGCTCCGGCAACAGCGCCGCCGCATGGAGGGCGCCGTAGATTGCCCACAGCTAAGGGGCCGAAACATCGGTCACCAGCTCGTGGCTTTTGCTTCCCTTCATTGTTGCGCCCTCTTAGATATCTGCCCTTTCTCTTTACAAGGACTAAATCGGATCGACAGTCTACTAACAAACAACTACCACAAGTAGCACATCGTGCAAAATAAATTTTCTATAGTAGTCGATCAATAACTAAGCTTTAAAAATGCAAAATGAAACGCAGGGACGAGATTGATCGGATCAACCTAGGGGCCAGAATTGTAACACCCCAAATTTCAAATCATTTTAAAAAAGGAATAAAAGTCGCTAAAAATTTAAATTTTTGTTCCAACTCTTACCTTTCCATGAATTTTCAAAACAAAATGCACTAAATAAATTAAAACCTAGTTAGAATATGAAATTTACAAATATTAAAATAGTGCTCAAGTGTTTGTCTTCATTTAAAATTTACTAAAAGTTTGAACTTTTGAATTTTACAACAAACTAAATAATTGTTTGATTTAAGATCTCTAGCAAACTCACCTTGAATTTTAAATTTTCAATTTGAAAACCTGCATGAAAACCATCATATGCATTTTGGGAGTTTTATTTTGTGTGCTAAATCAATTTTGTCTCCTATTCAAATTTGAAACCATTTCAAATTTGATCAAACTTAAACTCCAGTAAAAAAAAAAAGCTTATTTCCTTTTCCCTAAACTAACTCGGGCCGAATTCCTTCTTTTCTGCCTCCTTTGGCCCAGCCCAACTCCTTCTCCTCTTTTTCTTTTCCTGGAAAACGCGAAGTGGGCCGCACCCACTTTCGGCCCAGCACCACAGCCCGCGCGGCCTGCTTCTCCTTCTCTCGCTGACGTGCGGGCCCCGCCTGTCAGCCCCTTTCCCTTCCTCCTGCCAGCGCCAGAGGCGCGCACATGCCGCCGTGACGCCGCTCGGCGTCAGCCCGTCGTCCCGTCGCGTCCGTCCTCCTGTAGCCGTGCTGCGTTCGCGTCATGGCCATGGGCGCCCACTCCTCTGCCCTCGCCTCGTCCCATCGCAGCAGAGTGCCCACGCTCCTCTCTCCTTGACCGGCGACCAAGACCGGCGAACTCCCATGCCGTGATGCCACCCTACGCAAGCTCTCCCTCGACCAATCTCATCTCCGGCACTGTGGCCATCTCCTGCGCTCATCACCGCACATGGCTGCCATCTCCCTCCCTGCAAGCCGTCGCATCGGCCATCAACGCCGACAACCGGAGCTTGACCTTGACTGCCCCGCTCTCTCCCGGCCTCCCTCACTTCCTCCCGCCTATAAAAACCGGCGCGTGCACCTCCTCTCCCTCTCCCAGCTCACCACCGCCCTCCTCGACCACCATCGAGCTCGAATCGAGCTTCTCCCCCTTTCTTCCCCATTGCCGGCCGCCGCCAAATCCTCCCTCTGCGGCGAGCCCCGCACTCCAGCAACACACCAGCGAGCTCTGCGATGCCAAGTTGCCCCTCTGGAACTCCTCCCCGACAAGCCTTGGCCCACGGACACGCGAGCGCGCCGCTCCGCCACGCGCCGCCGCGTGCCTCCGCGTGACCTCGACGTCGACCATCATCTCGGCCCCCCCCAGCTCAACCTGTGCGCGCGCTAGCTTCACCACCTTACTGTGCACCTTCTCGGCCTACATCAACTCGAGGAGGAACACTCCTTCACTCCCCTCACCGAGCACCGCCGCCGCATCACTCCCTTCCGCGTCGCCCCCTCGCCCTCGCTCCCGCGCGGCACCGTGAAGGCCTTTGGTGAGCTCTCCTTCCCCTCCTCCCTCTCCCGGTCCAAGTCCCATCGATTTTGAGCCACCAGAGCACCGAAACGGCGAGCTCCGGCGCGCCGCCCATGGCGCCGCCGTCCCCGACATTTCCGGCAGCCGCCCGCCTCGCCGGACCAGCCCTGGCCGTTCATCTCGCAGCCAACGTCCCAGATTAAAAGCCTGCTTACCCCTTCGTTTCATAAAATCTTGGCCGCCCATTTAAAATCCAACGCACCAGATTTCTCTGGTCCACCGTGAGCCGTGGATCGGACCCCAGCCCCGGTCCATAGAGCCCGTGGACTCGGTTCACATATTTTCCAATAGGAAAATAAATCCAGAAATCCTAGAAAATCCCAGCCCCTGTATTCTTGCAGATAAGCCCCTGATCTTTATTCTATTTATGATCAGGTCCTGTCTTGTTACAGAAACAACCTTATATGGTTCTGTAATTATGTTTTAGCACCTATCTTTTTGCACCAAAGCCCTTAAACTTTTCCATAATTATAGATTGGTCCCCAAAACTTTCTGTAATTACATTTAAGTCCCTATAACCTTTCCGTAATTACAGTTACGCCCTTAAAATGTTTCTGTAATTGCTTTTAAACTCCTGAAACCTTCAAATAGCTATAACTTTAGCACCGTAGCTCCGTTTTGGGCGATTCTTGTGCCCACGCGTTCGTAGAAACGCGTAGTACCCTTTGGTACTACTCTTGGAGCTCTTGAATGGACCAGTAAGCCGTCAATACCATATAATCCTTCCTCTTTTGATGTTCTTCCGTATCACCACTTTATGCAACGTCAATCTTGCGTGTTGTAGCTACCCGCTTTATCATTTAGCGTTGAACCTACCCAGTCACGCAATATCCCGTTGCCTCACATCCTAGTACCCTCCTCATCGCAATACATCATTCCGCCTTAACCTTATATGTCACACATACACCCTCACTCGCTAACAATAAACCTACCCAATCTTTCGTGATGTATCGCTCCAAAATCTAGTATCCTATTTACCATGACGGCAAATCATGTGGCGTCAATATCGCTTGTCGCCAATACTCATTCACCTTCTAGCGTGAGTGTAACCAATCTTGTTGTATCATTTCACACCAAAACCTAGTATCTTTTTATCGCAACTCAGCTACAAGTCTAACCTATCTCAACCATCGCTCAATCAACCTTAATCTATTGATTACCACCGATCCTTACCGAGCTCTGTTATTTATTACTATTCTCGTATTTATGTGGTCCTTCATTGGAGGTTATTGGATTTATTGTTCATTGTTATTTCAATTGCTAGTTGATCTTATCGATTGATCCTTGTCTTTTATTCGCAACCATGCATTCATGCCATGCATAATCACGTACACGTGCCATCGTCATGCGTTTAGCTCATGGCAAATAATTAGTGGAATAACCTTAGTAATTAATCAATTTAGTAAGTAATTAATAGCTAATCACCATTAGGTAGAAACCTTAATCTATAAGTAATTAAAGTGACACACCTTGCACTTGTACGTTTGTTGCATGAACCTTTATATAGGTTACGACCTATATAAAGCCGTAATGGTGTCAATGTACAACTAACACGTACACACGCCGTTTCTACCTACACCTACCCGCATGCATTTATCATGGTTTAGCATCTCACCTTTACATCAAAAGCCCTAGTGCTCGATGCATCACCCCTAATAGTCTCTATTAAGATAATAAGATCCTCTTAAAGTAAAACCTAATGCATCATGCATGATTTGTGCCTTTGACTTTTATTGGTGTTCTATTGGTTCTTATTAGAGTTAATTGGGTCTTATCTGATTCTTCTCGATCTTTATTTCCTTTGCGGTAGTTTGTTTATACGGTATCTTTTTATATGCTAGCTTACGCGAGATTCGAGGAAGAACTAAAGGAAGATCCAGAAGATACAAGCTTCAAGGACGAGCTTCGAATAAGGGCTTGAAGACATCGACCCCGACATAGGAGTCAAGATACGAGTCTCTAGGAAGGATCTGAGGACCCGGATTACGAGGACGTGAAGAAGAAGACTTTAGTGAAGGCAAGCTCTACATCTCCTTGATCATGATTGAACCTACTGTTTTCGCAATGCACCTATAGAGCCTACTCTAGTATTATGCATTACTTGCTATTTTACTGATTGTGTAGCTATGGACCTACTTGCTTATTGATATTGATGTCTGTTACTTAGGCGTTAATATCTGAATCCTTGTTACCCCTTTGTTTACCTGTCACCTTGATAACCCTAGGATAGTTCCATCATTTCTATGATGGCACTTTTACCTTGCTACTAGAATGCTTAGGACCCCTGCAATGTATCTACATTGCTACACTTTACACACATATATGTTTTACAACTGTGTTAAATGAGTTTGGTGGTGTGTGTGATATATATTGGGGTTGGGAGTAGCACAACTGTGTTAGGTGATGATGTTGATGGGATGGGTTGGATTGCAGGCAAGGCCACTAGTAGATTGATGTTGGTGTTATAGGCCTCTAGTGTGGAATATGGTGCTTGCCCGGCCATATAAGGACCGGTTCTGACGCCCGTTAACATAATGATTATCGTACAACCACGGAACCCCTATGGGAAGGACCTACCCTATCTTCCTGGTACTCTTGCAAATGCCATCTGGAGGCCAGTCGAGGCAACGAAAGCTCAGGAAAAGGACATAGGAAACGTACCTGTGATCCGGCTCGCGGAACCCGCTATAGGTTACGGGAGTGCCGCCCGTCCTGGTATGTGTTACAGGATCCTGCTATTTGTTACAGGAGCATGACGTACCCTTTTACAGGTGTACAGTGCCAGTGTGTGACCTTTCATGTCATTCCCTAAGTGTGATTTCGTGGTGGAATTGTGAGACTACTTGGAGGATATGGACTAGCCATTATGTTACTCTCCGTACAAGAGTGCGTAGCCCGTGGGAAAAGATGTACAACCTCTGCAGAGTGTAAAATTCATCCGGATGGACGTTGTCACGGCATATGACACATTATTGTTGCGCACGTATGGATTAGCCACCTCTCTCTTTCCTTGGCGTGTGAGTGGATTGTAGTCAGCCTGTGTTTTGGAAGTGATGGCAAGTGTGCCGAGTCGGTATGATCCTTGAGGTCAGAAGGCCCAACTAAAACTTGGGAACTGGCGGGAATGCCCATACTCCCCCAGGGCCAACCAACTAAAATATTGACAATCAATTCCCTGTTTATCTATGAATCCTTGTCTTGCTTTAGTGAACCCTGCATAAAGCTTGCTTTGCTGCAAATAAACCATATAGCCTCCTCCTTGCTAAGACCAAGTATGCATGTATATATATACCCTTGTGTAGTGTAGGGCTTGCTGAGTACCTTATGTACTCACGCGTTTGCGATTGTTGGTTTAGTAGGAGAAGACTTCGTAGAAGACGACGACGTTTGGGTTTTCAGTTCTGCCTCTCAAGTGTGCTTGTGGCTTTGGACCAAGGTTTCCGCTGTCTGCTTCACCGTTAGCTGGTTGGTTGGACTGGGATATTTCCTTGTCATACCGCCACTAAGGATCCTATATATCAGGTATTATGCTTATTTACCAATTCAAAGTATGCTTTTGATTATCATATCTGTGTTCTTGTGCGTATCAGCTACTGATCCAGGGACTGATACAGGATGCACAACATATTCCAAAAATAGGGTATGACAAGAATAGTTTGCAGATCGAAGTGGCAGCAGACACAAAGGGTGACTCTATTCTACACACCACATATATTCCCTGATTTGCGGCTCAGTAACTCCAAAGCATGAGGATTTCCGGAAAAAGAATTCCCTCTCCTCAAGAACGGCTCAAATCTAACCTTTACTACACCAAAGTAACGAAACAAAATCACTGCAGAATGGATGCTACCCTCAAAACGGAGCATCAAACAATGAGAGGAAAAATAGTAAAGGAAAAGCCAAAGAAGGGCTTTGACGACTGATGAGAAGACAATCAAACACAATAAAGATACGCCCCCACCAACTACCCCGGGTTAAATCACCAAAAGAAGAACGCAACAAGAAATCCACACCTATAACAAGTGGAAATCACATCGCCGCGTTTCACGAACTGGGTGCTGGAAACAAGAAGTTTTGACAGAAAAATAGAGCAGCCTTTCGGAGGAACAAGCCCTAGATCCTACGCAAGCAGCCTATATAGCCGACGAGGGAGGCTATAAATATGAACGCAAGAACCATGAAAGGAAAGGGGAAATCACTCCAAAGGGAAATTATGAAGGGGAAATTGCGGGTTCACGGGACCAATCTCTGAGGCAAAAAGGGGGTCGAAGGTCCAGAAATTACAAATATAAGGGAGAAATCGTTTCCTTCCTAAACGAGCAGAGCAGAAGGCAAAATCTTGGCGTCACAAGAGATTGCATGCCAGATTTGAAGCCTTCCAAATTTTTGTTTCCATCAATCAGAGAAGGAGCCATCATCGTTAGCGGGCAGAAAAGGAATCAGAAGCGCGGGCAATGGCGGAAATCGGATGGCGGCCAAAACGGATCGCGCCTTGCAGAAACTGAAAGCGCGCAAAAAAGGAATTGGAAGGCAAGTGATCGGTACTGCCAAAAGCGGCACGAAGCCTCGCTGCAGCAAATTTGGGAGTACCAAATATATACTCTATATAAGCCAGCCTTGCCATATGGCATCTCAACTCGCCCCCCTCTCCAGCAATAAATAGCGGCGGAGTCCGGTCGACGCATCAAACGATAAGTGACTAAGGAAATCGATCAAACCCTCTCCAGCTCGTCGCGTACCACCCACCATCTCCGAAGCTCATCCGTTCGTAGTTGCAGGGGATGACGATGGATGATGCAGTCAAGGACGGCCTCATGGAATTGTTCCTGCTGGTGAGTACTATACGTACCTGAAGCAGAGCCAGGCTATCCCATGAATTTTTCCTAGCCGGGATCCTGCCAATGGGCTCGGATGTATGTCAAACTAAAACATCAACGTCTTGACAGGTTGTGCGTATTGGGTTCTCTTCTTCCTTCAGAGTTCAGATGGGCGCAGTCAAAGGGTCATTTGGATTCATCATATATGCGCTTATCGAATTTGTGTGGAGTCTACTTTGTAATTCAGATATTTGGATTGAGCTGGTAATTCTAATATAGTCGCTACATATTTTGTTTCTGTTAAAAGATTGTACTAGGAAATTGGATAATTGCATTGTCTAGTAAGGAAAAAAATTGCTATAAATCCCTTAAACAAGATAATTTCCGTGGCTATTGTTTATTGTTTCCTTCATAGCAAGAGAGGGTTATCGCGTGAAGTGCCCCGTAGATGTGCCCTTCAAGATTTGTAATAATTGTCTTTGAAATCTTGCACGCCTCGTACAGAAATCTTTAATATCTAGGGTTCTGGGCTAAGAAACTGAGATCAGATTCTAGCTCTTTTAGTTGATTGCCTGTGTTCCTGCGTATTCAAGAAAATAAGTTGATTATTTTTGTTATCAGCACAAAATCTACAGGATATTTCTCTTCTATTGATCATAAATTTGTTAGTAGAAAATTTTCTTTTGTCATGTCTTGATAATATTTGAATCCTAACTAGTAACTATAGATGCAGGGCAACTTTTCAACACTGAGAAAAGCTTCAATACATGCCCGAGAAAAAAAGAAAAGCTTCAATACAATTTGAGGATGACACTGAGGCTGTCGAAGATTATAATATTCAGAATGTCCTGCAAGGTACTGTCTTGGATCCCAATGATTTATACACAAATGAAGATTTATATACTCATGGTAAAGTTAAATCCCATTATTGAAGTGCTAGTTGCTTGCTTAAAGAATATTAGGCAGCGGAGGTATTAAATAGCATCCTGTGTGTAATGAGTTTTGCTCTAGGAAAATATACGTAACCACTAGCTTGTGTTGGTACACAGTTCTCATTGATAAATTGATTGAACAGCATAATTAATTACCAAAGTTCATACTTGCTGCCTTGCCGGGTACCTTTATGTTCAGCAACCTTGTTTGAAGCTCCTGTGCTTCTGTTGCTAGAATAGATTTATCAGCCAAAACCTCCCCTGCCAACTGCATATATTACACAAAGAAAACATGTATTGTTTTTAGAGAATCAGCAAACATAGAGGATGCAAATTCCACAAAATTATGTACAGCCTTATTGTTATTTTCCAGTGCAAGAGCTATTTTCTCTTTTAATTCCTCCTATTTACAAGAATATCGTTTCCAGCTTGGCGTGCTTCTGATACAACACATTTTGTTTTTTCTTCAGTAAGCTCTACTTCCTATAGCATTTCATTTATTGCAGCGACATTTGATAAATGAAATGCTATACATGAAGTAAAGTTTACTGAAGTAAAAGCAAAATGTGCCGTATCAGAAGCACGCCAAGCTGGAAACAATATTCTTGTAAAAGTGGAGGAATTAAAAGAGAAAATACCTCTTGCACTGAAAAATAACAATAAGGTTGTGCATAATTTTGCGGAATTTGCATCCTCTATGTTTGCTGATTCTCTAAAACAATACATCTTTTCTTTGTGTAATGTATGCGGTTGGCAAGGGAGGTTTTCGCTGATAAATCTATTCTAGCAACAGAAGCACATGAGCTTCAAACTAGGTTGCTGAACTTTTCCGAAGAAAGAAACAACTTGGTGTTGACCATTGAAGAGGTAAATTTAAATTGTTCACGAATCACAATTGTTATTCCTTTTTTTTTCATAGAAATGTAAAACTGAACTGAATATCAACACTTCCAAACAATGTAGCGTTGGCAACAAAAATATATCCAAAATTCATCACCAGATAATGGCTCTACACTAAAGTAAGCGATCGTTCTTCTGGAGCTGCTTTATGGTCTACACTATATAACTTATCAGTAGTTGCTTGCCCTGGAAACTTTATTAAGTTTTTTAATGGCAGGCATGGTTTAATGTGCACAAAACCAATTTCAAGTAGTGGCTTTACACGTTACATCTGGCGTTTTTGGAAATTACTTCGATCCAAGCCACTTATTTAGTTTTTATTATCACAATTTAACATGCATATTTGTGTTAACTGTTGATTCATTGAGTTGTAACTTAAATTTGATGTTGTACTGCTTGCTCTGTGTACTATGAAGATGCGCAAGACTCTTGAAAGAAGACGTGCTGCTGCAGAACTTTAACGAACAGCTGCTGAGGAGAAATTTGAAAGGAAGAATCGATTCAGAAAACTCTAGAACAGAAACAATTACTTGAAGTTGCAAAGGAGTCGTCTGAAATGCTAGAACAGCAAGCACAGGAGAACGCAAAGGTAATAAAACGTGCAACATGGGTGAAATATCATCCAGAGCTTAGTCATGCTTTATTAATAGAAAATGGCAAAACTGCATTAGTTTTTTTTTTTTAAGGGAACACGCCCACAAGGGGCTAGAACATTCTCCATTAATGTTGCAGGTACATTAGCAAATTTACAAAATGACCCTTACAAGAGAACCAAATTACAGATTGGTCATTTTGTAAGTCTAGAAGGACATAAAAGAAAAAAGAAAATACATCCAAGTCCTTCATGGTATATGCCAACGCCGGCGATGGAGACTGCAGCGCCGTCGTAGCATCAGCTTGGACACAGAGGTGACAAACACCGAGAGCTTCAACAGCAGCATGCTCCAAGACGATGCCTCCATCCACAGACGGGACCTGGTGGTGGGCACATCTTGAAGATGGCCAGCAACCACGCCATGGACGGGGAAAAGCCTCTTGATGCAGGCTGATTGACACATCGGCGGTCCACCCGAAGGTCGCCTCAAATCCCGCACCAATCAAAGAGGAATTAGAAAGCCCAGCCGTAGATTTAGGATAAGCTTCACCGGACTGGACTGCTGAACCCAACTCCAGATGAATAAGGGGATCAGCCATAAGCGATCTACCCGAATCCAGAGAGGGTAGCATCAGTCGAAGAGAAGAACTACAGCTGAAGATCACCGGTGGCCACAGAATGTCCAAGACACCTGCAAAAGAGCAATGGAGAACCAAAAGAAGGGGGAAAGAACACCTGCCAGGGAGGAAGCCAGCAGGGCCAAAAGCCATCACGGCAACACGCTAGACACAGCAAGAAACACAAACAACGAAGCTGACCAAATGGCAAATCGCACACAACGGCGATGGACGACGAAGACGAAGAACACCAAAAGCTACAGCACGGAAAGAAAATCTAGCAATACTAACTAGCTATACAGGGCTGGGACCCCCTCCCGCTCCACACCGGACTCAACCGGAGAAGAGATAGGGGAGGGGGTCGATCAGATCGGGAAGATTGGAGCTGTGAGTTGCAGGTTGGGGAAAGTACTGTAGAGAGGAGAGGTTTCGAGAGAGAGAGGAGGACCCCAACTGCATTAGTTTGGTACAGCGGAGAAAGTTACTGACCGTCCGAGGCAACAGTGTGGATGCATTGCAGTAAGTATTATAAAAAAACATGTAATATTTAATGTTTGTACACACATTCTGACTTTGTAAGGAAAGCTAAATAACCTTTTCTTTAATCTCAGTAGGGAGATGCTTGGAATTTTTGACAGCATAACACAGCTCAAGCTAAGAGCAGACAACAGTGACGCTGTTGAAGATTATAATATCCATAATGCCCCGCAAGTTACTGTCTCCTATCCCATTGATTCAAACACAAATGAAGATTTATGTACTCATAGTAAAGTTAAATCCCATTCTTGAAGTGGTTAGAAGACCTAATAAAATGTATTGTATTCCCTCAATTTATTTGTGTAACTACCGTCGGTTCGCCCATATGCATGCCGACTCACTCAGGATGACGTTTTAGTGCTCGAAATGCTAAAATTGAAGCCCTCATTGATAGTGGACAAACTTTTTCTAATCGATAACATCACAATCAGAAGCCTTCTTGCTCCCTGCCTTTTTTTAGAGTTTTCCCTCTGTCTTTTTTTTTATAAAAGATTGAATTGTTTGAGTTTTTTATTAAAATATAAAAGAATCTACATACAAGACAAGACAAACTTAAGATGAAATGTATAATAATCTTTTACTTGGATCCTTATATAAAGTGACGAAGGGAGTGTATTGGAAGGCACTCATACTTTAAGAACGTGCACCCACCATAGTTTTGCACGCTACAGCATTTTCATACAAATGTACTAAATAAAAGTAAAGATGTAGACAAGTTGGGATTCATGCATTTGAAAAATTGCCCCCCCCCCCCCCCCCTCTTTTACAGTGCATGGCCATTATATTTCATTACCAATTACATATGTTCATTTACTAACATTTAAAACATCTTGTTGAGCTTTTTTCTGGTTTAGACAAGTACATAGTCTAATATAGAGAAACCGGTTATAAACAGTACCATGATGCTTTTACTTTTTCGGTTTCTAGTTGATGATGTTAGAATATAAATTATTTAATTTTACTGTCGTTTATTAAAACTGAAGGGAGTATTTGATCCATCTTGACACTCATGACAAAGTACACGAGAATAAAAATTCCAAAGGTGTCTTCGTGGTAAGGCGTGTGCAAACATTCGTGTGCACATGGGACGTGTACCCAATCTGCGCGAGATCCCCGGCGACCGTCTCCGTCCTCCTCGGCCCGCCACGACGACAGGCCGCCATCCTCGACGAGCCACGCGGTGTGACGCCCGTCTCAACGAGCCACAAGCACGGCGCAAGATCCGGCGCCCTCCTCATGCGGCACGGCCACATTCTTCCGCGGCACGGTGACCTGCTCCTCCACGGCGACCTCCTCCTCCTGCGGCACGGCGACCTTCTCCTTCACGCCAAGCCCACCGCTGCGTCGGCCATCGGCCTCTCCGGGCCAGGTACGCCCCACTTCTTCTTCCCCTTCTCGGTTTCGAGATTGCGTCCAATTGGATTGTGAGTGTGGCGACGCCAGGAATGTGCTGTGTAAGGCCGTCGAGAGGCACCACGCGGAGATGCTCGTCTTCGGCAGCCATGGCCACGGCACAATCAGGAGGTACGTATACACTTCGCCTTCTCACTGCCCTCTGCTCGGTTCTCTGCTCTGTTTCTCCCCTGCTTTCAGTTTCATAAGACAAGTGCGTGCAGTACTACTTTTTTCACACTACTAGAGTCTTGAGGTCTGAACTGTGAAAGAATTATTCCTGATTGCAGGACAAAAGCTTGAAGAACCAGAGTTGGATATGATGCCTTCAATTAGTAGCTGATGCGCTCTGTTTTATTGAGTTCTTCTACTTTTCCTAGAAATGTTGTACTATATTCAAAGATCCTGAAACTTGTAATTTAGCATTCTACTTGTTTTCTGTGTAATGACATTCGTGTGAATGAAAGTATTCAATGTTGAGTGAAATATCAGCAATGTATTACATTGTATTTTACTTCAAGAGCAAGTTGTATGTTTTTATTTTTTTGGTTCAGTGAACAATGTAGTGAACATGAGGCACCATATCACATTGTGACGATTCGATTCGTCATGAAGTTCTGGGCTTACGTTGGGCCTAGGCTACGCTATGACAGACAAAGAACGTCACGAATTGTTCACCATCCATGACAAAATTTAGGAAACGTCACCAGATTCAATCCATGACGCGAGATACATGACCACATCTTATATCGTCACGGATGCCGTTTTGTGACGGTTTTCAAGCAATCTATGACAAAATACAAACGTCATGGATCTCCAAGTCTGTTGTAGGTTCATCATTTTCTCTGCACGAATCATGACGCAACATAAGAAGGGGTTGCTTTGAGCAGTGCGGTGGCATGTGATCTGGGCCACCTTTGCTGCTGGTTTTTTCGGATGGGCCTGGTGTAGGGGCGTGGGAACATCGCCGCGGTATAATGCACATTCGCTGTGACCGTGCACTTCCTCCCGCTGGACCATCGCCGCCGTGCCCGCAAGGTCGCCCTCTTTGCTGACGTCTCGCGCGGCTACCCTTGCACGCGGCACGCCGGTCAAGCTGAAGGCCCGGGCGCCGTGGTGGGCTGGTGATACCTCGCAAAACACAGCCTCTTTCAAAAGGAAGGCAACGGCCAAGCCCGAGCGGCACCAGAACAGCTCGTGGCTCGTGCAGTCCATCGGAGGAAAATGCCGCTCAAGTGAGCTCGTTGCCATGCATCTGGGATTTGGAGAACGTCGATGGAGCTTTATGGCTATATTTCTGGTCAGCTGGAAGAGCCTAATGTTTTTTTCCCTAAAAAAGTAGCGCCAAAAAGTTTTCAGATTTCTCTCTGGGCATTCGGTGGATTCTTCATGAGTTCAGCCGAATCATTTATCCTGGAGACAGTTAGACGTTCCAGCGCGCAAAATTGACCACGAAAAACACAACATTATTATGCGTTACATACATGACTGGTCAGGTCTGATCTGGCCTCCCGTTTATGGCCATACTGAGCAAAAGGAGAAAAAAAAAAGTCACACAACGCTTTTTCCTGATACATATTGCTCAGACCTGGCCGTTTGGATTATTCAATTGTTTGCTTGAGGAGTCTTCTGCTCCTTGACGTACTTAACAAACCCTTCAGCAACTGCAGCCAGGGGTGCTGTACTAACCATGGCTTCAAGCTCGGAACGCGCATCGTCGAACTCGTACTCAACAGTGGATCTTATGACTGAAGAGCCAGGTCCCTTGCCAATGACCTCGAACCGGATCATGTACGAGAGGAACCCGGCATTTAGCACGTCACCATCGATCGCTGCTGCCTCCTTGACGTAATTTTCATTGTCAACCTTGACGAATTTCTCCGTGCCAGTGCCTCCTAGCGATCGAGTGGCAGAACAAACACGGTACTACATGATATTAGTGCATCAATCGAGCAGCATTCGAGGGCTTCGATTTCAAGAATCTCTCACCTTGGGAGAATGTCAGCTTCAAGATGGTTCCGACACCACCGTCGCCACTGAGAACCTCACACTTGGTGAAGACGTGCGGGAGCACTTCCGGCACGAGCTGCGCCGCACGAAGGGTGCCGTAGATTGCCCACAGCTCAGGGGCAGGAACATCGGTCTCCAGCTCGTGGCTTTTGCTTCCCTTCATTGCTGCGCCCTCTGTTTTTCTTCTGAATTCTGTCTTGTGTTTTCTTTTTCGAAGGAAAATTCTGGATTGTGTTTGCCTGCCCTTGACGGCCATCAAGCTGTGTGTATATATTGGCATGGGAGGTACGGATACTAACAAAATGCTAAGTTTAGCTTGGAATCTTCGAAGGATGAGATGCCATCGGAGGATTGAGCGATTTTTTGGCTGGATTCGTGGAGCCATGTGGTTACCCACGGATACGGCTTGCCTGCTCCCGCTGCGTGCCCATCCCTGCTCCCTCCACGTGGCTTCCTACGATTCGTTCCCTCTTTTTGGTGGCCCCGTACAGTGAAGCACGTCTGTTAATTATCTGCCGTCTTCTTCCATCCGCCATTCTTTCTCTCGCTGACAGCTTCGTATAGCCTAAACCTGGCCGTATGTTGGAGACTCGCAGGGAACCTTGCGTATGTCGCACTATGAGACCTCAAGTATATATAGTAGTGCTCTTTTATATCATCACAGACTCTGGGCGCGTTGGGTGACAAGTTTTAGAGCCTCTAAACTGAAATTCTAAAGAGAATCTTATTATTTAGGAGTATTAAATAAAGTCTAATGACAAAACCTTTTTACATATGGGTACATCTTTACGAGACGAATCTAATGAGCCTAATTAATCTATGTTTTGCTACAGCGATGCTACAGTAATGCTACAGTAAATATCGTCTAATCACGGTTTAACTACCCTCGTTAAATTCATCTCGCGATTTAGAGAGGAGGTTCTACAGTTAGTTTTGTAATTAAACTTTATTTAAGACAAGATTCTTTTTGTTTAGACCCCTCTAAATTTTAAACTCTAAAACGCCGAACGCGCCCTCTGACTGCAAGGGAATCAAGCTCCTCGATGCGAGGATGCTCTCAAACCATGTAGCTGCTGTTTCTTACGTCATCAGAATCGATCTCGTTGCGGCTCCGATTGCACCTCCAAATTAACTTCGCATGTCAATCTTCATTAGAAGCGGCGCATCCGCATCTAGAGTTCTGGAGATGGCGATCAGAACAGGCAGGTGACGGAATTAAACAAACGTCCGTTACATACGGACGGAGGCGCTCCACCACGCAGGCCCACCAAAGACGCGGAGCTAATTAGAGGACGACGCGTGGCGAGAGCAGGAACGGGAGCACCCAGCGGGAGCAGGCAAGCCGCGTCCGTTACCCACTGCCTGTACTTGGAAGGAAACAAGGATGAGTGGTTGGAAGCCCTAAAATTTGTGAATTTTTTATTTAAATAATAGTATTTTAATTGAAAATTGCAGATTTGGGGTGCGTTTTGCAAAAATTACAGAAATGGGTACCTGTCGGTAACTGGAGGACCGACAGGACACCTATCGGTTACTGGATGACCGACAGGTCCCTTATCGGGCATCCACAGCCCGATTAGTGGTCCGCATGTTGCCACGTCGGCTATCGGGCTGTCCACGCAAGCCTGTCGGTCACCCAGAACCGACAGGTACCTGTCGGTCACCCAGAACCCGACAGGGGCCTGTCGGTCACCCAGCACCCGATAGGCCCCTGTCGGTCGCCCAGTGACCGATAGGCCTCGGGATATTTTACCGCGGCCGCGCCGTCCCCTCTCTCTCTCCACTCGCATCTCACCGAGAGCGACGGCGCGGCGAGAGAGAGAGGGCGACGGGCCGGGGCGCCGGTGGGAGAGGAGGGAGTCGCCGGGCACCGCTGGCTGTCGGTCGCCCAGCGACCGACAGCGTCGGTTGCGCCGCCGCGCGCGCGGTCGCCGCTTGGGGGAAGGTAAGATTCTTCCTTTTTTTTTTTCGATTTGTTTAGTTAGGTTTAGTACTTCGATTAGTAAAGTAATATAGGGATTAGTATTGATTAGTGGCTGCGTAGTATAGGGATTTGTAAAGTAGATTTAGATTAGTTAAATAATATTAGTGTATGGATTAGTTAGTGTAATAGAGTAATATTTTTTAGTTAGTGTATGGATTAGTTAGTGTATAGATTAGTTAGTGTAAGTAATAGAGTAGTATTTTTAGTGAAATGTAATGGTAAAATTAAATTAGTTAGTATATGTAGTTAATATATTATGAAATGGAAAAATAAATTTGTAGAAAAAAGGATGCATTGTTATTTGTTAATGAGTGTTGAAATACTTATGTATATGGATAAATTAATTATGTAAAATATATAACGCCGATAGTAATTAATTTGTTTTTAGCAGGATGTCCAGTGTAGTGAGTTTCCGAGTTTTTTACGGAGAAGGTCAAATTGAGCATCGTGATTATGGGGTAGATTTGAGTAATTTTCAGTTTGTGGACAGTGTTTTGAATGATCCGGTAGAAATGCAGCGAGGCGAAGTGTATGGCTGGTTACATAGTCTATTGAATGTGAATCCTTTAGAGTATCGGTTCGTAGTGAGAGCTATGATTCCTAAAAAGCGTGAAGGCTCATGCAAATGGGAACTTGTGGAGGTGAGAAGCACTAAACAGTGGAAGCAATTTGTGACTATGGGATTGCAACGGCATTTTGCTCACTTGTTGCTGGTGCAATGTAATCCGACAACGACCCGTCTGGAGGAGGAGGTTGATGACAATGTCTTAAATACAGAGCAAGATGGAGTCGGGGGACACATTGTTTATGCGGAGCAATATGTTGGTGACGAGCCGAGTCATGTTCGTGCCGAGCCAAGTGAAGTTGCTGCAAATCCTGTGGTTCATCCAACCACTGAGGATAGGTTGCCAATAAATGTTGGCACACTAGAAGCAGATTCGGGAGAGGTCAATGAGGCAATTGTTGATGAAATGGACAGGGATGATGACGAGTTTCGTACCTTCGTTGATGGAACAGCTGGTCAGGGATGGGGCCTGGGATATGAAGAGCCGCAGGACTGGATCAATATGGAGAATTTAGCTGTGAATGATGGCCACAATTCATGTTGGGAGTATGATGCTATAGAGGTCCGGCAAGGGCAGATGTTTCCTGATAAGATATCTTTTCAGCATGCCGTGAAGAGGTGGGCGTTCTCAGAGAAGAAGGAGTTCACGGTGGTCATTTCAAACCCGAGGACATATGACGTCAAGTGCATGGTTCCGGGTTGCGCATGGAGGGTTCACGGATACCTGCCGAAAGCTGAGACGTCATTTGTGGCGTCTATCGTGGTAGGCCATTCGTGTTCATTGGACAGGACTCTTCTGAAACACAAGAACATGACTACACAGTTTGTAGCTGAGTACATGTATCCTGAGATTGTGCAGAAGACCGGTATGTCTCCATTTGCTATAATGCATGCCATAGAGAATCGATTAGGCTATGAGATCAGCTATGATATGGCATGGAGAGCGAAACAAAAGGCCTTGGAAAGAAGGTTCGGGACATACGAGGACTCGTACAACAACCTACCTGGCCTGCTTGAGCTTATGCAAGCGAGGAATATAGGAACTGTGGTTGCGATTGACGATTTTGAAAATACAAATGGGGACAGGGTCCTACGCCGTGCATTTTGGTCATTTGGTTGTATGATACAAGCATTCATGCATTGTCGACCTGTTCTTGCTGTGGACGGCACTTTCTTGACTGGTAAGTACAAGGGACAGATCCTCACCGCTATTGGAGTGGATGGGGAGAATCAGATTGTGCCAATTGCTTTTGCATTTGTGGAGAGTGAGAATACAGAGAATTGGTTGTGGTTTTTGAGGTGGGTGAAGCGAGCGGTTGTTATGCAGAGACCCAATGTGTGCATCTTACATGATCGCCATGCGGGATTATTGTCAGCAATGGATACATTGCAGACAGACTATAATGATCAGGAATTTTGGCCCGATCTGCATAGTCGATGGTGTATGAGGCATCTGGGGGCAAACTTCTACAGGCAGTTTAAGAGCAAACGACTTATGGATATGTTCAAGAAGCTGTGCAAACAGAATCGAAGGAGAAAATTTGACAAATTATGGGCTGAGCTGGACAAGCTCACTGGCAACCACATGGACGAGGTTAAAAAGAAACCTCCTATGCCGCGTGACGAAGAGCCAAAGGGGTTAGATCCTTTGCCTAATGAACCGCAGGACAAAATTAGGCGCAGGAGGGGTGGACGAAGGGTGAAGTGCTTCTCAGATTGGATCAAGGATGAGCCGATGGAGAAATGGGCATTGATAGCAGATACGGATGGATCCCGCTATGCCATTATGACCACTAATGGGGCAGAAGTTTATAATTGGGCATTGAAAGGGACTCGGTGCTTGCCTTTAGTGGGGATTCTGGAGGGTATAACTCGTGGGATACAAACATACCTGCAAGATCGCTATGCAAAAGCAGCTTTGCATGTTAGTAACCCACAAGTGATGTTCAGTGCTAAGATCACCGATTACATCATACAAAAGAGTGGGAAGGGGCAGATGCACATGGTTAGGAGAACAGGTAATAGGGATTTCGTCTTCGAAGTCTTGTTGCGGGGAAAGAGCGGACTTGGGATTGGTCGATCCGAAGTGACGATGGAATGCACATTGTGGCCGCAGTTGAACAAATGCGAGTGCAGTTGCAATAAGCCAAAGCTAATGCATTTGCCTTGCTCACATGTATTCACTGGATGTGCGAAGGCAAAGATTGATCCTCATCACTTCGTATCACAATACTACCGCAAGGAAGCTGTGATGGCTACATGGCTCCTCCACCGACGCAGCCCACCCAGCAGTTTCCTTCGACACCAGCAGAGGCTCGTAGGGTCAGGCAGCCACCAGACCAGTTCACGTACCCCACCGATCAGATTCGACGAGGGAGGAAGGCCCAGGGCAAGAGGCCCGAAGGCGAGCCCAGCAAGCGTAGGCGTGGAGGATGACTTAGAGATCAGGGCAGGGGGCAGGGTGTTATAGTTGACTAGTACATTTCTTTCATTTTTGTAATATTCAGAACTTAAACATGAACTATTTTTTATTATTAACTTCTGCACCGCGACATGACTCGACAACTATTAGTGACGTGACAACGCGCATTTATTGCATGGCGACAAATCCATTCACGGGCAACTTTGCAGCGCATCCGATGACATCTCCTCTTCTTTTCTTTGTAGTCTTCGTCTATAGACCACGTTAGTGATGCCTATAAAATGCACACATCGTCTGTCCATTAATCTCAGCCACTTCGCAATCTAACTAACACCGCAATTTCTTCCTACGTTATGGAGTTCCCCAACGACCCACCCCACAACAAACAGACCTTACCTCTCGGAGATGGCTTCATCGCTCCTATGTGCCTCTGTGGCACTCCATGCAGGCTAGTGAAGTCACTCGTTCTCGGTGATGACTACGGCAAAAGGCTTTGGATGTGCAAGAACTACCAATATGACCCTTCGCAACGTCTTTACTCTTCCGCTAGGAGGCCAAGGGTCACTACTTGTACTTCGTCATTCTTTGCTTTCACCATTGATTCTTACTCACTAATACGTTCATAACATTGCAGTCCCCACCGCCTCTGTGTGAGTTCATCGAGTATGTTGACACTGAGCAGACACCAGAGGATATAGCCCATGTCTACAGTGTCGCTGAAAGTGCAAGAAGGCGTTGGTTTGATATGGAAGCTGAGGAAAGGAGAAAGGAGGAACGCAGGAAGAGGAGCCAGGAGGAGGAAGAGCGTCGACGCAACTACGAAGCGGAACGCAAGCAAAGAGAGGAGGCGGAACGAAGGCGCAAACAAGAGGAAGAACGCCTTGCTCATGAGGCCCGTGAGGCCGAAAGAGAGAGGATGCGCGAGAGAGCTCGCCGCGCTAGGGCAGCAGGACCTGATGCTTTCAGAAAGGGAAAATATCCCCGTTGCACTCAGTAGACACTGAGGATAATTAGATCTGAGGTTGGATATGCGTCGTTTCACCTCATAGTGTGTTTGAGTGAGATTTATTTCCCTAAAGCGTGTTAGGATGTAGATCGATGGACATGTATCTTTCCTATGTGCATCGAAACACCCTCTAAATTCCCTAAGGCGTCTTAGGATTAGATCGATGCACAAGCATGTTAGTTCTCCTGTGCACCGAAGACGCCATTGTTCGCATCGAAGCTATGTATGTTGCATGGACCACTTTAACTATGTTTGGTTTCTTCTTAGGATTCCTGTCTGAAAAGAGATATGCATGCATTGAGGCAGTGATGCATGCATTAGAGTCACTGTTCGCGCATGCGTTGTCATTGAATGGAGTGCAGTGATTTATTGGTTGTGAAAGGACCGGTCATTGGGACACATACATGCATGCTGAAATAGGGCAGCAGAGGCTTTGCATGCTATATCAATGTCACATGCATGCAATGATGGGCACAGGCTATGCACTGATGGGCACAGGCTGTACAGCGATGTCAGCTTTGCTTTTGGAGTGGATGCTCGTTGGATTCCCTGCTATGCCTGGTGCCCTAAGTCTGATGAATTGATGGATACACAATTCAATGTATATCAGGAGTGGTTGGGGTGGAAGGGCCCGTACCATTGTCTTTATAAAGACCTCGGCTATAGATCCCGAAACACAATGGCAAACAACACACATGGAAGAATTCCTGACCCTGAATGGAAGGATCGTCCATTGTGTTATTGTGGAGAAGTTGCCAAGCTTTCTACCTATGGGGGTAGTAGGTTCTTCCATTGCTCTATTGAGACCCCTGGCGCCGAGGTATGTATTATTCCCACGTTATTAATATGTTGTAAATTAATTTGGTTTACTTACCACCACACTGTATATTCAAGTACAGTGTGAGTTTGAAGAATGGATCGACAACCTGCCACCCTCTAGGAATGAAGGGTACGTCACTATCGAGGAAAGCAATGAAGATTACAATAGGCTGAAGGATGAATCCGAAAGAATTCAAAGGGCTCTCATCACTGTACCGATGCAACTCCCTGAACGCGAAATAGGAATTAAATTGAGAGATGATCAGGTAGCCAGGCGATACATTAACCGTCTACGGGCGAGTGAAGAAACACGCAAGAGTGCGGGGTCGAAATAAGAAATTAGTACCAATTATCTTTGTATTTTCTATGTTCGTTGTATTTTCTATTTATGAAATTCCCCGCTTGTAATAGCTCTTTGTATTTTCTATGTTCGTTACAATAATATTTTCTTGTAATAGCTCTTTGTATTTTTTATGTTCGTTGTATTTTCTATTTATGAAATTCCCCGGTTGTAATAGCTCTTTGTATTTTCTATGTTCGTTGCAATAATGCGTTTCTTTCTCTGCATCAATGCGTTCTCTGACCATGCATTGAATCAGACATAGGGCAGCAGGACCATGCTTTCGACATCATACCGGCCAAAGCATCCAATGCCAATAATTACAACATGTCCATCGCTGCACCAATAATTACACCACCTTTCACTATTCCATGACTGCTCAAATTTGACTCCTATCAATTAATGCTCTCAGTGCATGCATCACAGCCCCGTCAAACTCCCATCAAAGGTCCCCGCTTTGCAAAACAGCCAAAGAATCCCAGGAGCATTCAATGCCCCCATGCATGTATGTCTGCTCAATGTGACGCTTTTGATGCATGCATCCGACTCCCATCAAAATAATGGAGCTACATTATAGCTACAATCTCTACTACGGCCTCCCACTCATGCTTTCAATTTCATGAACCACTCCTACAAAACCTTATCCTCTACTCACTCTTTCATTCACAGCAACCTCTCTTGCATCACAGCGGCATCCACTCTTCTTCCACGCTTCAACAACACCATCCATGGCAGGACCATCTAGTGGAGGCTTTCCATGGACACCACAATACATCGAGACAGCACTGGACGCAATCTGGCGTGCCGTGCGTGAACACCGAGATGATCCTTTTAGGGAGAGCAATCTCGCACAAGCTGTCTCAAGATTAAATGCAACAATCCCTAGAACCTCACACACTATGGCGCCGCAATATCTCACCACAAATGACCTTAGGGCCCTCTTAGAAGATCAAAGGCAGTTGTATCATAGGGTTTGCGAGCTGGCAAACCACCCGTCAGTGTTAGGTTTCTCTAGCACTACATTCAAGATAATGATGCTCCCCGATGAATATGCCTCCCACATTCAGGTACACTCAATTTTTTTAATTTTTATGTTATCGGTTTCTATTTCTTTTGCTCATTCGACTACTTCTCTTCTGTTAGGCATTTCCGGAAGACAAAGAATTGATCGACAACCCTATTCCAAACTTCTTCTATCTATTTATGTTCTTCGGTGGAGGTTGCATGCCAGGTTCACGTAGAAGGCGACATACCTCATCTAACCGTAGTGTTTCGGAGCCATCTAACACACCAACATCCCGTCGAAGAAACACTGCAAGAAGACGCGCTCCGGCAACGCGCGTGCAATCAAACGCCAACGACGATGAAGACGATGATTTCATGCCCATGCCACCCTCAAGACCTCCGCCTCCACCCGACGACCCTGACGACGTGGCATTTAGTGAATCTCTTTGGCGAGAACGACCCTCCAACAGCGACTTCTCAGCGCCACCTCGCCCACGGCCATCATCCAACCCCTACGATATGGACATTAACTTCAGTAATATGTATCGGCGGTGGGATCGAAGATTTTTTAAAGATTAGGTGGCAAAAAATGAGTTGCATGTATTTATCATATGTACAAAAATTTTATTTCGTTTAATTGTATTTTATGTAGAACATTTGTTCCAAACATGAACATGGATTGTTCCATCGGTAAAGAGAAATTGTTCAGTTTTTTCCAAATATGAAGATGGAAACAAAAACACAAACGGGCAAAACAAAAAAAACAAAAAAAAAAAAAGAGACCTGTCGGTCATTCCGTGACCGATAGGGCCTGTCGGTCATTCCTTGACCGATAGGTCCCTGTCGGTCATCCCACAACCGACAGGCCTTGGCTATCGGTCCGACACCCCTTTTTGGCGAAATTAAGGAGCCTGACGGTCATTGGAGGACCGACAGGGCTTGTCGGTAATCGGATGACTGATAGGTCTGTTTCCAGGCGTTTGTCGGCTGCCACGTAGGCCTATCGGTCATCCAGTGACCTATCGGTCACCGGACAACCGACAGGTACCTATTTCTGCAATTTTTGCAAAACGCACCCTAAATCTGCAATTTTTATTTAAATTACTATTATTTTAATTAAAAACTCAAAATTTGTTCCCACCACTTACATTTCTGTACTTGCCATTAGTTTGTCCATATGCACGTCAACTCACTCAAGGTAAGAGATGACGTTTTAAATGCTAAGAATTGAAGCCATCGATCACTGATAGCAGACAGTCTTCCAAACAATAACATCAGTCACAAACCATCTTAATGGATGAGACACATTGCATGCTTTTTCATATTTTGAGAACATACGCCAACCATAGTTTTGCACGCCAGTGCATTTTCAGAATGTCTTAACGAATCATGTACATTTCATAAAATTTTGGTGCATTTTTTTATTCTAACATTATCAATTAAACACTGAATGGAATATTTGATTTATTTTGTTGAGGTCAGTTTGTCATCCTTATCATGTCAATACGGCAAAGTCCCCTTCTCATATGTAGTTTCAGCCCATGCCCATCCCCTCACCTGTGCTGAAAGGACGGTGCTTCCTTCTTACACCACTTCAGAATTCCCCACTTGGTTGCTGGGCTTCCCGGCCCGCGGTGCCGCTTGCTTCCAAGTTGGCAGCTTGTTTTCGAATTTGAAAAATGGAAGCCCAACGGCCAGTGGGGAATTCTGAAGCCCAGCTTGCTTCGACTTGGTGCCAGACTGGTAGTTAACGTGAAGGTGACAAGGTTCAGCACGTGTACGTCCAGTAATGTGAAGATCGCGAAAAGGCATGTAGCCTAGTGGTTACAAAAACCTCACCTCAGGTTCTGGGTTTAACTTCTCGTTGGAACGAATTTTCTAAGATTTAACGGCATTGTGCTTTCAGTGGTAAGCGACGCTCCCGTCGACAGCGAGGCACCAGTGGTGACTTCATCAATATCTAGGATGTGCAGACACAGTCTTCGAAGATGCTCATAGAGGTAGGGTTTGCGTACGTGTGTTCATAGGGGTGAGTATGCGTGCGTTGTGGGCGTACTTTGTACTTAAAAAAAAAGTAACGTGAAGATCAATTCAGCAGCTGTTTTTACAAGGATCTGGTGCGAGGCTTATCACCAGCTGGAGGGAAGGTGGACCTGGATGACGGTGCCGACGCCGCCGTCGCCGCGGACGACATCGACCTGGTGGAGCACCTGCGGGAGCAGCTGGTGGACGAGCTTGACGAAGCGGAGGGTGCCGTAGACATTCCACAGCTCGTGGCTCTTGCTTCCCTTCATAATGGCTGGTTCCGTCTCTATCTCTCTGCTCTTGTTCTGAACTCTGTGCTTGTGTGTTGTGTTGCCTGTGAATGAATAATGACATCCAGGAGCGCGTGTATTTATAGGCAGATCGGGTGTCACAAGCTAGGCTCAAGTTGCATGTCAATCGTAATCTCAATGATCGACGCGCGATCAAGTAGCTAGACGGTATTCTGTTTGAGTTGTGGAGCCGTCTCGAGATTGCTGTGCCGGACGAAATGAACAACACGAATCATCGAGTGATCGGCCATGAAATAAACTAGTGCCCCGGCGCGTGAGCAGCGTGCATGCTGCCCCTCAGTTCCCGCTCGTCCGCTACCTAACGGCCTGGATCCACTGGTTCTTTCACTTCAGCAGGCGGGGGGTTTGCCTGCATCCACATGAGCTGTCTCAGTCCTTTCCTTCGATCCGGCGCAGCAGCAGACCAGCAGTATCGCTTCCACATCATGGCGACACGAGCAAGCGTTGGTTGTCACGTCACGTGGTCTGACGATGCAAAACGTACGTACAGTGTGGGACGGAGCACTGATTTAACAGCCAACACTTCGGGCCGGTGTGCTGGTACAATGATCCGCGGCGGCAGTGATGTATGTAGCAGCAGTGCCCGTGGCATGTGATCCGGGCCCTTTGTTGCAGGGGTTCGGTTGGCCGTGGTGGGTGGGGACGTTGCCGCTTCGGCATTGCACGTTCATCGTTACCGTGCAGCTGCGCTGTTGCACGCCGGTCAGCAGCTGAAGACCCCGGCGCCGTGGTGGGCTCGTGTCACCTCGCAAAACACCTCTTTCAACGGGATATGCAGTGGCCCACCCGGCATATCCCTTGAATTCAGCCCAGTCCAGCCCGAAATTCATGACAGGAGAAAAAAACAACCGAAACCATCAACGCCGCCGCTTGGTCTTCTCCAGTCCCGACCGACGTTGCCGCCCGGACGGCTGGACTCCCTATCAACGCCGCCGCCTGGCCGAAGTACCGATCGAATGAAGCGCCTTTTGGACTGCGGAATCCGACGCTCCCGCAGCTTGGGTGCTTGGCGAGAGGAGCCATAATCAAAGCTGATTTTTCAATTGATTTTCCCTCGTTATGTATCAATACAGGGTTGAGCCTGCAGATTATGAAGAGGGGCGGGAATGAAGATTGTGTAGTCTGATATTTTCATGGCCTTTGGAAGGACCAGGTAATAAGACAAAGAAAGTCAAGAAAGAATTTTGCAATTCACCTTGAACTAAATACTTAATATGTTTAATCATTTTGCATTGAAAATTATTCTTCTTCAAATTGATTGATATATTTTCACGCTAAGATCCTTTAGATATATTTATCTTTTACAGTTCTTATATACTTAGTGTAACGAGTTGCTCGGACTAATTTTATAGTTTAGCAAATTATATATTGATCGGAGTAGTAACCCGGCATACCCTAAGTTAAAATCCTTGATCCACCATACTTCTCGACTTGATGCTGTGTATTTGGCATACAGGGAACATAGATGGAGCTCACGGCTGTCAATAATTTTACTTTAGCTGCAAGATTGCAAGAACCTAAACTTTTCAGATTTCTCTCCGGACATTCAGTGGATTGATGACGAAACTTATTATTATTATTATCCCTTGACCGTTATACATGATTTGCCTGACCTGGTCTCCCATTCATTTCCATGCTGTACGAGCAAACTGAGAAAAAAAAGAACTACAGCACCTTTTATTCACACCTGACCGTTCAAACTTCACGAGCTTGCTTGAGCAACCTTTTTCTGCTTGACATACTTAACAAACTCCGCAGCAGCTGCAGCCAGGGTTGCCGTACTAGCCATGGCTTCAAGCTCGGGGCGCCCGTCGTCAAACTCGTACTCAATAGTGGATCTTACGACTGAAGAGTCAGGGCCCTTGCCAATTATCTCGAAGCGGATCAAGTACCCGGCATTCAGGAGGACACCATCAATCGCTACTGCCTCCTTGATGTAATTTTCATTGTCAAACTTGACGAATTTCTCCCTGCCAATGCCTCCTAGCAAGTGGAAGATATAACACAGTACTCGTAAATGTTAACGTGTCAATCTATTCGAGGGTTTTGATTCAAGCGACTCACCTTGGGAAAATGTCAGCTGTAAGACGGTGCCGACGCCACCGTCGCCACTGATAACCTGAGTCTTGGTGAAGATGTGCGGGAGCAGCTCCGGCAACAGCGCCGCCGCACGGAGGGTGCCATAGATTGCCCACAGCTCAGGGGCAGAAACATCGGTCTCCAGCTCGTGGCTTTTGCTTCCCTTCATTGTTGCGCCCTCTGGTGATCTGCCTTTTTTTTCTTTAGAAGGAAACTTAGTGTCTTGTGTTGCCAGCCCTGGACGGCCATCAAACTGTCAAAGTGTGTGAATATATTGGCGTGGGAGGCAGTGGATACTAATAAAATGCTAAGTTTGCGCAAACCTTTAGATATAACTAGACAGTAGTGCAGCTAACATTAGCAAATCTGAACTTGAGAAGTACCTAGCTGAAGAGAATGAGGAAGACAAGGACTTTGACATTCTTGAGTGGTGGAAGGACAATGCTAATAGATTCCCAGTATTGTCTCACATGGCTCGTGACTTGTTAGCAGTTCCTATCTCAACGGTTGCATCAGAGTCGGCTTTCAGTACAGGTGGGCGTGTCCTTGATGATTTTCGGAGCTCTCTCACACCACAAATGGTTGAGTGCCTGGTTTGCACACAAGATTGGCTTTGGCACTCTATTGTTAGTGTTGAAGAGGACCCTGAAGAGCTATATAAATTGGAGGAAGGCAAGTGAACTAATTGTTTTATGTCTTTTTTTTTTTGCTCATATTATATTTCAGCACTGTTTTATAAACTAACTTTTCATATTACATTGCAGCACTGATTGATGATCTTGGTGGGCTGTCCATTTCTTCCAATTCCAAGAACATGAGCGCTTCAAACAAAAATGCATAGACCATCAATGTTGATTGAGAGCCATCTCGTTGTTGACTTGGTGGGAGTTGAGAGTTGTGTCGTTAGTGAGTGTTGTGTCGCTGCTGTTGCGATGTCCTTATTATTCTTGTGAGACTATCACTGGGTGCACTCTTATTATTCGTGATGTCCTTATTATTGTTGTCAGACTATCAGTGTGTGCACTCTTATTATTTGTGAGAGCAGACCATGTGAAGCTTATTATGTGTGTGAAATCCATGCATTGTTTGTCAAATGTCAATTCTCAATTTTACTTGAATGCTTGGTGGATTGAGTGCTGTACTGTTGTTGCTTCCTGATGAACTTATTGCTCCCTGATTTGAAATTATTATTGAAAGTGCATATGCACCCCTAGTGGGTTTTGGTGTATTGTATGACAACATGATTAAAGGTCTAATATTCTTTGTGAGTATATGGACAGGTTGCAAGCAATATATGTACAATGTCTCTCATGAATACACTCTTTGATGTACAATTGTTTGAAGCAAATAAAAGACCATGTGAGCAATATATGATGAAAACAAATGAATTATTTCAAATACAAGATTCTATATCTAGTGGCTTTCTCATGGTCAAGATGAAGAATGATCAAGTGCTATATGTCATTTATGGTAATATGTTTGGAAGCAACTTGATCAATCAACAAATCAATCATCAACACAAAATTGGATGCTTAAGGATGATGCAAAGCAATGTATGGCTTAAATAGCAAGAAGGTGAAGGGTTGACATGACTTGGTCGCGATGAACCATAGTTAGGAGAAGGGCAAGCAGGAGTCTTGGCGCCGAGGCACCTAATGTATGGTGAAGGACAAGTGGAGTTGATTTCGATGGACCGTTCAAGTTATATGGAGTATATATTGCTAAGTATCAATTATTGTTGAATCACAAGCTCAAGATAGTGATGCTCAAGAGAAGCTCATGTGGCCTCCCTCATAAAGCAAAGATGAAGAGAAGTGGCAATATCAAGTTTCTTATATGCTCAAGTTGTAAAAGTTGTTTTTATATTTGATCTTGAGTATAGGTATGCCGCTCTATCAAGAGGGATGCTACATGGATAGCTAGCAAGTCTCAGTGCTCAAGAAAAACCTAAGTGAGAAGAGTGAAACACTATAGCCAATAATTTGCACTTAGTCTGTGAGCCTGGCAAAACCGGAAGTTCCGGTTTGCCAAACCGGAAGTTCCGGTTTTAGCAGTTTGAGTCCAGATAGTTTCTGGCAGAAGTTCCGACACCTGACGGAAGTTCCGCCACCAAGTGACCATATCACCAGAGAGTTTGTGGCGGAAGTTCCGACAACTGTCGGATGTTCCGCCACTTCACTGACAAGTCATCCAACGGCTCTCTTTTTGAATCCCAACGGCTAGTTCTGGGAAACCGGAAGTTCCGGTTTTTACTGGCTAGTTTCCAACGGCTAGTTTCGGGGGAATGAGTATAAATACCTCACCACACCCTCTCTTTGAGGGTGCTGACCACATCCACGAATATATCCAGAGCCAAGGTTCCTAGGGCTCTCCCCAACCTCTCTTTGTGAGATTTGTGAGATTATAGCTAAATCCTTTGGATTGGGTTGAGAGAATTTGAATTAGAGAGCACAAGAGAGCATCTCATACTTGAGCATTTGAGCACTTCGCCTTGAATCCGTGAAGCATTTGTTACTCTTGGAGGTGAAGCCTCCTAGACGGCTAGGTGTCGTCCTTAGAGCTCCCAAGCTTGTGGTGAGCCTTGGAAAGTTTGTGCAAGGCCCGTTTCGCCTCCGCAAGGAAAGAAACAAATAGTGGAAAGGAGGAAAGTGGTTGAAAGAGACCCGGCTCTTGAGTAGAGCTTCCTCAACGGAGACGTAGGCAGCTTGGAGAGGAAGCTGCTGAACTTCGGGAAACAACTCCTTGCGTGCTTCACTCGGTTTGCATTTGCTTTACACGTTCTTATCATTTATATGCAAATCTTGTTTGACTAGGTTGCTTGTGTAGTTGAGCTCTTATTCTCTGTGTATACTGTTGCTAGAGCTCTTTTACATATCCTAGTTGTTTACTTTCAACCTAGAGGGAACCGGGGATCGAAAGATCTGAACTTCTGTTTTTCTGTCCCGAGAAAACCGGAAGTTCCGGTTTGCCAAACCGGAAGTTCCGGTTTTGGCAGTTTCAGTTTCCGCTGCAGTTTTAATTGCTTAATTTCGTATATCGCCTATTCACCCCCCCTCTAGGCGACATCAAGGGACTTTCAATTATTAAGAAACCATTTTATCGCTATATTTTTGCGCTTGATGCTCTATTTTATTTCTCTGCAGCACTCTTACATGACTTTTACATGTTTGGATGAAGTAGTGAAAAGTACCATATTCTACCAATGGTAACTTCTTTAGCCTTGCTCTTTCTTATTTTGACCTCATCTTAAAATGCATATGGCTAAAATATTCAGTTCCTTTTCCATTGTAGCTCTTATCATTTTTTCTAACTGCAGCGGGGCTTCACCTAGTATTCATTTGTTCCAATGGGTATAAATATTTGTTCCACTTGGAATATTTATATGTTCCATTAAATGTATTTATCTATTCCAGTGGGTATATTTTTTTTGCTAATTATTTTTAAATCCAATTGTGCAGACTTCTTGCAGATGAATGTCAGTAAATTGTCTCTGCCCTTATGTAAATTTGTATTATTACTTCATCTGAAAACTTCAATTAATATTTAAATATTTGTTTGCATGTACAGGTTACAAGACCACCAAATAATAGGAACTGGACATACTAGAATCCTATTGGCTTCTTCAATCCGTGGAATGTTTCGTAGCTTTGGATTGTGTAATGAATGTTATTTTTTCTAGAACCTACGTATCCATGTAATGAATGTTATTCTTTCTAGAATTTGAAGCTGTTCCTGATCTGTGTACCGAGATTCGTTAATTGGAGTACTCATATTACCAGATTAATCCTATATGTACTTCTGCTGTAATATTGTTCGTATTTTTCTTTCAAAGTTTTCTTCAAATATTTGTTGTAACTGTCGACAAATACCAAGGAATATAAAAACATGAAACGGACATCAAACCGTGAATCACAAAAAAGCGAAACGGAAACATAAATTTGAAATGGGAAACTTTATGGGCCTCGCGGCCCAATAATAAAGGCAGGCTGTATGTGGCGCGCAGGCCGAGTGGCGGTGATGCGTCCGCGGGTGGGGGTGGGCGGAGGAAGGCGTCTGGTTGAACAGGGCCGAGGGGAGAGCGACCCGCGATGCAGCTTGCTTCGACTTGCATAGGCCCTCGGTCGCCCCGTCTCGCAACGGCGCTATGCCACAGCAAAGCACTCGAGACATCGTGTCAAGCAGGGTGTCAAGCTGATGTCATGGACGAACGTCGTGTGCCCTGTGGCGGTTAAGTAGACGGACCGGTATGAACGCATCGCCTCAAAGTAATGTAGACGAAGGCATGCCGAAATATGGTCAGCTCCGCTCGCAGACAGCAGCGGCACCCATCTTGGCGGAGGCAAAGGCGCGGAGCTGTTGGACTGAACTCGGTGTCGTGTCCTTGGAACACGGAAAACATCAGCCAAGCTATAACAACTCTACGTCCGTACTTCTCTAATACATGTCAGCTCCAAAGCCCACAAATTTTCGGAGTGCAAATTTCCATCTATATTCAGTGTATGCATCACCTAGTCACGGCCAAATCATTTCCCGGAACCTCGATTTGGAGAGAGCCCCCACCTGCTCACGCGATTGATTACGAAAAACAGCGCAATTTCTATCGAACACAGATAAACATCAGAGCTCATCAGGAGCAGCGACTGCTTACGATTTTTTTTAATTGTATTTGTTGTCTCCAGAGACCAAAGCAGCGACGTAATTTGAGTAACATATTAGTATTTGCAGCCATGTTATCTGCATATTCAACAGTCTTATGCAGTGACATCACCGAACAGGTGAGATATATCGGAAGGTTCCTCGTATCTCTGTGGCTGCTTGTGCCATGCATGCACATTATTGGCAGTTGATGCCAGCCAGCCATGCCACCTTCCCCATTTTGCTGCTTCTTCCGGCATTATCTAAGACTAAATACTTGGAGGTTTGCTAGCTCGTGGAATATTATTTATTTTCGAGGGTTGTTTTGTATATTATATATATATTAGTGCACTGATATTCAAAATAGCAGGTCGCGTCAAATGTTAGAAAAAAAATGTAGTTTAACAGAAAAACTAGCTAGGAGATTTGTCTTCTCAAACATGTCTGGCATTTTTCAACATCAGAATAACTACCATGAAGAACTGAAGTACTACATGCTTAACAGGACTTGAAATACATTGGACCTTTGCCAGCTTGTGGAAACGAAAGTTCAAAACATAAATTGTCTTGAATCTTTCTGTGTACTGATGCCCGGACATTCAAAATAGTAGGTTTCCTAAAATAATATAAAAATTGGTAGTTTGACAAGAAAAAAAAAACTAGGAGAAGATTTACCTTCTCAAACTTGTCTAATATTATTCAACCTCAGGTAACTAGCTCCTGGTTGTAGGGGTCGATTTTTGTCATACCCCAATTTCTGGAGCATGTTGTGCATCATGTATCAGTCCCTGGATCAGTAACTGATACGCACAAGAACACAGATACGGTAATCAAAAGCATACTTCGTATAGGTAAATAGTATAGTACCTGATATAAAGCCCTTAGTGGCGGTACAACAGGGATTCTGAGGTATCCTAGTCCTTCCGACCAACTAATGGCTGAGCAGACAAACAGCGGAAAACACGGCCCAAGCCACAGGCAGACTTGAGATGCAGGAACGAAAACCAGACGTCGTCGCTTCCTACGAAGGCTTCTCTGACTAAAACCACAAATGCAAGAGCGTGAGTACATAAGGTACTCCGCAAACCCTACACTACACAAGGGTATATATACATGCATATTTGGTCTTAGCAAGGAGAAGGCTGTAAGGTTCCTTTGCAGAAAATCCATTTTTATGCAGGGTTCACTAAAGCAGTCAAAGATTTATAGATAAAAACAGGAGATTTTATTGTCAATATTTTAGTTGATTGGTCCTGGGGGAGTATATACATTCCCGCCAGTTCCTAAGTTTTAATTGAGCCTTCTGACCTCAAGGATCATACCGACCCGGCATCCATGCCAACACTTCCAAAACACGGGTTGTCTACAACCCACTCACACGTCAAGGATAGAGAGAGGTGGCTAATCTCAAAAGCGCATAACCATAATGTGCCATATGCCGTGGCAACGTCCATCCGGATGAATTGTTATCCTCTGCAGAGGTTGTACACTTTACCCACGGGCTACGCACCCTTAGCTAGGGGGTACGCAATGCTTGATCCATCTTCTCCGAGTATCCCCACATTTCCCACCGCGGGATGCGCCCAGTGGCATAACAGACAACAGGTAACTGCTCCCCCGAGTATGCTGCGGTTAACTTTACTCTCCCAAGCATAACAACGGGAAACTCGCTCCCCTGTGCCTAGCCAGACTACGAGAACGAAGTCTCGAGCCATCTCCTGGTCCCCCGTTATCCTACTCCTCCTGATGAGTTATATGGGAGACACCAAGAAGGTAGGATAAGTCCTGCCCATTCAGGTTCCGTGGTTGTACGAGAATCATTAGGTTTACGGTCAAGAGAACCGGTCCTTATGTGGCCGGGCAAGCACCATATCCCACATTGGTGGGCTATCACACAAACCACTTCTCATCCACAGTGGCCTTGCCCGCAGTCCAACCCATCCCATCACCAGCTCCATCATCATCCCTAACACTGTTGTGCTACTCCCAAACCCAAGTATCACTCACACCACCAAACTCATTTAACACATTTTGCAAAACAAGTATGTGAGAGGTGTGGCAATGTAGAAACATTGCGAGGGGTCCTAAGCATTTCTATTAGCAAGGTGGTTGTACCATCATAGAAATGATGGAACTGTCCTAGGGTTATCAAGGAGATGGGTAAACAAGGGTAATCAAGGATTCTGGTATTTATGCCTATATAGTGGCATCATTACCAGCAAGCAAGTAGGTCATAGCTACACAAGCAGTAAAATAACAAGTAATGCATATTACTAGAACAGGCCATATAGGTGCGATGCGAAAACAATAGGTTCAATCATGATCAAGGAGATGTAGAGCTTGCCTGACAAACGTTTTCCTAATCTTCGAGTTCTGGGTCTTCGAGCTCTTTTATCGAAGTTGATGTCTTCAAGTCTTTCCTCGAAGCTTGTCTCTTCTAAATCCTTCTCGAAGCTTGGGTTCTTCTAGATCTTCCTTGAAGCTTGACTCTTCTAGTTCTTCCTTGGCTCTCGTGTAAACTATCGTATAAAGATAAAGCGTATAAACAAACTACCGCAAAAGAAAATAAAGATCGAAAAAGATTAGATAAATTCCGATTAAACTCCAATTAAGAACCAAAAGAACGCCAGTGAAGAACAGAGGTATGAAACATGCATGATGCAGCATATTCAATGCAGGGCATGTTATGTGTCATAGGTGATATACCTGACCTTGTAAGGGCCATATTCACCTAGACAAGTTATTAGTTACTTATGTTCTCTAATATATGGTCATGGGTGTGTGGTTATGCATATGATATTCGTTTGTTAATCACCTTAGGGTGAAAGGTGATGAGATGCACATGCATTGCTTGATGGTGATTGCGTGCATATCTAATATGCAAGCTTCTATATTATTTCTATAAAAGAACATGCATTAGTGCAAGAGATGGTGTGGGCAGCGTGTGTACGTGATTATGCGATGTTATGAAGGCATGATTGCTGTTAAAATACCAAAATCCGATAAGGACAAACGATAAATGAAATACCAGAGAACTCCAATAAGATCCAATAAAAGATCGATTTTAAGAGTAGATCAATAGATCAAAAGGAATTGGGCGAGGGTACTAGGTTAGGTTTGATCAAGCGAGGGTTGATTTAGATTAGGTTCGAGATTACGTTTGTGATAAGATAAGGGTACTAGGTTGGAAATGGAATGGTACAAATGATCGCTAGGTTTAATGCTAGCGAGCAAAAGAATGAGTAGGTTATACAGAGATGATGTGGGGTGTGTGTCATGATAAGAAAGATACTAGGTAAATTAGTATCACAGGACTGATTAGGTTTAGGTGAACAGGTGTTCGGGACATGCGAGATCAACATCGCATGCTCTGCTGAGAAGATATAATAGGTGAAAGGGGTATTGTGGGTATTTGATAATTTATAGACTTGGTATGGGGCTTCAAGAACAGTACCATGAGGTACTTCGCGATTCCACGAACCCGTGGGCGCAAGAATCACCCAAAACGGAGTTCGGAATAAAAAGATAGGGGAGTTTGATGTTCTAAGGGCTTCGTTGTAATTATTAAAAAGATTTTGAGGGCTTAAAAGTAATTACAGAAAGTTCTCAGGGACCGTTCTGTAATTATGAAAAGTTTGGGGGTCTAATTGCAAAATGACAGGGGCTAAAACATAATTTTAGAAAAGTTCAGGGTGTTTTGTGTAAAATTCCAGGACTTAAACACAATTATTGAAAAGGTCAGGGGCTTATCTGCACAAATACAGAGCCCTGGGAATTTCTGGATTTCTGGGAATTATTTTCGTAAAGGAAAATTGGTTTATTGCGTAGGCTGACGTAATAAAGGGAGATAAGGATTTAAGGAAATTCAGAAAATCGGTGGACTGGGTCCACAGGACCCGTGCACCGGGGTAGGGCCGCGGTCCACCGGTCCTCGGTGGACCGGGAGGCCTGTGCGCGGCGGTGGCTCGTCGGGGAGCTCGCCGCCGGCGGCCGTGGGTGACGGGGCACGAGAGAGAGTAGACGCGCAGGCCCTACGAACCGTGGCGAGTTTGATGCGCTAGCGCGTGGACGCAGAGGCGGATTGTGGCGGCGGTGGGGTGTCGCCGGAGTTGAGCAAGGCGGCGGCGCGCAACGGGATCTAGCGCGGGCGTGCGAAGGGAGGGAAAAGAGAGGAGGAGGAGCAAGAGGGGCGCGCGTGGGGGTCATTTGGGTCTTCTTCCGGGGCGGAGGTGCACGGAGTCGAGTCGGCGACGAGGAGATCGAATGGCGGGCGGCGGAGCTCGGTGAAGTGCTCGAGCACGCGACGGGAGAGGGAGAGGAGGGGCGGAGGAGAGAGAGGGTGACGCGGTGAAGCTTACCGGCAGCGCGGTGGAGGCGGGGGAGGCCGGGAAGTGCTGCGGCGTCGCTCGCCGGAACCCTAGGTTCCGGTGAGGAGCTCAAGTGCGAGGCGTGCGAGAACGAGAGAGAGAACGAGAGAGAGAGAGAGAAGCCGGGGGAAGAACGGGGCGCGGTGCAGTTTTAAGGGGACGGTTCCTTGGCGGCTACGGCGGCGCGCTCCGGCAGGGCAGCGGGAGCGGCGGAGGCGGGTCGGGGCGGTAGGGGCCGACGGGGCGGCGGCGCGCCGCGTGTTGAAGACGAAGCTGACAATCGGGGCCCGCATGACGGTTAGAGAGGGAGAGGGGAAGGTGGGCTGGCGAAATGGGCCGAGAGGGAGGCTTCCGGCCCAGGAAGGAAAGAGAGGAAGGGGAAGATGGGCGCGACGGGCTGGGCCAGAAGGAAAGGTGGAGGGGTTTCGGCCCGAAGGGAGGAAGGAAGGAAAATTGCTTTTCTTTTTCTGGAGTTTAAATTTGAAAGGATTTCAAATTCAAACAAAAACAAAGGTTGATCAAACACTCAAAATAAATCTAGTAAAACACAGAAATGCATATGGTGAAGTTTCATGCAAGACTTTCAAAATCAAAACTTTTTAAATTCAAAGTGTGTTTGCCAAACTTGAGACAAATTTATTTAATTTGTTGTAATTTCAAAAGGGCTCAAATTTAGTGAATTTTAAATGAATGCAAACACTTGAGCACATATTTTATATTTCAAAAAGTTCAAATTCAACTAAGTTTAATTTATTTGGTGAATTTTTCATTTCGAAATTCGTGTCGGGGTAAGAGTTTAGAAAAGGTTCAAATTTGGAGTGATTTTTTATTCCTTTTTAGTTTTACTTATTTATTTATTTCATTTTCAATTTTATTTTTCTTTGGCTCCGAAAAGAGGGGTGTTACAATTTTGGACGCAACTATACCATGACGAACTGAAGTATATGCTACACTACAATACTAGTACTTAACAGAACTTGAAATACATTGGAGCTTTGATTGCTACCTTGTGGAAATGAAAGTGTTCTCAACATAAAATTGTTTTGAACCATGCTATACACTAGGGCCCTGATATTCAAAAGAGTAGGTTTCCTAAAAATTATAGAAAAATTGGTAGTTAGACAGAAAAAAAAAGGAGCAGATTTAGCTTCTCAAACTTGTCTAACATTAGTCAACCTCAGAATAACTAGCTCCTGGTTGTAGGGGCCGATTTTGGACGCAACGAGAGTTACTAGACGATGAACTACTGGAGTACTACATATACTTAAGCAGACCTACATATACAGATGCCTTTCTACGTAGACATATAGGAGCATAAATAAACAATGTTTATTTCATTTTCTGTATAGGTCCGTCGGCCTACCTTGCGCGCGACATGTTACAGGCCAAGTGTGAACCGTAGCATGCGAGAATATATCACGTCTTACGTGGAGAGATCTCCCGAGCAACTGCCCTCTTTGACTCCTGGCATTCACTGGCCAAGCAACAACGACGGCTAAAACAAAAACAGCTTTTTGACACACGACTTCCACAAGTACTCTCCTCCCCTGTTTCCATGCACGAAGCATTCACAAGCCCTCCTCCGGTTATAAAAGGCAGCACAGGGACGGGGCTGCACACCTCCTCGCTGCATACCGGCAACTGATATCCAAGCCAGCACTGCGAGCTATAAGAGCGCGTGTCGTGTTCTCATCGTCGCCGGGAAGAAGAAGAGCAAGCAAGGATCGAGATGGGTAGGTCGCCGTGCTGCTGCCACGACGCGGGCGTGAAGAAAGGGCCGTGGACGGAGGAGGAGGACCGGACGCTGGTGGAGCACATCCAGAGGCACGGCGGCCACGTCAGCAGCTGGCGCAACCTGCCCAAGGCCGCCGGGCTCAACCGGTGCGGCAAGAGCTGCCGCCTCCGGTGGACCAACTACCTCCGCCCCGACATCAAGCGCGGCAACTTCACCGACGACGAGGAGCGCCTCATCATCGCCCTCCACGCCGAGCTCGGCAACAAGTACGTACTATACTACGAGCACGTCCTTAATTATTAAATCCACCACTCCACTCACCTGCTAGCTGCTGCCACCAATCACCATGCACGAGTCCGTAGCCGCCACTTGCTATCGCGCGGCAGTTGGCACGCACGTAGAGTCTAGAGATCTTCCAGAAACATATACACACGGCAAGTCGTACGTAGTATGAACTAACAGAGGCTTGCCTACATGTGTTAGGTGGTCGACGATCGCGACGCACCTGGAGGGCCGGACGGACAACGAGATCAAGAACTACTGGAACACGCACATCCGGAAGAAGCTCACGCGCATGGGAGTCGACCCCGTCACGCACCAGCGCCTGCCCCCCGACGACGTCCTCCTCGCTTCATCTCCGGAAGGGCTCCTCCGCGCGGCGGCAAGCCTCAGGGACCTCGACTCCGCGCTCAGGCAGGCGCAGGCGCTGCAGCTGCTCCTGCAGCTCGTCGGCTCCAGCTCCAACACCGGACGAGCGCTGCTGCGGCGGCTCTCATGGGCAGCTACTTACCACCACCAGGGAACGCATTGCTTAACGCGAGTAGCGTTACTCCAAACCTCCAGAACCAGATGATGATGAACATCTTCTCGCAGGCGATGAACAACCTGCCACAAACTGCTGGCTATCCCGCAAACGTTGCAGAGCAAGGCATGTTGGCTCCACAGTCTTCGGCTTCATCGCCGTGTAGCTCCAACGACGTCGTAGAACCGGCGAACCAGTACTGTAACAACACTGCCACGTTGGAACGTCCTGCTTATCCACCACAGGAGGTGGCCGCTGAAGTTGTCCTGCCGGCGGCGGTGCAGGGTTTCACTGACTTGTTGGAGCCCGTGGAGATGCCGAGTCTGTACTCCGCGGAGGAGGAGGATGCGTTCTGGAAGGACATGCTGGACAGCAGCTTCCGGCTATGAGCTTCTCGATGAGTGACGTGTGAAATGGACGAGCTGATGCTGTCGAGTACACTTGTACAAAATTTTAAACATGTTGAATTAATCTGCTTCGTTCTACTGTTTGGTTTGTCAATGATCAGAAACATACTAGTAGTAGCATATACTTCAGAACTCACACGTCAGTGATCTGTTTGTAGTCTGCTCTGGTTCTTGTAATAGATTCGGCTTTTGGCCAATGAAGTCTTCTTTTCTCAGTGCAATCATTTGTAGATTGACCCGGCTGCTGGATCCCGTTGCAGTCAACGTGTCACCACATACGGCTGTACATTACCTCCCGATTCAGCATGAGCAGACAATTACGCGAGAAAAAGAGCAGTAGACGATGACGGTACGGATTGAATATGCATACGAGTTGTACGTATCCGAACTCTTGTTCCTTTCTATTCCCCATTCATGGTTGAGGCCCCTTGATTATTTCCTGTACGTAGGGCAATGTAGCTACTGCTGCCGAAGGGAGTAGCTATGGTTCTTTATTATTCATGAAAATTTAGGGCTCACAGTATAATGAACAAATCTCAATTTCGCGTACTGTTACCAACATATGGAAATGAACGGCATGCATGCGTATTGTTTTAGACAATCGATAAAACACAACCAAGATGACAGATATAGTGTCCTAGCTATTACTAACTTATCCAATTCAGTACTTGGTTCGTTAGAAGAGATGTGACCGTTCTCCTAATGATCCATTTTTAGTGAAGAAAATTTATATGTTCAACAAATAAGTTACTATTTTTAACTAGGTTACGGATCAATAATATTCAACTGTTTTATGCAAAAAAAAGGTGTCTCAGCATTTGTATACAAATGTTACAGTAACTGAATATATTAACATGCAAAAAAAAATCATCACTGAATTGAAAGCTCACATTATATTTCAGCTACAGTAGCCCAATATGTTATTGCAGAGTTCATGTATATGTTGACTAGAAAAATACTCTGAATCCAAGTCATTCCTGAAAATACAACACAAAAAAAGGAGACAGTTCTACATGAATACTACTCGTTGAAAACCTTATACCACCGGTTATGACAATGCTATGTTATCCGACCCGTTTATATTTATATAAAAAGAAGCTTTAGGAAAATGTTCACACAACATTGGATTAGTTGGAGTAGGAACTTGCTTTGCAAGAGTGAAAGAAGAGCCGAGGGCGACAGCTTCAGGCTGCAGGAACCACAGCTTATGATTTGCAATCCATCTCCGAGCATGAAACGGCATCTATAAGAACATGAGATCCGCGCACAAAGCTATGACCTCACCTGTGACTTGGAGTCCTGATCCCCACATTAGCAGCACAAGTAGTCACCATTAGTTAGTGGTTAGGCCAGTAAAAGGCTTGCCCGAGTTTTGAAGCCATTGACTGTCCAAAAGGGCGTGTGAGTGATCATTGAGTCATTGTTGTTTTGGACTTTCAGACCTCTAACAAAGTTATTCGTGTTGTTTCAGAGGATGATGATAGACACAACTATTTTATGCAGAAGGTAAAACGAACTCGCTTGACCTTTGCTTGCGGCTCCACGCTAGAGAGCTGTCCTATCCATTTGTAGTTTCTTAACATTCCAGAGAGGAAACCGAGTTCAACTGTTAAAGTGGTTCCTGAATCCCTTGTGTGAATGATCTATTGGAAAGTGAGCCATATGAAGATCTCTGACATCTCAGGTCAAGTAAATGAATAATAAGTGAGCTAAAGCTAGATTTAAGTCAGTGTGCAATGCGTGTGTTATCCTACACAAATCAAGACCAATTTATTCAGTCTACAAGCTAAATGCCCCCGCCTTGGAAAAAAAAAATTGAGGCAGACGAATATTGGAATGCCTAGTTGCCTACGTATTTACGTTTCTATCAGCTGCAAAATATACGTACGCGAGGGACATGTTTTCACTAATTATGACACATGACGGTGACATTTCTCAATCGGTCAGACAAGTAGACATATTACTGAGCTCAATCATGAAAAATCACTGCTGATGCTGACTTGTTTACTCGCGAGGACCATCAACTGCGAAAATGCTTGTGAATGTGAGCAAGGGGAGAAGATTCTTGTAGGCGAAGATAACGATCGAAGGGCAACAGCAACCTGTCGATCATCAATTGAACAGGGACCCTGCATTTGACTGTCGTTGTTCAGTCGTTAACGCAAAGGCGACGGCTGGTGCTCGCCGCTGACGCCGGCCGCCGCTGAAAAACCGCGGGTCCGTGACGCACCCTGCAGGGGCTCGCCGGCGAGGATGTCAATCCGCGTTTACCTAAGCCGATCGATCGACGCCGACGTGCAAACTAAACCACTGCCCAGCTCCGGTGAAAAGGAATGTTTTAACAAATGTAGGCGTCCCTGTTGAGCACGGGCGAAGAAGTCCTCGGCCTTTTGATTTTGAACCTGCGGAATCTGACAGCCACTACCTGCCGAATGGAAAGGAAAGGTTTCGAAGGCCCTCTTTCAAGATGAGGCACGCCATGGATGCCGATAGTCGGAGACGCCTGGACATGATTTTCCTCGAAACAGGTGGGTCGTCTCGTCTCATCCTGAGGCCCGGGTAGTTTTCTGGTCGCGGCGAGATTTTGCACGGTTAGTTAAGTGGGGGACAGTGACTGTGTCCCTCTGGCTGTCAAGGGTGTCGCACGTCACGGCCTGAATTTTGGAGGCAGGAGAGCGGCGGGTGCAGCGATTTCAGCTCGGTGGATCGGTGAAGATTCAGGGGATTAACTTTCTAGTAGATCTACCCATGTAAAGCTGGAGTCTCAGTCGTCAGAGACGAAATTTTACGCCAGGTTGATCAGAGTTGTGAGGTCAGGAACGCCTTTTGTGAAAGAAAAAAAAACAGTGCCTTTCTGCCGGAACCTTTTCGGCGGCCATTTCATTACGTCAACGTCCAATAATGGGCCCAATGGATTCTTTCTCAAGGACCCAAAACTGCAACCCAGTCATTGTAATTTTTACATTTTGGCCATTTTCAGAAAACATTTTCACATATGGACCCCTGAGAAAAATATGTCCAGAAATGGACCCTTTTCTGAGCGCCATATGATTTGGCGCTCAGGTTGAACACCTGGGCACCGCAACAATTGGCGCCCACCCCTGCCACGTCAGCTGGAGGGCACGCGCCCGTTCTGCTGACCTGGCAGGGGGTGAGCGCCGGAATCTATGGCGCCCAGCCTGTGAGCGCCGCACCATTTGGCGCTCACCCCCGGGCACACAAAAGTCCTCTCTTTCTTTCTCCTCTTCCTCTCATTTCCTCACTCCTCACCAGTCGCAATAAAAGGCCTTGTTGTATGTTGTGGACTATGATGTGGAACCGTTGCTTTCAACTAAGTATTTGTGTAATTGTAGTACTTTGCTAGCTATATTGCAATGGTAAAGATGTAGAACCCGACTTCATTGGCTTAATTGCAGTGAAATGGAATTACATACGTACATAAATTGCAATGGCATGTTCGGTACACATGATGACTAACCTATATGTGCACCGTACTAATCCTGACATGCCTTTAGGGAATTGAAAAATGCAACACTTGAATGACGAGAATGTAACATTTAGCCAGGTTTTGGTAGGAAATCTAGTCCCATGAACTGTAGTTTGACTGTCCGCCAGACTGAGAGTAGCCATAGTCATTGTACCCACCACCACCGTAGTAAGGTGGTGGTGGTGCTGGTGGAGCTTGTGGTGGTGGGTTGGTTGGGCCTGACTTGTGGTGCGGACATGGGCAGTACGGATCAAGGCAATAGGTGTCGGGGCCAGCAATGCCAATCACGAGCTCTTGGCTTTGACGTGGAGTTGCCGTCTCAAGTTCTTGCTGTAGGTCGAAGATGCGGTTTTGCAGGTAGCTAATGTATTCAACGGTTGTGCTGATAGGCTTAGGATCCACCCACCGCGTGAAGCCACAATTGTCTTGGTCCTCGTTATTCTGTAAAAAAAAGGTGTGCAAATGTTGAATAAAGATGAGGAGGCTTAAAGATGATACTCAAAGGCGAATGAGAAACAAGTAATAATTAAAACTCACTTGTCCATTTGGGCATCTGAAGAAGCGCCGACCTCCATCGCATTGGCCGTCGAACATTTGGACGACGCAATCCAGGCCATGACCGCATTTTGGCCATTTGAACTTTCTGTTGTCGTACCGTCTAATTGGATTGGTAACATAGTCAAAATCATCTTTCGACTCTAGAGGAAACTGTTGAATAGGTGGATCATATGTGAACGGTCCGTGCTCTCCATCCCAAACCCACTCTTCCGGTGCTGAAGAACTCCCCGCTCTTCCTCCTCTCTTTCCACCTCTCCCTCCCCCTCTATTAGCCATGGATGCGTTGCTCAGTGTGTTGCATTCACGAGTGAAGTGGCTCTATTTAACGAAAGGGAGAAGCACCGAGTTGAAAAGCTGAAGCTGCATGTCTGAAAAGAGAGATACATGCTTTGTGGCAGTCATGCATGCGTTGCATTGAGGCAGTGATGCATGCAGTAGAGTCACTGTTCGCGCATGCATGCTCTATCAATGTCACCTTTCTTTTTTTGACTACATGGTCCTTGGATGCCCTGCGTGTTGCTGTGGATGCAGTGATTGTGGTCCTTTCATTGACGCAGTGATAAAAGGAGAAGAACACGCCATGGTTTTATCATTGAGAAGCATAGGATGCTCCGCGTTGTCTGATGCAATCATGGTGCGCTGCCTCCTTTTACTGTGGTCGTGTGTGGTCGTGCATGCGATGTCCTGTCTAGCACCGGAGTGTAGTGATTGATTGTGGCCCTGCCTCCATTAGTTGCATACGCTGCCTGCCACCAGTGACAACGAAACAAGGGCCGCATGCGCTGCCTGGTTTTTATTGTGGCCCTGTCTCGATTACTTGCATGTACGTAAAGGACTGGTCCGCATTCATAGCAACCAGACAACGAATGGACATGAAAATAATAAAAGCAGAAGAACCCGCCTTCAACATTCATACTTAGGACGCAACATACATACAATGAGGAGGGAACAATGGCGTGTTTCGATGCACATGACAAAGCTACGTGTCCATCGATCTACTCCTAACACGCCTTAGGGAAATAAATTTCACTCACAGTGAACGTAGTATTCTATGAGGTGGAATGACATATGAGGTGTCTACTGAGTGCAACGGGGATATTTCCCCTTTCTGAAGGCATCCGGACCTGCTGCCCTAGCGCGGCGAGCTCTCTCGCGCATCCTCTCTCTTTCGGCCTCGCGGGCCTCATAAGCAAGCCGATCTTCCTCTTGTTTGCGCCTTCGTTCCGCCTCCTCTCTTTGCTTGCGTTCCGCTTCGTACTTGCGTCGACGCTCTTCGTCCTCCTGCCTCATCTTCCTGCGTTCCTCCTCTCTCCTTTCCTCAGCTTCCATATCAAGCCAATGCCTTCTTGCACGTTGAGCGACACGGTACACATGGGCTATATCCTCTGGTGTCTGCTCAGTGTCAACATACTCGATGAACTCACACAGAGGCGGCGGGGACTGCAATATTATGAACGTATTAGTAAGTAAGAATCAATGGTGGAAGCAAAGAATGACGAAGTACAAGTAGTTACCCTTGATCTCCTATCGGAAGAGTAAAGACGTTGCGAAGGGTCATATTGATAGTTCTTGCACATCCAAAGCCTTTTGCCGTAGTCATCACCGAGAACGAGTGACTTCACTAGCCTGCATTGAGTGCCACAAAGGCACATAGGAGCGATGAAGCCATCTCCGAGAGGTAACGTCTCATTGTTGTGGGGTGGGTCGTTGGGGAACTCCATAGCTATGGGAGAAATTTCGGTGTTGGTTATATTACGAAGTGGTTGAGTTTAACGGACAGACGATGTGTGCATTTTATAGGCATAACTAACGTGGTCTATAGACGAAGACTACAAAGAAAAGAAAAGGAGATGTCATCGGATGCTCTGCAAAGTTGCCCATGAATGGATGTGTCGCCATGCGAAAACAATAAATGTGTGTCGTCACGACAGAAAAGTTGCACGTCTGAAAAGAGAGAGTATGCATGCTGTGTGGCAGTCACGCATGCTTTGTGGCATGCATGCATTGAGACAGTCACGCATGCTTTGTGGCATGCATGCATTGAGACAGTCATGCATGCTTTGTGGCATGCATGCTTTGGGGCATTGGATGCTCTGATGAATTGATGGCCACGGGACACATCGATGCAGAAAAGCAAGTGCATTGATGCATTGGTGCTTCTGGCAGGCACTGCGTCGAAAAAAGCTTTGGCCCATAGGATGCTCTGCTAGGTAGTGATGCACAAGAGGACAATCAAAGCATAGATGCTCTGCGAGGTATGACAAGGCGATAATGAAAGGAAAACAACCCGGCTTTAACATTCATACTTAGCATGCAACATACATTGATTAAAAGTGAACAATAGCGTGTTCCATGCACATCATAAACCTACTCGTGCATGGATTTAATCGTAACACGCCTTAGGGAATTTAAATGGACTAACAACAAACATGATACAACGACATAATCCGGGTATCTGCATAACAGCAAGCACTAATCATCGCCCAGGGTGGACGAACCTAAGTAGCTGTCATCATCGTCATTCCTCTTGGAAGACCCACCTGCCTTGAACTTGTCGCGAAGCTCATCCAACTCCCACTTTCTTTTCAAGTTCACCCATTCCTGGTCTTTTGGAGAGATGGTGTCATCGATCCATTGTATGAAGTCACATCCTTTGGGGAGCTTGCAATATTTGCTGAACGTCTGGCCACGTTTTGCTAGTTTCTCTCTTGAAGCCGTCTGTACAATAAAATTTGCGTTAATCGACATTAAAAGGCCAAAGCGTTTGTATTGATATTGATATATCATACCGTCGAGGGATATGTCTCCAAATCGTTCAAGGCTTCTTGCGGGCACTTCCACATGCGCCGGCCCCAAGTGTCGATATCCTTGGAGGCAGAAGAAACACACCTCCTTCCGCAGTGGCACTGGGGGGCACCCTCGAAGCCTGTTGATGGTGGCCGCGGATTGAGGAAGGTATCTCTGTTGGGGTCATTTGCAGGAGGTCCATCTTCCCATTGTGCAAGCTCCTCATCGAGCTCCCTTCGCATCCTAGCAGAAGACATAAATTCTAGTGGTGGTGGTGGCTCATTGTTAGACATAAATTCTTGTGGCAGTGATGAGTTATCGTTGTCACTGGGAAAGTGGCCCTGCCCTGCCCTGCCCTACACACAATAATTGACATGAAGCCGTCGTGGTCGAAGCTGTGGCATAGGATGCTCTGTTTGATCTATCGTGAAAGTGGGCCTGTCCTGCCTACAATAATTGTGTTTGTGGCAGCCAATGCATTGAAAGGGCTGCAGTGTTTGCAGAGATGCTTTCGGCCATTGAATGCTCTGTGACTTAGGAAAAAGGTGGGCATGAAAAATTAGATTAATGGCAGTACACAAGGGAGGGACAATGAAATGGTGAAAGCGAAAGAACATAAACAGTTTTACTTAGCATGCAACATACAATAGAGTACAAGGGAACAATGGCGTGTTCCATGCACATAACGACCAACCTACTTATGCATGGATTTAATCCTAACACGCCTTAGGTAATTTAAATTGCCTTACACCGAGCATATTACACAATGCACTTCTAAGTGCCACGACGACGGAGCCGGGCAACACGACGCAGATCAAGTTCCTCCTCAGTGATCTTAAGTCCTATTTCACGTTCCGGGAGAGATTGCATCGTCGTACGACGCGTCCTTTCTCTCCTAACGGATTCATCCTTCCTCATTTCATAGTCTGCATCTTTTTCTATCACGATCACTGGCGTATCGGTGTATGGCCCCCGTGTTTTGTCGATCCATTCTTCAAACTCGCACTTGATAAACAAAAATTCGTAAACTTGTGCAATGAAAGTTGAACAGTACATATTTGTGTGCCAGACATACCTCATCCAATAGTTTTGGACAATGGAAGAACCTCCTGCCTTCGTATGTTGAAAACTTGCATCGCTCTCCACAGTCACAAAGCGGCCGGTCTTCCCACTCCGGCACGACGAGAGAGGTTTCATTTCCGGACGATGCCATGATGTGTTCCTGAAAGACATTGGCTCCCTGCGTCCTTATATATAAGCTATTGCATTGGATTCCAATGTGGGCGCCACAAGTATTGGCGCTCATGTGGGCGCCAAAACTGACGGCGCTCAGGTATGACACCTCAGCGCCATCACCTTTGGCGCTCACCTCGGGCACCTGGGCGCCGAAGGTCACACCAAAGCAGTGGCGCTGGGAGTCGAGGGTGGCCCAACGTGGGCGCCGTCACGTTTGGCGCTGAGGTGGGCGCCGGATCATTTGGCGCTCAGGTTGACTACTTGGGCGCCGAAGGTCTATACGCTGTGGATGTTGTCGGGGCGCCAATATGTGAGCGCGAAATGCGTCGGCGCCCAGATTGCTGAGTTGAGCGCCGATGGATTTGGCGCCCACCTTGCGTACCAACACAAAACATCAGCGCCCATACACGCCATCCATACAAACTAACGATACGACTTGTCTTCAAATCCATACACGCCATCCATACAAACTAAAGTCCATACATATGACTCAAAGTTTTCCGATCCATACAAAGTCCACACAAACCAAGTCCATACATATGACTCAAAGTGCACACCATACAAAGTCCACACAAACCAAAGTCCATAGACGACATCGAAGGGCACATAACAACATAGAAACCATCATCAACCGCCCCTCTTTCCCTTGCCCCTACCTTTGTTGGCCAAAGCATTGGTTCCAGGAGTATACCGATCAACTGGCCGGCGTGTACGTTGTGTTAGCTGGCTTGAGGCCGGGGCATCCTGCAGCTGCGATGGTCCAATCACATCCGGCGCCTCATAGTCCTCGTCGTTGCCATCACAAGCATCTGAGGAAGACGAGTCACGTGCACGAAGGCGGCTCGAAGCCGGCTCTCTCCATCAGGTTGACCCGCGGGGAATGCCATGACGTTGCCGATATCATTGACAGACCGCCTAATGTCTCGCCCCTGCAACATGAATTACATAACCAAAGGCACGGAACTAATACATAGAAAAAAGGAACGAGCCCAAGTTAGAACACTTACAACGCGATCTAGGACAGGTCCTATCTCGACCACCGTCCCCTGACGTGTCGCGACATCATAGGGGGTGTTCTCATCGTCGGACGATTCCATGTCAGCATAATCTCTATTAGTCCAAGCCTGCCTCAGACGGTACCATGTCAACGACTGGTACCATTCAAGGTACCGGCGGAACGAAGAGTCGCGGTGCATTGCATGAATGCGCTCGCAATTGTCCTCAAATCTTCGCCATTCGTCAAGGTACGCACGATGGTGATGAGCAAAGTCAGTTACCTTCTTCTGCTTTGATCGATCAAACCTGTAATTCACAACATTAGTTTTCATGCACAGAAAGAGAAGGGAAAAATATCGATGACCAAGGGAAGCAATGCTTACTTATGCAGCTCGATCGATGTGGACACGGTGTCAGGTGGGAATGGCTGTTGGCGACCGAACTGCCTCATCACTCTAATTGGTAGGTGGTACTCAACAGCGTAGAAGCAAATGAGAGGGCACCTCATCGTCCATAGGGCTGCATCTCGACGGCACAACGGGTTCAGCCCCAACCCGTTCTCCACGGCTGCGACATCGTCACCAGAATAGGGCCACCAATTGACCTGCAAGTTACAAATCATGCATTACAAACTAGTATATATGAAACTAAGAAACTGAAAATGCATGGACGACATCGAAAAATCACTTACACAACTAGGTGTGAGGGCATCAAGCTCGTTGCTGAACTCGACATACGCCCGCTCTGTTTCGGCGTAAGGTGCCCCCACGTTCTCCCACACGTAAGCAGCCGTGGGCAGCTGCTCGGGAACACCCTCTGGCGTCCAAGGCTGTGGTGCACGGACCCTGAGCCTCCCAACAGGCAACCTGGACCACATCCATAGCTGCAGCAAGTAGACACAACCACCAAGAGAGGACCTCGGCTTGGTACGCCTGCAAGCCTCACAAAGCTGCCGGTACAAGAAGGCAAGGACCGCCGACCCCCAACTGAACTGACCAGCAGCATCCCAGTCAAGCAGGCAAGGGAGGTACATCCACGACGCGGCATCTCCTGTGCCGTCAGGAAAGAGCACGGTCCCAAACATGTGCATGACCCATGCCCGAGCGTGGTAAGTCACCGTCGCATCATCAGCACCCACAGGACACGTACCAAACCGTGCCCGAAGCCAGGACAAAGGGACACCAGCTGAACGCCCTCTCTTCCCAGCCTCAGGCAACGGTGGCTCCTCCCCCAAAAACTCCGCCACACGTGCCCGCCAACCCGCACTGTCACACCTCCCAGTGGCTGGCTCTCCTCTGATAGGCAACGCAAGCATCATAGCAACATCCTGCAAGGTGACAGTCATCTCACCACAAGGTAGGTGGAAGGTGTGCGTCTCCGGCCTCCATCTATCAACAAGGGCTGTAAGTGCTGGCCCATTCAAAGGAGGCATGCCGCGGGCAACGACGTTCGCCACACCCGCAAGCTGAGCCCGAGCAAGAAGCGGAGTGTACCGCGCGTCGTACTGCATCACCGTGTGCCCATCGTGACCGCGAGGGCGTAGAAGCGGAAGGACCTGCATACATGTAAAATAGAAGTGTTACTATCACATAGAAATGTTGCAATGTCGAAAACGGTGACAAAGAAAGTAAACATATGTACCTGACCCTCCTCGATCAGACGTGCACGGTGCTTGTTCTCGTAGAACTCGTCAAGCAAGAGAGGCCGCGCCATCCTGTTCATGAAACAACAATGTTAATAAAAATTGCAAAATTACAAGCTTTATCAAACAAAAATAATGGACATAAGATATACAAAAAATTAACATATGATAAACAAAAAGAAATGAAGCGTCAAGCAATGAACAATGCAATGACTACCTAATCAATTTTGCAAGTTTTCCGATTGTGCCCACTCCCATGGCACTTGCCACATCGCTTCTCTTGTGGATCTTCAAAGAATGCAGCACCTTTCTTCTTCTTCTTAGATGGCTTAATCCGGTCCATGTCCATCGTGAAACGTACCCTCCTCTTCGGACCCTTCGTATGAACAAGATGCTCTGGATCAGCCACGTATCGTGGCCCATCATATGGTGCCCATTTATCTTCATCAAGGAATGGCTCGAACCGTGGAGACCAAGTGCGAACCATAGCTTGCACAGATAAATATTGAGGGATCCTAGCGCCACCGTCATGAGCAACACCTCGAGCCCTACATGCCGCTACCATATGGCCACAAGGATAATGTAGCAACTGAGGCACTCCACATGTGCACGTGTTTCTCGTGATCACCACCTTGAACTTTCGAGCACCACGATGTTCACCGCCGACGGTGGTTCCACCACCTTCCATTACTTCATAAGTACATGTCTGAAAATCAAAGCATGTGGCAACCATGTCACTACCTCGATTCAAAGACTTGGCAACCTGTACTGTCAATGTAGGTGCCCATTTCTCCCTCAAGCCTAAAACAACATTTGCTTCCTTCAACCGATCAACAAACCACTCCGTTGTTTTGTAAAATGTGAACGATGCAATAGCAGTCAACGGCAACGCACGAACGCCCCTCAACAAACTGTTGTACATTTCAGCCATGTTGCTAGTCATGAATCCGCATCGCGCACCACCCACATCATATGCAAGCGACCACTTCTCCCTTTGTTCGTATATCCCATCTAAGAATTGCCTACCCGCGTCAGTGGTCCTTGTCTTCAATGCATCAAAGCCCTGTTTGAAAAGGTCACGTTCAGTTTGCCGACAAACTTCCTCAAAGAATTTGAAGTTCTCTTTGATATGATCAACCTTCAACAAATTTTGTGCTAGATGCCGTGTACACCATCGATGATGTATACGACCATACCCTGGCAACTCCTCTTGCACCGCATTAAGTATGCCAGCATGCCTATCGGAGATGACACAAATGTCATGGCCGGGACCAACAACCACTTTACTCACAATTCTCAGAAACCATCCCCAGCTTGAGGTTGTTTCTTTCTCAACAATTGCAAATGCCAAAGGTACAAGCTGCCGGTTAGCATCCATTGCGATGGCAATAAGCATGGTGCCCTGATATTTCCCAGTGAGGAAGGTGCCATCAATAGAAATCACAGGCCGACAATGCTTGAAAGCCTCAGCGCTTTGGGCAAAAGACCAATATGCTCGGAAGAAAATCTCCCTTCCATCCGCTCTCTTTATTTGTGACTTAGGGACATACTCCATATGCATGCCCGGGTTTTTGGCTTTCATGGCATGCAACATTGCAGGCAGGCGCTCATATGCTTCTGCCCAATCGCCGTAGCATGTCTTCAGAGCGCGTTGCTTTGCCCGCCAACCTTTCCCGTACTTAATGCGGTACCTCCATTTCAAACGTACCATCTCAATCAGGGAAGCCACCGGCATGGTTGGAGTATGCTTTATGATATTGACAAGTCTCTGAGCAATAAATTTGGAGCTCAGCTGTGGGTGGCTGTCATCCGGATTGTCAGAGCCACAAGTATGAGGCTGCACCACACTTGTAATCTTCCACTTCGCATGACGAGTCTTCCGAGCGCGTACTGTCCAAGGGCAGCCACGCTTGCACACAACAATGAACCGTCGCTGCTTGTGAGAATGCTTCACACTATAAGGACGGCAGTGCAACACGGAGTACTCATTCAACCACATCTTCATTGACTCCATATCCTGAAAGATAATACCCTTCTGAATTATTTCAGCTGTTTCTACCCGTGGCACAACAGTTTCGGTCTCCTCTCCATCAACAATAGCTCTATGACCCTGGCTCAAATCCCGACAATCAGGGACCAATGGATCACGGTCCGTAATCACTTGCCTCAACATTTCCTTCTCCCATTCTGCCAATCCACCGATAGGACGATCATCATCCGAATCCTCCGCTCTCTCCTCCTCATAATTTGTATCATCACCAAAAACCGGGACATCCACTAGATCGGTAGCAACACCATAGTTATCTTCATTAGGTGCCACTACTTCATTAGGTGCCACTTGAGGAACCGTTTCAATGTCCGACAGAGTTTCATCCCTACGATCATCACCACAATTCCGGACGATCGGAGGCATTTGGTCTCCAACCGAATCAGTCATCACTACGGTTGCTGCAGAATTCCGTGCCAAACCGTCATGCACACTTACTTGTGATGGCTGGGTTAGGTCAATTTCTACTTCATTCGAACAACCAATACCTACGCCTCCATCCACCACTACCTTCCGAACCACCAAATCTAAAGCTCGAACTTCTGAATTCATAACAATCTCAACATATGCTTGCCATTCCTGCTCACTACCCACCGGAGCCATTATCTTCATACGTGGCCCATTCGACGAACCCACATCAATTCTTCCTTCAAAATCCAACTTAACACCCTCCTCAATCCATCCCAAACGTTGCCTCACTCGAGATGCAACAATACATAAAGTTGGGGTCTCAACAAAAAGAAACACATCCTCTCTCATGCCAACAAAATCAACACTACCATCCTCAGTCCTCACAATTGAACCACCGTGGTGCACTCTCACACATTTAGCCATCTACATTCATTTCAACAAAAAAAAAGACATTTCTTAATTTAGCATTCTTCATATCAATTTAAACAAACAAAATGCCCTACCAATTTTTCTAATGCACAACACATCCTATTCATTTACAACTACTTCCTATCACGCTAAAATCAACAAACAACTCACCAAAAAAATTACATTTTCCACTAATTGAACCATAGTGCTTTATGTAACAATTCATTGCTACCAATGAAACCAACTACAACCGGAGCTTCCAAACATCAACATGTCAACCACATTACACTTCCAATTGCAAATCTAACAAAGAAACCAATCAAATCGGCCAATTTCTTCCTCAAACCCTAGAGTTAGGGTTACACGAAATTTGAGAGCTACAAGCATTTTTATTGGACGAAATTCAAGGAGGCGGAGGAGATTACCTTGGGGAATGGATTTCTCCGAAAGATTTGACCTCAAACCATGCGGAATGGGTGGATTTGGAGGAGGGGATGGAATGGGAAGAGAGAGAGGAGAGGCGCCGGCTGTCTGTTCGTGCGGAGCGAAGGAAGGAGAAGGAGAGAAGAGAAAAGAAAAGCCCGCGGGCCTTTTGGTGCCCGGGGGTGGGCGCCAAAGGATGCGGCGCTCACCCTCTGGGCGCCAAAGGACTTGGCGTCCAACCCCTGCCAGGTCAGCAAATCGGCCTCGTGCCCCCCAGCTGACGTGGCTTATGTGAGCGCCAAATCATTTGGCGCCCAGTAGTTCTACCTGAGCGCCAAATCTGATGGCGCTCAGAAAAGGGTCCATTTCTGGACATGTTTTCTCCAGGGGTCCATATATGAAATACTTTTTCTAAAAAGGCCAAATTGTAAAAATTACACAACCCAGTCATGGATTAAGGAAAAAAGCCCAGTTAATACGACAAAGGAAAAGTAGCCCATTACATACAATTCCACACAGCTTGCCAGTCCAGCACGTTACGCGGCCTAATTCCCGCGTCCAAAACTGCAGCTGTGGCTCGCGGGCTGGAACTGCTGGGGAGTCATGTGCGGGCCGGTTGCAGACAGCCTTATGTCACTGTCGTATGGCCCCACATGACAGAGACTGTCTACGCATTCGCTTCCCCAGCACGGCCGCGCCCGCCAGTTGAGCAGAGTCTCCTTAAACCCTCCTTCCTCCCCCTCGCGCACCGCCGCCACCGCCGCCGCAGCAAAACCCTAAGCTCCGGCGACCCACCGCCGCCTCGCGATGGCTTCAGCGCCGACGCTCAAGAAGAATTACCGGTCCGACCGCTCGCTGCAGCAGTTCTACACGGGCGGCCCGTTCGCGGTCGGGCGTTCCCCGGGCGGCGACGGAGAGGGCGGCCCGGAGGAGTTCCTCGCGTGCGCCTGTGGCGGGGAGGTGCGGCTGGTGTCCTCCGACGACGCCTCTGCCATCGGGGAGCCCATCGACGGCGACTCCGAGGCGATAACGGCGCTCGCGCTGTCCCCCGATGCCCGCATCCTCTTCGCCGCGGGGCACAGCCGGCTTGTGAGGGTCTGGGACCTCGCGTCCCGCTCTTGCATACGCAGCTGGAAGGTGAGTTCTTCATGCTTCGACGTGGTTCATGGCGCGTTCATTTATTGTCTTTTATTCGAAATGCTTTGCTCTGCAATGGTTACTGAACAGAGCCAAACAACTTTAAGTGAATTGCGTTAGACGCCGAGCCTGTATCTTTCTAGGATGTATCTGCAACAAGCTTAGATTGCTTTGTATCCTTGTGTGGATATCAGAATGCCTCAATTGAGCTCATAGTGGGCTATACCTATACGCATCTTTATCCTAAACCATTGTTTATTTGAAGATAGCTTGCTTCATGGAGTGTTAAGGCTCGACATTTTTCAGTAACTTCAAAAAATTAGGCAGATCGAAGTTTTAGAAGCTTGTGGAGAGCTTGTTCTAAATTTGTGAGACTCTAGTTTCCTTACTCACGATCTTATAGTTGTGTTAATGCGTCTTGTTTTGTGATGCTTAACTGAGTGACTGAATGGGGAGTTTCACAACACTATGCTGGTATCTTTCACATATGAAAGAAATATATTCATTTCATGATGTTAGTACAACACTAGTCTACTAAATTAATAATACTCCTCACTAGAGCATGTGAAGTAATCGCGTTCCTTATGCTGTACAGGGACATGATGGGCCTATTATGGCCATGGCATGTCATGCTTCTGGTGGTCTACTTGCAACGGCAGGAGCAGATAAGAAGGTGTGCGTATGGGATGTGGATGGTGGATTTTGCACACATTTCTTTAGAGGCCATACAGGTGTTGTGACGACCGTTATGTTCCACAAGGATCCAAAACGCCTTCTGGTAAGGATTTCTTTGGAGATGGATAATTGTGTTTTCATTTGAACTGGATCAATTGTAACTGGCTTTTTTGCCTCTTCAAATTGCTTTTAGAGAGCGTTACCTTTTGTTCTGTCCGCATCTTCAGTTTACTTCCTTTTCATGGCAAGATGACCCGTGTGTTGGTGATCTCAGTTATTTTCAGGAAGTGAAGATGGCACGGTACGAGTATGGAATCTTGATAACAAAAAGTGTATTGCTGTGCTCAAGGAGCATTTTTCAACGATAACTTCATTATCATTGTCTGAAGATGGGCAAACATTGATCAGCGCTGGCAGGGACAAGGTATGACACAACGGTTTGATTGCATTAATATAATAGGCTTGATGTTCTGTGTATTTTAGATGCTGGCATTCTGCCTACAATACTTATGTCTTCAAGTAAAGATGAATACTTCATTTGTCTTACAATATATCCATTTATCCTCTGTACTCCATGGGCTAAGCTCTGTTTTATTTTGCAAAACTAAATGGGGGAGAAAGCATGGGGTGTAAAGGCATTTTTACACACATTTTTTAAAATGAAACATAGCGCCTTTTGTGGGGTTTATTTGTCTTGCATTTTAATGTTTCAAACATATATGTTGCATGCATTCTCTTTCTGGAGCTACTGGTAATTTTAATGTTGCTAACATATATATGTTACCTATAGGTTGTTAATGTGTGGGATATTCGTAAGTACAGCTCAAAAAAGACAATACCAACTTATGAAATGATAGAAGCTGTTTCCTTCATTGGATTGGACAGCGAGTTCTTGGCTTGTTTGGGCATAAAACCAGCAAATATGCATGGGAAAACAGATGGCTATTTTCTTACAGTTGGTGAACGTGGCATTGTACGCATATGGAGCTTAGAAAGGTACATTGTTTTGCATTTAGAATATTTGTAGTTCTGTGCATGTTTTTTATAGAACATGCAGCCAATGACTCTTCTGGTCTTCCGCAGTGCTGTTTGCATATTTGAGCAGCAATCATCGGATGTAACCGTTAACTCAGAGAACGAGGAAACCAGAAGGGGGTTTACATCTGCAATTATGTTGCCAAATAACCAAGGATTGCTCTGTGTTACTGCTGATCAGCAATTTTTGTTCTATTGCCCCGCGAGAACTGATGAAGGGACATTTCAACTGAACCTATATAGACGGTTGGTAGGCTATAATGACGAAATTCTTGATTTGAAGTTTGTTGGGGAGGATGAACAACACCTTGCTGTAGCAACTAACTTGGAGCAGGTGTGCTAGTAATAAATACTCTCTTTGCAGTTCTTCTTGACTCATGTATTTGGAATTTCTCAAGCCGTTCCATATGCAGGTCCGTGTGTATGATGTTGCATCGATGTCATGTTCATATGTGTTGGCTGGTCACACTGAAATTGTTGTTTGCCTTGACACTTGCGTATCTTCTTCTGGGAAGACACTAGTTGTAACTGGGAGCAAAGACAATACTGTAAGTTGGGATGCCCTATCCTGAAAATTTTGTTGACTTGCATACATCTTTTATGTGATAATCAGTGATTTTTTGTGTTGCTTTCTATCAATGAGTGTAAACGCTTGTATTTTACAGGTGAGGTTATGGGATACTGAAAGGAGAAGGTGTATTGGTATTGGTAAAGGACATCTGGGAGCTATTGGTTCTGTTGCCTTCTCAAAGAAGTCAAAGAATTTTTTCGTTAGTGGCAGCAGGTTGGTATTCGGTTCCTCTGTGATTTTGTATGCTTAAAGTGATACTGAAAATGTTGTTTAAAACAATGCTATCTTTTCTTAGTGATCGAACCATCAAGGTATGGAGCTGGGATGATACACTTGGTGACAATGATGATGAGATTCCTCTTAAAGCAAAGGCTGTTGTAGCTGCACATGATAAAGATATTAATTCACTGGCTGTCTCACCGAATGATGGCCTTGTTTGCAGTGGCTCTGAGGTAAGTTATAGCTTGTTAGATTTTAGAGGTTAGACAGTGCTTGACTTGGCTTACCTCATTGGATTGTCAATATATATAATCATTTTCATTTCGCAGGACCGAACTGCTTGCATATGGAAACTTCCAAACCTTGTGTCCTCTGTTGTCCTCAAGGGGCACAAAAGGGGCATCTGGTCAGTTGAATTTTCTCCTATCGAGCAGTGTGTCATAACATCCTCTGGTGACAGAACGATCAAACTATGGGCTGTTGCTGATGGCTCATGCTTGAAGACATTTGAGGGTCATACATCAAGTGTCCTGCGAGTTTCTTTCCTTTCCCGTGGAGCTCAATTTGTTTCTTGCGGTAATAAAAAAAATAAGCTTTTTGTTTAAGTTATTGGTATTGTGAATGTTATTAACTCTGTTCTTGTGATGTTCCTTTATTTAGGAAGTGATGGTCTAGTGAAGCTATGGACAATCAAAACAAATGAATGCATTGGTACTTATGATAAGCATGATGGGAAGGTGTGATGTCTGTTATGTGCTATCATGAAAAAGTCTTTGCTGTCTTAATGCTGGAGTCACAAACTCACCTATATTTGTTGGACAGATTTGGGCATTGGCTGTTGGCCGGAAAACTGAAATGCTTGCCACCGGTGGAACTGATTCTGTTCTGAACCTGTGGCATGATTGCACAATGGAAGATAAGCAAGAAGATTTTCGTAAAAAGGCAAGTAAAATCTCCTATTGTGTTTTGGGCATATACCTGATGTGATCTTGAGTTCAAGACTTGTCTTTGATTTATCTGATAGAGATTCTTCAGGTATTTATAACACAAATACATACTCACGTTTGTTGCAGGAAGAGGAAGTTTTAAGAGGCCAGGAACTGGAAAACGCAGTGTCAGATTCTAACTATACAAGAGCGATACAACTTGCATTTGAGCTTAGAAGACCACACAGGCTTCTGGAATTATTCTCGCAACTTTGCAGGTATAAATTCTTGATGAGTGTTATGTTGATCACTGTGCTTCCTTTTCTCCTTAAAGAAAACTTTTGCATATCATTGGGTGTGCAGGAGAGCTGATCTGGAGGACTCGATAGAAAAAGCCATTGTTGGTCTTCCAAGGGATGGCCTTCGCGTGCTTCTTGAGTACATTCGTGAATGGAATACAAAACCCAAGTTTTGTCATGTTGCACAGTTTGTGCTTTTTCGGGTTTTGAGGAGTTTGCCTCCTACCGATATCCTGGAGGTAATATATATCTCCTTTTCCTATGATGAGTTGTTGAATAGCATGTTGATAGTCAACAACAAATTTTTAAATATTACATGATGAGATGCTTCATTCTTCCCTGCAGATAAAGGGCATCAGTGAGCTGCTTGAGGGCCTTATTCCATACTCGCAGAGGCATTTCAGCAGAGTTGACAGATTAGTAAGAAGTACATTTTTGTTGGACTATACTTTGACTCGAATGTCTGTTCTAGATCCAGATATAGATGTAGGCACAGCCAAAGGCGATATGAATGGTTCATCAGTGGAGAATGGTGAAATCTCAGAGGCGAAGTCTGCTTTACCTTCAGCAGAGACTGAGAAGTCGAACAAGAAAAGAAAATCTGGTAAATCAAGCAAAAAGGGCAAAGAGAAGAAGGTGAAGATTGCACCGAGTGGGCTCAGTAATGACGTTTCTGTTGAGGCTTGAATTGATGGGAATATCAAGATTTCTGTTATTCACGTCACCAATTTTGTAACTGATGTTGTAATTGCCACAAGAACACGAATCATTCTTACATAGCTTATGGCAAACACTGTACAGAATGCTTTCGTTGCTTAGTTCAAAGGCCCCACTGATTAAAGGCATATGCGGCCATCTGTTCCAAATTTTCTGTTGTGCTTGCAGTGAAACTTCAGATGCTCCGGGCTAGTTATCCTTGATTGTTTCCCATGTGTGTGATACGGAAGCAGTACCCCAAGCAATAATTCCACTTGTGATTGTTGGATCTGGGATCTAGATGTTGGGCGCGGCGATGTGTGATTAAGTGATTAACTGATTACCGTCCTCGTCGGTTGTCACTGGACAGAAGATCTTGTTTATGCTTGGATCAATGTTGCAGCTTTTGAGATAGATCACGTGTATGTTGTAGTACAACATATTTATTTCTGAAGTTCACTGACCTAACTAGTTAAAGCCATGAGAATAAAACAGTTTCTTCATAGCATCGGATGCTTCTGCTGCTGTAATGGCGTGGTTGTGCAATTGGAATTATGAATATTGATATATTTTGATGCCTGATACACATTTAGAAGTTAAATTTACCAGTAGCTCTGTTCAGTCTTCATAGAGGGGGATCCTGGTCGTTCGAATATGCATGGCATTACAAGAAAAGAAACCTGTGCACGGATAACATCAGCCGGAATATGATGTTCAGATGCCACGCACCGATTCATGGTCCCTTCTGCTTTATAACTCATGCTCACCAACCTCGCCACTAGATAGTTTCCCTCCAAAAGCATTCCAATCTAGCATATCCCATTCGATATGCTTCCCACGCCATCATCAAGACATCAACTCACAAAGACAGACGCAACCTACAGGAGATCTGATAATACAAACGGCAGATGCTGCAGTTTGTTAAGAAACAACCAGCTCTCAAAGCCTGAACCTTGCAAGCAACAGTTTGTCGCGTCACTGTAAAAAGCAAACTGCAACTTCAGAATTTTAACTGGGCAGTTCAAAAAATTTCAGGCACAGTCCAAAGCCGATCCTTAACATGTGTGAGCCACATCAGCCGGGCAGTAAAAAAATTCCATGCTCACTGTTGAGATCCGTGGTTGGTCCACCGTCCACAGCAACGCAAAGTGGAGGGTCAGGCTCAGGCCTGACGCACTACAAATTCCCTCTCTGTCCAACGGCCGTTAAAAACGTCGAGACCAGCAGCGTCACATGCAAGCTTGCACGGCCTTCCCAATTCACAACTGAACAGTGCGCTGTTCTAGATGAAGCAGACATCTTTGATGCCGATTTATGATCATGTACAGATTTTTTTTTTGAGCAAAATGATCATGTACAGATGGATAGACTATGGGTAACGTCTGCATCGACGAAGATTTCAGATATCTCTGCTTATGTGGAGGCTCAGGGGCCCATCACACTGCTTCTTCACTCCAAAAAGCAAAATTCCAATAACTCATTTCATCAAATTATGGTGACGCACACGCAATGATAGTAGCACTGCAAGTAAAAAAATCAAAGAGCTACATCTTTGTGCCGACCTTGCTGATGCAACGGAATTCACGTTTCTTGCGTTTGGAGCCGCAAAAGCCAGCTGCATCTGCAGAGAAACACGGAAGTGCCAGCCTCCTCCTCGATGGCTAAGCTCGTCCCTTGCATGGTTATCTTACGGGTCGAGCCGGTTGAACAACTTGATCAGTAAAAAAGCGTGTACTACAGTATTAGTTTGACTGCGGTGATTCCGACCGGAAACCGCGTGCATGACAGTGGAGTGTTGTGCTAATTTAACCTCACAAAGGCGCGTAAAAAGGAGAGCTGAAATCACTCGTTAATATTCTACTTACCGCAAAGCAGTACGGCGATTCTTTGGATCTCACCAAACAGTAGTGACTGCAAATTGACCGTCGAGTTGTTAATTCCATTGCTACCGCGTTGAAATTTTGTGATGTCTGGCGAGGAGCCTTTTCAGATTGGTGGATGTAAATCAAAAAAAAAAAAAAAAAATCGGTGGATGGATACGTCGCAGGCCCCAGCATGTCCCACGAGTCCTCTTTCTCGTTCCAGTCACTGCTGACGATGCGTAACGCTCTCCGCACTGGTATTTCTCTATGTGTTTCCTCTAAAAAAAATATTCTGTCTTGCTTATCAAGATTCTTTCCTCTAAACTAATTTCTCCTGCACCCATCATTCTTCTATATTCTTCCTCTATCCCAACTACCACATATTTTATTCAACTATCTCCAACTACCATCTCATTTTAATAAAAACATTTCTTCGTAACACAATCATTTAAAATAATGATTCATGAATTCTGAAATCCTAAATAAATAGTAATTCTATTATTTAATTAATTTATAATTGTTAGTAATAACTTAAAATGAAAGAAAAAAAGAAAAAGTTGATGTGACTTGAGGTGCTCGTGAATGAAAGGAATGCTGCCGCCGCAGTCCTCGCCGTCGCCGCACTCAAGGCTGCTGCCGGTGAGGTCGTTCTCCTCCTCGTCCAGGTCGCCGCGCATGGCGCGGAGCGTCTTCTTGGCCATCTCGCGCCGGACGCTGGTGCCTTCCTCGGCCACGCGGCGGAGCGCCTTGTCGGCGCCGGCGGCGCGCGCGAGGCCACGGAACCGGAGGCTACCGCGGCTCATGGCGTACAGCGCCGCCACGCACCACTCCTCGTCGTCCTCGAGGTCCGCTCCGCCGCCGCCGCTGCTGGCGCCGGCGGCGTCGGGGGAGGAAGAGGAGAGGAGGATGCGGGAGGAGGAGCACGCGCGCAAGGCCTCCCGCATCGGCGCCCCCGCGCCAAGGTCGCCGAGGCCGAGCTCGCGCGCCGCCGCGTCACCGCCGCCGCCGCATCGACGGGCTCGCGCTGGACGCCAAGGTCGCCGAGGCTGAGCTCGCGCTGGACGTCACCGCCGCCGCCGCATACGGTCCCGGAGTGCCGCCGCGTCGCGCTCGTGCAGCGTCGCCGCCGCCGCCGACTTATGCTGCTGCGCCCGCGCGCCGAGGGACAGGAGGACGAGGAGGAGGGGAGGCAGCGCCATGTGCGCCGCGCCTCGGCCGCGGGGGAGAGGACAAGCGGGGAAGAGGCCGGCCGAGCGCGAGAGAGGCCGTCCTGAACCTGGTGGGGCCCAATCGTATGTCGCGGGCTCCCGGTATCCCTCTGGAAATAGAGGAAGGAGAAGCTCCCTCTAGTGTAGCCTGATCCATCCAGTAGACCGGTGCAGCCAGACTTCCGCTATCTGCTTCCTGGAGGGAGCTTTACAGGAAGCCAGTGCGGAGAGCCTAAGCCGATTTGTCTTGGCGAGATCTGCTACGGGTGCGCACGGAAGAAATGCTGCAACTTCAGTTCATCGAATTGGATCCTAGGCACAAAACATTAATCTGTCTGAAATCTGCAAGTGACCAGCAATAAAATCACTATGGCCCTGTTCGTTTCTTTTAGCGCTAAATTTTAGAGGCCTCTAAATAAAGAGAATTTAGTACTAAATAAAGTCTAATGATAAAACCTTTTTACAGATGGGTACATCTTTACGAGACGAATCTAACGAGCCTAAGTAAGCTATGTCATGCTACAGTAACCATCGTCTAACCACGGATTGCTTACCCTCATTAGATTCGTCTCGCGAATTAGACCAGGGGTTCTGCAGTTAGTTTTGTAATTAAACTTTATTTAATACTATTAAATGATAAGATTTTTTTTAGACCCTTTTAAATTTTAGACCCCCATAAAACGAACACTCCCTATATTTTTTCTGAACTCTTTGCAGCAAAGCAACCACTATTAGCATATTTTTCTGAGCTCTGATCTGCAATGATCGTGCGCCACATGCCCGAGGCGAATTCTGTTATTTTGTACGACTGCAACATGGCAGTGGCAGTTAGCGGTTAGCTCAGTGCGTGAAGAGCGCGGCGCGGGACGTGGTGTCGTGGTGGTCACCCGTAAACGAACGAACACATGGCGCGGGAGAGGCCGGCGCGGCGGGTCAAACGATGAGGTTAACAAATGCCCTAATCGTCCATAGCTCCATGTGGTGTGGTCTTCGCAAACGATCATTTGGCCGAACGATTGATTGATTCGTTGCTTGAAATCGCAGGATACTCTCCAAATCTAACGGTTCCATCCGCCACTAGCTTCTCAAGTCGCATGTACTAGCACTGTGAGTGCTTTGAATGTAGGACGGAATTGGAATCCGTGGAATGCCGGATTTGCTATTGACTTCGAGAGCGCTGCAGTTTATTCATCGGAGAAGAAAAATCACACGCCAAAAGCGCTCGCTGCAGCAGTGCTGCCGAGCTCAGCTTGTGGAGCCGGCAATGGCAACGGCTAACGGCGATGTGGACGGCCTCCCTCTGCCTGGATCGGTCCCAATCGAGGGCGCTGGTGAATTGAAAACACGCACCTTGCTTCAGCGCTACGACGCGTCAGCTGAACGGCTAAAGACCAAAACCAAAGAGACGAAGGAGCAGTTTTAAAAAAGGAGGAGCACGCCCCCATTTGGCCGTGCCAAGAAATTGGCGGAGGCTGCTCAGCTGTAAAATCCATTTTTATCCACCTGGTTGAAAACGTGAAGTGAAACTGACGTTCTTGCTATTTCTATCTACTAGATGAAATTAGATGCCACATCGATTCCATTCGTATCCTGTTTGTATTGTACGACTCCTACACAATAATGTCATCTGAGAACAGACGCAACAATAAACACACGATTTTTTTCTTATTTGAGAGTATAACAAGCGTTATGCTGTACGTAAATAAATAAGCGAAATGAACCAGATGAAGCAAGCCCCAACGAATTGTTGTAAAAAAATTCGCAGTGTCAAAAAATGTCACAGACCAAACGAAGCCTGACCAAAAGCATGTTTACCTTTACACCAACGCCAAGGAAGAAACCAACGGAAATTGCTCAAAAAAGGAGAAAGCGGCTAAAATAAACAAATCAAAAACACGTGAGAGGAATATTCCAGCCCTGTCCTCGCCCGTATAAACACCACCAAGAAAAGCAACCGGAGGAAGCAGAAAGAAAAGGGCAGTGGGGAAGGAAGGGAAGGGAAGATAGGAGAGGGAGCCAAAGAAAGCTCTCTTCTTCATCTTCTTCCTCTCGAATTTCACCCCTCGTTCTCTCTCTATCTCATCTTCTCCTCGGCCGGTCCCCGGATTTTTGCAAGGGGAAGAGGAGGACGAGGAGATGGGGAGGGAGGAGAGGTTCCCAGTGTGGGAGGCCACGCTGGGCGCAGGAGTCGCCGCCGCCTTCGCCGCCGGGCTCGTCGGAGTCTACCTTTCCATGCCGGACTCCGACTACAGCTTCCTCAAGTTGCCACGCAACCTCGAGGAACTCCAAATCCTCACGTAATTTACTCTCGCCCCCTGTTGTTTCCTGTTGCACCTTGATTTCCCTTCAATTGCTTTTAGCGGATCAACGGAAGAGTAGTGTACATATGCATTTCCATTTGCGACAAAGATTTGATTTTTCTTTTCTGCGATGTCGATGCTAACTGACCTGCTTTCATTGGGGGAATGGAACAGTTGATTGATGGTAGTTTGTACGGAGCCAGTGAGTGATTATCTCGTGATTTGGAACGGATCTCAACGTGCTTGGTAGGAATTCTTAGTTTCAATGTGACCCAAGGATCTCGTTAAATTGCCGTTTGTGCTTTCGCGTAGGATCTATTTTCGGGACCTGCAAAGGGATGATTTATCTGTGTCCCGGGCCATTATAATTTGCCCATCAAATCTGGAAGATTAAGTTTTGCAATAATACAAGGAGAGCCATCTTCATATACTGCTTAATCCTTATGCTGTTAGTCGAACCATTTTAGATCTGGCAAAAAGATGTGGCCTGTATACATGCTTTCCGATTCAAATATGCATTTCTGTGGATTAACCTTTTAAAAGTAACTTAATCATGTCGTTTTACTTTCCTTATTACCATGTCACTTTCGTGCCAGCTACAATTGCCATATGCTTTAGACTTGGTCCTAGCGTGTTTCATGTGCCTAAGCTTAATTTAGGATAAACTCACACAATCTGATATCTCTGCACACGTCATCTACTCGTTTGTCATATCTATGGTTTGTGCATTGCTTCCTGGTCCCTTTGCTATTATTGTTATTTTTTTGTTGCTGAAATGTTAGTTCAGATGTGTGCATAGTAATTGCCAATACTTAAAATGGAAATGATTGTTGTTATCTGACCATCTATTGGTTTCTTTGCAGTGGCCATCTTGAGAACTATACTAGTGACTACACCCTACAGGTGTTGGTAGGTTATTGTGCTGTGTACATCTTCATGCAGACCTTCATGATTCCTGGGACAATATTCATGTCACTGCTTGCTGGTGCTCTATTTGGGCAACTCCGGGGCGTGGCCCTGGTGGTCTTTGCAGCCTCTGCTGGTGCTTCTTCGTGTTATTTCCTGTCAAAGATGATTGGAAAGCCACTGGTATTCTCACTGTGGCCAGACAAGCTCAGTTTCTTCCAGAAGCAGGTAATATCAAGACCAAGTCACCTGATGCATTTGTATTGCTGTTGGTTTGAGATCCTACATTTTCTTTTCCAGTTAGCTTTAGCTTTGCTCCTCAGCTAGGCTATTTGATCGAAGATCATCTGGGATTCTATTGTTATAAACGAGGAGATTAAATTGTGTTTTATTTCAGGTAGCTAAAAGAAGACAGAAGCTGTTGAATTACATGCTTTTCCTCAGGGTCACCCCGACATTGCCAAATACCTTCATTAATTTGGCTTCGCCCATAGTAGATGTTCCCTACCATATATTCTTACTGGCAACTCTCATTGGTCTCATTCCAGCTGCCTATGTAACCGTCAGGGTAAGTTTCTTGCTCTTAATATGATGCTTGCTGGTTGCTGCCCTCGATTGCGTCTTTCTTGTCCTAATATCTATTCTGTTGTTTGCTTCTCCTTGCTGTCATACATTCAGGCTGGAATTGCTCTGGGAGAGTTAACTTCGCTGAGTGACCTTTACGACACCCAGTCAATAGCGCTGCTATTCCTGATTGGTGTTGTTTCAGTCACACCAGCATTGTTGGGCAAGGATGAAGCACAAGAAAAACCATCAGAAACAGCAGTAGGCGCTTCATAATCAACATAGCACCATGTAGTGTCATCTCACTTGTATATATCCACATCCAGCACGCGATGGATCCGTTGGATCGAGATCAACAGGCCCTTGTTGCTGGATAACAGTGGCTCGCATGGCTACACAGCTTAGCGGACCTTAACGGCTCGGCCCATATCCCGTCCACCATCCGCTTTAGAAGACCTGTGTTGCCATCACAACATTATTTGATGGCCATTCACCACAATATGAATGAATGAATAGGGAAAGCACAATGCCCAATTGGATAAGCTGCTCTGATGTGTAACCGAGTAGTGATGTCTAGGTGGGACAATCAACTAGTCCAATCATTGTATATACCAGATTCATTCAATACATATTCAGTGGTTTAAGGATAACATGTCCTGTCCTACTTGTGGTGTTCCTGAATCTAGTTTACCTCTTCCATCCAAAAGGTTCCATTGTGCTCTACTTTGTATTGTACAAAGTATAATGCAAATTCTTTGTGCAACATTCTTTTTCTGTTTGCCATCGTGATGTGATGGACGGATTTGCTGGATTTAGAAGTGATTAGTAGCGAAATCCTGGGGTTCGTCTGGTAGATGCATACTTTTTTTTTTAACCATTCCAAGACCAAGGGGGAACGCGGTTGTTAGTTTCGGGCCGTTTTCAAAAGATTTTAAATGAGCAACTAGTTTGGGCCCGTTTCCAACTGATGGGTGAATGGCCCGTTTGATTTAAAAAGGTCAATTACGAAACAGGCGAGCCGTGAATTTGATTGAGCCCATTGAGCCGACGATTGCACGGGGCCGTGCTCACGTGCTGGGCAGCCCAATAGACCATTCGCGGCCGCTGTGAGCTGTGACCAGCTCCGCTCTGCCCCACCTGGTCACCGTCATTCCGCCGTCACCGACACGAGCTGCTGCGGCGAGCTGCCAGCGACCGCCCGCCACACGCCGCCAGGTGGGGAAGTGGAAGCAGAGCACATACATGCTGGGCTATCTTCGACGTGCTGCCTCCGCCGCCTCATCCTCGCCAGCGGCGGGCCTCCGGCAGGTGTTCCTATTTCCCGCCGCGTTGCCTTTTGCAATTCAATCAGTTCGTTCGGCAACTGCGCTAGTTTGGTTGGCTCCGCAAGTGGTTGGGCATGCAGACTTTGAACTGGAAACTAATACTAGAATAAATAGTATTGGTTTGTAGATGATTCGAACGGTTTTGGTTTTCGGTAGCATTGCTTCACTCCTGTGTAGGATGCGATTGGGTGCTCCTCTGAGAGCTGGTTAGAAGGCCGGACGCATAGCTAAATTTGATGGGGTTCGGTATAGGGGCGAATTCGTGACTTTGATTGCTCTCTTAGTCGATGTGATTGTGAGATGCTAGTAGATTATGTAGAACCTGACGAATATTACGGTTTCTGAATTGTGCAGTTTCAGTGTGCTTATCATAGAAGCAGCGAAAAGCTATCACCTACCCGGGGTAAGTTCGTGTGGTCAAGGGACATAACTTCCTATAGGAGTCATGGTATTAATTCCTTGTTATAAGGATATGATGTTCTCATATCTGGTTACGGGCATGCCAGTAAGCAGGTTATGTCACATGACGCCTTATGTACCGAGTTCAAAATTTCTGTTTATTCTGCCTGATCATTCATGAAAAAATGTCAGTACATATTTCACCTATAACTTTATGCACAGAGAAGATCAAGAAGTCTCATATGGTCTTAATTGGGCTATTGCTGGAAGAGGTGTGGTTGTAAAAGATAAAGTTTTCCATAACTTGGAGCCATCTGAGCTTCAGAAAGTTGGTGCTACTTACCCAGGTTTGTGTAAATTGACTGAATTCTTGCGATTCAGTTATGCTGTGCATGTATGACTGATCTGATGCTAAATACACACTGGGGGCCTACTTTTGGAGACTGCAGAATGTTTGTCTGGTATTCCACTTCATGTTAGAGGAAATGTCATCAGCGGTGTTCCTGATGTTTCAAAAGCCCAATTTGCAAAGCTTCTGAAACTGGTAGGTTTGGCATTCTGGTTTCAGACCTCAATGGGATGGTATTTAACAATATTCTCATGAATGGATTTGAAATAACGTTAGCCTCTCTTTATTAGCTTGCAAAATTGTGATTACTGTTCTTAGCTAAGTCCTAAATCCCAACATCTTCTAGTGTTTTGACAGACTTCTTGCTTGTTTAGGTGACCTTTCACCTTTCATCCATCTCAAGTCTATATGTCCAAGATGGTGCCATTGGCTCATCAACAGAATGTGATGCAAAGGTCCGTGTAATTAGTGATAACCCATCTGCTGCTATGTTACTGTCCAAAGTCCTTTGGAAAATACCAGATCGTGCAATTTCCCATGACACATCCCCGTTGACCATATATGCTGCCAGTTCCATAAGGTAATTACCTTTTTATCCCTTTACATAAGATCTTAGCTTGTCCCTGCATTAGAGTAATATCTTACAAGCAAGATACCAATATCTGTAGGTGGCTGTAGTATACAGCTAATATCATTTTTATGAATGTCTTTAAGCAGTAGCAACGTCAAGACTGTTCTTGGCTCTGGAATACAATATACTAATGGATTTGCAGCAGCAGACATTGAATGCTCATCTCTAATCCTATGTGGTAAAGCATACGCTGATTCAACTGTTGTGAAAGATGCACTTACTGCTTTGACGGCCCCAATATTTTCTGCAAGAGGAGGGCTTCCTGTTCCTGGCTGGTAAGTTTGCCTGGTACCCTTCTTTTTATTCTTTATGTAACATTCTTATTTATGTTCCATTGTGTTTCAGGCTTCTGTGCTTTGGTGGTTCTACTGTATTATTGTTTGCTCCAATGGAGATCATCAGGTCCTGCTCAGAAATTCGGATGTTCTATTGTCCATTGACTGTGGTGTAGTTATCTCTTCTAAAGAGTCTACTGTGCTTTTCCCGATAAAGGCGAGACGGGAGCCAGAATTGTTTAGCAAAGCAACTAGTGTGATTATTTTATCATCTGATAGGTAATGAGGAGCATGTGCTTTGATGACATTATTTGTCTTTTCAGCAAACATATCATTTATGAAGTGTTATAACAGTTCTTTTGCTAAACAGCAACAGTAGCATCCGATTGCATGGATAGTCATGAAACAGACTTATAGCTGCAATAAGGAGGAATGGGAATCCGAGCTTTCTAACAATGCACATATGTTTTCTTGTACTTTCAGCACTGATGCCATACCATCAGTATCCAAGCTCTCTCCTGGCCAGGCTGCTTACCATTTCTTGGCTGGATATCACGATGGAAGATTCGTCTCAGCTTACAGCAGGGCCCCCTCACCTGCTGATCCAGTTGCACTCGCAAGTTCATTATTTTCACATGTAGGTTGCTTATCTCTTTGCCTTGTTTATGGCTGTTTAGTGACTGATGTTAGCTCCATCTTCTGTCTGTTATATTGTTCTTCTGGTATTTGCATCCTAAGACTGACGTGCTTCCTTTGCAGTTGAAAGAAGATGATCTACCAGCATATCTGATCAATGCTAAGCGTTCTGGAAAGTACATTGAGGGTAATATAAATTTGCTCTTTTTTTTTGCATTATTAAGCTTGACAATGGACTCTAAGCTGACAACATCGTCAAAAATAGGCAAAGAATTTATAAAACTATTCGAGCTGGCATTATCTGGCAGTCTGCCAGACATCAAAACTGAAGATATTAGAGGTAAATAGTTCTTGACACCCTACATAGAGTCAATATATCCTGGTGGTGGTATCCAAGTGTACTCCCTTCTAACAGACAAAACTGTATCCTCTGATTGCAGTTGGGGAACTTAAAGGGAAGTACAGGAGCTTTCTATCCAGCAAGTTTGGCAAACGCTTACCTGAGGAATTCTCTTTCTAGGATAAATATGGTCTCAATCTGTAGATTGTAGTTTAAGTTTATCTTGTACTGACATAAATGGGTTTTACATTTAAGTAGAGTTATGCTTCATATCCTGTCTCAGCTACAAAATACACAAGTAGCTTATGTTTTCCTCTTGGAGTTCTAAGCAACAGAGAAGTTGCAGACAGTCACTGTATCAGTCATGCATGAATTGATTTTTCGTGCATAATCAATTCAGTTACTTTTGTGCTAAGCAGCAGAGAAATAGAAAACTTTCAGTGCATACTCCATTCTTTTTTTTTTATGTCGTTTCAGACAACCATTTTGTACTAGCTAGGAGTACAGGCTAAAAATTCTTATCCTAACGTCATTATTTATTTCAAGAGGGTGTTTGTTTCTTTGGGGCTAAACTTTAGCCCTGTCACCTCCAAAATCCATTCTGTGTTGTGTAACCAATGTCTTCAGTTTCAAGGACACAATGGGGGTGTTCGTTTCCTCACATGGTCCCATTTCTACAGCAGCAGTAAAAGTGCACTGTGCAATGAAACTTGGAGGGGACAACAGATATCAATCTTTGTTGATGCAGTTCAGTTAAAAAAAAAAAAATCTTTGATGCAGTTAGAAATTGAAGCCAACCGTTGTGTTCCTACGGATATGTCAGAACTTCACATGGTTTCAGTGAGAGGAGCAGGTGGGGTGGTCCTGTACAATGGTCTACGCATCTCGTAGCCGATTTCCATTCAGAAGAGAACAAAGCAGTCGACGCATGTCAAGGTTCGGACTTTCATCACTGGCATATCATATTGAATTCCATTTGCACTCGCACATTTGGGCATGAATTGGTACAAGTTCCAACTGATTTGGCGTGGGGATGGAAACGATAATGACTAGTATTGGGCAGTGGATCCTCGTGAATCATTAGCAGAGTGATTTTTTTTTTTTTTTTTTTTTTGGCTTGATAAGCCTGCTTACCTGACCACATCATTGTCTTTTCGTGATATAGAGAGGTCCTTAAATATGAAGACAAGATCGAGGACTCCTTGTGTGTGGCATGAACAATTTAGAAATAGTTATAATGTAGAAGACTCTTATATTGACCTCATAGTTAGGGAAAGTCGGACCAAGTGCTACAGCAAAAACAAATAATAACAACAACAACAAGATAAGCGGGAGTAAATCCATAATGGGGGAGCAACAGCCTGAACAAGAACCCAACTGGCCATCACATGTTTAGTAGGCTTCTTCAGTTCAATAATTCATTGCTTGTTTCTATAATAACTCTGTAATACTAATGTCAGTTCAGGAACACAGGTGCATAAATAATTCTGCAGTATATAATTGATTGCATAATCTCTGCTTCATGTACAAGAACATTAAATGTCATATATGTAAATTATATGATCAACCATAGAAAATGTAAGAAAGGAATTCAGCAGGGTTGTAACAATCAATCTGTTATATTTTTTGAAACATCCAACTATTGTTTTATCATGATGGTGCAAGACATAGAAAGTCAGAAACCGTCAAAGAAAGATATATCACATGGCATAGAACAGCGAAATGTCATCAGATGATTTTATGCTAATTGTCGCTTTTCTTCTTCAGCAAACCACCAAATCGCTTCAGTAAAGGTTTCTTCTTCTGCTGCTGCTGCTGTTTGGTTGGTGATGTGCTGCCATTGTTCTCCTTCGTTGAATGCAACCCGTTGCTGTCAAGAGTTGCATCTCCCTTGTTTGATTCCAAATCAGCTTGTGAGTCACCATCATTCTCCTTCTCCTTGGATGAATCATTGTCAGTGTACTTACTATTCTCCCACATTTTGGCAACAACCACGACCGGTTCATCATCCTCTTCGCTGCCCCCCTTCTCCTTATCGTCGTGCTCATTACTACCAGCCGTCATGCCATTCTTTGCATTTGCAAGCAGCGAAGAGAGTTCCCTTATCTTCTCGGAAGCAGCTGCCTCCTTTGTTTGCAAGTCGTCATTCTCCTGTTTTATGTTCTGTAATTCATTCTCTTTGTCTAATAGCTTTTCCTTCCATTGGAAAGTCTCAGCCTTAGCTTCCTCTCTGATTTTGTTAGCTTCTGTAAGTTGAGCTTCAAGTTGCTGCATCTTCTTCTGCAGCTCTGCATTTTCAGTTTCTTTCTCTTTCACCTCCTCCAAAGTTTTGTCCATTTGTGCTCTGATTGAGACCATTTCTTCTTCTGACTTCTTGATAGAATTGACAAAACTTAGCTCCTTGGACTGCCATTCCTCATGGGCATTCCTCGCTTCTGCTTCCATTCTTTCAACTGACTTTGTAAGGCAAACTTTATCATAGTTTGCTTCATCAAGCATCACTTCATAATTCTCCTTAGTATTCGTCAGACTCATGTTAAGCTCCTCTACCTGTGCCTGGGTACGCTCGATTTCGTCTTGTTTGGTAAGATACTTCTCCTGTGCCTCTCTAGATTCAGCTGACATTTCCTGCAAGGCTGAGGCCAGACCCTCCATTGCCTTCTTAACCTTATCAACCTCATCTTTGCTAGCTTGGAGCTCCTTGGCCAGCTGGGTATTCTGTTCAGTCAGGGCATCTATTTCCGAAATCCTATCACTGCTTAGGGCCTCCATTTTCTCTTCTTCTGCTGTACGGAGCTTCAACCTAAGCTCTTCGACCTCTCTCCATAGATCAGCCGCCTCTTTCTCTGCAGCATCAAGCTTTTTGCCTGAGATATCAATATCTCCCTTTTGCCTAGCCACCTCGTCCTCCAAAAGCCTGACCTTGTCCAGAAGAACAGCAGCTTCAGATTCTCTGTCCCGAAGCAAAGTACTTGTTGTATCAAGTTCTTTGATTGCTGAATCCAATGACTCACCCTTCAAAACATTAGATTGTTCAGCTTCCTCTAGTCTGTCCTCCAGCATCTGTGCCTTCTTCTGCCATTCATCAGCTAACTCATTTGATTTTGACCCTGCATTATTAGCATCAGCGACATCAATGTTAAGTTCTTCAACCATGCGCTCCAACTCAGCCACCCGCTCTTCAGCAGCCTTTGTTTTCCCAAGCTCAACCTTTAATTTACAGTTCTCTGACTCAAGATTTTGAATCCTTTCGGCAGTCTTTTTGGCCTTGCCATCCATCTTGGAATCAACCAGCTCTTTCAGGCGCTTGATCTCAGCATTCAGGAGCTCGACTTGCTCCGCTTTCACCTCGGCAGCCCTTGTGGCATCATCTGCCTGGTTGAGTGCTTCGTTCTTGGCATCAATTGCATCAGCCAGTTCATACCTTGCCTTCTCAAGCTGCTCCACTGTTGACCGCAGTGCGACCGCATCAGCCTCCTGCTGGTTTTGCATGCTCTCCAGCTTCCTCTGCACAGACTCAATGTCTGCCTGCTCTGACTCGACGGAGAGGGCTTTCTGCGAGTGGAGTGCTTCCTGCAGCTTCGCATTGGCCTCATCAGTCACCTTCTTGGCACGCTCCAGTTCCTCAATAACCTTTCCCTTTTCCTTCTCCTTCTCCATCAACTGCTCCTTCGCCTTGAGGAGCTCTTCTTGAACAGCGGCAAGCTGTGTCTGCAGGTCCTGAGAAGGCTTCACGGCCTGCTGCTCCTTCGGCGGCTTCGGGGCCTTCCCTTGCTTCTGAAATCCACCAGAAAAAGAACGCTCAGAATTCCAAAAAAAACTTTGGGCACCACATTGCGAGTAACTGCAGGAATTCTCACCTCGGGAGGGGTGGCGAGCCGGGCAGCGGTCTTGGGCGTGGAAGCCTTGCGGTCGCCGGACCCGGGGGACTTGTCAGCCGCACGCGGCGCGCTCGGCGGCGTGCCATGAGCGGCACTCGCCTTGGGGACGGCCGGCTTGCGGCTCTTGGGAGTCGGCGGCGTGCCCTTCTTCTCCGACGCCTTGCCGTTGCTCTTCGCCTCAGACGACCCAGATCTGCGCTCCCAGAAACCAAACCGCAATCAGACCAAGAAACAACCACCACCTCTCCCTGCCCACGCTCCTGCAGAGATTAGACATGGGAGCAGGGAAGGAAGCAATGGGTACTCACTTGGTCTTGGAGCCCTGCATTGCTGCGTCGCCGCCGGCCGCTGCCTCTGTGGCTACTTCGTCTCCTCCTCGGTCTCCGTCTCTGTCTCCTTGCGTCACCCTCGAACGGCGCTTTGAATGCGAGAAATTTGGGGAAGGAGTGGTGGGTGAGCGGTTGTGGCAGCGCTGCCACTACTTGAAGAACATGGATGGACGGAGTGGCGGTTGCGGCTAGAAGACAGCGGTTCCGATCAACATCCCTGTGGGCTTTTCTCTCCCTCCCTCCCTTGAGCGAAATCCTTGTGGGGTTGCTGTTGGAGCTTTCACAATTTCCTCGCAGGTTTTCTCATTGGAGAATGGAGAGAGAGTGGATGAAGGTGAAGTGACTGGGCGGATGAGTTGGGTTTTTTTTTTTAATGGATGAGTTGGGTTTCTTGGCAACTTGGGATGCGTTAATGCTTGGGCACGAGTTTGCGGCAGTGCAACTTGCAAGGCTTACGTGATTATCCACGAAACCAGACAAAATATTTTGGACGACCCTAATCCCTCCTTATATGTTGTTTTCTTTACTTTTTGGCTAATCCCTATTGCTCAGAGAATTTGTACTACTAGCTGCTTCCTTCGACGCCTAGCTGGCGTGGCGTTCTTTTCCTCAAAAGAATATTTTCGGTGTTCATTTGATTTGACATGGTTTTATGGCTTTATACTACTTGAACTTGTGCTACTAAGAATGTACATATACATCTCAAAAAAAAAAAAAAGAATGTACATATACGTGACATCCCAACTGCTCCTGTACTGTTGGGTGCATCGGATTCTGGAAAATGATCGCGAGGCTTTCCAGTCGGTGTGTCGTCTTGTTCGTCGTGCTCCCTGGAAACTCGCGGCGCACAATTAACGAGCCCGACATGCATGATTAGCTGGACTAATTTAGTCCATTCATGCGAATAATCACCACGAACGATGCGATTCCGGAACGATAAGGACAACAGCATGATTTAGTACTAGCAGCGTATTCACCTTGGTCTGTTGTGCGCAGTAGAGCGGCAGCTCCCATTAGTGGTCAAAAAGAGACGTGCCGCTAACACCTCGGTTCCTTAAAAATGCACCGCCTATGGATTACTAAAATACTCCTACAGTTCTAGTACTACCCTGTAACTGAACAAACATAGACATCGCTGATTTTCTTTTCCTTTCATGTATCTGGCAGTTTTCGACCTCAAATCCACGCGTGCCCTTAAATTTCAACAAGATTCTCAGCTTAGTAACATCCACTTAAATTCTCCAAAATCCATTCAGAAGAAAGAAGATCTCTCCAAGAACCTCTTTTCTCGTGACGAAGCGTGGCACCGGTAGTGATGTTGGGAAGAAAAACACTCGCATCGAGCAACCAGAAGATGAGGTGTCACCGTACTAGTCCTTTTTAAGGACGAAAGAGGCCAGAGAACATCAAGAAAGTGTGATACTCTCAGCTGACTGAACAATTCAGCGCAATGCCAGATGCACGAAGGATGATCAAAATTTGTGCGCACTGCATATCCAAGCCCAAATGAAAGACCAATCAAAGCATTGGACAGCATAATTACAGTACAGCCTCATTCCGCTGTCCCGTCTCGCCTTCTCTCCAATGGGAGCAACTTGACTCATGCTGACAGCGGCGGAACAGCAAAGCCGTCAACGTATTTGCAAATCATAGAAGAGCCTCAACCCCTCGATCCCTACGCTCCCACAACACCAAACCCACACTTTTTTTCTCCAGCTCACAACGCAGATCAGGCAGCGATTTCTCCAACTGCTTGTATTTTCGCCAGCAGACGGCAGAAACTACCCGGAGACCCCCAGGATCCAAGTCCTCCTATAAGGTCCTAACCAACGGCAGGTACCATCACGAAGAGATCGGTCGCCGTCGTCCAGTCTACTCCAGCTGTGGCTCCAGCCTCATGGGTCGTGCGGCGGCTGCTGAAACGCAACGAACGCGCGGTTTCTGTTGGATGGTCGACTTCGGCCATGTGGCCACACGTTTGGATGAGCCATGAATTGACCCCAGGTCACCGCTGACATAACAGCTTATTATACCGGCATAAAATTTGACGGATATATACTGGTTGCAGATAAGAGAGAATGTTTGCCAGTATGATGTAAAAGTATTGTGCAGATCGATCACGACATGTATACTGAATGTTTTCCTACCTCTGCGACCATGTGCTGCGCGTCTTGGTCCAGCACTCCAGCGCAAGCGGGGTAGGAAAAATGGGCGCCCCTATCTACACCGCGCGCTACCTGTAGGCAACAGGTAGCGCGGCCCACCACGGCCCGCTCAACCACAGCACGCGGCAGCGGCAGGATTTCCGATGTGCTCCCGCGGCTCCCAGGTACGCGTCACGATCCCCTCAAAAAAAAAAAAAAAAACGTACGCGTCACGTTGGCTACGGTACACGACGTAAGTTACAAATAGCAGACAAATTTCATTCTTGGTGCGCACAGTGTAGAGCTAGAGTGAAAGACGTCTTGATTTTCAACAAGATGGTTTCTTTTTAATTTTTGTTTCACGTGCAAACTTCCTTGCAGCATTTTTTGGAACAATCGATTTCTTTCGGTGAAATATTCGGTTTCTCTTCTTGGAATATTTTGTTAAGAGGTTAGAACAATTGGTTGTAAATACTGAAACATTTGGTTTCTCTTCTTGGAACATTTTGTTAAAAAAGCTAGAACAAAATATTGGAACATTTTGTTAAGAAAGCTAGAACAATTGGTCATAATTACTGGAACATTTTAATAAAAAGGCTAGAACAATTGATTGTAATTGCTGGAACATTTGGTTGAGAAGGCTAGAACAATTGGTCGTCATTACTGGAACATTTTGTTAAAAAGGCTAGAAAAATTGGTTGTAATTACTGGAACATTTGGTTTTTTTTTCTGAAACATTTGGTTGAGAAGGCTAGAATAATTTGTTATAATTACTAGAACAATTTTTAACATTAAAAGAAAAAGATTAAAATAATATATTAAATGTTTATTTTAAAAATTCAAAAAAATATTCATGTGGGGTTTTGTTTTATTGCATTAATTACAAAGATCATCATGGTTCAAACGGATTTTAAAACGGAGTTACGATTAAAGAGAAAAATCAATTTAAAGTTTGCAAACCATTATGCGTCTATCCATTAATATGACGACACGTGTCACAAATGTGCTGGCTCCTGCATGGTGCGCTCGCTCTCTCTCAGCACCGCGGCTGGTTCCTACCCTTCGTTCTCACTTCAGACCGAATCTCAAAGCGCGCTACCCCTTAGCTTGGGGTAGCGCGCTACATATAGGATTTCCGAGGAAAAATTGAACAAGACAGTGGATGGGCTGCGTGCAGAGCAGGGCCCCCAGTTCCTAAATCGCCGAGTCTGGTTAAGCACAGCGGGCGGCACACAAAACCGTGGGCAAAAAAAATTGGGGTGAGAGAGGCTCAAACTCTCGACCTCAGAATCACTCGCTTTAGCTATGAGACCTACGCGCTAGCCAACTGCGCCACCACCCCGTTGCGGTAGCTATCAGATACATAATGTAAACTTAACACAGAGTACCAGATACGAAATCTTAAAAGTCGCATAGGAAAGAGTTCTATGACTACTTCACAAGGAGTGCTTCAAAAAAGTTGGGTCATCTATATGAGCTCTCAGACGAATAAAATCTTAATTTATCTTGGTCATCTTTTTCAGCCATTGCATATGCAACAAATATACATAATGGTAAATACTTCGCTTGCATCTATATGCGCTACCCTCCTACAACTATTAGGTGCTTTGGTCTCTTTGATTAACGAAAGAGTCACCAATGCTTGAGCACAAGTTAAGAGGGTTATATTAAGGGATAATTATCTTTAGCGATTTGTTAATGTAACATTTTGCTAGAAACTTTATTAGTGTAAATATTGCATTAATAATGTAAAAACCTCACTTCAGCAATTCGAGAATAGTTTTGTGTGTGTGTGTGGGGGGGGGGGGGGGGGGGGGCAATGGCCCTCTTTAGCCTATACACAAATGGCTCGTACTTCCTCAACTAGTAATAACAGAGTCGTACCAAAGGGCAGCACTAATCTGCATGCAAAAAACGGTCCGCTTTTCACATACAAACTAAGCTATGATCAAACTTGTATCTAAAATTATGAAGCAATTTCTGTACAGATTTATGAATCAACTTCTGTATAAGCTTATGAGATACAAATTTATGAACCAACTTATGTACAAAATGTTGAGATACAAAGTTATGAAAGAACTTTTGTACAAACTTATGAGATAAAAAGTTGTGAACCAACTCTGTACAACCTTACAGTCAAAGTATTTTCTAAACTTATGAGTAAATTTACGGTACAACTAACTTATGAACAAACATCTATCCAAACTTTTTCTTATACAGTGAGAAAAGCAAAACGAAAAACACACGTGAGAAAGACAGACGGCTAAATCATATATAAAAAACAACTATACTATCACCCCAATGCTGTTGCACGCGAACCTTTCACAAAATATGGTGCGTATTAATAAACATTAGCTACTATACGTACAACATAAATAAAAAGCTAAAACATTACTGAAAAAATAACCAGCAAATTTTATAGGACAACTGGTTTAATGCAGAAGGAATGGCAATGATCTCACATTGAACTCCCTGGTAACGTCGCTTGCCCTGTCAGGCAGCTGCCGCATGACGTAAAGCAGCATGTCCACAAAGCACACCGCGCGCAGCGTCTGCTCCTTCCCAGTCTTCACCTCCCGCTCGAGGATCGGGCTCACGGCGGCGTTGATCCCGCGGCCTTCCTGCTGGCGCGGCGGGGCGCCGACCATGCTCCCCGGCGACACGAGCGTCGGCTGGTAGCCCCAGCAAAACGCCAGCCTCGTCGCCTTTTCTTGCTCCGTGTCCAGCTTCACCACCAGGCGCGGGACGTGCAGCTCGTGAAACTGATCAGTCCTCGGATCATACAGATGCAGGCGCGGCTCTTTTCCAAAGCCGTGAGATAACAGGAGCAGCGCGCCGCCGCCGCAGTCCCAACAGCCGACCAACTTTTTCCTGGCCGGCCAGCTGCCAGCAGTCGAAGCGCAGCTCCCATCGCTGGTCTCGCCTGGGCAGCCAGACGACGAACTTGACATGATCGGTGACCGTCGCCACGCACAAGCGGCCGGACATCACCAGCTTGGACCTGGCCTGTCGACTTCCGTTGGCGACGCGTTCCCCGGGCAAGTCGATGGTGGTGATTATTTCGTACTCCGCGTAGAACGCGAGCACCTTGGAGTAGTCGGCCAGGAGGTAAACCTTGCTGTCGAGGTAAACAGATTTGCCGCTGATCTTGGCGTTCAGCCCCGACAGCAGAGTTCGCGGGCGCCGGTCGTCAGGGCTGGTGCCGCCTAGGGTACAGACCAGTATCTCCTTGGCTTTGTACACGTAACGAGGGCGCGACGACACGCCTTGGTCCACTTCCTGCTCCCGTGCCACGAGCAACTTGTGGCGTCTGCTTGATGGGTCGTACCCGAACCCCGCGACGCGGTAGCGGCTGCGCCCAGGAGGAGTAGGCAGCTTAATGTCCACCTTCTCCTCGCTGCCGGCAACGGCTGGGTGGAAGAGGAGAACAGTTGTCGTGTCGCCGTAAAATCTCCCGCGATCGAGGAGGATGACGCCGTTGCATGTGCCGACGTACTTGTGGTAACCTATGTACGGTTGCTCTCGATCGATGAGAGCGCGTCTCAAGTCGTGGTGGTTACGCTCGCCTTCTTCGTCCCGGCCGCCGGCCATGGCCATGTGGAAGTCGTGGAACATGCAGCCGGTGGTGATGGAGGCGGTCGCCATGTAGGCGATGTGCGGGCGAGGAAAAGGCGGGCCGCCGCTGCCGCGGCGGAGCCAGAAGTCCAGGTCGCCGACGAGCTGCCGGTGGTGCCTCGAGAGCGCGGCGCACCGCACGACGGTGCGGGTCGGCAGGCGGGAGAAGATGTCGAGGAGGACGTCATCCGGGATGGTCTCGTCTGATTTGGCCTTCTTCGCGTCTCTCTGGTTGCAGCCTCCGCTGTCGATGTTCGTTCCCGTCCTTTTCATGGTTGTTGTCGCCTCTCGCGCTCGCGCCGCTGGCTAGCGGCAAGAAACATACGATCTCTTAGAGCATCTCCACCAGCCTAGCTAAAGCACTCGTTTTTTTCTAAATTTGGTGATTTTCTCGTAAAACAGCCCTCCAACAGACTCGTCAAACGAATAGGAAAAATAGCTTCGTCTCCATCCCACATATCTTGCTAGCCAAGCTTGGCTAGCCTCCGTCGCTCGCTATCGATGCATGATGAGAAAGATCGGGAAAAAGAGATTGGCTTGCGGCAGGGAAAAAGGAAGAAGTATCTCTACGCGAGGAAAAAAAAGGGATGGCCCATTGATGACGTGGAAGATTTGGAAATAGATTAGAATTTGTATTAGCGAGGTGTTGGATTCCTTCCGGTTTTTCAGGTGATATCTATTTTACAAACTCGCTAGAAAAATGTGAATTTGAAGTTTTTTTTAAAGAGGCTCGTGGAGATGCTTATGAACGACGTAAGCAGGGGCGAAGCCAGCGCGAGTGGCCGCCGGTGTCAGCGAGTTTGGCCGACGGGGTCAGCACTCTTGTTGGCAGCCATGAACTCCAATTTTCCATTGATTTTGCTGGAAGTCATCGGTGTCACCTGACACCGATAAGTCCATGTAGCTTCGCCCCTGGACGTAAGAGTTGACAACCCTGGAAAATGACTTCAGGATTTTAGGTTAATAAACTTGCAGTTTTGGACAGCCTGGACTACGTGCGCAATGTATCCGTGATGTACGACTTTGGTACATCAGAAAAAAAAAATTCCATTTGTCCGGTATGTATACGTCCGCCTGCGCTGACCGGCTGCGACGCCCCTTGGCATCTGACGTTCGCCAATTTGTCCGGCCCTTGGCATCTGACGCAAGGAATTCCGTGCGGCCGGGTGCCTAGTTGCCTACTGTCGCTGCGCGTACCGGGTCTGGATTCTTGCCGCGTGACTCCGCTGCCCATCCGACGCCATTAACGAATCGAGCCGGATGAAATCGGAAATACTAAAGGAAGTGGGTTGGACTAGCGCCGCCGCATCCTTGGTGCCTTTACGGCGGACCATCTCGCTACCGATGAGGACGCGGTTGTGGTGATCGTGCACCCCAGGCCACACGGCCAAGGATCTACCGTCAATGCCTAGCAGATCGCTACGGAACAAAGTACGACGCAGCTGACGGCCACGAGGACGATGAGGCAGGCGTGCTCCCAGCCAACGGGGATTGTGGAGCAGAAGGTGACAAGGAAAAACATGTCAGTTGTTTTCACTTTTCAGTTCGCGAAGGTAATGAGTAAACAAAACAGGGTGTGAGAATCATTAAAAAGAACTGATCAGTCCACAAGGAGGAGTGATGAATCATTAGAAAAAAAATGAGTCAACATGAAGTGTTGATAAGTCATCTGAAAAAAAGTCATGAGGAGGTGATGAGTCAACAATGCCAGGGTCATGGCGGAGCAGCGAGGCCACCCTGGCCCAATAGGCGCCGGGAACCAAGCGCCGGTGATCAGCGAGCCTGCACCCATGCGATTCTATCTTAGAGAATTCGATTGACATTTGTGTATGGTGCACACGAAATTGTTTTCTAGATCTATTCTAGCAATGAGCGGATTCCGTGAACATAGTTCGAGAGTAGATTTCCTGAGCATAGGGCCACATGCCCCCCCCCCCCCCCTCCCCACGCATGCGTTAATTTCCGTGATTCGTTCATATGCATCAAGTCGTCAGCAATGGAGGACCCATTGTATCCGTGACATACCATAGTTCTCCACCGTGACAAAAATATTTACACAGAGGTAAGACATTTGAGGAAAATTAGAAGACCATAAAATAAAACAGTTATAAGTTTAAAAAAGAGTGAAGGCTAATTAACCCATCTATTCAGGCAGCCACAAGGCTAAGTCAAGAACGGAACAATTCCTTCAGAGCCACTACAATTGACCAAATCCCTAAATAAACCGATTTCTGCTTATCAAGATTAACTGCCTGATGACTTCGTCCCTCTCATGAGGCTGAGCTCCCATGGCCTGGAGCAGTAGTTCCATGATACAGCGGACGTGCATCGTCCGCTCTCGCGCCTGCTCCTTGTGCAGCTCAATCACGGGTTCCACAACTGCGTATAGACCCCCACGGCCTTGCCTGACATGGCTGCACGCACCGATGATGCTCCTCGGCGGCACAAGCGTCGGCTGGTAGCCCCAGCACAGAGCGTACTCCGACTTCTCCAGCGTCAAAGTGCGCGGCGATTCACATTCGAACAGCGCACTGCTTGATCCGTCACACAGCGAGATGACAGTGCAGGTGTGGCCGTTGCTTCGCGTCGTCGCGAACAGGAACGCTCCGTCGCCGCAGTCCCAGACGCCGGCGAGTGAGTACAGGCTCAGGTTACACGCAAACCTCTGCTCCCACCGGTGGTCCGGCGTGAGCGTCCACAAGGCCGTGCGTGAGGGCCCGTCGGCCGTCGCCACGCACACGCGGCCGGACACCTCCATGAGCGGAGACACGGCGTGCGGGTTCAGCGTGCCGTCCGCCCCGGCAACGTGATGGACGACACCGTCTCGCCGTCGACGTCGAGCGCGAGGGCCTCGGACGTCGCCACGTCGTGGAGGTACACTTTGCCGTCGACGTAAACGGATGCACCGCGGATTCGGCCGTTCCGTCCTGACACCACGTTCCTCGGCCGCTCGCCGGGCTTGCCGAGCGTGCAGACCAGCAGCTCCGTGGTGGTGAACCTGTGGCCGTTTTGCGGCTTGTCCTCCTCGCGCGTCACGACCAGCTTGTACGTGCCGCTAGCCGGGCCGTACCCGAGGCCGGATATGCGGTAACGTGTCTTCTTCGGACGGGCCGCCTTACCGGCCGGCTGATTGGGACACGAGAATCGCACGGCTCGCTCGCCGTCGGGGACGGCTGGGTTGAAGAGGACGCCGCGGAGAGAGGCCTTGGCGGCCAGGAGGACGACGCCGTTGCACGTGCCCACGTACTTCTTGGTGATTTTGGCGTCCTGGAAAATTCCGCGTCGCAGGCCGGCGCCCGCGAGGTGGAAGTCATGGAACGCGCAGTCCGGCCGCGGCAATACCGAGCGGTCGGGCCGGCTGGTTCCGTCGTCCTGCTCGTCCGGACGCACGGTTGCGAGGTAGGCGATGTGCTGCTGATCAGGCGGCAGGGGCGCGCTTCGGGAGGCCCAGAACTTGGAGGTGACGATCAGCTTCTGGTGCCGCTTCGAGAGCGCGGCGCAGCGGACGGCGGAGCGGGCGGGCAGGCGGTGCAGGATGTCGACGAGGATGTCCTCGCAGATGTACGAGCTGCGTTTTCGTCGGATGTCTCCGCGCCATGCCCTCGCTTCCTCTTCCTCGCGGCTGTCGCCATGGTGGCTGGGCTTTGCTTTCCTGTGGTCAGAAGTGTATGGTAACTAAACTAACCTAGCCCGTCACGTCTGTTTCGGATCTCTGTTATGTCAAATACAACTCTGATCTCCTTACGTGTTGCACGGAAGAATCTTGACAAATGCAGAAACGCATCCACAAACCGATCCAAGCCCCCGTGATTGATACAAAATACGATGGGGAACTTCCTGGGGAAGAGTAAGGGCGAGACCGAGGAGCAAGAGAAGCCGGCGTTGAGCTCACCAAACGGGAAGAAGAAGAGGAAGAGATCTGCAGGAACCGACGATGACGCGCCAGGAGCAGGCGTCTGCGACGACGTCCTCCTCAACATCTTCGCGCGCCTGCCGGCCCGCGCCGCCGTCGCGTGCATGGTGCTCTCGAAGCACCACCACCGCCTGATCTGCAGCCCGGAGTTCAGGAACCTCCACTGCCGTCTCGGCCCGCCGCTGCCCTGCCCGCACATCGCGTACGTCGTGACGGCCCCCATAAAGAGGAGACCCGAGCAGGAGGATCCCGTCACCAGGTTCCATGGCTTCCACGTCCCCGGTGCCGGGCTCAGCGACCACGCCCCGATGCGCACGATCGTCGGAGAGCCGTACCTCGACATGACGTACGTCAACACATGCAACGGCATCGTCCTCCTTGCCGATGCGGATTTCTCTGCCCCCTGCAGTTGCGTCCTCTGGAATCCGGCCATGGCCGACGCTGCGAAGGAGGTAACCGTTCCAGATCCGTTGCCGGAACTGGAAAGCGAGTATCGCGTACTGGGGTTGGGCTATGGCCGGAGGAGTAAAACCTACAAGGTGCTTCTGTTTCGCAAGCAGACACATCGCAAGAAGCCTCCCCACAAGAACCTTCGCTATTCCGGCGGTGGCGGGATTCGCATTGAATATTCCTTTGTAGTCTACACAGTCAGCAACACGGAAAATCAACCGCAATTGCGAACCGTGTTATCGGACAACCTGGATGCAGGGATCAGCCATGAATCGCTTTACTTGGACGGCACTATTTATCTCCTTCACGTTGAAAAGCTATTTGCCTTCGACGTTGATGATGAGACTGTCACCACTATCGACTTGCCTGGTGAGGGCGCGAGGCTCGAATCCGGGCTCATGGAAATGTATGGTCGTCCGTGCGTGTACATGTACGAGGGCGAAAGATGGCTGCTTTCTCTGGATCACCGGTGGGTGCAGAGGTTCGTCACTGACAATTCTGGTGTCTCAGTTGCCGGTATATAGGACTGCGGTGGTGTGCTGGTTATTTACTTCAACGACGATTGGGACAGTTCACAAAGCAAGGTTTGTCTATACTATGTCGCAACAGAGAAGATGCTCGAGGCAAAACTACCGAGCGCTATGGTCCTGGACTTTTCAAACTATGCGATATGCTGGGGTTACAAGCCTACGCTCGTGTCACCAGAAAGCATTGTCAGCGTGGTCAATCAAGGCAAGGAGCGGCATCTAGATGGTTCAGCAGGCATGCTGCGAAAGCTAAAGCCGATCAGCGAGCAGGATGAGAGAAGAGGGCAACAGGCAACGCTGGACACCGTGTGTTTCATGGAGTTCTTAGTTAGCATCATGCAGAAGCTGCCCAATGACTACCAAGACGTTGTCGAAATGTCATTGACGAATGTAGAAGGTCCATTTTTCTCTGCCGAGGATAGACATTAAGATTTACGGTTGATGATGTCAACCATCAGTAGCCTGCGTGACTCTTTGAATATTCAAGTTTAATAGCTGTGAAATACTGAAAAATTGAATATCAGATTTTCGTTTGATACTTGGTTCTCAGATAGGAATAGAACTTCATTCTAGACTACAATGTTTCTCAAATTGAAACTGCTTGGGAATATAAAGTATTAACATGAACAGTTCTAGTAGTGTGTTAAATTGGTGCTATATCTGCTCACTACAAGATTTACAGCTATTGCTGAGAGTTGTCAGCAAGTGGCCAACATTTTTTTTTGTTATTTTTATTATGCACTGTTGTCGGTTAATGATAAGGTCTTGTTTGAATCTGAAAGAACAAAAGTTTGGGGGAAATTCCACGACTGGTTTTCCATTGATGCTCTACGCATATATATAGTACAGGTTACAACACAACCCTGGGCGGGTTGACTTGCTATACAAGTTGTACATGACTTAATACGTAAGCAAATACATACAAGTATTTACATATTCTAACAGCCCCCCTCAGTCTCAACCGGGAGAACGACGGACGTTGAGACTGGTCCTGAAATCGGTGAACACAGAAGTTGGCAGACCCTTGGTAAAAATGTCCGCATACTGAAGATGAGTGGGGACATGAAGAACCCGGATAGCACCAAGGGCAACACGCTCCCGAACGAAATGCAAGTCTATCTCCACATGTTTGGTGCGTTGATGATGAACCGGGTTTGAGGATAGATAAACTGCACTGATGTTATCACAGTATACAATCGTGGCCTTTGTAGGAGGACGATGAAGCTCACCAAGAAGTTGGCGAAGCCAACAAGCTTCGGCGACGGCATTAGCAACACCTCTATATTCAGCTTCTGCACTGGAGCGGGAGACGGTGTACTGCCGTTTGGAAGACCAAGATATAATATTATCACCAAGAAACACACAATACCCGGATGTAGAGCGTCGGGTGTCAGGGCATCCAGCCCAATCGGCATCCGAGTAAGCGACCAAATCATGAGATGAACTGCGAGACAATTGAATGCCAAACTCCAAAGTTCCTCGGACATAGCGAAGAATCCGCTTGACAAGCGCTAGATGCGGTTCACGGGGGTCATGCATATGTAGACACACTTGTTGGACTGCATGAGCGATGTCGGGTCGAGTCAACGTGAGGTATTGGAGAGCACCAACGAGACTCCGATAGAGAGTAGGATCTGCAACCGGAGGGCCAGATGCTGCTGCGAGCTTGGACTTTACTTCAATGGGAGTAGCACAAGGATTGCAATTCTTCATTTTGGCACGGTCAAGAATTTCTGCTGCATACTTAGCTTGCGAGAGAAAAAGGCCAGAGCTGTTCCGTGTAGCAGCAACCCCAAGAAAATAATGCAACGGGCCAAGATCAGACATGGCAAATTCTTGACGCAGAGAAGAGATAACCTTCTTGAGCAGGTCTGTAGATGATGCCGTGAGAATGATATCATCCACATAAAGTAGTAAATAAACCGTATCAGACCCATGTGTGTAGATGAACAGAGAGGTGTCACATTTGGATGCGCTGAACCCAACAGAGAGAAGAAAAGACTGAAAACGGCTGTACCATGCCCTGGGAGCTTGTTTCAGTCCATAAAGTGCTTTGTTGAGACGGCAAACTGCATGAGGTTGAGCTGGATCAACAAATCCTGGTGGCTGTTGACAATAAACAGTCTCATTTATGGTTCCATGCAAGAAAGCATTTTTGACATCCAATTGATGAATTGGCCAGTTGCTAGAAACTGCAAGAGACAGAACAGTGCGGATCGTCGCAGGTTTGACAACAGGGCTAAAAGTCTCGTCATAGTCGATGCCTGGTTGTTGAGAGAAACCACGTACCACCCAACGAGCTTTGTACCTTGATAGTGTCCCATCAGCATTATACTTGTGTCTGAAAATCCATTTGCCAGAAACTATATTTGCACGAGATGGAGCTGGCACTAGATCCCAAGTTCTATTTGCTGCAAGAGCACTGAATTCCTCAACCATAGCGGCCTTCCAGTGAGGATCAGCAAGAGCTCCTTTATAGGTCTTAGGTAATGGACTGATATCAGACAGAGTAGTAACCGAGAGATCAAATATTTCCTTGGGCTGACGAAAACCGGCCTTGCCACGAGTCTGCATTGTGTGATCATTAACCACCGGCTCAATGTGAACAATTGGAGCATGAGAGGTGCGTTGAGAAGCTGCCGACGGTTGCGAGCGCATTGTGGAGGGAGCACCAGATGTCGCTGGAGCAGAACTGGAAGCCGGGGCGCTAGATGTCGCAGGTGTCGGATGATGTACAGCGGCATCAGGCATAGCCTGGACAGAGCCTGCAGTAGCGTCAGCCATTGGTTGGGCCTGGCCTTGTTCTTGAGCCGGGGCAGGCGCAGGTCCGCTGGAGGCAACGTCCACGGCTGTAGAGCCCGCAGGTGCCGGAGCGGGAACAGTCACGTCCGGCACACCAGAGCTGCGCGTGTCCGCACGGGGATAGCTGCGCCGAGCTGGAGAATCTCCACCGAGACTTGAAATGATGGTGTCTGGTACCTGTTCATCATCAAGAAAAGAGTAGGCACTAGAAAGCACCGGTGAGCTTTTGGCAAAGGGAAAAGTGAGCTCGTCGAAAACCACATGACGTGATATGATAATACGATTTGTGGTCAAGTCAAGACAGCGATACCCTTTGTGCTCATCAGGATAGCCAAGGAAAACGCACTCCGTCGAGCGAGGTGCAAGTTTGTGAGGAGTAGTAGCAGACAAATTTGGATAACACCGGCAACCAAAAATTCGTAAATGATCATATGTGGGTGGAGAGCCAAAGAGGGCTTGGTGCGGAGTTTGGTTTTGGAGTGTTTTAGTGGGGTGAAGATTAAAGAGATATGTGGCAGTTTTAAGAGCTTCAACCCAATAAGAGGGGGGAATGGAGGCCTGAAAAAGCAAGGTACGCATGATATTGTTTAGAGAACGAATGGTGCGTTCGGCCTTGCCGTTTTGTGATGATGTGTGGGGACAAGAGAGGCGAAAGCGAATACCATGCGAAAGAAGAAACGATCGTGTAGCATGATTATCAAATTCTCGACCATTGTCACATTGTAAAAATTGGATGCGACTTTGGAAGTGATTCTGAATGTAAGCATGAAAGTGTGTGAGAGTGGAAAATGTTTCAGATTTTTGTTTCAAAGGAAAAGTCCACACGTGATGAGTGAAGTCATCTAGACAAACAAGATAGTATTTAATGCCCGAGATGCTTGAAATTGGAGATGTCCACAAATCACAATGAATTAACTCAAAAGGTTTACATGCTCTTGATATTGAATTGGAAAAAGGCAATCTAACATGGCGACCTAACTGACAAGCGTGACATAAGGACTTGTCAGATTTATTTGTGGAAGGCAAAACACTAGAACATAAACGAGAGAGCACTGGAGCGCCGGGATGACCAAGTCGACGGTGCCAAGTAGTCTCTGAGACAGCAGTGGCAACAAGAGCATGTAGCAAAGGCGCCGGAAAGAACGGATAGAGATCACCGGAGCTATTGCACCTGTGAATCACCGCCTTGGTGTGGAGATCCTTCACAGATAAACCAAATGGATCAAATTCAACAGAACAAAGATTATCACGTGTGAATTTGCGAACAGAAATAAGATTGGTAATAAGGTTTGGAGAAACTAAGATATCAATAAGACGAAGTGGACGAGTGGATGTTGGAAATTGGTAATGACCAGTGCCGGAGATGGGAAGGACAGAACCATTCCCAACAACGACACGTGCAGTGGAAGAAGGAAGAGTTTGGAAAGAAGAGAGATTACCAGAGTTTTGAGTGAGATGCGAGGATGCACCGGAGTCCATGTAGAACTGCTGGTCCGGGTGCTGAAGTGTCATGGAGTTCAAGGCCTGGATGAGTTGGCCTTGATCAAACGTCGGCATAGGTGGCGAGTAGAAGCCGTAGGGTGCCGGGGCCAGGACGCCTTGAGTTGCACCACTGGAGCCATGGGTTGGAGGAGCGGGCACTGCCATGTGCGCCTGGTGCGTGACACCAGGTCGAGGTCCGAGGAGACCCTGGCCCGGCTGCATGGGCCACATCTGGAACATGCCGGTGAAGGGGTTGAACGTAGGCCGATAATTGTTGAAGCCAGGGCCGGAGAAAGAACCGCCAAAGGGAGGCCGAGGACCGCCCTTGCCCTTGCCCTTGTACTTGTTTCTGTAGTTGTTGTTCGAGCGCGGAGCCGGGGAGGAAGGACCAGCAGGTGGTGCAGCTGGGGTAGCAGCCGGCGTGGCAGCAACAAGGGCAGTCTCTTGTCCGGGAACTTGGACCTTAAGGTCAGCCTCCTCAAGTGACAACTTGGACCTGGCCTCGAGGAAGGTGGGCAGCGTTGGCATGGACTTGATGATCGAGGCCATCGGACGGTAGCAGCTGTTGAGACCGCGCAGAAACGTCAAGAGCAGAGTGCCGTCGGAGACGGGCTGATCAAGGTCAGCGAGCCCGTCGGCATAGGACTTCAGGCGCTCGGCGTAGTCAAGGATCGAGAGATTGCCTTGGGCCATGTTCCGGAATTCAGCTTCAAGTGCGAGCGCCCGCGTCGGCTTGTTGTCGAGGAAGAGACCCTCCACCTTGGTCCAGATGACACGAGCGTGGGCGTCACGCGTGAGAACAGAGCGCATGATCTCGGGGGAGACCGAGGAGTAGATCAACGAGCGCACGGCGGAGTCCGTCTGAAGCCACCCGGCATCGACCGGATCGGGAGCCGGGGTGCCGTCGACGTGTGCAGATGCACCGAACTTGGCAAGCAAGGTCAAGAAGAGCTCACGCCAGATGCTGTAGTTGGGAGGATTGTAGACAAGGGTCACGGGAACGTGAGCCTTGACGTTGATCGTGGAGAGAACGGCGGCTGGGTTTGGTTGTGGTGGAGCAGGGATGGCCGCAACAATGGCGGCGGCCAGAGCAGCAGCGGGATCGACGGGATCAGCCATGGAGGGCTAGCGACGAGCGGCGGCGGCGGCGAAAGATTAGGTTTGCGGAAGCAGGATTAGGAATCGATATCTCTTGATACCATGAAAGAACAGAAGTTTGGGGGAAATTCCACGACTGGTTTTCCATTGATGCTCTACGCATATATATAGTACAGGTTACAACACAACCCTGGGCGGGTTGACTTGCTATACAAGTTGTACATGACTTAATACGTAAGCAAATACATACAAGTATTTACATATTCTAACAGAATCCTCTAACCGGCTAAAGTTTAGCTAACTTAACATTAACTAGTCAGCTAATATTTAGGAGGTCCTGTTTGTATCGCTGTCTAATGTCTCTGACTTTTGAACTTTTCTTGACTTTTTTCTGTGTATCTAGTTAATATTTAAGATGTTTGAGGTGAGTAGTGGATCACTGTTTAGGAGGTGGGCTAGCTAATGTTTAGAAGGTTGTTTAGTCACCATGTTTGGATCCAAATTGGCCAAATATAGCCAGCTAGATTTATCATTACTCTGGGAAACAGTTACAGGAAACTTAAGGGAATAATTCCTTGTATGTCTGTCACATCCCAAATTTTAACCAACAGCTTAACCCAAAATCACTCCCTGAAAATTTCCTAGAATTTAGGATCACATTTAGAATTTTTGAAAATAAAAGATCAAACTTGTTAAGATCAATAATATAGAAAACTGGAACTTGTCAACATGGTTGCTGGATTTGAGATTTGAATTTGCAAATTTTCTCGAATTTATTTGAACTGATTTGGAGTTCATTTGGTATTTATTCGAATTTTCCTGCGTTCTGGAAATGTTCAAACCTATTTCCTTTTCCCTCCCGGCCACTGGGCCGAATCCCCTCGGCCCATCCCCTTTCCCTCGCCCCACTGGGCCGCGTGCCTCTCTTCCTCTCGGCCCAGCCACGCCAGCCTAGCCTGCGCCAGCCCGCGCGGACGACGCCGTCGCCGTCTTCCACACGCCGTCGCCGCGCCGCGCCGCTGGAACTCGCCGCCGCATGTCGCCGCCTCACGCCAGACGCAGTCGAGCCGCCACGTCGAGTTTGCAAACTCGGGCCCCACGCCGCGCCCGCGCACGTGCTTGCAAACGCGCCGCGCCCATGCCCCCGCTCCCTTTCAAGCGCGCGTGGACACGTGTCCGCACCGCCGCCGCCGCGTTCCCGCCATTCCGACCAACCTCGAGCTATAAAAACCCCTCCAGGGCATCGCCACCACCCAATGCACCTCCGAGACCACTCTTTGGTAAGAATCCATCACCGATGCCCCCCAATTGCTAAATCTCGCCTTTCTTCCCCAACTCCGGCCGCCGCCAAATTGGTCGCCGACGAGCCCCCTCTCCCTCCACCTACTAGCCCCACACGTAGCCCTCGACCTGCGCTACCTTCCCCGGCACAATCGCGAGCAGGCCTCGGCCCGTGGCTGCACGGACACCGAGCGCCGCCACTCGCCGCCGCCTTCGCACGTCTCCGGCCGCCTCCACGGCGAACCCGACCGCGACACCTTGCCGCGCAGCACCGCCACATCACCGTGCATCCCCCGCGCCTACACGAACATCACCAGCCACGCCCATTCGCAAGATCGCCATCTCGCCACCGCGCCGCCAACTCCGGCGACCTCGCCACCGCTGCTCCGCCCCTCCCCGCACGTGCGCGCGTCGCCCCGGAGCTCCGCCATGACGCGAGCTTCACGCACGGCCACTCCGTGCCCTTCCCCGTGCATCCCAGAGGCCGGCGGTGAGCTCTCCGGCGAGCCCCCGCCGCGCGCAGCCGCGCTCCCCGCCTCGGCCAATCCGGGCACGCCACGTCACCCGTGGAGCCCACGCCACGCCAGCAGCACTTCGCACACACTGAGCCCGTCACACTGACACCGCGGCCCCACATGTCAGCCACTGTACACGATAGAAAATGCTAGAACCACACCGGCAGTGCACACAGAAGCTTATTTCGAGCCTTTCCCTTTATCAGAAAAATCCCCAAAAATACCCAAAAATAGGAAATGACTTGTAGAACCCATTTCCACCCTTGAATTCTCTAGAAACCCCTCTGATCTCTCTCTTTATTTCATTTGCTTCTTATTTGGATTTCCATTTGGTTTCATTGATTTATTGCGCTAGTATTTATTTAGCGTCGTTACGTGTAGACTACGAGGAGCACGAAGACGACCCCAAGAACGAGGGGTACGAGGAGGATTCAGACCCGAACTTTGAAGGCAAGCTCTACTTCTCCTTGATCATGATTGATCCTACTGTTTTCGCATGCACCTATATGGCCGTCTGAAATATTATGCATTTACTTGTTATTTTACTGATTGAGTAGCTATTATCCTACTTGCTTAGTGATGTTCATGCAAAGTATTTAGGTATGAATATCTAGTCTTTGATTACCCTTGATTTACCATTACCTTGATAACCCTAGGATACGTCGTCGTTTAAATGCTCTTATTTAAATGATGGTGTAATTTTACCTTGCTACTAGTATGCTTAGGACCCCTTGCAATGTTTTCACATTGCCACACCTTTACTCACATTTTTACTTTTATAAATGCGTTAAAATGAGTTTGGTGGTGTGTGTTAATATATGGGGATGGGAGTAGCAAAACTGGTGTTAGGTGATGGAGATGATAATGGGATGGGTTGGACTGCGAGCAAGGCCACTAATGAATTGTTGATGGTGTGATAGACCCCTAGTGTGGGACATGGTGCTTGCTCGGCCATATAAGGACCGGTTCTTGTGACTGCAAACATAATGATTTCCGTACAACCACAGAACCTGTCTTGGGCAGGACTTCTTCCTACCTTCTTGGTACTCCTGCAAGTAAGTTTCACCTGGTGGCTGGTAGTGGCAGCGGACTGGTCAGGGGAAACACATCAAGTATTAAAACTCGTTGCCGGCTATTTGGGAGTGAAATCGCCGCACATTGTGACCTTAGTGTCGTGCTTAATCCTTAGCCCCTAACCCTCCGTAGTGAGCTTGTGGGACTACTCGGAGAAGATGATTGAGGCGTTATGTACTCTCCGATCAAGAGTGCATAGCCTGTGGAAAAAGTGTACAACCTCTGCAGAGTGTAAAATTTAATCGATTGGACGTTGTCACGGCATATGACACATCTATATTATGAGATCACATTGATTAGCCACCCTCTGATATCCCTTGGCGTGTGAGTGGGTGTATTAGACGCCCGTGTTTTGGAAGTGTTGGCAAGTGTGCCGGGTCGATATGATATTGCGTCAGAAGGCCCAACTAAAACTTGGGAACTGACATGATTGAGCCAATCAACTAAAATATGACAATCAAACTCTCATGTTTTCATATATGATCCTTGAATTGCTGAACCTTGCATAAAATGCGTTTTCTGCAAATGAACCATATGGCCTACTTCCTTGCTAAGACCAGATATGCATGTATACATACCCTTGAGTAGTGTAGGGCTTGCTGAGTACCTTATGTACTCACTCTTGCTGCTATCATTCAGAAGAAGAAGAAGTCGTTGGGGACGATAATGACGAATAGGGTCGACGTCTGCTCAAGTTTGCCTGTGGTGTTTAGTTGTGTTTTCCCTTTCAAGTTGTTGTATCCCGGCTAGTATGCTAGCCTCTATCTGGTTTGTAACTTAAGATCATGATCTGAACCCTATGGGATGTAATAATTATTCGTGTATGTGCAATGGAACACTTTGTTTGTGTGTATCAACTACTGATCCAGGGATTAGTACGTAAACACGTGGATTCCAGAAATAAGGTCCGACAATGTCGTTGCCTTAAACTATAATCCCAAAACCGTCAGCGCTAAAACTCATGTCCCATAAATACTATTGGTGTTAAATTTTAATCCTCATGCCATTAACTTCGTTTGACTATCAATCAAATTCCTAAATGTTGATTATGTCCTTGTGGTCTTCTCCTCTCCCTCACCGACATCATACATGGTCTGTGTTAGACAAATAGATAGGGTGTCTTGTGGGCTTTGGGCCTTGCGCCCATGCATGTACGTGGTTAGGGTTTGCCGCATGTCTCACATGAGCCGGCTCCCCTATATATGTAAATGACTCTTGTTTGCAGTAATCAATCACGTATTATTCTGCCTAACATGGTATCGGTAGGCTTTCCTAGGACCTAGCTTCCGCATCTCCTACCCTACCCGCCGCCGCCGCACAACGCTAGCCGCCGCCGCGGTGTGCATCCTCTCCTCCCTTGCCGTCGCAGGCTACCTCAGCCCGATGTGCCTTCCCAACCCTCTCCTTGCCACGGTGACCCTGCTCCCATGGCCATCTCCCAGGAAGAATAGGCGCGCGTCGCCGAGGCCAAGTGCCTCGCCGGGGCCAAGCGTGTAGCTGATGAAGCTGCCGAGGAGCTGCGCAAACTCGAGGAGGCGCAGCTCGCCGCGCATCGCGCCACCCTTCATGCGCAGGCCGTCGCGGTGCCGAACATCAAGGCGATGGTTCCCCTCACGTTGGACCTTGCCGCCCCGAACTACTCTCGCTGGCGGAGCCTCTTCCTCAACACCGTCGAGAAGTACGACCTCAGTGACCTCGTCCTCTCCGACGACGACTTCTCCGGTGATCCGCATTGGCGGCGGATGGACTTCACCGTCAAGTCGTGGCTCTTCGGCACCATCTCCTCCGAGCTCCACGAGATCGTCCACACGGCGGCGCCGACCTCTCGCGCTGTCTGGTTTGCCCTCGAGAACCAATTCATCGGCAACAAGGAAGCACGTGCCCTTCTCCTCCACGCTGAGCTCAACACTTTCATGCAAGGTGTTAGGGTTTGCCGCATGTCTCACATGAGCCGGCTCCCCTATATATGTAAATGACTCTTGTTTGCAGTAATCAATCACGTATTATTCTGCCTAACAGTCTGCTCCTCCACAACACCATCCGGCAGGTCCGTCTCATCAACGCTGCCTTTGATGCTGTCTCGGTGCTCACAGATCTACTTGCCGCTGCCACAGCCGATACATCTTAGGTCGTTGTCGGCGCGCCATGCCCGATCACCTGCCTTTACTACGCCATGTGTTCACCACCACTGGAAAATGCCCCGACCACTTTGCGCATCCCCTACCCGTCACTTTTGGTAACCCCCAAAGCCAGAGTAATACAACATCAACCATGTCACAAAACAGTCCAATTCCAAAGCCTAATCCAACAGAATCGAGTCAAGTCTAAGACGCGAAATTGAGTCTGCCGTCATCGTGCAAGGCTCCGAGGCAGGTCACCTCGTCGCGGTGAGAAAGATGACAACCCTGTCAGGGTGCTTGACAGTGGACCCAAGGGCATAATGGACCTTTTGTATATCCAACACTATTGAATTTGATGAAAATGGCATGAAAGGGAATAAAGGGATATGCCTTTCCTCGGTGGCAGATTGAGGATAGAAGTTTAAGCCCATGATATACAAAAAAAGGAATTTGCCCAAACTTCAAAACACCGGTCATTAGATAATGAAATACTCTAGTAATAAGGTTACAACAGTCCTTGATCTACAAGATTACAACATACTTGATACACAAGTATCGGCAACAGATAGATTCCAAAGGAAAAGAATATCCTATTGCCGGATATTCTACAGTAGCATGCAGATAAACGAATCCAATGATTGCGAACATAAAGTATTAACATGAACAGTTCCAATGGCAATGGTGTGTTTAAATTGGTGGCATATCTACCCGAAAAAAAATTAAAATAAAAAAATAGAATGGCCGCAAGCCATGGACCATGGTGGAAGTCCATCACGTTGATGTTGTATCCCAAATAGAATTCTGACTCGTCTTCCATCTCACGTTGATGTTGTATCCCAAATAGAATTCGGAAGAGTTTATTTTGTTGACAAATAAAGAACGCATCCAAGAGCAATGCAACTCAATCTACGATGGGGAAGAGGGAAGGCGAGACCGAGGAGCAGGAGAAGTCGGCGTTGAGCTCACCAAACGCGAAGAAGAGGAAGAGAGGAGCCGACGATGACGCGCCAGGAGCTGGCGTCTGCGACGACGTCCTCCTCAACATCTTCGCGCGCCTGCCGGCCCGCGCCGTGGTCGCATGCATGGCGCTGTCGAAGCACCATCGCCGCTTGATCTGCAACCCGGAATTCAGGAGCGTCCACTACTGCCTCGGCGCCCCACTGCCCCGTCCGCACATCGCGTACGTCGTGACAATGCCGATAAAGAGGAGACCCGAGCATGAGGATCCTGTCAGCATGTTCCACAGCTTCCACGTCGCCGGTGCCGGGCTCATCGGCAACTCCATGACGCGTGACATCGCCGGAGGGAGGTACCTCAACACGAAGTATGTAAACACGTGCAACGGCATCGTGCTCCTTGCAAGCGAGGAGTTCGCTGACACTTGCAGGTGCATCCTCTGGAACCCGGCCACCTCCAACCTCGTGGAGGAGATAACCATTCCAAATCCGTCGAAGCAATTGAAGTATCTCGTGTTGGGGTTGGCTTACAGCCGGAGGAGTCGAACATACAAGCTACTTCTTTGCTGTAAGGACCTCAATGGCGACGACTATCCGTGTAAATATTGGTTAGTAATCTATGAGCTCGTCGACGTCAAGAAGGAACCAACACTGTTAACAGAAGGACAGTACGAGGGAATCGGCCAGGACTCACTTTACATGGACGGCACAATTTACCTCCATGATGTCACAAATTCGGCGATCCTTGCTTTGGACATGGAGCATGAGACGGTCACCTCCATCGTCATGCCGAATCCCTTAGCTATTCAGGGCAAGTATGTAGTATCCAAGTTCCTGGAGTTGTCTGGTCGGCCTTGCGTGGCGATAGATGATGGCAAAAACATAGCCCTCTGGATGCTCACCAGGGATCACCAGTGGAACCAACGGTGCCTCATCCCGAAACTGCAAAACGATAGCTTATCTAACTCAATCCTGGGCATTTGGGAATGGGGTGACCAACAAGTTCTTTATGTGGAGAAAATCCGGTACGACAGCGACTGCTATCTGTTGGTATACATTGTCACAACAGATCACAAGTTCAGAGTAGATCTGCCATGCAACATTGAGCCGGGTTGGTCAGGGTATGCGTTTTGCTGGGGCTACAGGCCGACGCTTGTGTCACCCATGAGCATCATGGGCAAGCTCAAACAAGGCAAGGAGCGGTTGCGAGAATGCCACTTGAACATAATGAAGGCCCTAGTGCCCCTCAATGAGCAAGAGAGACGGAAAGGCGGGGAAGGAACATTGCATATTGTGTGTTTCATGGATTTGTTGGTTCGCATCATGCAAATGTTGCCACATGACATGTAATAATTGGTTGAAATGCCAATGATGGATTCAGAATATTTTGTTTTAATAAAGAAATACCTTTCGAAGAAGAGATTGGCATGACTCCCATTATGTAGCCGGTGATCAACAGATCAACACAACGTTCAGTCACACATGTTAGGGTTACCACAAACATGTCATGGTTATCTAAAGAATTTTTTAGTTGCCACTGAAGAAATTTATTCCTTATCTAAACTAGCTCTAGACGTACAAGGTAAAATCTATCTAGAAGCCATATCATGTAACAGAGATATCTAGTTCTTAATTGTCGATTAAGATTTCAAGTATGTAATCGCTAGCCTACTTGAATCTCACAAGTCTTTCAGCTCGAACTTCTTAAAAGCAGACAATTCCTAGTATATGAACTTGAAACTCATTGGAACGTGAAGTTTCATCCTGTACTGTTTCAGCATTATTATCTAGTAGCGTACTATTTATTACTATTTGGCGCAAAGAAAAAAAAATCTGCACTGGTGCCACCTAACCTATGACGCGACAAACTGTTGTGTATGGAAAAAGCTTGTCTTACACGGTTGCATCTAACTGCAACTATTATGGCGAACGGCAGAGCGGGCTCAGCGGCGACGAAGGGCTGGGATTGGCCGGAAACAGATCCATTGCTGTGCAGGAGGCACGGCAGACGCAACGTGCCTTCCTGCAGCCACATAGCCATATGGGTCTGTCTGTTGGGTCAGGCTGTGATTTTCCTCCTAAGGCTAGTCTTAATGAGCTTTCATAAAGAGTTACATAAGCATTAAATTCCTTGCCACATTAGCAATTTTATGAATAGAGAGGAGTTTTATCTAGATAGAGAGGACCATGAAACTCAGCTGACTTGGTTACCAAAATATGAGTCTTGGTAACAGCGTAATGAGACCATGCTCTGAGAATGGCCTAATCTTTCTTTTAATCAGTGGCTTATTAGGGGAAACTGATTGCAATAAAAACTTTTAGCGCCAAATGCACATTGATCATATGTATCCAGCCTCAACAAATAAACTACTGCGCTCATCGTTGGCATCGTCGCTAGGCTCCACATGCTGCTTCTCTCGTTGCATTAGGGTATAGAGAAACCTTCTTTTCTGTTCAGTCGAAACAAAGCACTGAAAACTGGCATTGCTTGGAAGCTCACATATACGACGTTGCTTCTCCCGTTGCATGAAAGCTCACATATAGGGCGTTATGCTTACTTTATACAGGTAAGCGTATGAGAAGCAAAACTAACGGGACCGAGAAGCTGATCTGAAAACAAAGCTAATCACTTGTCACTTCTACAAATGATTAACAGTATAAATGCTGATAAAAACAGAGGTTGACAGGAATTCATTCTGATCCAAGTTGACAGGGTTCTCCATTGCAATGATCCACTCTTCACAGCATGCTCGCTGCCACTGGAAACGGAAGAGAGAGGCGACGCAACGAGAGAAGATCGATCAGCAGTGATACGCAGCCAAGAGATCGATCATTTTGTCGCTAGAAACTTTAGAAGCCTTAATGGAAATACTAATTGAGCTTTTCGAGAGAAGAAAAGAATGCCAAGCCCAGCACGGAGGCAGAGAAGGCCCATGCGGCTGCAGAAAGAAGGCACGTTACGTGCTGCCGGGCCTCAGCTGGGACCCGTTTCCGGATTGGCCGTAAAAAAATTTGGTTCCGTTGCTTGAATTTCGGATCTTCAGCAGAAACAAATCTTACCATGCAATAGACAGTCTAGCCTCCGGAAAATTTTCCAAGTCTCCACAAATCTCCGATCTACTCGGGTCGAGAAACGCGCCCACGACAGTAGTAGTAGGATGGAGAAGGCGGCAGGGGAGGATGAAACCGTGGAGGCGCGAGAGACGGCGGCGGCGCCGATCGCCGGCGCTCCAGCCGCGAAGAAGAGGAAGGAAGGTTCGGGCGCCATGGTTGGGCCCCCAGGCGCAGGCATCTGCGACGACGTCCTCCGCAACATCTTCGCCCGCCTGCCTGCCCGCGACGCGGTGGCGTGCATGGCGCTCTCGAAGCACCACTGCAACCTGATCTGCAGCACCGAGTTCCGGAGCCTCCACTGCCGCCTCGGCGCTCCGCTTCCCCGCCCCCATATCGCGTACATCGTGACGGTCCCCGTAAGGAGGAGACCCGAGCAGGAGGATGCTGTTGGCCAGTTCTATGGCTTCCACGTCGCCGGTGCCGGGCTCCGTGACCACGCCCCGGTGCGCGCGATCGCCGGATCGAGGTACCTCGGCAAGAAGTACATCAACAATTGCAACGGCATCGTGCTCCTTGCCGATGAGGAGTTCTCTGTCACCTGTAGTTGCATCCTCTGGAATCCGGCCATTGCCGACGCTGCGAAGGAGGTAACCATTCCAGATCAATCTCCGGAAAGAGAGTATCGTGTACTGGGTTTGGGTTATGGCCGGAGGAGTAAAACCTACAAGATACTACTGTGTCGCAAGCAGACACATTGGATATGCAACCGTGAGCATACCAACAGGAAGGGTCGCTGTACCTGTGGTGACGCAATTCACATTGAATATTCCTTAGCAACATACACAGTCGGCGACAAGGAAAACCAACCGCAATTACGAACCGTGTTATCAGACAACATGGATGCATGGATCGGCCATGAGTCGCTTTACATGGACGGCACAAGTTATCTGCTTCACGTCGAAAAACTACTGATTCTGGCCGTGCACGTTGATGATGAGACTGTCACCACTATCGACTTGCCTGGTGAGTCCAAATTAGGTCGCACCGTGCTCATGGAGTTATATGGTCGTCCGTGCATGTTCATGTACGATGGCACCAGATATACCTTGTGGCTGCTTTCTCTGGATCACCAATGGGAGCAGAGGTTCGTCACCAACGACAAGTCTTGTGCCTCAGTTGCCGGTATATGGGACTGCAGTGGTTTGCTACTTATTTACTTCAACGACGCCTGGTACAATGGCAAGGTTTGTCTATACAATGTTGCAACAGAGAAGATGCTTGAGGCAAACCTGCCGAGCGACATGGAGCTGGATTGGTCAAACTATGCGATATGCTGGGGTTACAGGCCTACGCTTGTGTCACCAGAGAGTATCGTCGGAGTGGTCAATCAAGGCAAGGAGCGGCGTCGAGATCGCTCAGCAGGCATACTGCACAAGCTAAAGCCGATCAACGAGCAAGATAAGAGAAAAGGACAAGAGGAAATGCTCGACACCGTGTGTTTCATGGAGTTCTTAGTGGGCATCATGCAGAAGCTGCCCGACGACTTGCAAGACGTTGTTGAAATGTCATTGATGGATGCTGAAGGTCCATTTTTCTCTGCCGTGGACAGACATTGAGATTTACGGTTGACGATGTCATGTCAACCACCACAATAGCCTACGTGACTCTCTTGGAATATTCAAGTTTAATAGCTGTGAAATACTGAAAAAATGCATTCCTGGTTTGGCGTTTGATACTTGGTTCTCAAATAGAAAAATAGAACTTATCCTTCTAGATTACCCTGTTTCTCAAATTAAAACTGATTTGTGTGTTAATCTGTGACATCTTTTTAGGGAACAATTTGGTGACATATCTTCTCACTACACAATTTACAGCTATTGCTGAGTTGTTACTTGTTAGCAAGTAGCTGACGGTTTTTTCTTATTTTATTATACGCCGTTGTCTGGTCTGTGATAGTTTGATGCTATCTCATTATCTAAAAAAAATAATGATTACTCTTGGGTAACAGTTTTATGAAACTTAATGAATAATTCCTTATATGCCATTGCCTTACACTATGATCCCTAGACTGCCACTGCGAAACTTAATGAATTGTTGAGCTGTTCGAATGAATTGTTGATCTGCGGGAGGCTGCAGGTGACAGCATGTTTGTGAGGTGATCCTAGGGAGTTTTGCTTTGGTGACTGCAGTATAGTTATGGGTGAATTAATAATTTCATGAATCTTGTAATTTCCCTGATTGAAAATTTTGTGGCTGTTAGGCTGTTAGCAGAAACAATTTCTTGGATCTTTCAATACAAGTCTGGCTTGATTTCAATGTTCCAACTACGAAATCTATGTCTGAGTTTGATCATGTTTTTCTTTTAACTAAGATAAAGTTACTCTGATGGGTCAAATATTGTTGTGGAAAATCAGTGATGCAAGTGTCAATGGGAACTGTACCTGCTGTGATTGCTAGGAGCAGTGAAATGAAAGGGCTTTTTCTGAGGTTTAGAAACAAATAAATTAGTAAATGTATGAACACGTGTTTCATTTATTTCTTTACATTTTAGTTCAGTATATCTTTCAGTTGTAACAGCTAGCTAGAAAGTGCCAGTGTTCAGTTTCAGAAGCAACATGTATTCAGAATTTTGACAGAGAAAATGCTAGTTGAATCTGATTACACATTGATGTCATGATGTGTTTATCTTACATATGACTAGAAGGATCAAACGATGTATTTTGTTCTTGCAACTTTTTTTGAAAGGAGACATGGAATGGCATTTTTCCTTAGTGTAAGGTTGTCACTGGTGTTGCACATGTATACTTACTGAATGAGTGCCTAATGTGGGCACCAACATTGCTGATATATTCATGAATTCAACTGAAAACTAGTTTTGCACGTGTAGTAAGTGTTCATCGGCAGTAAAACTAAAACTAGTTTTGCATGTCTGAAAGAAAGACTGAAATAGATGCCAGCCATCAAGCTTTATTTCTGAAACCAGAGATGTCCATTATTTAACACTGGAATAATGACTCTATGACAGCTAGTTGTCCATGTATTATCAACCATTTGTAGGGCTGAGTGATATGCAAGTTGTTAATGTATCATTAGTGTTTCTTTCATTTGTAACAGCTAGAAAGTGCTAGTGTCTGTAGGACATATAGTATCTCTTATATACAGAGAACAAGTGTATTATTCATTTCTTTGCATTTCAGTTCAGCATTTCTTTCATTTTTAACAGCTAGAAAGTGCTAGTGTCTGTAGGACATGTAGTATCTGTTTTATGGGATTGGACATAACAGCATTTCAGTTCACTTATATGGGATTGGACATAACAGCATTTCAGCATTTGTTACTGCACTTTTTCTTCAGTTAGCAGGATATCATTTGCAGTTAGTTGGCTCATGGTTTTCAATTCTTGTCTGTACCTGTAGCTTGACCGGCAAGCGTCATTTAGAATCTGTGCATGAATTTCAGTCAAACAGATGGTATATATGAGTTATGGTCAATGGATTTCAGTCTTAACATATGGAATTCTTTTTGCATATATGAGCTGCTGTCACCATGTATAAAGCATTACTTAATATCAATTTTTCTTTGACAGGTGCTCTGAATACAGGGTATTACACTGACCTCCTGGTGAATGATGTTGAAGAATCTCATGATTTGAGGTGCCAATATCTTATTATTACTTATTTCTTTCGGATGTGCTACAGTTTGTACGTACAGCGAGTCTGAACCTATTCGAGCTTCCTTTTTTTCTTTTTTTTGCCGGATATGCTACAGTTTATAAGTGAGCCATATATATCAGCTGGATAGCACTAGTCGCATTCTATCATATCTGAAACAGGAATGAGCACAAACACGTGATATGCTACAGATAGTTTGTCTATTGGAGCTTCTTTTTTTTTCCTCATTTTTGCCTGATATGCTACAGTTATAGTTTGTGAAGCGTCTCCGCTTTTTACATGATCGAGTCGGAAGTGCTGATGAACAGACACAACAGTACATCACATAAAAAGCACAAATTTTACATCTTTAAGTTATTACATCAAGTACAAGTGATTTAAAACACGAGAGTACACAGCGGAAGTCTGAAGATAAATAAATAACTACTACTCTCGACGAAACAAAGGCCGCACATCGAAGCCCCGCGATGTGGACCTGCTGAAAGCCCCACCAAAGATCAGCGGGAGCGAGAACAAACCTGCACAAAAACATAAAGAGCCAAACCCTGAGCAACTAATACTCAGCAAGACTTACCCGTCAAGGTGGCTACTACAGCCGACTCCTAATATGCAAAGGCGACAAGGGGTAGGCTGACTCAATTGCATAAACCCGCACTAATCACTTGGTCCTCACTTTCAAGTTTTAATTTCAAGTTAAGTACTTATCAAGTAAAACTGTGCACTTATCTCTAAAACAGATATAAAAGCAGTACATCAGGTAAGCAATATAACAATAATGAGATATAATGTAACAGTAATGAGCTAGCATCATCATATCATCATTCACAGCACACTACGATGTGACTCAGTGAACAAGGTTGCTCTTGACCGAGAGCGGCGGCATTGATGTACATCCTGCAGGAGAAAACCTGACCACACGACATATGCAGCATAAAGTCCACATATGGCAACCTTTTACAAAGCCCCCGCAAAGCCGACTCAATCTGCTGCTCCCGGCGGAAGTCTTGGGCCCACAAAACACCCGGCCCAGCCGTCGTCCGTGGGTGGCTTCCCTCATTCCCCCGTAGCAGCAGGCGGTGATGTCGTCCCCACGATTGCTAAGCTACTAAGTTTACTAGGCCCATAGAACACTAGCATGCGATCAGTACGTTCGAACTTGCTCAACAGGGCCAACAACGGACGGTCCTTAACCGACACAGACGGGGCTACCACTATGAAGGCCCAGCCTTCTCCATCCATCCTATACAAACAATTCCCCGTCCGGTCTCAACAAATCCTAAATCCATCTAGTACAATCCAGGGTGGTTCCTATCATGCGAGTGGGACCTACCACTCGTCTTCTACCGTCCGCTAGCCACTAAGCATAGCAAGCTCTAACGTTAACCTAGACCACATCTACAAAATAGGACACAAGGTAGGATATAGAAGGGTAATCCTTATGCAGTTCTAGGGTTCTACATCAACTCCTAATAAACCTAATGCACAATCAATTACTAGCCCCAATCAAGTGATAAAGAAAAATCTAAATAGGGAGGCATGCACCGGGGCTTGCGTGGCTCAAATGTGATGTTAGCTACTAGAGAGTCGGCTAGAATCTCCTCCTGAACTGCTCAGCATCCTGATCCTTCAGCTGCTCCTTGATCACCTCGCGTGCTATATGTCATGACAAGGAAATGCAAATTAGATGCAATGAACATGAGACAATTAAATTAAAGTTGATTACTTGAGTTAATTCAAGTGTGTACTTCAGTTATCATGATTTTGTAACTTAATTAAGGGTCGCTGACATACTTCTGAGATTAAGCACCACTGGAAGTGATTTACTGTGAATTTTGAAGATTTATTGAATTCTGGACTATTTATAACAGTTTAAACAAGTGCAGAAATGAAATATATCATAAGAAAATAATTAGACAAGATATAACAGTGGGAAAAATGTTCTGTAAGTGTGTTGAGAGGTTGTTTACATGCATGCAAGATTTCAGGAATAAAGGACTAACAGAGAATTTATTATGATTTAAACAACTATTAATACATTAAGCTTTTTACAGAAAACTGGAAGATGATTTGCATCAGTTTGACAGACTGGATAGGTATATCAGAGCACATGGAAGACAACAAAACTGGTTTCGCATTTTTCTGATGTGTATTCTATTTATTATGATTTTTACAAGCTTGCAGCAATTTCAGACGAGTTTAGCAAATTCCAGAAATTGGGAAAATCGCAGGCCAATGGGATCTGAGCCACACGGATGTCTACACGACTTGCAGCACAGCAGATCCTGGTGTGGCCAGCACCAGGTCTCGCACGGGAGCCCAGCCATGGCGGCCGGAGCTTACCGGAGCCGCTGCGGCTCACCGGGATTTGGTCAAATGGTCACGAAAAATTCCAAATAAAATACCAGCGCGGAGCACATCACATTGCTCACCCACTTGAGGGGCTTGGAGTCGACGGCGACCACCAGATAGCTGCCGGTCGCGAGCACAGCGGCTCAGACTACTACGGCGACGGTGTGCTCATGAACGGAGGCACGAAACAGAGGGGGAAAAGACTGTGGAGCTTCACCTCACGGCCCTGAAGTCCGTCCCGGAGCTTGTTGTCGAGGAGGAGGGCTGGAAGAGGGAGCTCGACTTGGGGCTGCTTGACGACGACGACGCACAGGCGGGGGAGAAAATGGCACAACGCCTTCGTGATCTGTCGAAACAGAGAGAAGCGATGTGAGGGAGGGGCGGAACAAGCTTGCGCACCCACAGGTGCGGCGAATCGAGGGAAGACTCACCAAGATGGGCGAATCGAGCGACGGAGCGCGAGGAGAGACGGTGGCCGGACTTGGGGTAGACGAGGTCGATTCGAGCGAATCACGGAGGATGGGGAAGAACCGTGGCCATGGCTGGCTCGAGGCTGTCGTGTTCCAGCTATAGGCACCGCAGCTCGGCCGGAGATAGCTGGACGACGGCGAGCGGCTCGGAGCTTGGAGTGGCCGGCAATGGGGGCGGGAGTGGCGGCGGAAATGGGGAATGAAGCTAGGGTTTGGTTTTGACGGCCGGGGGAGTGAGATAACGGGGAGGAGCGAGGCAGGGCAGCTCTTATCCGCGGCGTACGGCCGGAGGGCGCGCGGCGTGGCTCCGGTGACCGGCGGCGACGTGGCTGTCAATTTCTGACAGCAGGCCCGGCGATCTCTTCTTTTTCAGCGAATTAAATCGAGCGAACTTCACTCAATTATTCAGGGTACTTCCCGTACTCCAAAAATCACCGTAAATTCTGAGATGATATATCACAGATCCAGGTCCAACTTTCCTTTTGGGACCATGCAGGTTTGAGCTCCATATTTCGAATTAAAATTCGAGGAACATCAGGATTTGCATGACCATCACTGAATTTTTAGGGGCACTTCCAGAATTTGAAAATTTTGGAAAATTCTCCAAAAATCTCTGTTCTGATGTGCTTGCTACAGAATTTTTGTTTGGGTCAGGTTGTTATTGGAAAGTTTGAGATGTTTCACAAGCATTGGTTCAACATTTATTTGAACAATTCGATTTCAATTCAGGTTTGGTTTGCTTTAAATTTTTGGTTCAGTTTGAGAAGTGCATACTAGCTGTATCCAGTGAAACGGGGTGTCACAGTTTGTCTCATTTTATTACTAGGATATGCTGCAGATATTTTATTGCATGACCAGATCCTTATATCAGTCTCATGTACAACAACAGAAGTGCTTTGATTAGCAGTTTGATCTGCTAGAACAATTACTGAACAGGTTGTGTTCTAGCTTGTGTTTCTCACGGCAACGGTGCCTCGCGCGTCCAGGGCTCCAGGCGACTAAAATTCGCTGCCCAAAACCATTTGAATATAGAGAAGACTAAAATATGGAGAGGCTGTTGGGTTTGATTACTTTTTTGGTGCCGTTTCAGTTTTACATAATAGCTAAAATCAGGATTTGAGTCTCAAACAAAAAAAAGAGAGCTAAAATCAGGATTTAGCTAGCCATTTTTAGAGAGGCTCTTGGAGTTGCTAGCATTGGTGTTAAATTTTATTCCTGCTCATACCATTACCATCATTTGACCATCAATAAAATTCCTAAATGTTAATTCTGTCCCTGTGGTCTTCTTCTCTCCCTCACCGACATCATACATACATAGGTCTGCTCCTCCCAACTCCATCCGGCAGGTCCGCCTTGCCACTGCTGCCTCCGACAATATTTCGGTTCTCATTGGTCTGCTTGCCACTGGCATGCCCGGTCTTGAGGCCGTCATCAGTGCGCCAGGCCAGACCGGTTAATTATGTATCCTACTCCAGCACGTCTTTACCTAAGGTAACAGAACTAACCTAGTCCAGCACGTTGATCTTATATCCAAAATAATCTTATTATTAGTAACTCAGTTACCCGCGTACGTAAGAGTTTTGTATCCTACTCCAGCACATCTCCATGAGCTTCGACCTGGCGTGCCTTCCTCCGTAGGCGTTGGCGACGCGTTCCCCAGGCAAGTCGATGGTGGTGATGATCTCGGAGTCCGGGTAGAACGCGAGCACCTTGGAGTAGTCGGCCAGGAGGTACACCTTGCCGTCGAGGTAAACAGACTTGCCGCTGATCTTGGCGTTCAGCCTGGACAGCAGAGTTCGCGGCCGCTGGTCGCCGTCGCCGAGGGTGCAGACCAATATGTCCTTGGTCTTGTACACGTAACGAGGGCTCGACCACAGGCCTAGGTCCACTTGCTGATCCCGCGTCACGAGCAGCTTGTGGCGTCTGCTTGACGGGTCGTACCCGAACCCCGCGGCGCTGTAGCAGGTGCGCGCATATGGAGGAGGCAGCTCAAAGTGCACCTCCTCCTCGGCCTCGCTGCCGGCGACGGCTGGGTTGAAGAGGAGGACAGTAGATGTGCCGCCGTAAAATGTCCAGCGGGCGAGGAGGACGACGCCGTTGCATGTGCCGACGTACTTGTGGTAACCTATGTACGGTTGCTCTCGATCGATGAGAGCGCGTCTCAGGTCGTGGTGGTTACGCTCGCCTTCTTCGTCCCGGCCGCCCGCCAGGGCCATGCGGAAGTCGTGGAACACGCAGCGTGCGGGGATGGAAGCGGTCGCCATGTAGGCGATGTGCGGGCTAGGGAGAGGCGGGCTGTGGCGGCGACGGCGGAGCCAGAAGTCCAGGTCGCCGACGAGCTGCCGGTGGCGCCGTGAGAGTGCGGCGCACCGCACGACGGTGCTGGTCGGCAGGCGGGAGAAGATGTCGAGGAGGACGTCATCGGGGATGGTCTCGTGACTATCGTCTCCTTTGGCCTTCTTCGCGTCTCTCTCTGGTCTTCGCCTTCGCCGACGTTGTTCGTTCCCGTCCTTTTCATGGCTGTCATCTCTCGAGGTCCCGCCGCTGGCTAGCGGCAAGAAACATACGATCGATCTCTTATGAATGAAGTAAGAGTTAACAACCCTGGAAGATGACTTCAGGTTTTAGGTTAAACTTGCAGTTTTGGACAGTGAATCGTAGTAAGCCTGGAGTACGTACCCAATGTACTCCTCCGTGACGTACCATAGTTCTCCGTCGACAATAATTTACACCCGGATGGAAGCGGACTGGGCTGCAACCAGGTTACTGAATAGGCTGGCGTTTTTAGCTAATAGGCTGATGTTGGCTTTTGGCGCCTTTTTTTTTTTCTAGCCCAGATTGTATGTAAATTTACTTTTAATAAATTAACAAAATTGTGTGAATATTGCGAACTCCAAAAGCATGAAATCCAAACCTCTAAAGCTCAATAGTCCAACGTTCACGTGGTCACAATATTGGAAGATTTCAAGCGCCCGTGATTTAGGCGGTGCGGAAGAAAATTTACAAACAAAAAGGTGAGAGTATATGCAAAAGTTAAGGAAAATCAAAAGACCATAAGTCCATTTTACTCATCCTAACAATTCACTTTGTCTCTTTTACCCTATGAACAAAATTATGGCTCAATTTACCCCCGAAACAATTTAGGTTGGTGCAATATATATATATATCTTTATTACGATTTGTCATTTTTTTTATGAATTGAAGTTGGAAGTTCAAATTTTGCATTATGACAACAATAACCTAGTCAGCCACAAGGCTAAATAAACGGAATAGTTCCATCGCAAAATAAATAAATAAATAAACGGAATAGTTCCTTCAGAGTCATTACACATTCACCAATCTCTAAATAAACCGTGGTTTCCTCATCAAGATTAACTGGCTGATGATTTCGTCCCTCTCCTGAGGCTGAGCTCCCATGGCCTGGAGCAGTAGTTCCATGACACAGTTGACGTGCATCGTTCGCTCTCGCGCCCGCTCCTTGTGCAGCTCAATCACGGGTTCCACAACTGCGTATAGACCTCCACGGCCTTGCCTGACATGGCTGCGCGTGCCAATGATGCTGCGCGGCGACACAAGCGTGGGCTGATAGCCCCAGCAAAAAGCGCACTCCGGCTTCTCCAGCGTCAACGTGCTCGGCGCTTTGCATTCAAACAGCGCACGGCTTGATCCGTCACACAGCGAGATGACAGTGCAGGTGTGGTCGTTGCTTCGCGTCGTCACGAACAGGAACGCTCCGTCGCCGCAGTCCCAGACGCCGGCGAGTGAGTACAGGCTCAGGTTACACGCAAACCTCTGCTCCCACCGGTGGTCCGGCGTGAGCGTCCACAAGGCCGTGGGTGAGGGCCCGTCGGCCGTCGCCACGCACACGCGGCCGGACACCTCCATGAGCGGAGACACGGCGTGCGGGTTCAGCGTGCCGTCGACGACGCGCCGCCCCGGCAACGTGATGGACGACACGTCGAGCGCGAGGGCCTCGGACGTCGCCACGTCGTGGAGGTACACTTTGCCGTCGACGTAAACGGATGCACCGCGGATTCGGCCGTTCCGTCCTGACACCACTTTCCTCGGCCGCTCGCCGGGCTTGCCGAGCGTGCAGACCAGCAGCTCCGTGGTGGTGAACCTGTGGCCGTTTTGCGGCTTGTCCTCCTCGCGCGTCACGACCAGCTTGTACGCGCCGCTGGTTGGGCCGTACCCGAGGCCGGATATGCGGTAACGTGTCTTCTTCGGGCGGGCCGCCTTACCGGCCGGCTGATCGGCCGGGACACGAGAATCGCACGGCTCGCTCGCCGTCGGGGACGGCTGGGTTGAAGAGGACGCCGCGGAGGGAGGCCTTGGCGGCCAGCAGGAGGACGACGCCGTTGCATGTGCCCACGTACTTCTTGGTGATTTTGGCGTCCTGGAAAATTCCGCGTCGCAGGCCGGCGCCGGCGAGGTGGAAGTCGTGGAACGCGCAGTCCGGCCGCGGCAATACCGCGCGGTCGGGCCGGCTGGTTCCGTCGTCCTGCTCGTCCGGACGCACGGTTGCGAGGTAGGCGATGTGCTGCTGATCAGGCGGCAGGGGCGCTTCGGGAGGCCCAGAACTTGGAGGTGGCGATCAGCTTCTGGTGCCGCTTCGAGAGCGCGGCGCAACGGACGGCGGAGCCGGCGGGAATACGGTGCAGGATGTCGACGAGGACATCCTCGCAGATGTACGGAGCTGCGTCTTGGTCGGATGTCTCCGCGCCATGCCCTCGCTTCCTCTTCCTCACGGATGTCGCCATGGTGGTGGATGGAGGCTTTCCTCGGGTTAGTCAGAAGTGTATGATAACAAAACCGAACTAACCTAGCCCGCCACGTCGGTTTCGATCGGATCTCTGTTATTCCGCCAAATACAACTCTGATCTCCTTACGTGTTGCACGGAAGAATCTTGACAAATGCAGAAACGCATCCACAAACAGATCCAATGTAGCACCCGCAATTTTGGACCATGGCGATAAACCCTAAAATTTGGATTTTCAAAATTTTCAAACTTAAAATAATTGACTAGACTCAATTAGGGCTCAATTAAAATTTTCTCGAAATAAAAACCATGCATGAAACACTCATATGCATATTTGCCTCTCTCTTGCCTTTATTTTAATTGTTTGAGTGTGTGTTGAAAACCTATTTCAAATTTGAATTCAAATCCCTTTGAATTTCTCCCAAATTCCAAACCCAGAAAAAGTTAAAGCATTTCCTAGCTTATTGGGCCGCCTCTCCCTTTTCCCCGCGCCCGGCCCACTTCTCCTCTCCCTCTTCCTCCCGCGCCAGGCCGCTGGGCCGTCCGCGCGTCGCGGCCCAGCAGGCGTCCGGCCCGCCCGCAGCCGCGAGAGGCTGACGAGTGGGGCCAGCCCCATCGTCAACCTCGTGCCGCCGCCGCCGCCCGACCGGCCGGCGTGAGGCACGGGCATTACTGCCCCGCCGCCGTGCTCCCTCTCCTCTCTCCCATGCAGCGCACGCGTCGCTCTCCCCTCTCCCCTGTCCGGACCCCTCACCTCCTTTCCCCGCCGTAACCCTAGCCCGCCATTAAACCCGGCGAACTCGAGCTCCACGCCGCGGTAGCGTGGAAGCAACGCGCCGCTCTTCACGTCGCGCCCGGGGCCCCTCGTCTTCTTCGCGCCGCGTGGCTACGTCTCATCCCCGTCCCCCACTCCCGCGCCGCGCGCACCTCGAGCGCCGGCGAAAATATCCCGACGAGCTCGGGATATTTTCCGGCCAGCCACCGCCCTTGCGCGGCTTTAAAAGGGCGCCCGACCTTTCCTTTCCCTCCCGCTGCCATTTCTTCTCCTCGCTCTCCCCCTCCACGCCACCGAGCCCAACTTCCCCTCTCTCTTCTCCAACTCCGACGAGCAATTCCGCCGCCTCCCAACGCTCTCCGCTCCCACCGGACCCAAGGTGAGCTTTCCCATTTCCCGCTCCCTCCTTTGCGCCCCTCTTCGTCCTACTCGCGTCCTCGGGACTAGCCCGCGCCGCGAGCCGTTGCTCCGCCGCCCCTCTCCTTCTTCTCCGGCCGCCGTGGAGCGCTCCCCGGCCAGGCCGAGCCCGCTCGCAGCTTCCACGCGCTCCTGCGCACGCGCACGGGTGCTCAAACTCGCACCACGCGCACGCGCGCGCATCTTCTTTGCGCACACCGACGCGCTGCCGAACTCCGGCAAGCCCGCGCCGCCGTCCCGGCCATCGCGCACGACACCATGCTCCCCCATCACCTTCCTCGTCACGCGTAGATGGTCGGCACGCCTCTCCCCGTCACTCTAGGACCCCATGGTGCACGCCGGCGAGCTTCCCGGCGAGGACCGCCGCTTTTCCCCCGCCTCCGCCGCGTCGGAGCCGCCGCGCTGCGTCGAGTCCGCGTGGCGTCCGCGTGGCGGCCACGTCGGCGCCGCGTCGGCACGCCCCACCGCGTGGCGTGCACACGTGGTGCACGCGGCCCACGTGCACCGCACACACACGCGGCTCGGTCCACGCTTCTGTGGACCGAGTCCACCAAACAGTAGCCCCCGGGGTCCCCGGCCCCAGCTGGCCCACATGTCAGCCGCTGACACGCACCCAAAAACGCTGGGTACACACACTCAGTGTACCCAGAATCCTATTTCAGAGTCCAAATAAATTCCGAAAAATTCCCAAAAATATCCAAAAATTCCCAAAATCATTTCTAACCTTTTTCCAACCCTTGTACACCTCTGGAAAATTAGGGTGGAGATTATACTTAATTAAAGTTAATCTACCCCTAATTTAATTCTTTTCCCCTAATTTCAAATATTCATATCTTTGTCGTTTTAACTCCGAATTCGATAATTCTTGCACCATTATTCATCTAAAATCCTCCTCTACCATATTCCATCAAAACCATATTTAGTAGTGTATTTTATTTTATTTATTTTATTTTAATGATTGTTTAATTGAGTGTTAAGCGGTAGATTTAGCATTTCTTTTATTTAATCGCTAGGTGATCAAGTCTTCGAGGAGGAACACGAGGACCCCGACTACGAGGAAGACATAGAGGAGGAAGATTTTGGTGAAGGCAAGTCCTAACCACCTTGATCATATTTGACCTAATTAATTCCTACAAAATATCCTATATAGAGCCTGTGTGCAAATTAAACATGCATAGTCTTTTAAAATGATTTAAATATTAGAGTAACCTATCTTGTTGAAAGCCATGCCTTGTTTATTGCTATCCTTAATCCATTGTTAACCCTAGGTTCCACAATCATTAATCTTTAATGATTTGTTGGAAAATATTGCCGCTTAGGTTCTATCACACTGTGTTAATTAATAATATTGCTTCACATGTTTTTGTGTGAAAATGTGTGAGTGTGACTTGGTGATGTGTGTGTGAAATAAAAGGGATGGGCTTAGTAAGTGAAACCCATAGTGGGGGTTATGTTTTAGACGGGAGCAAGCGAGGTAGTCCTCAGTGGGGAGGCTATCTCTGGGACGCTACTTCTCGTTGGAGAGTAGCTATTGAAGATGCTTGCTTCGGTCGTATAAGGACTGGTTCATGTGCCGCCTTGCCTAGCACTTGAGTGCAACCACGAGCCCCTGTTATGGGCAGGGTTTGGAACCACACCCTACTAGTGATCGCCCGGTACCACCAGGAGGCAGGGAGTTGCAATCGGAAGCCAGGAGAGGGTCTTGACGAGGTTGGCGTCGGATCTGGCAAGTGAAAGTTATTGGCTATTCTATGCCTATGTGAAGCCCCTGGTCGTTGATTTTCCGAGGTGGTACCGTGGTGACATTAGGCAGGTACGGAACCATTAGCATGTCTTTCCGACCCACGACGGTGGAAAGGTCTGACATGCCTCGTGGGTAAAGTGTACGACCTCTGCAGAGCGTAAGAATCTATCCGGATAGCCGTGATCCACGGCATTGGGCAAAGCGAAAGCAATGGCCACACAATGATTAGTTTTCCGTGTGAGTTATCCTTGGCGTGTGTGTTTTCGGAATAACGCCGGTTTGGAGCCGTGTGCTGGTTGCCTGCCAGCGTTAAAACTTGGGAACTGGCGGGAAGGATTTATTCTCCCCCAGGGCTACTCAACCCCACTAAGATCTTATCAATGATGACTTAGAGTTTTACAAAATGTTTTGGTTTGCAAAACACACCCTGCATTGAAAATTGGCTTTTCGGCCGATCGATGAAAACCCCAGCCTATTCCTTGGCAATATCCTTGCATACGAGTCACCTTGTGTTAGGACTTGCTGAGTACCTTATGTACTCACCCCCCCATCTTAATCAATCATTCAGAGGAAGAAGCAGAGTATGATTTTCAAGTCGATGGCGAAGAAGACTAGGGTCGTCACGCGCAAGTTTGCCAGTGGAGTGGATCTGCTTCCGCCGTCCGTTGCGTAGAATAAAGTGTGGCATTGCTGCTTCCCAGTAATGGCCACTGTGGTGTGATGTGTAGTGTTGTAAGGCCTCTGGCCACCTCAAAGACCTTTTATGTAAATTAAAAGGCTTGTAATGAGCTTTGGTAATAAATAAAGGTGTGACTCTGAAATGCCATTATGTGAGAATGTCCGTATCAGCGTCTGATCCAGGGACTGATACGGTGGATTCAATTACCTCTGAAAATGGGGTATGACAGAGTGGTATCAGAGCCATACTTGCCCGTAGGATGACCCTTAGCTTGGGAACGTGTGAGAGAGGAGTAGTATTTTATACAAACTACCTATAAAATTCTACTTCTCTATCTATGCTCTATTTATAAATTCTTTTCTCCAGTACTCACCTCTTTTCAAAATTTGTGTGTAGGTAGATGGAGGACCTTCGTGCAGAGCTAGCCCAGCTGGAGGAGTGCCGTGCACAGACTGCCCGCGTTCTTGAGGACACCGCCCAGATGTGGGACGAGGACGTTCGCAGGCTTCGCGAGACCCAGGCACAGCTTGCGGAGGTACAGGCACAGCTCACTGCGTCCCAGGACGAGGTCGCACGTTTGACCTCCAGACTTGAGTTTGTGAGGAGACTTTGGGAGGAGGACGCTCTGTACCTCATCCGAGAGGTGGACCGCTGCTACGTGAGGCTTCACGAGGTTGGAGCAGGACCCCGCCGCAGGATGACCCCGAGGATCGGAGGACCAGCACGTCACCTTCACTACGCTTGCCCGACGGACTCCGACCCCGACACTGAGCCGACTGGAGACTCCTGGACTTCTGGAGGTTCGGACCCGTCTGGAGGCGACTCAGGGTTAGGTTCTGACAGCCAGGGACACACTGACTCAGAGGACTCTGAGGATCTTATGGAGTGGGCCGCAGAGCTAGAGGCCGCACTCATGAGAGAGGAGTCCACTGAGGAGGACGGTTACGGAGTTGCCCCCACTGAGGAGTCAGTGGCGGAGAACTTCGTGGACCTTCCTGGAGACGACGACGAGGTGATGGGCGAGGAGCAGCCTGTCCAGACAGACGCCCCAGCAGAGCAGGAGCAGCCAGCACTGTACGACACCCCACCAGCACTGGACCTGTCAGAGAGACTTCCGACGCCGACCCCAGCGGACCCAGCGGACCCAGCACTGGAGGAGTACTACCGCCTGCTCAGCACGGACGAGCTAGTCCAGGACCCGTTCGACCTCTTCGAGGAGTGGCAGCAGGCTCAGGGTTTCCGAGCTTGAGGAGCGCTAGATAGGAGTAGCGCAGGAGCTTCGATAGTGTCTAGTCTCTAGTGCTAGGCGCTGTCTCGAGTAGTGTCGAGAGTCTAGAGTTAGGGTTGTCTCTGGTGGAGTCTTGTGTGATGAGAGTCGTGGTCTAGAACTCCCCTTTTGTGGTCGAGTCCTGTTGTAGCCTAGGCTGCGTCGAGTCCTTTTATGTATATAAATAAGAAAGGACTTTGGTATGTGTGATCGAACCTTGTTATTATGAATGCAGTGCTGTGTTGATGTAATGGTGCTGGATCTTCTGTTTGCGTGCGTGCAAGATTTCTGGAATTTCTCTTCCATTGATCTTGTTTTGTTGTGCCTCGTAGTTCGTAGATTCCGTGAGTGTCCCATCTCACCTTTCTGCTAAACCCGTTAAACAGATGCCTCCCAAAAGATCTGTCAGGCTACAACAACGCCGTGAACGTGAAGAACACAATGATGAGAACAACGCCCAGGATCAGGGAAATGGACGTGGAAGAGGCAGGAACACTGCCCCGCGTGGCAGAGGTAGAGGTAGAGGTGGAGGTAGAGTTGAGAATGACAATAACCAAGATCAACAGGAGGATGAAGTAAGTCAGAATCAGGAAGGATATGATGAGGTTGAAAATAACAATCAGAACAGAGGTGGAGGAAATCAGAACCGTGGTAGAGGTGGAAGAGGTGGTGGACGAGGTGGTAGAATACCAGGACCACCTGTCACCAATTTGGTGGAAGTAATGGATAATCAAACCCGTCTGATGGAGGTAATAGCTCAAGGACTGCTAGACCGTACTCCAGGTCCCCAGAGCAAGATGTCCGAATTTATGAGGCTCAGGCCCCCGACATTTGAGGGTACCGAGGAGGATCCTCTAGCAGCCGATGATTGGCTGAGGGATATCACCAAAAAGCTGCACTTGGTGAACGCGGATGACAGAGAGAAGGTGCTGTTAGCATCTCACCAGCTGAAAGGAGCAGCGAGTGAATGGTGGGATAACTACAGAGAAGGTGCAGAAAATGCAGATGCTACTACCTGGGAGGAATTCCAGGAGGAGTTCAGGAGGTATCACATCCCGGAGGGTGTGATTGAAATGAAGGCCGATGAATTCCGCTCACTCAAGCAGGGAGCAATGACAGTCAATCAATATATCAGGAAGTTCATGAAATTGGCTCGTTATGCTCCCGACGATGTCAACACCGACAAGAAGAAGCAGGATCGTTTCCGAAAGGGACTTAATCCTGGATTAAGAGTGCAGCTAGTCACACACATATATCCAGATTTCAACACTCTTATGAATCGAGCACTTCTTCTGGAAGATGCACGTTCCCACATTGAGCATGACAGGAAGCGCAAATTCACTGCGCAGAAGCTCAAGCAGCAGGAGAGGAATCAGAAGCTAAGAATCAACAACAGCTTTCAGAAACCAAAGTATCAACCAACAATGCAATACAGGACCTCAGCATCCAATCAGCAAAGCTCAGCACCATCGTACCGCAATCAGAGTTCGGGCAGTCAGCAGAAGAGCGGTTCCAGTGTCGCCCAGCCCAACAACAACGACAAGAGAACCTGCTTCCACTGCCGCGAGCCAGGCCATATGATTGCAAGATGCCCTTATCGGAACCAAAGCAATGCCCCAATGCAGCAGCATCAATCGAATAGCGCTAGAACTGCAGCATCGGGAAATGGACGTGGTGGACAGCAATCCTCGGGACAACCGCGAAGGAACAACCAAACCTTCGGCCGAGGCAAAGTCAACCACATTAATGCAGATGAAGTTGAGGATACTCCAGACGTTGTACTTGGTGAGTACCTCGTCAACTCAACTCTTGCAACCGTTCTGTTTGATTCTGGAGCTTCGCACTCATTCGTTTCATCGAAGTTTGTTGCTACAAATGGCTTGCCAACTGTTATGCTAAAACAACCCCTAATAATCCGGACTCCCGGGGCCGAGACCAAAAGTTATTTGGGATGCCCACGGGTTAAGATCCTTTTAAGTGGGGTAGAGTTCCTAGCGAACTTAGTAGTCCTAGAATCTCAGGGGATAGATGTCATACTCGGAATGGACTGGCTAAGTAAACACCGAGGCAACATAGCCTGTGACACCCGAAAGGTTACTCTAATAAACCACAAAGGAATCCAAGTGGTATGTGAACCAAAAAGGCCAAAAGATACACCAATGGTTCACCACATGGAAGCAAAGTCATTGGATGAAGTGCCAGTGGTCTGTGAATACCCAGATGTGTTTCCAGAAGAGCTACCAGGCATGCCACCTGACAGAGATATAGAATTCATCATTGACCTAATCCCCGGAACTTCTCCAATAGCAAAGAGACCATATCGAATGGCAGCTAATGAGTTAGCAGAGTTGAAGGCACAAATAGCAGAATTGCAGAAGAAGGGCTTTATTAGGCCAAGTTCGTCACCATGGGGATCACCAGTCCTCTTTGTCAAAAAGAAAGACGGCAGTCTTAGATTGTGCATAGACTACCGATCTCTCAATGAAGTCACCATTAAGAATAAGTACCCTTTGCCCAGGATCGATGATTTATTTGATCAATTAAAAGGAGCCAAGTATTTCTCCAAAATTGATTTAAGATCTGGGTACTATCAATTGAAGATTAGAGAAGGAGACATCCTTAAGACAGCTTTTGTTACCAGATATGGACAGTATGAGTTCACCGTGATGCCATTCGGACTCACAAATGCACCTGCATACTTCATGAATCTGATGAACAAAGTATTTATGGAAGAGTTAGATCGATTTGTCGTTGTCTTTATTGACGACATTCTGATCTACTCTAAGAGTGCCGAAGAGCACGAGGAACATTTGAGAATAGTTCTGGAAAGGTTGAGAGCACATCAACTGTATGCCAAATTCAGTAAATGTGAATTTTGGCTAAACAGAGTGGCTTTCCTTGGACATATCTTGACTGAAGAAGGAGTGTCAATCGACCCCTCCAAGGTTGAAGCAGTCACCAATTGGAAGCAACCAACCAATGTGACAGAGGTCAGAAGCTTCCTTGGCTTGGCAGGCTATTACCGCCGATTTATCGAAGGATTTTCCAAGGTAGCCAGGCCTATGACAGCCTTGACCCAGAAAGGCAAGGAATTTAAGTGGACAGATGCTTGCGAAAGAAGTTTTCAAGAACTAAAGAAAAGATTGACAACAGCCCCTGTGCTGACTTTGCCAGATATCCACCGTGACTTTGTCGTGTATTGCGATGCGTCACGGCAGGGATTAGGATGCGTCCTAATGCAAGATGGACGAGTGGTAGCATATGCCTCAAGACAATTGAAGACACATGAGCAGAACTACCCTACTCATGACTTGGAGTTAGCAGCTGTCGTCCATGCGCTCAAGATCTGGAGACACTATCTAATTGGAAATAAGTGTGAGATATACACGGATCACAAAAGCCTAAAGTATATCTTCACCCAGTCAGACCTAAACCTCAGGCAACGAAGATGGCTGGAATTAATCAAGGATTACAACCTGGAGATACATTACCATCCAGGAAAAGCTAATGTGGTGGCAGATGCGCTGAGTCGCAAGGTGCCCCGTCATCGCGTTAGAACATCCAAACGGATGCCTGAGTTACAAGCAGAGATGGAAAAGCTAAACCTACATATCGCCCAACCTGGTCAGTTGAATGCACTGTGTGTAGAACCAACACTGGAAAGCCAATTACGCACAGCTCAAGAGACAGATAAGGAAATACAGGAGCTTAAGAAAAAGACAGAAGAGGACAAAGCCCCCGGATTTCGAGTAGACAACCAGGGAACCCTGTGGTACAAGGATCGAATCTGCGTACCAAGTATGGGTGGATATCGACAACTCATCCTTGATGAAGCACATAACTCTGCCTACTCCATCCATCCTGGAAGTACCAAGATGTACTTGGATTTGAAACAGAAATACTGGTGGACTGGCATGAAGAAAGATATCGCAGAATTTATAGCCAGATGTGACGTGTGTCAGAGAGTGAAGGCAGAACACCAGAGACCCGCAGGACTGCTACAACCACTGCATGTTCCAGTATGGAAGTGGGACGAAATTAGCATGGACTTTATTGTGGGACTGCCCAGAACCCAGAAGGGAAATGACTCGATATGGGTCATAGTAGACCGTTTGACCAAGGTTGCTCATTTCATACCAGTGAAGACGGCTTACAGAGGAGACAAATATGCTCAGCTCTATGTAGATAACATCCTTAAACTACATGGAGTTCCGAGCAGAATAGTATCTGACCGAGGCTCACAGTTCACCTCAAGATTTTGGAAGAGCTTACATGGTTTGCTAAAAACCAAGTTGGATTATAGCTCTGCCTATCATCCTCAAACTGATGGACAGACAGAAAGAGTGAACCAAATTCTGGAAGATATGTTGAGAGCTTGCGTCCTAGTCTATGGAAAAGATTGGGAAAAGAGTTTGGCCTTCGCAGAGTTTTCATACAACAATAGCTACCAAACAAGCCTGCAAATGTCACCATTTGAGGCATTGTATGGTAGGAAATGCAGAACCCCACTAATGTGGTCAGAAGTAGGAGAAAGATCGCTTTTTGGATCTGCCATTATTAAGGATGCCGAAGAAAAGGTGGCACTAATCAGAGAAAACTTGAAAGCAGCCCAGAGCAGGCAGAAGAGCTACGCAGACACAAGGCGTAGAGAGTTGAGCTTCGAAAAAGGAGATTATGTGTATCTCAAGGTATCGCCAATTCGAGGTACACGAAGATTTCAAATTAAGGGAAAGTTAGCCCCAAGGTACATCGGACCATTCAAGATACTTGAGAGGATCGGAAAAGTGGCATATCGTCTCGAACTCCCTGAGGAGATGTCCGACGTACACAATGTCTTCCATGTATCACAACTAAAGAAATGTCTGAGGGTTCCAGAAGAAGTAATACCCCCTGAAGTAATGGACCTTCAGCCCGATCTCCGATATCAGGAAAGACCTATAAAGATATTGGATGTTGCTACCCGACTAACAAGAAGGAATGCCATAAAATTTTGCCGAGTGCAATGGAGCAATCACACTGAGGCAGAGGCCACATGGGAACGAGAAGATGACCTTAGGAGAGAGTTCCCGTACCTGTTCGATAGCGAGTCGGAATCTCGAGGACGAGATTCTGTTTAAGTGGGGTAGGTCTGTAGCACCCGCAATTTTGGACCATGGCGATAAACCCTAAAATTTGGATTTTCAAAATTTTCAAACTTAAAATAATTGACTAGACTCAATTAGGGCTCAATTAAAATTTTCTCGAAATAAAAACCATGCATGAAACACTCATATGCATATTTGCCTCTCTCTTGCCTTTATTTTAATTGTTTGAGTGTGTGTTGAAAACCTATTTCAAATTTGAATTCAAATCCCTTTGAATTTCTCCCAAATTCCAAACCCAGAAAAAGTTAAAGCATTTCCTAGCTTATTGGGCCGCCTCTCCCTTTTCCCCGCGCCCGGCCCACTTCTCCTCTCCCTCTTCCTCCCGCGCCAGGCCGCTGGGCCGTCCGCGCGTCGCGGCCCAGCAGGCGTCCGGCCCGCCTGCAGCCGCGAGAGGCTGACGAGTGGGGCCAGCCCCATCGTCAACCTCGCGCCGCCGCCGCCGCCCGACCGGCCGGCGTGAGGCACGGGCATTACTGCCCCGCCGCCGTGCTCCCTCTCCTCTCTCCCATGCAGCGCACGCGTCGCTCTCCCCTCTCCCCTGTCCGGACCCCTCACCTCCTTTCCCCGCCGTAACCCTAGCCCGCCATTAAACCCGGCGAACTCGAGCTCCACGCTGCGGTAGCGTGGAAGCAACGCGCCGCTCTTCACGTCGCGCCCGGGGCCCCTCCTCTTCTTCGCGCCGCGTGGCTACGTCTCATCCCCGTCCCCCACTCCCGCGCCGCGCGCACCTCGAGCGCCGGCGAAAATATCCCGACGAGCTCGGGATATTTTCCGGCCAGCCACCGCCCTTGCGCGGCTTTAAAAGGGCGCCCGACCTTTCCTTTCCCTCCCGCTGCCATTTCTTCTCCTCGCTCTCCCCCTCCACGCCACCGAGCCCAACTTCCCCTCTCTCTTCTCCAACTCCGACGAGCAATTCCGCCGCCTCCCAACGCTCTCCGCTCCCACCGGACCCAAGGTGAGCTTTCCCATTTCCCGCTCCCTCCTTTGCGCCCCTCTTCGTCCTACTCGCGTCCTCGGGACTAGCCCGCGCCGCGAGCCGTTGCTCCGCCGCCCCTCTCCTTCTTCTCCGGCCGCCGTGGAGCGCTCCCCGGCCAGGCCGAGCCCGCTCGCAGCTTCCACGCGCTCCTGCGCACGCGCACGGGTGCTCAAACTCGCACCACGCGCACGCGCGCGCATCTTCTTTGCGCACACCGACGCGCTGCCGAACTCCGGCAAGCCCGCGCCGCCGTCCCGGCCATCGCGCACGACACCATGCTCCCCCATCACCTTCCTCGTCACGCGTAGATGGTCGGCACGCCTCTCCCCGTCGCTCTAGGACCCCATGGTGCACGCCGGCGAGCTTCCCGGCGAGGACCGCCGCTTTTCCCCCGCCTCCGCCGCGTCGGAGCCGCCGTGCTGCGTCGAGTCCGCGTGGCGTCCGCGTGGCGGCCACGTCGGCGCCGCGTCGGCACGCCCCACCGCGTGGCGTGCACACGTGGTGCACGCGGCCCACGTGCACCGCACACACACGCGGTTCGGTCCACGCTTCTGTGGACCGAGTCCACCAAACAGTAGCCCCCGGGGCCCCCGGCCCCAGCTGGCCCACATGTCAGCCGCTGACACGCACCCAAAAACGCTGGGTACACACACTCAGTGTACCCAGAATCCTATTTCAGAGTCCAAATAAATTCCGAAAAATTCCCAAAAATATCCAAAAATTCCCAAAATCATTTCTAACCTTTTTCCAACCCTTGTACACCTCTGGAAAATTAGGGTGGAGATTATACTTAATTAAAGTTAATCTACCCCTAATTTAATCCTTTTCCCCTAATTTCAAATATTCATATCTTTGTCGTTTTAACTCCGAATTCGATAATTCTTGCACCATTATTCATCTAAAATCCTCCTCTACCATATTCCATCAAAACCATATTTAGTGGTGTATTTTATTTTATTTATTTTATTTTAATGATTGTTTAATTGAGTGTTAAGCGGTAGATTTAGCATTTCTTTTATTTAATCGCTAGGTGATCAAGTCTTCGCAACTACTAATCAAGATTATCATTGAGGATTAATGGGGTTGTTTGGCCCTGGGGGAGACAAAGTCCATCCCGCCAGTTCCCACATTTTAATGCTGGCAGGAAACCAGCTCACGGTTCCACACCGGAGTATTCCAAAAACACACCAAGGGATTAACTCACACCATTATACTAATCATTGTGTGGCACAAGCGGTCGCGTTGTCCAAAACCGTGGAACACGGCTATCATGATAGATTTTATACTCTGCAGAGGTTGTACACGTTTCCCCACACGGTACACCAGTCCTCCCCACCGTCATAGGTTGGGCTGGTATACTAATGGTCCCGTACCTACTTGGTGTCACCGCGGCACCACCACGGAAATATTCCAACCAGGGGCGTCACAATATCATCATCATCATGTAGAAAGGCCTGAAATAACACCATATGCCGGACCACGACGCTCACTGCTTCGGGTCTTCTCCTGGCTTTCGTCGCAATCTTCTGCCCTCCAGGTGGGTACCGGGTGAACACTATAGTAGGGTGTGGTTCCAAACCTCTCCCATTCAAGGCATGTGGTTGTACGAGGGGTGCTAGGCTAGGCGGCACATGAACCGGTCCTTATACGACCGAAGCAAGCATCTCCAATAGCTATCCTCAAAGGAGGACTCGCATCCCAGAGATAGCCCTCCCCACTGAGGACTACCTCGCTTGCTCCCGTCAAAGAGTATCCCCACTATGGGTTGCACAAAATATCACTAATAGGTTACCATCCCACATTTCATATTCACACACACTCCACCAATCACACACGCATTTAACACAAAAAAAGCATGTATAGCATGATTAATTAAGTACGCATGGTAATAAGTCCTAAGCAGTATAGCATATCAACATATCATTAAAGAATTAATGATAGTGAATCCTAGGGCTAACAAGGCAGTGGATAAACAATTGACAAGGCATGGCAAACATCAATATAGGGTCATCTAGCATTTAAAGCATATTTCAATATCATGCACAGTTATTTCCAAAGCAGGCTCTATATAGGACTTTTTGCAAACATAGGATCAACATGATCAAAGGGGTTAGAACTTGCCTTCACCAAAGTCTTCTTCTTCTAAGTCCTCGTAATCCGGATCCTCGTTTCCTTCCTCAAAAGCTTGATCCTCTAATGAAGAGCAAATAGACGACGATCGAATTAATCTAACGATCAAACAATTTAAGCTAACAAGCAATTAAATCCAAATAAAGGTCAAACAGTGGGAATCAGTGGATAGCTCTGGTTCCAACAGATAGATCATGATATTTGATGAATTTTGGCGAAAGATTCATCAAATTTGGAGTTAAAATGAAGGAGATATGGATTTTACAAATTTGCATGAAAGGATTAATTAGGATTTAGGCTAAATAATTAGCCAAATGATAAATCCTAATTATTCAGAGGTAAACAAGAGTTGTAAAATACTCAGGAAATACTCTAGTATTTACAGGGATTTTATGGAATTTTTCTACTGAAGAAAAAGGCTCGGAACAAGGTTCTGTGTACGCTCTGCGTGTAGACATAGCAATTTCATAGGCGCTTGTGAGACCGACAGGTGAGTCCGCAGAGGCGGGTCCGCTGTGGTCTACTGTACCGTGGACTTGGTCCACTTGGGCTGTGCACCGGAGAGGTTTGTGAGGGTGGTCCACGGTGCGCCGATCCCGTGGACCGGTGCTGACTGGGCGAGGACGACCGGGTCGTCGCGGGCCCAGTTGCCGACATGGCGCGCCACGTCGGACGGCGGCGCGGCACGGTCAAACGCGCCGGAGGGGTGGTGCGCGCGGCGGCGCGTCGCCGGGAAACTCGCCGGCGACGGCTACAAGGCACGTTTTGCGAAACGGAGCGCACCTACAAGCTCTACGCGCGACGGCGAACCTAGCGGCGCTACGTGGTGACGCGGAGGGTGGCTGCAGCGGCGGCGCGCGCTCGCCGGAGTGCGGCGGCGCGGCGATGAATGAGGTGCAGCGCTCGCGAGAGTGTCTCTCTCACGCGCGCGTGTTGTCACTCGCGTGCACGCGTCCGCGCAGAGTGCAGCGCGCCCCTTGGCGTGACGAAGCACAGCCGGGAGGCCTGCCGGCGACGAAGTCGCGCGGCGCAGTCACCGGAGCTCGGTGCGAGGGGGGTGAACAAGCGCGAAGGGCAAAATTGAAAGGTGCAAAAGAACCAGGAGAGGATGGGGGTGCTCACGGTGGGCTTGATGGAGCCGGGGGTGGCCGGAGACGCGGCGTTGACGTGTGCACGGTGGCCGGAACCCTAGCTCCCGGCGAACTCCATGTTCCTCGCCCCAACTGCAGAAATGGCAGGCAGGAGAGGGTTAGGGAGTTGCTGAGGAGGCCGGAGGAAGAATAAAAGGGGAGCGGGGCCGACTGGTTGGCCGTGGAGGGCTCGTCGGAGTAGCTGCCGGACTTGAGGACGACGAAGGGGAAAAACGGAGAACTCGAGCTCGGGGCGAGTGGAAATGAAGGAGGAGTGCGGGAGAGGCTTGTGTGTGAAGGAGAGGAGGTCCTCCTCTTATAGTCGAGGCCGGAAGGGAAGCTTCGCGGCAACGGCTCCTCGCCGGAGTAATGGCGCGCCTGCGGTGAAGGACGGAGAGCAGCGTACGAAGGCACGGCGTGGCACTCTCGTCCAATAGCGGCCAAGATGCCCTGTTCGCCGGCGAATAGTGGCGCGGGCGCGTTTAAGGCGCCGCGCGCGCATGCGCTGGCGTCCGCGCCACCGTACTACGGCGGCGAGCAGTGCTCGGTCCGTCGGTCCGAGGAGGGTGACGACGGTGGGTCCCGCTTGTCAGTGAAAGCGATGGGGAGGCGGGCTGGTGTGGCTTGGGCCAAGCGAGTGGGCTAGCGCGGCGAGGTTGGGCCAGTTGGGCCGTGCGGTTCGCGGGGAAAGAAGGGAGAAGGAAAGAGAGGAAGTGGGCCGGGGGAAGAAGGAAAGGGAGGAGGCCGGCCCGGGAGGGGAAAATTGATTTGAACTTTTCCCAGAGTTTGATTTGGTTCCAATTTGAATGGAATTCAAATTTGCCAAAGGAACAAAACCAACTGAACACATAAATAAAAACAGAAATTTCCAAATATGCACATGGTGGGGTTTGATGCACATTTAAAATTCGAAAATTCAAAATCGGTGTGAAATTACCATACTAGTTTGTTTGCATTTGTTCTAATTCAAAAAGTTTAAATTTTTAGTGAGATTTATAATATGGAAAAACACAGGGTGTTACAAACCTACCCCACTTAAACAGAATCTCGGCCTCGAGATTCAAGCTCTTCCTCAAAGAGATAGGGGAACTCCTTTTTGAGATCATCTTCACGTTCCCATGTAGCTTCTGCTTCCGTGTGATTACTCCATTGCACTCGGCAAAACCGTATGGCATTCCGTCTTGTTAACCGAGTGGCAACCTCCAAAATCTTGATAGGCATCTCTTGATAACGGAGATCCGGTTGTAGATCCACTACTTCCGGTGGTACTATTTCTTCTGGAACTCGCAGACATTTCTTTAGCTGTGAAACATGGAACACATTATGTATGTCCGACATCTCTTCAGGGAGCTCGAGGCGGTAAGCCACTGCTCCTATCTTCTTGAGTACCTTGAAGGGTCCGATATATCTTGGTGCTAACTTTCCTCGGACTTTGAACCTTCTGGTACCTCGTATTGGTGATACCTTGAGATATACATAGTCTCCTTCTTCGAAGCTTAGATCTCTGCGTCTGGTGTCTGCATAGCTCTTCTGCCTGCTCTGGGCTGCTTTCAAATTCTCTCTGATCAGAGCTACTTTCTCTTCGGCATCTCGGATGAGTGCCGGGCCAAAGAAAGATCGCTCTCCAACCTCTGACCACATCAGCGGGGTTCTGCACTTCCTGCCATACAGGGCTTCAAAAGGCGACATCTGCAGGCTGGCCTGGTAACTATTGTTGTAAGAGAATTCTGCGAAGGAAAGACTTTTCTCCCAGTCCTTTCCGTGAGCTAGTACACATGCTCTCAACATATCTTCCAGGATTTGGTTGACTCTCTCGGTCTGACCATCGGTCTGGGGATGAAAGGCTGAGCTATAATCCAGTCTGGTGTTCAGCAACCCATGAAGGCTTTTCCAGAACTTTGAGGTGAACTGTGACCCTCGGTCAGATATTATTCTGCTAGGAACTCCGTGTAACTTGAGTATGTGATCCACATACAACTGAGCATACTTGTCTCCACTATAGACTGTCTTTACAGGTATGAAGTGCGCAACCTTTGTCAGACGGTCTACTATGACCCATATCGAGTCATTCCCCTTCTGGGTACGGGGTAACCCCACAATGAAGTCCATGCTGATTTCATCCCATTTCCATACGGGAACATGTAGGGGTTGCAATAGTCCTGCGGGTCTCTGATGTTCTGCTTTGACTCTGCTGCAGATATCACATCGAGCAACAAATTCTGCTATATCTCTTTTCATTCCAGTCCACCAGTACTTCTGTTTCAGATCCACATACATCTTGGTACTTCCTGGGTGGATGGAGTAAGCGGAGTTGTGAGCTTCATCCATGATAAGCTGCCGATATCCACCATTCTTGGGTACACAGATTCGATCCTTGTACCACAAGGTGCCTTGATCATCAACTCTAAAACCAGGGGCTTTATCTTCCCCTGTTTTAACCTTGTGGTCAAGTATTCCCTCATCGTCCACTTGGGCTGTTCGGATTTGGTCTTCCAAGGTTGGCTTCACACATAGAGTCTCTTCCTCACTCGACCGTGTGAAGTGCAGGTTTAGCTGCTTGAACTCTGCCAGTAACTCAGGTCTCTTCTTATGCAACTTGATACTATTGCAATGAGCTTTGCGACTAAGTGCATCTGCAACCACATTGGCCTTTCCGGGGTGGTACTGTATATCCAAGTTGTAGTCCTTGATCAATTCCAACCATCTCCTCTGCCTGAGATTAAGGTCTGACTGAGTGAAGATATATTTCAAACTCTTGTGGTCTGTGAAGATCTCACACTTATTTCCTATCAGATAGTGCCTCCAGATCTTCAGAGCATGGACAACAGCTGCTAACTCCAGGTCATGTGTTGGGTAGTTCTGCTCATGAACTTTTAGTTGTCTTGACGCGTAAGCCACAACTCGACCATCTTGCATTAAAACACAACCCAAACCTTGTCGAGATGCGTCGCAGTATACGACAAAGTCTCGATGAATATCAGGTAGGGTTAGCACTGGGGCTGTTGTCAACCTTCTCTTCAACTCTTGGAAACTCTTCTCACAAGCTTCTGTCCACTTGAATTCTTTTCCTTTCTGAGTCAGAGCAGTCATTGGTCTGGCTAACTTAGAGAATCCTTCTATGAATCTGCGGTAGTAACCTGCCAACCCAAGAAAACTTCTGATTTCTGTCACATTGATCGGTTGCTTCCATTCTGTCACTGCTTCAACCTTGGCTGGGTCTACTGCTACTCCTTCCGCTGTCAGGATATGACCAAGGAAAGCTACTTCTTTCAACCAAAACTCACATTTGCTGAACTTGGCATAGAGCTCATGTGCTCTTAACTTCTCAAGCACAATCCTCAGATGTTGCTCGTGTTCCTCTGCGCTCTTAGAGTAGATCAAGATGTCATCAATGAAGACCACGACAAACTTGTCTAGCTCTTCCATGAATACCTTGTTCATCAGATTCATGAAGTAGGCCGGAGCATTGGTGAGTCCAAAGGGCATCAGTGTAAACTCATACTGTCCATAACGGGTGACAAAAGCTGTCTTGAGTATATCTCCTTCTCGAATCTTCAGCTGGTAGTACCCTGATCTCAGGTCAATTTTGGAGAAAAACTTGGCACCCTTTAACTGATCAAACAAATCATCGATCCTGGGCAGTGGATACTTGTTCTTGATAGTAACTTCATTGAGTGAACGGTAATCAATGCACATCCTCATACTACCGTCCTTGTTCTTGACAAAGAGAACAGGTGATCCCCACGGGGAAGAACTGGGCCTTATGAACCCTTTCTCTAGCAATTCAGCTATTTGCTTTTTCAACTCTGCCAGTTCGTTGGCTGCCATTCGGTAGGGTCTCTTGGCTATTGGTGGAGTTCCAGGGATCAGTTCAATTCATATTGAGAATCTGGAAAACCTTAAAAATAAGAATTTAGAGTTCAAATGTGATAATAAAATAATAATGTTCGAGTTCTAAATTATCAACTAGCATTGCTAGATAAAAAAAATACACAAACAAATCTGAATCCAGCTATACCGCATCCTGTGTCTTGGACAACCTCTTCATAATGGGGATCAAAGATTCCATGAAGCGAATGTTGTTTAGTGTTGTAGTTTGCCTGTTCTTGTCTTGCTCATCCTGGCCGCCATGACTTGCCCCGCTGTCTCCCCTGCTCTTTTCCCCATCGTGGTTTGAGGATCGTGGATGCCTTCTTAACTCGTGGAGACCTAGACCGCGTTTCGATTACATTCGGAAGCCATGGATGGTATTCTTATTTTTATTTAAGCGAAAAAAGACGTACCTTCGTGTGGGACTGGGTTAGTTTTGATATACTCCACGAAACAGGTACATTCACCAGGGACACTGGGACAGGGAGAGTTCACTTTTACTTTTTACACAGATATATGTCCTCAAATAATTAAGACTACCAATTTTTCATGACCATGCCTGATGCGTCCATGCCACCACTCCTCCGTTAAACACAATGCTGATCGGCGCCACATGCCGGCCACCAGGGCCCGCCTCAGCTTCGCCTCCGGCCTCAACGTCGAAGGGGCACATCGTCTGTCCATTACTAGTGCAGCGGTGGGAAAGCGCTGTGGTTGCCCGGCTGCTGGAGTCCGAGGCGAGGCTGCGGGTTGGAAGTTTCAGAACAGAGACGACAGGCTGCGTGTGGCACCTGTCGCACCTTGTAGTTATACTAGCTTTTTGCTTGCCGTGCTACACACTAAAACTGCAAAAATATCCGCTCTTAATTGGAGACTAGTATACATCGAATACTCCCTCCGTAATTTTTTTCTATTGGACACCATTGACTTGTTCTTTAAACTTTGATCAACAATATGTATTTAATTAATAAAATCTTTAGAGTGAAATGACTCACTAGATACATCACCAAAAGTACCTTAATGTTAACTGATATATTTATCTATTTGCACAAATATTTATATAAAAGATGAATTAAACAAACAAAAAAATCGACGGTGTTAAATATTTAAGAAAGAAAGAGTGTATTAGAAAATATTACACGATTTTATCAGAGATCGAAATTTGTTTCTGTTTGTGATATATATACATAGACACAGAAAACAAATGAATATGAAAATAACATTTAGAGGTCCGGGCCTGTTCATTTGAAGGAAACAGTTACTACAGATGAGGATTTGATGCAGCCTGAGGCCAGAGCTTGTTCAACAATAATTAAGGAAAAGAAAAGAAAGACAAAAGAAATAACAAGGGGCTGGCAGTCGTGGCAAACCGATAACGGAAAGAACAACTAGAACTGAAATTACAGTGAATCTATGTTCAGAAAACTGGAAAGCCTTAAAAATAAGAATTTAAAGTTATAAATATGGTACGAAATATTATTACAGTTCCAAATATGAAACTCGAAAATCCACTTAAAGAGCCTGAATGCAGTGGATTGATGGCTGAATCATCAACTACTATTGCTAGGGAAAACAAAATGAACGCAAAAGAATCTGAATGTAGCTATACTACATCTTGTGTCTTTGACAACTTCTCCAAAATGGGGATCAAGGATTCCATGAAGCGAATGGTGTTTAGTGCTGTCATTTGCCCGTTCTTCCTGTCTTGCTCATTGTCAGGCTTTCCTGATATGCGATTACAACGGCCATCCTCATCTGGGCCGAGCTCGCCCACGATGCTCCCAGGTGACACCAACGTTGGCCTGTACCCCCAACACAACGCATAACCTGACACCTTTGGCACCGAGTGGGGCGATAGGTTTTCCTTCAACAACTTCTCGGTTGCAACATCGTATGAAAAGTGATTGCTCTTGCCGCTGGCGTAGTTATGCAGATATAGGAGAAGCGCTCCGTTGTAGTTCCAAACAACTCTGGTTAGCGAAACACTAAAGCCGTTCTCCGCTTTGAAGACCCACCTTTGCTCCCACAGGTGATCCTCCGTAAGCAGCCACAAGGTTATGTTGCTGCTATTGTTCTTCACAAAGCATGGCCGGTCAGACATCTGCACCAGCTTGAATGGTACTGGATTCTGAAAACTGCAGCGTTTGCTGCCAGCTGGCATGGCAATCCTGGTAACCTCCTCATCGTCGACGTTGAAAGCGATGATCACTGAGTTTTCGAAAGGAAAATAAATTGTGCCGTTGATGTAAAGTGACTCCTGACTTATTTCTGTACACATATCTCGCCGCAACAAGGCGACCCGACGTGGTTGCTCCCTGACGGTGCCGAGAGTGTAGACAAACAACTCTTTCGAATACGCCAGTACGGGAGGATTTCGAAATCGTCCCAGCTGCTGCCAGAGTAACAAGAGTAGCTTGTAGGATTTGGTCCTCCGGCCGTAACCCAATCCCAATACGCTCATCACGTAATCACCTGGACCCAAGCACCATCTTTGTCGACTTTGGTTAAGGCTTCTCGTCAACGTATCAGGGATGGTCACTTCCTTCTCATCGTCTGCGACGGCCGGGTTCCAAAGGACGCACGTCGTCGGAGGAACCGTCTGACGGGCAAACAGCAAGATGCCGTTGCATGTGTTGACGTACTTCATGTCGAGGTACCTGTCATGGGGAAGCGTGCGCATCGGAGCGTTGCTTCTCTTGAGGCCGCCACCAGCGACATGGAAGCTGTGGATCCGGCCGATGGGCTTGTAGTCGTTGCCCCTCCATGTCGGAGCTGTCAGGACGTAGGCAATATGCGGATGAGGCAGTGGCGCCGGTGGGCTGAGGCGGAAGTGCAGGCTCCTGAACTCCGGGCTGCAGATCAGGCGGTGGTGGTGCTTCGAGAGCACCATGGACGCCACCGCCGTCCGGGTCGGCAGCCGGACGAAGATGTTGTCGAGGACGTCATTGCAGATGGCTGCTCCTGGCGCATCGTCATCGTTGCTTTTCCTCTTCCTCTTCCTGGCCGCGATGTCTTGCCCCGCTGTCTTCCGTGCCCTCTTCCCCATCGTGGCGGCAGGTCTTGGTTTGAGGACTGTGGATGGCTTGATGCCTTGTTTTCGTGGAGACCTATAACAAATCTTAAATAAGATATGCTTCGAGAGCACCATGGACGCGACCGCCGCGCGGGTCGGCAGCCGGGCAAAGATGTTGTCGGGGACGTCGACGTCTCTCTTTCTCTTCTTGCTGGCGGCTGGGGGCACCGTCCCTTGCCCCACGGTCGCAGATGGCTGCTCCGGGCGCGTGGTGGTTGCTCTTCCTCTTCTTGGTCGTGTCGCCGCCTCTGCTTGCCCCACGGTCCTGCGAGGTCTCTTCCCCACCGTGCCGTGTCGTCGTTGGAGGCTCGTGGATGTTATATTCGTGGAGTATATCCGGAAGTATTGTTTTTTTTATCACTCCGTATAAGGAGAAGACGTCGTATTCATAGCAAGGAACTTCAAAAGATCCGAAATTGACGCGTGTGGGACATGGTTTGTTTTGATACTCCAAGAAACATATGTACGTGCACTAGAGAGAATTCACTTTAACGTATCTTCAAATAATCAGGGCTACCAATTTTTCACCACCATGCCTGAACACAGCGCCGCCCCTGCCTGTGGTTTCATGAGAGAGCGAGAAGGCGTTGTCATAGGATCCATCATCGCAATCGTGAATTTCCAGGTGAAAAATAAACCCGAGCTTGGATGGGCGACGATGTCCATGACTCCTGCAGCTATTGGCAACTATTCGTCTTGCCGTCCAGCAATCTCTGGTCGCACGATTCTCCTTTTCGTCAAGAGATGTTGTTCATCAGTGGATTGATGGATACTGGAGTGTTGTCTTATCCCCAATGTGGGGATGAATGCACATAAGGAGTGTACCGTACTCAAGAAACTACGCCGGAGGACAATAAAAGCTGTGCATAGGAGTCATTTTCATTTTGTTTTGTTTTTTTTTTTTCATCAATGTATCGGTTGTGTACTTCTGATGATGGTCAATTTTTATCGGTGCTTGTATTTGGCTTTCCTGAAAACAAATGTTGGTATCAATAAGGCCCTATTGATAATATTCTCATTATCAAAAAAATGAGTTCATGAAACGGACACATAATGGCCTCAACTGACGGAGACACAATTCAGGGGGCAGAGAAGCCACAGCAACCGCTAAACAAGTAAAAATGATCAATAATGTGCATTAGTTCAGTCACAGCTTTGAGTATTAACTGAGTTAAGACCAAACCACATTGCGGCCATCATGGCATATAATATGTCGAAACAACATTTCGAAATTACAACGAATTAATATTCATAAACTGGAAAACCTTTTTTTCGACGAAGCTACGGGGGGCCAGGAGCCCACCTGAATTTTATTCAAACTGTCGAAAGAGTCATGGGACTCGGTATAATTGCGGCCACAAGGGCCGGGTGGGGCAGCAAGGGGGTGGAGGTGAGGTACATGGGGGGTCACGTTACATCAAAAAGGAATTTGCACCAGTTGATGAGCTCCCGGCTCATCGACTAGTGTTGATGTTGAGGCAACACTAAAATAAGATTTTAGAGTTATGTGATAAAAACATTTAACTTGAAGTTCTAATATATCAACTACTGTTGCTACTTGCTAGGGAAAATGAAATGAGCACAGGCTAATCTGAATCTAGCTATACTGCACCTTGTGTCAACTTCTCCATAATGGGGATCAACGACTCCATGAAGCGAATGATGTCTAGTGTTGTCGTCTGCCCGTTTTTCTTGTCTTGCTCATTGACAGGCTTCAGGACCTCCGCCATATCCGCCGTGCGATTGCCACGCCGCCGTTCCGCGTTTTGCCCATCCTCACCCACGATGCTCCCAGGTGACACCAACGTTGGTCTATATCCCCAACACAACCCATAATCTGGCGTCAAGTGGCGCGATTGGTTTTCCTTCAGCAACCATTGCTTGTATTCAGCCTCGTACGAAGAGAGCTTGCTGTTAGGGCGGGCACTTTATACGGGTACAGGAATAGCCCACCATCACAGTTCCAAACAACTTTGATTGGCCGATAACTAAGGTAGCTGTCCAATATGAAAGCACACCTTTGCTCCCATAGGTGATCCTAAGTAAGCAGCCACAGGGTTATGTTGCCGCGATTGTTCTTCAGCAAGCACGGCCGGTCACACATCTGTACGAGCTCGAATATTGATACTCGATTCTCAAAACCGTCGGGCTTGCTACCAGCTGGCACGACAATCCTGGTAACCTCCTCATCATCTACGTTGAAAGTGAGGATCCCTGAGTTTTCGAAAGGTAAATAAATTGTGCCGTTGATGTAAAGTGACTCCTGACTTATTTCTTTACGCAAATCCTGTGTCAACAAAGTGACTCGACGTGGTTGCTCCCTGACGGTGCCGAGAGTGTAGACCAACAACTCTTTAGAATACGCCAATGTTGGTGGATCGACAAGATTTTGAAATAGTCCCAGCTTCTGCCAGAGTAATAAGAGTAGCTTGTAGGCTTTGGTCCTCGGGCCGTAACCCAAACCCAATATGCTCATCACGTAATCACCTGGACCCAAGCACTATCTTTGTCGACTTTGGTTAAGGCTTCTCGTCAACGTATCAGGGATGGTTACTTCCTTCTCATAGTCTGGGACGGCCGGGTTCCAAAGGACGCACGACGTCGGAGGAACCGTCTGACGGGCAAATAGCAAGATGCCGTTGCATGTGTTGACGTACTTCATGTCGAAGTACCTCTCATCGGCAAGTGTTCGCATCGGGGCGTTGTTGCTCCTGAGCCCGCCGCCGGCGACATGAAAGCTGTGGAATCCGCCGTCGACGAGCCTGTAATCGCACTTGACCGGAGTTGTCACGACATAAGCAATGTGAGGATGAGGCAGCGGCGCCGGTGGGCTGAGGCGGAAGTGCAGGCTCCTGAACTCCGGGCTGCAGATCAGACGGTGGTGGTGCTTTGAGAGCACCGTGGATGATACCGCCGCGCGGGTTGGCAGCCGGACCAAGATGTTGTCGAGGATGTCGTCGCAGATGCCTGCTCCTGGCGCATCGCCATCGGTGCTCTTCCTTTTCCTCTTCCTGGCAGCCATGTCTTGCCCCGCTGTCTTCTGTGCCCTCTTCCCCATCGTGGCGGCAGGCCGTGGTTTATGGACTGTGGATGGCTTGATGGCTTGTTTTCGTGGAGACCTATAACAAGTCTGAAATAAGATATGCTTCGAGAGCACCATGGACGAGGCCGTGCGGGCAGGCAGCCGGGCAAATATGTTGTCGCCGACGTCGTCGCAGATGGCTGCTCCTTGCGCGTCGTCGTCGTCGTTGCCCTTTCTCTTCTTGGTGGCGGCTGGGGGCGCCGTCCCTTGCCCCACGGTCTTCCGTGCCCTCTTCCCCATCGTGGCGGTGTCATACCCCAATTTCTGGAGCATGTTGTGCATCATGTACCAGTCCCTGGATCAGTAGCTGGTACGCACAAGAACACAGATATGGTAATCAAAAGCATACTTCGTATAGGTAAATATTATAATACCTGAGATATCACCTTTAGTGGCGGTTCGACAAGGATACAGAACTATCCAAGTCCGTCCGACCGACTATTGGTGAAGCAGACAATCAGCGGAAACACGGCCCAAGCCTACAGGCAGACTTGAGTGCGAACGAAAACCAAATCGCCGTCGTCTTCTACGGGCTTCTCTTGCTAAAAAAAAAATATTACGGGCAAACCCGTGAGTACATAATGTACTCAGCAAACCCTAAAGCAAGGGGTAAAGTTATGCATGGTTGTATTCAAGGATGAGGCTGATGGTTTAGTGTATCGGCGGAAAGCCAATTTTATGCAAGGGTTGGTTTTGAAAACAAAACCATTTCGCAAACTAAGTCAGGTATGGTAATTAATTTAGTGGGGTTGGTTGGCCCTGGGGGAGAATAAAACTTTCCCGCCAGTTCCCAAATTTTATGCTATGCTGGCCGGAAACCAGCGCACGGCTCCAAACCGGTGTATTCCAAAAATACGCCAAGGATAACTCACGCAAGAGTCTAATCAAGTGTGGCCATGGCTTTCGCACTGTCCAATACCGTGGAACACGGCTATCCGGATAGATTCTTACACTCTGCAGAGGTTGTACACTTTACCCACAAGGGTATACCGTCCTCCCCGGAATTCGGCGGTTTGGACTGGCATACTAATGGTTCCGTACCTGCCTAGTGTCACCTCGGTACCACCCCGAAAATACTGCGACCAGGGGCTTCACAATAGTAATCATAGAATGTCTTGGCCATAGCGCGCTTTCACTTGCCGGACCCGACGCCTATCTCGTCAAGGTCTTCTCCTGGCTTTCGGTTGCACTCTGCCTCCTGGTGGTACCGGGCAATCACTAGTAGGGTGTGGTTCCAAACTCCCCCCATAAAGGAGCCTCGTGGTTGCACTGCTGCTAGGCCAGGCGGCACGAGAACCGGTCCTTATACGACCGATGCAAGCATCTTCAATAGCTACCCTCCTGCGAGGAGTAGCGTCCCAGAGATAGCCTCCCCACTGAGGACTACCTCGCTTGCACCCGTCTAAAATCACCCCCACTATGGGTTGCATTTACTAATCCCACCCGTTTTCACTTTACGCACACAACACCAAGCACTCACACATTTTCCCAAAAACATGTGAATCAGATTATTAAATACACGGTGTGAATGAGTCCTAAGCAGCATAATGATCCAACTCATCATTAAAGAATTAATGATGGTGGATTCCTAGGTTTATCAAGGGAATTTGGATAAGCAATTATCAAGGGATGGCAATCACAAATACTTAGGTCATTCTAAGCTTTTAAATCATTTTAAATTCCATGCAGATTTATTTGAAATCAAGCTCTAAATAGGATCATTTGTAATCATGGGTTCAGCATGATCAATAGGAGTTAGGGCTTGCCTGCAAATCGCTTTCCTAATCTTCAAACCCTGACTCGAGGCTTGATTCTCTGACTTGCTCCTCGTGCTTCGAACTTGTCTTTGAGTTGGTCTTCGCGCTTGGAGCTTGTCTCTCTGGGTTGGTCTTCGAGCTTCAAGTCCTCAGCGGCTCTTCGAAATCTTCAGGCTCTTCCTCGACTCTCGCGTAAACTAGCGCATAAAACAGTACGTATAAACTACCGCAAAAGAAATAAAAGAACAAAGGAAACAAAGATCGAGGAAAGCCGATTAAGATCCGAGGAAACTTGATGAATGATGAGAGGCATGATTTATGTATGATGCAGCACTTTAATGCAGGTCAGGTTATATGCTATAGGTGATATTCCTGGCCTTGTGAAGGCCATATTCACCTAGATAAGATTTTAGTGGATTATATTCTCTATTAAGTGCACATGGGGTGTGTGTGGTTAGGCGGATGTGGGTTGAACACCTTATGGTGGTGGTGGTGAGATGCAGATGCTCTACTGATGGTGATTACGTGCATATCTAATATGCAAGCTTCTGTATTATTTCTATAAAAAGAACATGCATGAATGCAGGCGATGGTATATGCAGCGTGTGTACGTGAATATGCGCGATATGAATGCATGACTGCAGATAAGATGCCAAATTCAATTAAAGGCGGCTGGCAACTAAAATACCAGATAACTCCAATAAGATCCAATAAAAGATCAATTAAAAGAGCAGAGCAATAAATCAAAAGGGGGTTGGGCGAGGATACTAGGTTAGGTTTGATCGAGTGATGATTGATATAGGTTACTTGATTGGAAATGAGATGACACTAAGGTTTGCTAGGTTTATAGATAGTGAGCATAAGAAGGAATGCGGACTACAAGGATGAAGTAGGGTTTGTGATAAGGAAGATATTAGGCAGATTAGTACCACAAGATGGGTTAGGTTTGATTGAGCGAGGGTTGGCTTAGGTTAGGTTCGAGATTTTGTTTGTGATAAGATAAGGGTACTAGGTTGGAAGTGGAACGGTACGAATGATCGCTAGGTTTAATGCTAGCGAGCAAAAGAATGAACAGATTATGTCGCGATGAAGTGAGAGTTATGATATGACAGGGAGGATATTATGCAAAAGATACGGTAAGGCTGATTAGGTTTAGGTGGATAATTGTTTGGGACATGCGAGATAAATATCGCATGCTTTGCCGAAAAGATACAAAGAGTGGGGGAGATTTTAGGAGGTAAAGATTTCTAAACCTAGTGTGGGGCTCCACGGACAGTACCATGAGGTACTTCGCAATCTCACGAACTCGTGGGCGCGAGAATCACCCAAAGCGGAGTTCGGAATAAAAAGATATGGGTGTTTGAAGATGAGAGGGCTAATTTGTAATTATTAAAAAGGTTTTGAGGGCCTAAAAGTAATTACAGAAAGTTCTCAGGGACCATTCTGTAATTATGGAAAAGTTTGGGGGTCTGAGTGTAAAAAGATAGGGGCTAGGAGTGTAATTACAGAAAAGTTTAGGTACTTTTCTGTAAAAATGCAGGGCTTAAACAAGATTATTGAAAAGGTCAGGGGCTTATCTGCAAAAATACAGAGCCCTGGGAATTTTCTGGAATTTTGGAATTATTTTCGTATTAGAAAACCCATGGACTCGGTCCACGGGCTCTGTGGACCGGTGAGGGGCAGTGGTCCACCGGTCCACGGTGGACCAGAGGGAGGCGCGCGGCGGCGGGTGGCCGGAATGCTCGCCGCCGGCGCGTTCGGTGGGCTAGGGGCGTTAGGAGCTCGTCGCGGAGGTGAAGCGCGCGACGGGAAAGCCGGGAGGTCCGCTCGTCGACGACGGGACGCAGTGGAATGATGGCAGCGGCTCACCGGAGCTAGGCGCAGGGGCGGCGCTCGGAGGAGGCTCACGCGCGAGCCGGATGAGGGAGGAAGAAGGCGCGGGAGAGGGGAGGAGTGGCTCGGGAAGACTCACCGCGCACTCGAACTGGGCGGAGAGTAATCGGGGGTGGCCGGCAGCGAGGGACGAGCGGCGGCGAGGTGTGCTCGTCGTCGATCTCCTCGGGTGCGGCTTGGCTGCGCTGGCCGAGGTGAGGATGGGGCGGCGCGAGGAGCGGGGATGCTCGGAGAAGAGGAAAGGGGAGGGGGAAGAGCCGGCTTGGTGGCGAGCAAGGTCGCCGGAGGGCTCGTCGGGGAGGAGAGAGGGAGAGGAGGGAGAGAAGGGAAGGAGTTCGGGAGAGGAGAAAGGAAGGGGGTGCGGTGCCCTTTAAAGGCAGCGGTTCCGTGGCCGCTACGGCGTCGCCCGGCAGCGCGGCGACATGGCGGCGGAAGCGGCGGAGGCGGGCCGGGGAGGTAGGGGCCGACGGGCGCGGCGGCGCCGCGTGGAGAAGACGGCCGACAGCGTGGGCCCCGCCTGTCGGCGAGTGAAGGAGGGAGAGAATGGAGGCGGGCCGCGCGGGAGTGATGATGGGCCGAGAGGCTGGGCTGGCTCCGGGTCTGCTGGGCCGGAGCGGTTTTGGCCTGGAAGGAAAAAGAGAAGGAGAAAAGAGAAGAGGAGCTGGGCCGGCCAGGAGGGAAAAGAGGGAAGGCGGCCCAGAAAGAAAGGAATGTTTAAACATTTCTAGGATTTGAATTTGAAGAGATTTCAAATTCAAACAAAAACAAGGGTTGATCAAACACTCGAAGCAAATCCAATAAAACACAAAAATGCATATCGTGAAGGTTGTGCAGGTTTTAAAATTCAAACTTTTGAAAATTGAATGCGCATTAGCTCAAACTACAACAAATTTATTTAATTTGTTGTAAATTCGAAAATTTCAAATTTTAGTGAACTTTTAAATGAACACAAGCACTTGAGCACATATTTTACTTTCCAAAAATTCCAAATTCAAACTTGGTTCAATTATTTAGTGAAATTTTGTTTTTCGAAAATTCATGGAAGGTAAGAGTTTAGAAAAGGTTCAAATTTGGAGTGATTTTTGTCTCTTTTGAGTTTATTTATTTATTTGTTTCTTTTCTTTTCTTTTTCTTCTGGCTTCGGAAAGTAGGGTATTACAGGCGGCGGGTCGTGGTTTGAGGACTGTGGATGGCTTAATGCCATGTTTTTTTTCGTGGAGACCTATAACATGCTCAAGCCCTAGGTTAGTTTCGTGTTTTAGAATGTATTCTGAATACGTCGTGATCCTATTTCTAAGCGAGAAAAGCGTCGTATTCATAACTAGGAATCTCAATAGCTCCAAAAACTGACGCGTGTGCAGGGTTGAGTCAGTTTTGATACTCCATGAAACATGTGCGTGCACCTGAGAGAGTTCACGTTTAGTACTACGACCAAATTTCCATCACCATGCCTAAACAAAGCGTTGACAAGAACACAATAGCAGTTGTGAAATGCATGCCCGGAAGAACTGGCCGGGTCGCCTCCTGCTTTAACACCGCCATGTACAGCTCTGTCGTGGCTTGTCAGACGCCGCCGGGCGGCTACTACGTACCAGGGCCCGCCTTTGCTTTGCCCTCATGCCGTGTCATGTGTAGTTGCTCGCCTCGGCGATGTCGTACGTCGACCACGTCGGCCGGGTGCAGTGTTGTTGCCGCTGGCCTCGACGAGAGATGTAGTTCACTACTGAGAAATGCAGTTCTCCCCCATGCTGCGCATGTATCTATTTCGTGAGTTTGCAAACTTGTAATACAAAACACCCTTAAAAAATTAGAGATTCAGTATCGGTTCAAAGTGGTGGGGAAGTTGCTCTTCTTTTTTTTGTTTGTGAAACACAGTGAAAAACTTGATTTAATTCAACAATATTATCTGCAGCAAGAATATGGATTGGTAAAGTGCAACAGTACTTGTCCCATTAAATCAACTAAACCCGATGATAAGCTGGTGATACTAGCAATGATGCAATTAAAACGATAATGATATGCAGTAAAACAGTTCAAAATGAAAGTGAAATTACAATGATGAGTTCAAAACGAAAGTGAAATTACAGAAAACAGGAAACCCCGAATAATAATTTCGAGTTCAAATGTGATAAATAAATTCCTAAATTCAAGTAATAAACAATGTGTGCAAGTATTCCAAAGTTATAAATTGTAGGCTAGCGGTGGACTGGTGGCTGAACCATCAGGGAGAAAAATTCAGAACATATGCTAATCTGAATCTAACCATACCGCATCCTGAGAATGGGAACCTGAATACTTTGAATCAAACAATGACATGTTCATCACATCTTGCATGTTCTTGGGCAGCTTCTCCATGAGGCGAATCATGTACTCCATGAAGCAAACTGTGGACATATTTGTCTTTTGCTCGTTCCTCCTATCTGGCTCATTGACAGCCTTAGTCCTTCATTATATCCACGGTGTGGTCGTGCTGCCTCTCAACATTTTTTCTGAGCTCGCCCACAATGCTCCTTGCTGACACCAAGGTTGGCCTGTAACCCCAGCAGAAAGAATAATCAGAACCCTCTGGCGCCAGCTCTCGCGGCAAGTTTTCTATCAACGTCTTCCCGGTTGCAGCTTGGTACAGAAAGAGCTTGTCGTTGCGGCTGTCTTTGTTGTATAAATACATCATCAACACACCATTGTGATCCCAGATGCTTTTGATTGGACAATAAGTAAGGTCATCCTCCACCTTGAAGACACACCTCTGCTCCCACTGGTGTTCCACTGTAAGTACCCACAAGGCTCTATGGCCATTATCATTCTTCACTAAGCATGGTCGGTCAGATATCTGCATGAGCTTAGATGTTACAAGATTCCCACCGGGGTACCTCTCGCTGCCAGGCATGTCAATCTTTGTGAGTGTCTCACTGTCAATGTTGAAAGCAAGGATCTCTAACATGTCGTACAGAAGATAAACTGTGCCATCTATGTAAAGTGACTGCCGACTGATTTCTCTGTCCATTCCTGATGACGATAGACAAGATACAGATCTTAGTTTCTCCCCGGCCATGCCGAGAGTGTGGACCAGCAGGTTTTTCCGATACGTACTTTTGGGAGGGCAGGATAGTAGAACCATGCTCAGCTTCATCCGGAGCGATAGGAGTAGCTTGTATGTTTTGCTTCTAGGTCCGTAACCCAAACCCAATATGTCGTAATCAGAATTTGTCATCGTATAAGGAAAGATCACTTCCTCCTTCTCAGCGATGGCCGGGTTCCAGAGGACGCACGTGGGAAGGTTCGTCTCACCGGCAAAGAGCAAGATGCCGTGGCATGTGTTGACGTACTTCATCTTGGGGTACCTCTCATCGGCAGCCATGCGCATTGGGGCGCTTTTGCTAAGACCGGCACCTGCGACATTGAATCTGTGGAACTGGCCGTCGACAGGCTCGTGCTTGTATCTCCTTTTCGGTGCTGTCACCACGTAGGCGATGTGCGGGGTGGGCAGGGGCTCGCCGAGACGGAAGTGGAGGCTCCTGAAATCCGGGCTGCAGATCAAGCGTTGGTGCTTCTTCGAGAGGACCATGGACGCGACCGCCGAGCGGACCGGCAGCCGGGCAAAGATGTTTTCGATGACATCGTCGCAGATGCCTGCTCCTGGCGCGTCATCATCGTTGCTCTTCGTCTTCTTCGCTCCAGGTGCGCTCGGCGCCGCCGTCTCTTGCTCCTCGATCTCCCGTGACCGTGCCCTCTTCCCCATGGTATTGTTGTATACTGTTGCCTTCGTTATTCGTGGAGAACTGGAGATCTATAGTGAATCGTTTACGTTTGGGAGAAGTTTGGGTCAGACCCGGTGGAAGGCGACTCGTTTACGTCTCAATGTGTGGAACGGTGTAAGGCGTCCGATTCATAGGCTCATAGCAACTTCATTATATAGATCCGAATATCACGGGTGGACTGGGGTTAGTTTTGATATTCCACAAAAATTAAAGAAGAGAAAGAACAATGATGAGGCACCATGCATGGAGGTACAAAAATGGGTAGTACTTTTCTCTGATTTATCGTTTGGGAGTTAAAACAAGTTGAGATTGATCGGAAACTGGACTATCTGGAATGTGAGTGCGTACTTCTTAAAATATGAAAGCTGATGCTTCAATTTCCAGTTCAAAATACTTTTTGTATATAGACTTTGAGGGAGATACAAATATGAAACCGGATTCAGGAGCCTATTTGGAGTGGCGGCTAAATCATTAACGTATTTATAGGAAAGAGTGGGTGGGGATTTCATCAAATACGTAGAATCAAATTATACTGCATTATCTGAACGGGGATCTGGAGCCTCTGAATTCAGCAAATGGCATTTTTATCTCTTGCATGTTGCCAGTCAGCTTCTTCATGATGGGAACCTAGTAATCCATGAAGCCAATGATGCCGAGCGTTTCCTTCTGCCCCTTCATCTTGCCTTGCCCATTGAAAGGCTTCATTGTGGTTGAGGGTCGACCACGTCGGCTGCGGCGTTGTTGCCTCCGGCCTCGACGACGTAGAGGGGATGCATCGCCTGTTGATTCAGCATCGTGCAGAAGCGTTGTGGTTGCCTGCAGGTTCTATACAACCCGTCAGGGAACATGGCACCGTCGACGCACCACCAGACCTAGCCCAGCTGCCCGAGCCCGAGGCATCTCAATTGCGAGTTCAGAAGTCAAAACTGAGACGAACATTGGCAGTGCGGTTTGCAAAGGAACTCGAATTTTTCACATGACCGGCCATTCAGTGGCTTGAGATGCCTAGTTGCGCTGACACGCAGAGTACAGTACTTTTTTTTTTCTTTGCGGGCAGTACAGTTCACTAATGAGAAATGCAGTTCTCACCCAGGTAGTTCATGCGACTATTTAGTGAGTTCGCAAACTTGTAATGCAAAGCACCCTTTAAAAATTACAGATTTATTTTGAAAGAGGTGGAAAAGTTGACTTCAAATTAACATTACCTGCAGCAAGAATATGGATGAGTAAAATGCATCAGTACTTGCGTTCATTAAATCAACTTAACCCAATGAAAAGCTAGCGATGTCTTGGCATTCAAGTACTAGCAATGATGTAACTAAAATGATAATGCTCTACAGTAAAAAATTTCAAAACGGTAGTGAAATTAAAATGCTGAGTTGAGTCATACAGGAAACCAGAAACCCATAATTTCGAGGTCAAATGTGATAAATAAAATATTTAAACCCAAGTAACAAATAATGTATGCAAATATTCCAAGATTATCAAGTTGTAAGCTAGTGGTGGACTGGTGGCTGAATAATCAAATTGTATAACTAGGGAGAAAATTCTGGAACATATGTTAATCTGAAATATCTAATTATACTGTATCCTGAGAATGGGAACCTGGATCCTTTGAATCAAACAATGACATGTCGAACACATGTTGCATGTTCTTGGCAGCTTCTCCATGAAGCGAATCAAGTACTCCATGAAGCAAACGGTGGAAGATTTTGTCTTTTGCTCGTTCCTTCCATCTGGGTCATTGACAGCCTTTGGGTCCTTCATCATATCCACGGTGTGGTTGCGCTGCCGCTCCACATCTTGCCCGAGCTTGACCACGATGCTCTTTACTGACACCAGGGTTGGCATGTAACCCCAGCAGAAAGAATAATCCGACCCCTCTGGCGTCAGCTCACGCGGCAAGTTTTCCATCTTCTCGGTTGCAGCTTGGTATAAAAAGAGCTTGTCGTTGCGGCTGTCTTCGTTGTATAAATACATCATCAGCACACCATTATGATCCCAGACGCCCTTGATTGGACGATAAATAAGGTCATCCTCCACCTTGAAGACACACCTTCGCTCCCACTGATGATCCTCTGTAAGTACCCACAAGGCTCTATGGCCATTATCATTCTTCACTAAGCATGGTCGCACTACAAGAAAATTAGGGTATTGCCACGATGAAATATCGTTGCGATACGGCCTAAATGGTTGCAATAACCTACTATTGCTACAAAACTCATTTCGTGGGCTGTCGTGGCAAGTAGTAGCGTGGCAATAGGCTTAGGCAACTATTTTTTTGTTTAGTTGCAATACCTATGTCTGTTGCCACGAAATAAAACGTTGCGGTCAGCAATAGACACAACGACTCAAACTGTGGCAATAAGTGGTTATTGCAACTGTATTTAGTTGTAGCAATAAATTTAGCAAAAGAAAAAATGAAGAAATATTGCACCTTAATCTGCTCTAGACATGACTTGAACCCAAGATCTTGATTTTATGAAGAAGATGCTTTACCACCACACCAGTGTTGCTATTTGTGTAATAAATGGTAATATTATTTGTTTATCATCTCTCATGATGTGGAAAAATTTATGAAAACTTGTGGCAATAGCAAAAAATGGTTGCAATAGATTTTGCGTGTTGCAATGATTCTTTTGTTGTGGCAATAACTTTTCTTCTATTGCAACGAACTTTTCAAAAATTACAACGATAATATTTTGTTGTAATATAATATATCTATTGCAACGACAAGACAATCGTGGCAATACTATTTGTGTATTGCCACAAAAATTTTGAAATTGATGCAACAATTATTGTTTTGTTGCAATAGATGTCAATCTATCGCAACCATTTTATTGACCGTGGCTATTAACACATACCTCTTACAACGAAAGCTGTTTTGTGACAATAATATCCACACATTGCAACCATGTATGAAAAACGTTGCAATAACACCTAGCTATCGCAACCAATATTTTGTTGTTGCAGCACTGCTCGTGGCAATATCCCGATTTCTTTGTAGTGTCGGTCAGATATCTGCATGAGCTTAGATGTTACAAGATTCCCACCGGGGTAACTTTCGCTGCCAGGCATGTCAATCATGGTGAATCTCTCGTTGTCAATATTGAACGCGATGATCTGTACCATGTCAAACAGGAGATAAACTGTACCATCTACATAAAGTGATTGCCGACTGATTTTTCTGTCCACTCCCCATGACAGCTCAGCTACAAATCTCGGTTTCTCCCTGACCATGCCCAGAGTGTAGACAAACAGTTTTTTCTCATACGTACACTGGGGCGGATTGGATAGTTTCATCATGTTCAGCTTCACTCGGAGCGATAGTAGTAGCTTGTAGGTTTTGCTTATAGGCCCGTAACCCAAACCCAATACTGCTATTTCGTCGTAATCGCAACTTTTCATCTTATAAGGGATGGCAACTTCCTTCTCATCAGCGATGGCCGGGTTCCAGAGGACGCATCTGGGAGGCTTCATCCGGAAAGTTTTCATAGCTCTTAAGAGCACATGCTTTGCAACATGCATCCGTAGATTGCCGACATCAAGATCTGTGCAGCCTGTCCCCACACATAACAATACCAATTGGTAAACGATGGAATACCTGCAGCCTGTATTGGATACGGTAGACAGTTTAGGTAAAATACTGGGACCAGGCCATCCGTTGTGGGACCCACATAGCCGAAAATGTTTTGGTCCCCAATCAGCTGCCATTCGTCTCCCGGTTTGCTTTTCCCATGGCAGCAGGACCTGTTGGAGGTACACCGTTCCCGGCGGCGGCCATGGCAGCAGGATCTATTGGAGGTGCACCATCTGCCGCGGCGGCCATGGAAGCAATATATGCTGGAGGTCCACCATCCCAGGCTGCGGCGGCGGCCATGTCTGAAGGCCCACTGCCCCCGCCGGCGGCCATTGATGGTAGTTCAGCGACCCCGGTGACGACCACGACAGCTACACCTGCCATGATGATCCCCCGTGGCGCTGAACATCTCCCTAGGTCGTTACTGGTTGCTGGATTTGTCAGAGTTCCGCCGTTTGCCGCGGAGGCCATGATTTTCGATCTTTGCGGCTTCCATTGCTGCTCCATCTGCCGGGGAGGAAGCGCCAGACAACCTTTTTCCGCAACTTGCTGTTGAAACAGTAGTTCTAGTTGGGTACAACATTGTTGTTGTTTAACCTCTGGTGAGCTTTGAAGCACAGAGCCACCCAACATTTTAGATGCCTAGATACTAGATGCATTATAGATGCGAGGATCTTGTGCATTTAGATTAGATGCCATGTAAAATTCATCGTGTTTGCTTTCTGACATTGGGAATACAATCATGGCTTGCAACAAAACAGTGGCACTATTTTGTAGAAAGAACATAGCCCCTATTTGGATGTTCCTTGGCAAAAAGGGCGAACAACTTTGTCTAGTGGCTTCACTACACATGCTATTCGAAAATCTTTTTGCTCTGCAAGCTGCACACACATGGTCTGCATAACTGAAGCCTTCCTTCCTTAGACAATTGCTATTTATAGTAAATGATGACTGGTCAAAAGCAACAGAGCTTTTTCAGAAGCTCGCCGGACTAGTATGCTAACATTCCATGGTTTACATGTATGTTTGCAATTCAAACAATCAACCTAACATGTGTGTGTAGTGTTGCATACACTATATGTTGGTTTTCATGCTTTTCTCTCCAAACTAGTAGTTTTCTTTTACTGTTGATCCATGGTGATTTCTGGTGTGAAACACTTTCAAATGCTGTAGTAAACAAATCTAGTGATTAAAGTACAAATTTAAGCTATGTCCTACATGTTTTTCTGTCCAACATCTTTCCCAAGGTTAATCTAACCATCTAAACCGACTGTTTAATTTGCAGCTAATCTAGCTAATTCTTGATTGCTCCCCAAAATTATATATCTATTATTTGAACTATGGAATTTTGTCCTGCAGTATTTAATTGTTTGGCTTTTTCTGGTGGTTAGTTATTTTCTACGATTATTCACATTACAGTATATTTGCCAACTTATTTTTATTCCAAGTTGTGTCTATAGTAAATAATTCTTTTGTCTGCCTTTTGTATATGAAAAGCCATATATCTTTTTTTACAAGTTCAAGCATTCAACATAGGCTCGGAAAATTGACCTGGTATATATAAGTTTAACACCACTTATATCCATATTATTTAGAACATGCATTTGTCACTCCTTTTAAGCTTACTGTGTGGCAGCATAGTCTCATCAAAACAAGTGCATGCATAATACTCGAAGTGTTGGAAATCAACTTGTGAATATAAAGAGACTGATCAAAAGTTACACAGATTTGATTCTGAGCATAGTCTCAGCAAAACAAGCGCAAGAATAATACTTTTTTCCCGAAAGACCAGTGCATGCATAATACCAGGAGTGTTGGAAATTAACTTGTGCAATATAGTGACACTTTCTCAACAACCACTGATAAAGTTGTTAGCTGTGGACTACTGCAGGTTTGGCTTTGGTTCTATCTTCCATGGCTTTGTGTATGGATCAGAGCAAAAACCATCGGAGCTCTCTTTGGCAGGTATTCATATCAGGAAACTCAATGGCTAACCAGTTTGAAGGTTTACCTATAATTATTCTGCAGGTCTGAATGTCTGATGACTTGATGCTGTTATGTGCACCAAGTATTGAAGATTACATAGTAAAGTTCTCCAGTTGTTGCTTGTTACACCTAACATTTTGGGTAGATTGTTTCAGCGTCACAAGTTGATGCATAGTACCAGGCTGAAGTGTTGGAAAACAACTTATGGAAGGCGATGGATCTCATGTTTTGCTAGCCCTTTGGAATAAAGGCACTGCCTTCCATGTGTAGACAAAACAATGCTATTTATAGTAAGAGACTGGTCACAATTGTACCATGTGTAGAGTTAAAAATATTAAACCAGTCTGATTGGAGAGGAGCACATTGCTTGGCCATGACAGAGCCACATTGTTCTCAACAACCACTTTTCAGACTTGGCTAGCCGACACTTTCTCAATACTCTGGAATCATGGCCATAATAACGTTGTATAAATTGCATTATATATTTTTCATGTGATTTATTCTATCTGAATATTCTGAATCACTGATGGAGTTGTAGCCTAATGAATCTTGTCTTTGGTTCTATTTTCCACAACTCTGTAAGGATCAGAGCAAAAACCATTGGCATGCAACTGACCTCTAATTCTTTGCTTATATGTGCATCAAACAGAGCTCTCTTCGGCAGGTATACATATATCAGTAAACTCAATGACTAACCAGTTCGAAGGTTGGAAAAGTTTGGAATCAACTGATTGTGTTGAGCACACATGGACAACACCATGTCTGACCCATCCCTTCTCTTTTAGTTCCTACATAAAAGCAGCATACTTGCCTTCAAAAAAAAAAAAGCAGCATACTTGTTTTAGGAAAGCTCCAGTCTGAGCTACATGTCAGCAGTCCAACAAAGCAGCATCCCTTGGAATTGGTCTTGCATACCACTGATTTTTTTTAGTGAAACTTCTGGTGGGAAGTTAAAACTTTCCGGCAGTCCCTATGATGTTGGAAACATTATCTCCTTCATCCCACTATTCATTTTCTGTTTCCTTTACCGAAAATATTTGAGTAAGCAAATTTCTGTTTCCTTTACCAAACACACGGGGGATTCAAGTAAGAGACTGGATGTTCTGTTAATTACAGTCAAAACAGTATGGATACTAACATTCATATAGTTTCTTTGCTCTAGATGTGCCATTTCACAACATCTCTATGGTGCACAAAATCAGAAATATGCTCGGTAATTATGGTCACAATGAACCAAACTCTTCGTTACAACCGTTCAGAAGGCAGTAAAGCAATACTTTGCGTGATATACAACTCATACAGTGTCACTGTTTGCAAGCTCTGAACAATTCCTATGATTCACAAAATCGACATCGCAGAACAACAACAATTCAATATTGTCCACAAGGATTAAGCAACACAGCAGTCAATCACCAGATGTTTGAGAACCATAAAAGAACCATTGTAGACAAGGATGTGTAAGACTCAGCCTATTCATGTGACTGGAGACAGCTTCCACTGGATTGCTAGCTTTGCACTTGGCTTGCAAGAGCAGGAAACGTACGTCTCCAACAGAATGTTGATTATCTTGTCCAGCTGTAACATTGTCTGCATCGGTAGACTACCTGATGACAACTCTTGCAGCCGCTTCATAAAGTCCTCCAGGTTCTTCACTGCCTCCATCTTACTTGCAACCTGCTGAACTATAGTGTGAACCAAAGAAATTGCAGAGTAAGTGGCCACAGGAGTAATCTGCTCAGTTTCCTGATCAACCATGATGATATTCACCAATTCCACAGCCTTATCAGAGAGTTTATCCACCGCATATGGATCTTTTGGCAGACGGTCAAGGAGAAGAACGTCATCACTGATCCTGAGGCATTGCACCAGTAGATCAGTCACATAACACCTGGAGTGCATGTTCAATCCATTTGACAATATCAGAAGATAAATAAATCGATGATGCACATAAAGAGGAAAAATACTAGATGACTTTGCACGAAGCGCTCATAAAATGATTATTCCATGCAAGATAGCTAGAGAAAAACAAAGAAGCCACTAAACAGAGCATCCTATCGCTCACTGAACAGGACTGTCAGTTAAAACTTAAAACAATAGCATGAAAGTCTCTACACCTAGAGTTTGCACTATTGCCTGCATGGAAAAGATGATGTACAACACTTTAAAAGGTATCAGTTTTCTAAACACATGAAGATATCAAAACTTTTAGCCAGAAGTTTCCTCAGTTTTGCTAAAAAAACTTCCATTTCTCAGAAATAGATCTCATGTTTCTGTACCAATCAAAAGCAAGAATCCTGAGACCAAATACACTGAGGAACTCAGTGCAAACTGAAAATGAAGAAAGCAACTTCAAACCTCCATTATCCACATCAAACTCCTTTGTCCTGGTATTGCACCTATCCAACGGGGATTGGATCTTCTTCCTCGAAACAACTCGTCTGGTTGGCAAAGCAAATTCGCCACTGCTGCCCCCTTCCAGATCGAGACTGGGATCACCACTGCCCGCCATCTGTAGGATTGCATTGCAAGAACGGAAAATAAAAACAAACCAAAGGTTAAGTGCTGTCATACCCCAATTTCTGGAGCATGTTGTGCATCATGTATCAGTCCCTGGATCAGTAGCTGATACGCACAAGAACACAGATATGGTAATCGAAAGCATACTTCGTATAGGTAAATATTATAATACCTCAGATATCACCTTTAATGGCGGTTCGACAAGGATACAGAACTATCCAAGTCCGTCCGACTGACTAATGGTGATGCAGACAATCAGCGAAAACACGGCCCAAGCCTACAGGCAGACTTGAGTGGAGAACGAAAACCAATCGCCGTCGTCTCTTACGAAAGCTTCTCTCGCTAAAAACGTTAAGAGCAAACCGTGAGTACATAATGTACTCAGCAAACCCTAACACAAGGGGTAATTACATGCAGGGGTGTAAACAAGGATGAGGCTGAGGTTTAACATATCGGCGGAAAGCCAATTTTATGCAAGGGTTGTTTTTGAAACCAAAACAGTTCGCAAACTACAGTTAAGATTGTTATCATATAGTGGGGTTGGTCGGCCCTGGGGGAGATAATGGTTCAATCCCGCCAGTTCCTCAATTGTTAATGCTGGCCGGAAACCAGCACACGGCTCCAAACCGGCGTTTTCCAAAAACTCACACGCCAAGGATAACTCACGCATAAAATCTAATCATTGTGTGGCCATGGCTTTCGCGTTGTCCAATACCGTGGAACACAGCTATCCGGATAGATTCTTATCCTCTGCAGAGGTTGTACACTTTCCCCACAAGGGTACCCAGTCCTCCCCAGTGCACTGGTTCGGAAACTGGATACTAATGGTCCCGTACCTGCCCAGTGTCACCTCGGTACCACCCCGGAAAATCAGCGACCAGGGGCTTCACATCAATACAAATATCATGGCCATCAACTTTCACTTGCCAGACCCGACGCCAACCTCGTCAAGATCCTCTCCTGGCTTCCGGTTGCAACTCCCTGCCTCCTGGTGGTACCGGGCGATCACTGGTAGGGTGTGGTTCCAAACCCTACCCATAATAGGGCCTCGTGGTTGCACTGCTGCTAGGCCAGATGGCACAAGAACCGGTCCTTATACGACCGATGCAAGCATCTTCAATAGCTACCCTCCTGCGAGGAGTAGCGTCCCAGAGATAGCCTCCCCACTGAGGACTACCTCGCTTGCACCCGTCTAAAACATACCCCCACTATGGGTTGCACTTACTAGTCCCACCCATTTTCACTTTACTCACCCAACACCAAGCACGCACACATTTTCACAAAAAGCATGTGTGTCAAGTTATTAAGTACACGGTGAATGAATCCTAAGCGGCATATTAATCCAACACATCATTAAGATTTAATGATGGTGGTTCCTAGGTTTATCAAGGGAATTAGGATAAGCAATATCAAGGCATGGCTATCAACAAGTACTTAGGTCGTTCTAAGCATTTAAATCATCTTTAATACCATGCATGCTTTATTTGAAATCAAGCTCTATGTGGGATTATTTGCAAACATAGGATCAACATGATCAATGGGAGTTAGGGCTTGCCGGCAAATCGCTTTCCTAATCTTCAAACTCTGACTCGAGGCTTGATTCTCTGAGCTGGCCTACGCGCTTGAAGCTTGTATCTCTGGGTTGGTCTTCGCGCTTCAAGTCCTCAGCAGCTCTTCGAATTCTTCAGGCTCTTCCTCGGCTCTCGCGTTAACTAGCGCATAAAACAGTACGTATAAACTACCGCAAAAGAAAATAAAGAACAAAAGAAATAAAGATCGAGGAAAGCCAAATAAGATCCAAAAGAAACTTTGGTGAAGAACGAGAGACAAGAACCATGCATGATGCAGCATATTTAATGCAGGATATGCTATGTGTCATAGGTGATATACCTGGCCTTGTAAGGGCCATACTCACCTAGACAAGCTATTAGTTATCTATTTCCTCTAATATATGAACATGGGCGTGTGGTTATGCATATGATCTTCGTGGGTCGATCACCATAGGACAAAGATGCGGAGATGCATGCGCTTCATTGATGGTGATTGCGTGCATATCTAATATGCAAGCTTCTATATTATTTCTATAAAAGGAACATGCATGAATGCAGGCAAGGGTGTATGCAGCGTGTGTACGTGATTATGCGCGATATGAATGCATGACTGCAGATAAGATGCCAAATTCAAATAAAGGCAACTGGCAATTAAAATACCAGATAATTCCAATAGGATTCAAATAAAAGAATCAATGATAAGAGCAGAGCAATAAATCAAACGGGGTTGGGCGAGGATACTAGGTTAGGCTTGATCGAGCGGGGGTTGGTTTAGGTTAGGCTCGAGATTACGGTTGTGATAAGAGAAAGGTGCTAGGTTGGAAGTGAATCGATACGAATGATCGCTAGATTTAATGCTAGCGAATAAAAGAATGGATATGTTATACGAAGATGAAGTGAGAGGTGCGAGAGATATTAGGCGGAATGGCATCACGGGATGGGTTAGGTTTACATGCGCAGGTATTTGCGACGTGCGTGATCATCATCGCAGGATTAACCGAGAAATGGTATAAGAAGTGAGGGGTATTAGAGGGGTCAATGCTTTCTGGATCTGGTGTGGGGCTTCAAGAACAGTACCACGAGGTACTTCACGACTTCACGAACTCGTGGGCGCGAGAATCACCCAAAACGGAGTTCGGATTAAAAAGATATGGGCGTTTGAAGATTGGAGGGCTGATTTATAATTATAAAAAGGTTTTTGAGGGCTTAAGTGTAATTACAGAATACGTCCAGGGACCTATCGGTAATTATTAAAAGTTTAGGGGTCTAGGTGTAAAAAGATAGGGGCTAAAACATAATTACAGAAAAGTTTAGGTACTTTTCTGTAAAAATGCAGGGCTTAAACAAGATTATTGAAAAGGTCAGGGGCTTATCTGCAAAATGTACAGGGCCCGGGGAATTTCTGGATTTCTGATTTATTTTCGTATAGGAAAAGGATTATTGCGTCGTGCTGATGTCATAATAGGGAAAGGATTTATTTTTAATGAGAAAACCCGGTGGACTGGGTCCACGGGGTCCATGAGCCGGAGGAGGGCGGCGGTCCACCGGTCCATGGTGGACCGGGGCGTCGCGCGCGGCGGCGCGCTGCCGGAATCCTCGCCGGCGGCGCGTAGCGTGGACGAGGGTCATCGGGATCTCGTCGCGGAGATGCAGAACGCGACGGAGGAGCTGTTGGTGGGTCATGTCGTCGACGAGAAGCAGTGGAGGGGTCGCGACGGCTCACCGGAGTTGTGAGCCGCGGCGGTGTGCAACGGGAATCGGCGAGGAGGGAGGCTTTCGCGTGCGCGTGTGGCTGTGCGGGCATGCGGGGACGTGGCGAAGGCGGTGCGCGCCTCGGCTCGGCCGGGCGCGGCCGGGAAGGCTGCCGACGACGAGGGGGGACCATGGCGGCGAGGTCGACTTGGTGGAGAGCTTCGCGCGAGAGGAGCGGAGGGGAAAGGAGAGGGGGTAGAGGAAGAGGAGAGTGCGGCGGAGCTCACCATCTGCTCGGCTTGGCCGGAGATCGATGGAAGGCGGCCGGCGTCGATGAGGGTGGCCGGAACCCTAGATGAGCTCGGCGTGAGAGAGGGAGAGAGAGGGAGTGGGCGCGAGCGTGAGCGGGGAGGAGCTCGAGGGGAGGGGGAGGAAGAGGAGCTAGCTCTGCAGCGGGTGGAGCTCCCGGGGAAGCTCGCCGGAGAGGGAGTGAGGAAGAGAGAGAGAGAGAGAAAGAGGGAGAGTGCGCAGAGGAGGGAGGAAGGAGGGCCGCGAGCTCGATTTATGGACGGCGGTTCCGTGGCGGCTACGGAGGCGCGCTCCGGCAAGGCAGCGGGAGCGGCGGAGGCGGGTCGGGGCGGTAGGGGCCGGCGGGCGGCGGCGCGCCACGCGGAGACGACGACCGACAGGGCGGGCCCACCTGTCGGCGACTCGGAGAGGCGGAGACAGGGGCGGGCCGATGTTGGGCCGGATTGGGCCAAAACAGGCCGGCGCGGGAGGGAGAGGAAAGAGAGGCGCGGCTGGGCCGAATGGTAGGAGAGAAGGAATTTGGCCCGGGGGAAAGTTAGGATAAGAAATGGTTTAACTTTTTCTAGGATTTGAATTTGAAGAGATTTCAAATTCAAACAAAAACAGGGTTTGATCAAACACTCAAAACAAATTCAATAAAACACGAATATGCATATGGTGAAGATTGTGCAGGTTTTTAAAATTCAAACTTTTGAAATTTGAATGCTCCTTAGCTCAAACTAGAACAAATTTATTTAATTTGTTGTAAATTCGAATATTTCAAATTTTAGTGAACTTTTAAATGAACACAAGCACTTGAGCACATATTTTATTTTCCAAAAATTTCAAATTCAAACTATGTTCAATTATTTAGTGAAATTTTATTTTAGAAAAATTCATGGAAGGTAAAAGTTTAGAAAAGGTTCAAATTTGGAGTGATTTTTATCTCTTTTGAGTTTGTTTATTTATTTATTTGCTTCTTTTCTTTTCTTTTTCTTTTGGCTCTGAAAAGTAGGGTATTACAAGTGCTGAGCAATACAACTTCGATATCTAAACCATTCAAATCATAAGGAAAAGAAACGTGATTTTAGGATACCTTTGCGCCCATCTGCACAGTTTTCCTACTCTTGCCAACAACAGACGGGGATTGGGTCTTCTTCTCGAAACAACACGCCTGGTCGGCAAAACAAAGTTGCAACTGCCCCCCTCAATATCGAGAGAGTGCTCCTCATTGCCGGCATCGCAAGCAAAATCAACTAATGAAAGGGGAAGTGCGGAACAAGATGCTATGAATGAAAGGGGATTCGAGGTTACCGGAGCGCCGCCGTAAGTTCAGATGCCGTCCGACGAGAAGAAGTGGAGGTAGAAAGGGCCGCCGCCGCCGTCGTCCGGGACATCGCCGCGGTACAGAGCGACGCCGTTCTCCGGCGAAAAACAGAGGAACCAAAGGAGGTCAATGATTGAGGGATGATGCGTGAGGTGAGGATGGCTGGTCTCGTGAGTCGTGACCCCTGACGCCATGGTGGTCCCGCTGCTAGGAAATACGGTTTCGTTGGAAAACATCTTGCCATCAGATACGTTCCCAAATACAAGCTCCCATCCTGTACAGCAGCGGGTCCCATCTTAGAATGATTGGTTGCATGTGTAGGAGCACATGCTCTCAAGAGTCACAATTCCGCTTCGCCCTTTCCCCGGCAAGTCGATGGTGCTAACTGTCTCATTGTCGACATCGAAAGCAAGGATCACAGACTTGTCAAAGTGGAGGTAAATTGTGCCGTCCATGTAAAGTGACATGTCGTCTATTTCTTCGTCCAGCCCCATCGATACCGTGGCTAGTAAAAGTGGTTGTTGCTTCATGGCGTTGCCCAGTTCGTAGATCAGTAGTGGATATTTGACGCGACACTTGCCCTCGCCACAACACCCCCAGCCATTGGTGTAGTGGTGCCGACGTGTCTTTTCCTTGCGGCACAGAAGTATCTTGTAAGTGTCACTCCTCCTGCCGTAACCCAACGCCAATACGCGCAAATATCCTTCCAACGGCGAATCAGGCACGGTTACCTCCTTCGCGTGATCGGAGACGGCGGGGTTCCATAGGGTGCACCTGCACTGGCCACGGGAGAAACTTTTCCTGGCAAGGAAAGGAGCACGATGCCGTTGCACGTGTTGACGTACTTGGTGTCGAGATACCTCGCTCCGGCGATGGCGCGCATGGGGCCGTTGCCGACGACCCCTGCACCGGCGACGTGGAAGCCGTGGAAAGTGCTGACGGGATACTCGTGGTCGGGCCTCCTCTTGATGGGCGCCGTCGCGATGTGCGGGCTCGGCAGTGGTGGGCCGAGGCGGAAGTGGAGGCTCCTGAAGCCGGGGCTGCAGATCAGGGCGAGGTGGTGCTTCGAGAGCACCATGGACGCGACGGCGCTGCGGGCCGGCAGGCGGGCGAGGATGTTGGAGAGGACGTCGTCGCAGATGGCTGCGCCTGAGGCCCCAACGTCTATGGCACCCGCACCCTCCTTCCTCTTCTTCGCGGCTGGTGCGCCGGCGATCGGCGCCGCCGTCACGCGCGCCTCCACGGTTTCATCCTCCCCTGCCGCCTTCTCCATCATACTACTGTCGTGGATCGAGGAGTAGATCTGCGATGCCTGTTTTTATTCGTGGAGACTTGGAACATCTCCTGGAGGCAAGACTAATAGTGCATCTAGAGTTAGTTTAGTTTTTTTAGATAAGGAGAAGATTGCATTAAATCCCGTCCTTTGTCATACCCCATTTCTGGAATATGTTGTGCATCCTGTATCAGTCCCTAGATCAGTAGCTGATACGCACAAGAACACATATATGATAATCAAAAGCATACTTCGAATTGGTAAATAAGCATAATACCTGATATAGGACCCTTAGTGGCGGCACGACAAGGAAATATCCAAGTCCAACCAACCAGCTAACGGTGAAGCAGGCAGCGGAAACCTTGGCCCAAAGCCACAAGCACACTTGAGAGGCAGAACCGAAAACCCAAACGTCGTCGTCTTCTACGAAGGCTTCTCCTACTAAACCAACAATCGCAAACGCGTGAGTACATAAGGTACTCAGCAAGCCCTACACTACACAAGGGTATACATACATGCATACTTGGTCTTGGCAAGGAGGAGGTTATATGGTTTATTTGCAGCAAAGCAAACTTTATGCAGGGCTCACTAAAGCAAGACAAGGATTCATAGATAAAACAGGGAATTGATTGTCAATATTTTAGTTGGTTGGCCCTGGGGGACTATGGGCATTCCCGCTAGTTCCCAAGTTTTAGTTGGGCCTTCTGACCTCAAAGATCATACCGACTCGGCACACTTGCCATCATTTCCAAAACACGGGCTGACTACAACCCACTCACACGCCAAGGAAAGAGAGAGATGGCTAATCCATACGTGCGCAACAATAATGTGTCATATGCCGTGACAACGTCCATCCGGATGAATTTTACACTCTGCAGAGGTTGTACATCTTTTCCCACGGGCTATGCACTCTTGTACGGAGAGTAACATAACGCCTAGTCCATATCCTCCGAGTAGTCTCACAATTCCACCACGAAATCACACTCAGGGGCTTGTGACATGAAAGGTCACACACTGGCACTGTACACCTGTAAAAGGGTACGTCATGCTCTTGTAACGAATAGCAGGATCCTGTAACACATACCAGGACGGACGGCACTCCCGTAACCTATAGCGGGTTCCGCGAGCCGGAGCATAGGTACGTTTCCTATGTCCTTTTCCTGAGCTTTCGTTGCCTCGACTGGCCTCCAGATGGCATTTGCAAGAGTATCAGGAAGATAGGGTAGGTCCTTCCTATAGGGGTTCCGTGGTTGTACGAGAATCATTATGTTTACGGGCGTCAGAACCGGTCCTTATATGGCCGGGCAAGCACCATATCCCACACTAGGGGCCTATAACACCAACATCAATCTACTAGTGGCCTTGCCCGCAATCCAACCCATCCCATCATCACCGCCACCATCAACATCATCACCTAACACAGTTGTGCTACTCCCAAACCCATTATATATCACACACACAATCAAACTCATTTAACACAGTTATAAAACATATATGTGTGTAAAGTGTAGCAATGTAGAAACATTGCAGGGGTCCTAAGCATTCTAGTAGCAAGGTAAAAGTGCCATCATAGAAATGATGGAACTATCCTAGGGTTATCAAGGTGACAGGTAAACAAAGGGGTAAACAAGGATTCAGATATTAACGCCTAAGTAACAGACATCAATATCAATAAACAAGTAGGTCCATAGCTACACAAGCAGTAAAATAGCAAGTAATGCATAATACTAGAGTAGGCTCTATAGGTGCATTGCGGAAACAGTAGGTTCAATCATGATCAAGGAGATGTAGAGCTTGCCTTCACTAATTAGTCTTCTTCTTCACGTCCTCGTACTCCGGGTCCTCGGATCCTTTCTAGAAGCTTGTATCTTCTGACTCGTCCTGGGACTTGGATCCTTCGGCTCGTCCTTGAAGCTTGAATCTTCTGAATCTTCCTTGAATTCTCCTAGCTCTTCCTCGAGTCTCACGTAAGCTAGCTTATACAAAGATACCGTATAAACAAACTACCGCAAAGGAAATAAAGATCGAGAAGAACCAGATAAGATCCAGTTAACTCCAATAAGAACCAATAGAACACCGATATAAGCCAAAGGCACAAATCATGTATGATGCATTAGGTTTTACTTTAGGAGGAGCTTATTATCTTAAGAGAGACTATTAGGGGTGATGCATAGAGCACTAGGGCTTTTGATGTAAATGAGGGATGCTAAACCATGATAAGTGCATGCGTGTAGGTGTAGAGGAGAACGACGGTGTACGTGTTTTCCATACATTCGTAGTATTAAGCCTTTATATAGGTTGTATCCTATATAAAGGTTCGTGCAACGAGCGTATAAGTGCAAGGTGTGTCACCTTAATTACCTATTTATGTTAGAGTATCAACTAATGGTGATTAGCTATTAATTACTTACTAAATTGATTAATTACTAAGATTATTCCACTAGTTATTTGTCATGAGCTAAGCGCGTGACGATGGCACGTGTACGTGATTGAGCATGACATGGATGCATGGCTGCGAATAAAAGACAAGGATCAATCGATAAGACCAACGAGCAATTAAAATAACAATGAACAATAAATCCAATAACCTCCAATGAAGGACCACATAAATACGAGGACAGTAATAAATAACAAAGCTTGGTAAGGATCGGTGGTAAACAATAGGTTAAGGTCGATTGAGCGAGGGTTGAGATAGGTTAGACTTGTAGCTGAGTTGCGATAAAAAATATTAGGTTTTGGTGTGAAATGATACAACAAGATTGTTTACACTCACGCTAGGAGGTGAATGAGCATTGGTGGCAAGCGATAACGACGCCACAGGATTTGCCGGCATGGTATTTAGGGTACTAGATTTCGGAGCGATACATCACGAAAGATTGGGTAGGTTTATTGTTAGCGAGTGAAGGTGTACGTGTGACATACAAGGTTAAGGCGGAATGATGTATTGCGATGAGGGGGTACTAGGATGTGAGGCAAAGAGATATTGCATGTTTGGTTAGGTTCAACGCTAAACAATAAAGCGGGTAGCTACAACATGCAAGATTGACGTTGCATAAATTGGCGATATGGAAGAACATCAAAAGAGGGAAGATTACATGGTATTGATGGTTTGCTGGTCCATTCTAGAGCTCCAAGAGTAGTACCAAAGGGTAGTACGCGTTTCTACGAACGCGTGGGCGCAAGAATCGCCCAAAACGGAGCTATGGTTGAAAAGATATGATGACTTAAATGTTCTAGGGGCTTACATGCAATTACAGAAATATACCGAGGGCATATCTATAATTACAGAAAGGTTTTAGGGACTGAAATGTAATTACAGAAAGTTTTGGGGACCAATCTATAAATACAGAAAAGTTTAGGGGCTTTGGTGCAAAAAGATAGGGGCTAAAGCATAATTACAGAAACATATAAGGTTGTTTCTGTAAAAAGACAGGACCTAAACATAATTATGCAAAAGTTCAGGGGCTTATCTGCAAGATTATAGGGTCTGGGGATTTTCTAGGATTTCTGGAATTATTTTCTAATGGAAAAAGCATGGACCGAGTCCACAGGTCTGTGGACCGGGTCCATGGCTCGGGTTCATGATGGGCCAGATCCATCTGGGACGTTGGATTTCAAACATGCGGCTGTGATTTAATGAAAATGAAGGGGTACGCGGGATCTAATCAGGGCCGTTGGTTGAGGAACGGACGTCTGTGGTGGCTCCGGCGAGGCTGGTGGCGGCCGGTGACCGCGGGGGCGGCGGCGCCATGCGCAGGCTCGCCGGAGCCCGGTGTCCCGGCGCTCCGGTGGCTCAATCTCGACGGGGAAAGGACTGGGAGAGAGAGGAGGGAGAGGGGAGCTCACCACGGGGGTCGCGCGAAGCCGGGGAGCGTTGGAGGAGGCAGACGACGACGAGGCGCGGAGCGAGGCGGCGGTGCTTAACGAACCGGGGGCTCCGGTGGCGGAGCGGGGCGGAGAAGGGGGGCGGAAGGTGCGGCACGTTGACGTGGAGCTCGTCGGCGCGTCGTGGGGACGCGGGGCTCGCTGCGGAGGCCGGATTTGGCGACGGCCGGCGGGGGAGAAGAAAGGGGAAAAGTTGAAATTCGAGAGCGGTGGAGCTCCAGGAGGGGAGAGGCGAGCTGGGAAGGGAGAGAGGAGTGGTGTGCGTCAGGTTTTATAGCGGGAGGGAGCGAGGAAGGCCGAGAGGGGCGGTCATCGGTCATGGTCGTCGCTCCGGTCGCCGGTCGCCCGCTTTGACAGTCGACGGGACGCGACGACGCAGCAGGGGATGGGCGACTGCACGTGGTGACGAGGGTGCGGAGTGGCTACAGAGGCGAGGATGGGATGGATCGGGGCGAGGCCACGCGGGGGTGACGTCGGGTCGCCGAGCGTCACATGGCGACGGCATGGGCGCTCCTGCGCTGGCTGGAGGAGGGAGAAGAGGCTGACGGACGGGGCCCACTCGTCAGTGAGACCAGGGGGAGAGGAGGTGGAGGAGGCTGGGCTGGACTGGGCTGCTGTTGGGCCTATGGTGGGCTGGCGTGGGAAGGGAAAAGAAAGGAGGAGAGGGATGAGTGGACTGGGCCGGGGGATGGTTTCGGCCCGGAAGGTTTTAGGGAAGGGGAAAAGATTTATTCTTTTTCTAGGAATTTCAAATTTGAATGCATTTCAAATTTGAAAGAGGATAAGATTCGACCAACACTTTGAAAAACTAGAAACCTCAAAAATGCATATGATGGATTTTCATTCAGGTTTAAATCAAATTTTTTGAAAGTTGGCTTGGGATTTAAATAGGAACTCAAATTTGAATTGCAAATTCAAATTTGAAAAAGGAATTAAACATGAACTTAAATTTGAATGGAGAATTCAAATTTGATTGGGACAAAATCAAACAAACATTTGACATAAAATCAAGAACTCGAGAATGCATATGTGAAGTTTGTGCAAGTTTAAAAATTCAAAGGTTTAAAATTTGAGATGAACTTGCTAGAGATCTTAAATCAAACAATTATTTAGTTTGTTGTAAAATTCAAAAGTTCAAACTTTTAGTGAATTTTAAATGAAGACAAACACTTGAGCACTATTTTAATATTTGTAAATTTCATATTCTAACTAGGTTTTAATTTATTTAGTGCATTTTGTTTTTGAAAATTCATGGAAAGATAAGAGTTGGACAAAAATTTAAATTTGGAGCGATTTTTATTCCTTTTTAAAATGCTTTGAAATTTGGGGTGTTACATCCTTGCTTAGACATTCAAAAAGAAAAAAGAAAAAAGAAGTCGGCCATCGTACACAATCGCTGTACTGATCAAACAAAATAAAAGAAAAAAGAAAATGACTCCTATTGACAGCCATTATTATTGTAACCCTAACATGTGTATCACTTGTTTGAATTGAATGTCATGATGATCTGTTGATCACCAGCTATATAATGCAAGTCATGCGACACTAGGAGGAATAAGCTTCAATAATCTCCCTGGCAAAAATAAAGAGCTTCAATAATCTACTTCCACAATATCTTCTTCGAAAGGTATTGCTTCCTCAAATAACAATTTTTCTGAATTCATCATTTTCGTTTCAACCACGTCTTGCATGTCATGCGGCAATTTTCGCATCAAGCAAACCAAGAAATCCATGAAACGCACAATATCCAGAGTTGCTTTCCGCCCTTTCTTTCTGTCTTGCTCATTGCGGTCCACTAAGGCCTCTATTAAGTCCGAGGGACGTTCTTGCGACCACTCCTTGTCCTGTTTGATCTTGCCGACGATGCTCATGGGTGACACGAGTGTCGGCCTGTAGCCCCAGCAAAACACATATTCTGACCAATCCGGCTCAAAATCACGTGGCATATCTGCTCTGAACATGTTATCAGTGGCGACATTGTATAACAACAGATAGCCGGTGTACCAGATGTTCTCCACATAAAGGACTAGCACGTCACCACATTCCCAAATGCCCAGGATTAAGTTATTTAAGCTATCGTTTTGCAGTTCCGGGATGAGGCACCGTCGGATCCACTGGTGATCCCTGGTGAGCGTCCAGAGGGCTCTGTTTCCGACATATTTTATCGCCACGCACGGCCGACCAGACAACTCCAGGAGCTTCGATACTAGACGATTGCCCCTAATAGCTAGGGGGGGCGGCATGCTGATGGAGGTGACCGTCTCATGGTCTATGTCGAAAGCGAGGATCACCGAATTGGTGACATCACGGAGGTAAATTATGCCATCCATGTAAAGTGACTCCACGTCGATTTCTCCATCCACTCCTTCCGCTAACACGGTTGGTTGCTTCTTGATGTCACCGAGTTCGTAGATTACTAGCAAATAATCTTTACAGTGCTTGCCTTTCTGAGCGCACATAAGCAGCTGGTAAGTCTTACTCCTCCGACCGTAACCCAGCCCCAAGATGCGATACTCGCTTAGCCTCGAGGGATTTGGAACGGTTACCTCCTCCACGAGGTCAGCGATGGCCGGGTTCCAGCCAGAGGATGCACCTGCAGGTGTCTGAGACCTCCTCGTTGCTAAGGAGCACGATGCCGTTGCATGTGTTGACATACCTCGTGTCGAGGTACGTTGCTCCGACGATCGAGCGCATCGGGGCATTGGCGCTGTACCCGGCACCGGCGACGTGGAAGCCGTGGAACATACTGACGGGATCCTTATGCTCGGGTCTCCTCTTTATGGGCCTTGTCACAACGTACGCGATGTGCGGGTGGGGCAGCGGTGCCCCGAGGCGGTAATGGAGGCTCCTGAATTCCGGGCTGCAGATCAGGCGATGATGGTGCTTCGACAGCGCCATGCACGTGACCGCGGCGCGGGCTGGCAGACGCGCGAAGATGTTGAGGAGGACGTCGTCGCAGACGCCAGCTCCTGGCGCATCTTTGTCGGTTCTTGTCTTTCTCTTCTTCGCGTTTGGTGAGCTCAACGCCGACTTCTCTTGCTCCTCGGTCTCGCCTCCCCTCTTTCCCAGGAAGTTCCCCATCGTGTCGTATCGCAGATTGAGTTGCGTTGGCTCGTGGATGCGTTCTTTAGTTGTCAACAAAACTCTTACGTACGCGGGTAACTGAGTTACTAATAATAAAATTATTTTGGATATAAGATCAACGTGCTGGACTAGGTTAGTTCTGTTACCTTAGGTAAAGACGTGCTGGAGTAGGATACATAATTAACCGGTCTGGCCTGGCGCACTGATGACGGCCTCAAGACCGGGCATGCCAGTGGCAAGCAGACCAATGAGAACCGAAATATTGTCGGAGGCAGCAGTGGCAAGGCGGACCTGCCGGATGGAGTTGGGAGGAGCAGACCTATGTATGTATGATGTCGGTGAGGGAGAGAAGAAGACCGCAGGGACAGAATTAACATTTAGGAATTTTATTGATGGTCAAATGATGGTAATGGTATGAGCAGGAATAAAATTTAACACCAATGCTAGCAACTCCAAGAGCCTCTCTAAAAATGGCTAGCTAAATCCTGATTTTAGCTCTCTTTTTTTGTTTGAGACTCAAATCCTGATTTTAGCTATTATGTAAAACTGAAACGGCACCAAAAAAGTAATCAAACCCAACAGCCTCTCCATATTTTAGTCTTCTCTATATTCAATTCAAATGGTTTTGGGCAGCGAATTTTAGTCGCCTGGAGCCCTGGACGCGCGAGGCACCGTTGCCGTGAGAAACACAAGCTAGAACACAACCTGTTCAGTAATTGTTCTAGCAGATCAAACTGCTAATCAAAGCACTTCTGTTGTTGTACATGAGACTGATATAACGATCTGGTCATGCAATAAAATATCTGCAGCATATCCTAGTAATAAAATGAGACAAACTATAACTGTAGCATATCAGGCAAAAATGAGAAAAAAAAAAGGAAGCTCCAATAGACAAACTATCTGTAGCATATCACGTGTTTGTGCTCATTCCTGTTTCAGATATGACAGAATGCGACTAGTGCTATCCAGCTGATATATATGGCTCACTTATAAACTGTAGCATATCCGGCAAAAGAAAAAGAAAAAAAGGAAGCTCGAATAGGTTCAGACTCCACATACAAACTGTAGCACATCCGAAAGAAATAAGTAATAATAAGATATTGGCACCTCAAATCATGAGATTCTTCAACATCATTCACCAGGAGGTCAGTGTAATACCCTGTATTCAGAGCACCTGTCAAAGAAAAATTGATATTAAGTAATGCTTTATACATGGTGACAGCAGCTCATATATGCAAAAAGAATTCCATATGTTAAGACTGAAATCCATTGACCATAACTCATATATACCATCTGTTTGACTGAAATTCATGCACAGATTCTAAATGACGCTTGCCGGTCAAGCTACAGGTACAGACAAGAATTGAAAACCATGAGCCAACCAACTGCAAATGATATCCTGCTAACTGAAGAAAAAGTGCAGTAACAAATGCTGAAATACTGTTATGTCCAATCCCATATAAGTGAACTGAAATGCTGTTATGTCCAATCCCATATAACAGATACTACATGTCCTACAGACACTAGCACTTTCTAGCTGTTAAAAATGAAAGAAATGCTGAACTGAAATGCAAAGAAATGAATAATACACTTGTTCTCTGTATATAAGAGATACTATATGTCCTACAGACACTAGCACTTTCTAGCTGTTACAAATGAAAGAAACACTAATGATACATTAACAACTTGCATATTACTCAGCCCTACAAATGGTTGATAATACATGAACAACTAGCTGTCATAGAGTCATTATTCCAGTGTTAAATAATGGACATCTCTGGTTTCAGAAATAAAGCTTGATGGCTGGCATCTATTTCAGTCTTTCTTTCAGACATGCAAAACTAGTTTTAGTTTTACTGCCGATGAACACTTACTACACGTGCAAAACTAGTTTTCAGTTGAATTCATGAATATATCAGCAATGTTGGTGCCCACATTAGGCACTCATTCAGTAAGTATACATGTGCAACACCAGTGACAACCTTACACTAAGGAAAAATGCCATTCCATGTCTCCTTTCAAAAAAAGTTGCAAGAACAAAATACATCGTTTGATCCTTCTAGTCATATGTAAGATAAACACATCATGACATCAATGTGTAATCAGATTCAACTAGCATTTTCTCTGTCAAAATTCTGAATACATGTTGCTTCTGAAACTGAACACTGGCACTTTCTAGCTAGCTGTTACAACTGAAAGATATACTGAACTAAAATGCAAAGAAATAAATGAAACACGTGTTCATACATTTACTAATTTATTTGTTTCTAAACCTCAGAAAAAGCCCTTTCATTTCACTGTTCCTTGCAATCACAGCAGGTACAGTTCCCATTGACACTTGCATCACTGATTTTCCACAACAATATTTGACCCATCAGAGTAACTTTATCTTAGTTAAAAGAAAAACATGATCAAACTCAGACATAGATTTCGTAGTTGGAACATTGCAATCAAGCCAGACTTGTATTGAAAGATCCAAGAAATTGTTTCTGCTAACAGCCTAACAGCCACAAAATTTTCAATCAGGGAAATTACAAGATTCATGAAATTATCAATTCACCCATAACTATACTGCAGTCACCAAAGCAAAACTCCCTAGGATCACCTCACAAACATGCTGTCACCTGCAGCCTCCCGCAGATCAACAATTCATTCGAACAGCTCAACAATTCATTAAGTTTCGCAGTGGCAGTCTAGGGATCATAGTGTAAGGCAATGGCATACAAGGAATTATTCATTAAGTTTCATAAAACTGTTACCCAAGAGTAATCATAATTTTTTTAGATATTGAGATAGCATCAAACTATCACAGACCAGACACCGCCGCATAATAAAATAAGAAAAAATCGTCAGCTACTTGCTAACAAGTAACAACTCAGCAATAGCTGTAAATTGTGTAGTGAGAAGATATGTCACCAAATTGTTCCCTAAAAAGATGTCACAAATTAACACACAAATCAGTTTTAATTTGAGAAACAGGGTAATCTAGAAGGATAAGTTCTATTTTTCTATTTGAGAACCAAGTATCAAACGCCATCTCTTGGAATATTCAGTATTTCACAGCTATTAAACTTGAATATTCCAAGAGAGTCACGCAGGCTATTGTGGTGGTTGACATGACATCGTCAACCGTAAATCTCAATGTCTGTCCACAGCAGAGAAAAATGGACCTTCAGCATCCATCAATGACATTTCAACAACGTCTTGCAAGTCGTCGGGCAGCTTCTGCATGATGCCCACTAAGAACTCCATGAAACACACGGTGTCGAGCATTTCCTCTTGTCCTTTTCTCTTATCTTGCTCGTTGATCGGCTTTAGCTTGTGCAGTATGCCTGCTGAGCGATCTCGACGCCGCTCCTTGCCTTGATTGACCACTCCGACGATACTCTCTGGTGACACAAGCGTAGGCCTGTAACCCCAGCATATCGCATAGTTTGACCAATCCAGCTCCATGTCGCTCGGCAGGTTTGCCTCAAGCATCTTCTCTGTTGCAACATTGTATAGACAAACCTTGCCATTGTACCAGGCGTCGTTGAAGTAAATAAGTAGCAAACCACTGCAGTCCCATATACCGGCAACTGAGGCACAAGACTTGTCGTTGGTGACGAACCTCTGCTCCCATTGGTGATCCAGAGAAAGCAGCCACAAGGTATATCTGGTGCCATCGTACATGAACATGCACGGACGACCATATAACTCCATGAGCACGGTGCGACCTAATTTGGACTCACCAGGCAAGTCGATAGTGGTGACAGTCTCATCATCAACGTGCACGGCCAGAATCAGTAGTTTTTCGACGTGAAGCAGATAACTTGTGCCGTCCATGTAAAGCGACTCATGGCCGATCCATGCATCCATGTTGTCTGATAACACGGTTCGTAATTGCGGTTGGTTTTCCTTGTCGCCGACTGTGTATGTTGCTAAGGAATATTCAATGTGAATTGCGTCACCACAGGTACAGCGACCCTTCCTGTTGGTATGCTCACGGTTGCATATCCAATGTGTCTGCTTGCGACACAGTAGTATCTTGTAGGTTTTACTCCTCCGGCCATAACCCAAACCCAGTACACGATACTCTCTTTCCGGAGATTGATCTGGAATGGTTACCTCCTTCGCAGCGTCGGCAATGGCCGGATTCCAGAGGATGCAACTACAGGTGACAGAGAACTCCTCATCGGCAAGGAGCACGATGCCGTTGCAATTGTTGATGTACTTCTTGCCGAGGTACCTCGATCCGGCGATCGCGCGCACCGGGGCGTGGTCACGGAGCCCGGCACCGGCGACGTGGAAGCCATAGAACTGGCCAACAGCATCCTCCTGCTCGGGTCTCCTCCTTACGGGGACCGTCACGATGTACGCGATATGGGGGCGGGGAAGCGGAGCGCCGAGGCGGCAGTGGAGGCTCCGGAACTCGGTGCTGCAGATCAGGTTGCAGTGGTGCTTCGAGGGCGCCATGCACGCCACCGCGTCGCGGGCAGGCAGGCGGGCGAAGATGTTGCGGAGGACGTCGTCGCAGATGCCTGCGCCTGGGGGCCCAACCATGGCGCCCGAACCTTCCTTCCTCTTCTTCGCGGCTGGAGCGCCGGCGATCGGCGCCGCCGCCGTCTCTCGCGCCTCCACGGTTTCATCCTCCCCTGCCGCCTTCTCCATCCTACTACTACTGTCGTGGGCGCGTTTCTCGACCCGAGTAGATCGGAGATTTGTGGAGACTTGGAAAATTTTCCGGAGGCTAGACTGTCTATTGCATGGTAAGATTTGTTTCTGCTGAAGATCCGAAATTCAAGCAACGGAACCAAATTTTTTTACGGCCAATCCGGAAACGGGTCCCAGCTGGAGGCCCGGCAGCACGTAACGTGCCTTCTTTCTGCAGCCGCATGGGCCTTCTCTGCCTCCGTGCTGGGCTTGGCATTCTTTTCTTCTCTCGAAAAGCTCAATTAGTATTTCCATTAAGGCTTCTAAAGTTTCTAGCGACAAAATGATCGATCTCTTGGCTGCGTATCACTGCTGATCGATCTTCTCTCGTTGCGTCGCCTCTCTCTTCCGTTTCCAGTGGCAGCGAGCATGCTGTGAAGAGTGGATCATTGCAATGGAGAACCCTGTCAACTTGGATCAGAATGAATTCCTGTCAACCTCTGTTTTTATCAGCATTTATACTGTTAATCATTTGTAGAAGTGACAAGTGATTAGCTTTGTTTTCAGATCAGCTTCTCGGTCCCGTTAGTTTTGCTTCTCATACGCTTACCTGTATAAAGTAAGCGTAACGCCCTATATGTGAGCTTTCATGCAACGGGAGAAGCAACGTCGTATATGTGAGCTTCCAAGCAATGCCAGTTTTCAGTGCTTTGTTTCGACTGAACAGAAAACAAGGTTTCTCTATACCCTAATGCAACGAGAGAAGCAGCATGTGGAGCCTAGCGACGATGCCAACGATGAGCGCAGTAGTTTATTTGTTGAGGCTGGATACATATGATCAATGTGCATTTGGCGCTAAAAGTTTTTATTGCAATCAGTTTCCCCTAATAAGCCACTGATTAAAAGAAAAATTAGGCCATTCTCAGAGCATGGTCTCATTACGCTGTTACCAAGACTCATATTTTGGTAACCAAGTCAGCTGGGTTTCATGGTCCTCTCTATCTAGATAAAACTCCTCTCTATTCATAAAATTGCTAATGTGGCAAGGAATTTAATGCTTATGTAACTCTTTATGAAAGCTCATTAAGACCGGCCTTAGGATAGGAGGAAAATCACAGCCTGACCCAACAGACAGACCCATATGGCTATGTGGCTGCAGGAAGGCACGTTGCGTCTGCCGTGCCTCCTGCACAGCAATGGATCTGTTTCCGGCCAATCCCAGCCCTTCGTCGCCGCTGAGCCCGCTCTGCCGTTCGCCATAATAGTTGCAGTTAGATGCAACCGTGTAAGACAAGCTTTTTCCATACACAACAGTTTGTCGCGTCATAGGTTAGGTGGCACCAGTGCAGATTTTTTTTTCTTTGCGCCAAATAGTAATAAATAGTACGCTACTAGATAATAATGCTGAAACAGCATGATGAAACTTCACGTTCCAATGTGTTTCAAGTTCATATACTAGGAATTGTCTGCTTTTAAGAAGTTCGAGCTGAAAGACTTGTGAGATTCAAGTAGGCTAGCGATTACATACTTGAAATCTTAATCGACAATTAAGAACTAGATATCTCTGTTACATGATATGGCTTCTAGATAGATTTTACCTTGTACGTCTAGAGCTAGTTTAGATAAGGAATAAATTTCTTCAGTGGCAACTAAAAAATTCTTTAGATAACCATGACATGTTTGTGGTTGTAACACCCTGTGTTTTTCCATATTATAAATCTCACTAAAAATTTAAACTTTTTGAATTAGAACAAATGCAAACAAACTAGTATGGTAATTTCACACCGATTTTGAATTTTTGAATTTTAAATGTGCATCAAACCCCACCATGTGCATATTTGGAAATTTCTGTTTTTATTTATGTGTTCAGTTGGTTTTGTTCCTTTGGCAAATTTGAATTCCATTCAAATTGGAACCAAATCAAACTCTGGGAAAAGTTCAAATCAATTTTCCCCTCCCGGGCCGGCCTCCTCCCTTTCCTTCTTCCCCCGGCCCACTTCCTCTCTTTCCTTCTCCCTTCTTTCCCCGCGAACCGCATGGCCCAACTGGCCCAACCTCGCCGCGCTAGCCCACTCGCTTGGCCCAAGCCACACCAGCCCGCCTCCCCATCGCTTTCACTGACAAGCGGGACCCACCGTCGTCACCCTCCTCGGACCGACGGACCGAGCGCTGCTCGCCGCCGTAGTACGGTGGCGCGGACGCCAGCGCATGCGCGCGCGGCGCCTTAAACGCGCCCGCGCCACTATTCGCCGGCGAACAGGGCATCTTGGCCGCTATTGGACGAGAGTGCCACGCCGTGCCTTCGTACGCTGCTCTTCGTCCTTCACCGCAGGCGCGCCATTACTCCGGCGAGGAGCCGTTGCCGCGAAGCTTCCCTTCCGGCCTCGACTATAAGAGGAGGACCTCCTCTCCTTCACGCACAAGCCTCTCCCGCACTCCTCCTTCATTTCCACTCGCCCCGAGCTCGAGTTCTCCGTTTTTCCCCTTCGTCGTCCTCAAGTCCGGCAGCTACTCCGACGAGCCCTCCACGGCCAACCAGTCGGCCCCGCTCCCCTTTTCTTCTTCCTCCGGCCTCCTCAGCAACTCCCTAACCCTCTCCTGCCTGCCATTTCTGCAGTTGGGGCGAGGAACATGGAGTTCGCCGGGAGCTAGGGTTCCGGCCACCGTGCACACGTCAACGCCGCGTCTCCGGCCACCCCCGGCTCCATCAAGCCCACCGTGAGCACCCCCATCCTCTCCTGGTTCTTTTGCACCTTTCAATTTTGCCCTTCGCGCTTGTTCACCCCCCTCGCACCGAGCTCCGGTGACTGCGCCGCGCGACTTTGTCGCCGGCAGGCCTCCCGGCTGTGCTTCGTCACGCCAAGGGGCGCGCTGCACTCTGCGCGCACGCGTGCACGCGAGTGACAACACGCGCGCGTGAGAGAGACACTCTCGTGAGCGCTACACCTCATTCATCGCCGCGCCGCCGCACTCCGGCGAGCGCACGCCGCCGCTGCAGCCACCCTCCGCGTCACCACGTAGCGCCGCTAGGTTCGCCGTCGCGCGTAGAGCTTGTAGGTGCGTTCCGTTTCGCAAAACGTGCCTTGTAGCCGTCGCCGGCGAGTTTCCCGGCGACGCGCCGCCGCGCGCACCACCCCTCCGGCGCGTTTGACCGTGCCGCGCCGCCGTCCGATTGGTGGAGTGTGTGTGAATATGAAATGTGGGATGGTAACCTATTAGTGATATTTTGTGCAACCCATAGTGGGGATACTCTTTGACGGGAGCAAGCGAGGTAGTCCTCAGTGGGGAGGGCTATCTCTGGGATGCGAGTCCTCCTTTGAGGATAGCTATTGGAGATGCTTGCTTCGGTCGTATAAGGACCGGTTCATGTGCCGCCTGGCTTAGCACCCCTCGTACAACCACATGCCTTGAATGGGAGAGGTTTGGAACCACACCCTACTATAGTGTTCACCCGGTACCCACCTGGAGGGCAGAAGATTGCGACGGAAGCCAGGAGAAGACCCGAAGCAGTGAGCGTCGTGGTCCGGCATATGGTGTTCTTTCAGGCCTTTCTACATGATGATGATGATATTGTGACGCCCCTGGTTGGAATATTTTCGTGGTGGTGCCGCGGTGACACCAAGTAGGTACGGGACCATTAGTATGCCAGCCCAACCTATGACGGTGGGGAGGACTGGTGTACCGTGTGGGAAAACGTGTACAACCTCTGCAGAGTATAAAATCTATCATGATAGCCGTGTTCCACGGTTTTGGACAACGCGACAGCTTGTGCCACACAATGATTAGTATAATGGTGTGAGTTAATCCCTTGGTGTGTTTTTGGAATACTCCGGTGTGGAACCGTGAGCTGGTTTCCTGCCAGCATTAAAATGTGGGAACTGGCGGGATGGACTTTGTCTCCCCCAGGGCCAAACAACCCCATTAATCCTCAATGATAATCTTAATTAGTAGTTGCGAACTGCTTTGTTTTACAAACAACCCCCAGCATAAAACTGGCTTTCCGCCCAAGCACTAAACCCTCAGCCTATCCTTTGATAATATCCTTGCATGCTCATACCCCCTTGCTGTTAGGACTTGCTGAGTACCTTACGTACTCACCCTTGCTTTAATCATTCAGATGAGGAACCTGAGTATCAGGAGGATGGTGATGAAGAGTAGGGTTCCGTCCGCACTCAAGATGCCTGTGTCGGCTCCGTTTCCGTCTTCCGCTGTAGTGGTGTTTAAGTGGTTCTGCCTTTGCAGCCCACTAGCATGATGCTTGATGTAATAAGATGGCCCTTGGCCAGGAGTTGTAAGACCTTTCATGTATGAAGGCTTGTATGAGACTCGGTAATATTTATGTAAATGATGACTCTGTGATATCATTCTATGTAAAGTGTATGTATCAGCGTCTGATCCAGGGACTGATACGGTAAGCACTCATGCTCTAGAAATGGGGTACTACAGAGTGGTATCAGAGCCATGCTTGACTGTAGGATGGACCCTAGGTTGGAAACGATTGTGAGAGAGTGACGACTCTGGAGGAGAGAGTGACGACTCTGGAGGAGACAGTGACGACTCTGGAGGAGACAGTGACGACTCTGGAGGTGCAGGACCGTCAGGTGTGGCACAGCTTCCAGCTTCACCAGAGGTCGCACTTGCTCTAGAGCCAGCACCAGAGGTTGCACCAGCTCCAGCCTCACCAGCAGTTGCACCAGCTCCAGCTTCACCAGCAGTTGCACCAGCTCCAGCCCCAGCCCCAGAGCCAGTGCACGGCTACCTGACAGAGTCAGAGGAGGATCCCATGGAGGACGAGGATGCCGAGATGGCAGAGGGGGACCCTGAGTTTGAGTTGCTAGAGGACCCTCTGCAGGGTGAGGAGGACACTGAGTCGGAGCACGAGATGGATTACCCGACAGACCCCGGCAGTGACTACTCGGACTCGATGGACGAGGACGACTTCCCAGTACTCGAGGGCTACGTCCCTCAGTACATGCTAGAGATGGAGGAGGACGAGGACCAGGGCGTGGTCAACTTTGCGCCTGTCAGTGACGACCAGCCTGTGGTAGTCGACCCTCCGGCACCGCAGCAGCCAGCACTTGCTGACGTTTCAGTGCAGCAGCCGCCAGCACTGTTTGCTCCCCCTGCTCAGCAGCAGCCAGTACTACCAGCAGGTCACCAGCTAGCACTGATGGCAGACCCAGCGGCTCAGTTCCCACCTGCACTTGTCGCGCTTGGACCACTGTTCCCGTTCCAGCCAGTGCTTGTCGCTCCCCCAGCTCACCTTCAGCCAGCAGCTCCACAGCAGGCGCCAGCACCACAGATGCTCGGAGACATGGACCTCTTCGAGTACTACCAGCTACTTCGTGCCCACGCCAGGGGCGATGACCCCTACGACCTGTACCATGCTTGGCGCAGGGACCACGGCTACGACCAGTTCTGAGGAGCAGCTATCCCAGAGGGAGTCAGTATCAGTTGCGCTGATGGCAGCAGCACTTGTATCCGTAGTTGTGTAGTCCAGCTGATGTGTGTCGTTGTATCCTAGAGTTCCATGTTGTCGAGTCCTGTTGTTTAGTTGTGCCGTCAAGTCCTCCTGTGTAAGGACTTGGGTATGTGTGATCGAACTCTGTTATGATGTTTATGTATGCTGTGATGATGTAATGATGCTGGATCTTACTGTTTGTGTGTTAGAAAATCCTGTGACCCTGTCTTGCTACCTTGCTTAAGTTTTACCTCAACCTCGACTTACTCTCACCTCCCACCGTCCCCTACCAACTCTACAGATGCCTCCCGCAAGGCAGTCCGCCCGTTTGCGGCAGTGTCGTGAACGTCAAGTTGCGCGTGACGAGGATGCCCCAAGACAGGGCAATGGGCGTGGACGTGGATGTGGAAGAGGCAGAACTAACAACCAACGTGGCCGAGGTGGAGGCAGAATTGGAGGCAACGACCATGAAGATGAGGCAAGCCAGAACAATCAGAACAACCAGGATAACCAGAATGACGAGGTAGGCCAAGGTGAAGGTGGAGGACATCAGCGGAACCAGAACCGAGGAGGAGGAAACCAGAACCGTGGCAGAGGTGGACGAGGTGGCGGGCGAGGTGGACGAGATGGACCCTTGCCCAACCCACCTGTCACCGACCTCGTCGTTGTGATGGACAACCAGACCCGGCTGATGGAAGTCATTGCTCAAGGACTTCTGGACCGTGCACCTGGACCCCAGACCAAGATGTCAGAGTTCATGAGACTCAGGCCACCAACCTTTGAGAATGCTGAAGAAGACCCCCTAGCAGCAGATGATTGGCTGAGAGGCATCACCAAGAAGCTTCAGGTTGTGAACGCCAATGACAGGGAGAAAGTCCTTCTGGCATCGCACCAACTCATGGGAGCAGCCAGTGAATGGTGGGACAACTACCGTGAAGCTGTAGAGGATCCCGATGCTATCACTTGGGATGAGTTCCAGGTAGAATTCAGGAGGTACCACATTCCTGAGGGTATCATGGAGATGAAGGCAGATGAGTTTCGCTCTCTGAAGCAAGGCGCTATGACTGTGAACCAGTACATCAGGAAGTTCATGAAGCTTGCACGCTATGCACCTGAGGATGTGAGCACGGACAAGAAGAAGCAGGACCGCTTCAGGAAGGGACTGAGCCCTAGTTTGAAGACGCAGTTGGTCACTCACATCTATCCGGACTTCAACACTCTGATGAACCGTGCTATCCTTCTGGAGGATGCACGTTCTCACATTGAGAGTGACAGGAAGCGCAAGTTCAACGCACAGAAGTTCAAGCAGCAGGAAAGGAACCAGAGGTCAAGGGGCAGCTTTTCTCAAAAGCCTAGATACCAGCCAACCATGCAATACAAGACCTCAGCATCAAACCAGTATAATGCAACATCTTCCTACCGCAACCAGAATGCCAGTAGTCAGCAGAGGAGCAACCCCAGCGTTGCCCAACCAGCTCCAAATGAAAAGAGGACATGTTTTAACAGCCGTAAACCAGGTCACATGATTGCCAAGTGCCCCTATATGAACCAGAATCAGGCTCCAACCCAGTCTCACCAGCAAAGCAACGCCAGGACCGCAGTGTCAGGAGCAGGACGTGGTGGACAGCAATCCTCTGGACAGCAGCGAAGGAACAGTCAGACCTTCGGCCGAGGCAGAGTCAACCACATAGACACCGAGGAAGCTGAGGAAGCACCAGACGTTGTGCTCGGTGCGTATCTTGTCAATTCCACTCTTGCAACAGTTCTGTTCGATTCTGGAGCTTCGCATTCATTCATATCTTCAAGATTTGTTGCTGCACATGGTTTTCCGACTGTTTTGCTCAAACAACCACTGATAACTCGCTCTCCTGGAGCGGAAATCAAGTGTTTGTTGGGATGTCCCCGGGTTAAAATTCTTTTAAGTGGGGTAGTATTCCTGGCAAACCTAATAGTTCTCCAGTCTGCCGGAATAGATGTTATCCTCGGAATGGACTGGTTAAGTAAACATCAGGGCAATATAGCCTGTGATACCAGGAAAGTGTCCCTAGTAAATCACCAAGGCATTAAGGTTGAATGTGAGCCAAGAAGAGTGAAGGCCACACCTATGGTATGCAGTTTGGAAGCCACATCCCTGGAGGAAGTACCAGTCGTCTGTGAGTACCCAGATGTCTTCCCAGATGAGCTACCAGGAATGCCACCTGACCGGGACATAGAGTTCATCATTGAACTGATCCCTGGAACTCCACCAATAGCCAAGAGACCCTACCGAATGGCAGCCAACGAACTGGCAGAGTTGAAAAAGCAAATAGCTGAATTGCTAGAGAAAGGGTTCATAAGGCCCAGTTCTTCCCCGTGGGGATCACCTGTTCTCTTTGTCAAGAAGAAGGACGGTAGTATGAGGATGTGCATTGATTACCGTTCACTCAATGAAGTTACTATCAAGAACAAGTATCCACTGCCCAGGATCGATGATTTGTTTGATCAGTTAAAGGGTGCCAAGTTTTTCTCCAAAATTGACCTGAGATCAGGGTACTACCAGCTGAAGATTCGAGAAGGAGATATACTCAAGACAGCTTTTGTCACCCGTTATGGACAGTATGAGTTTACACTGATGCCCTTTGGACTCACCAATGCTCCGGCCTACTTCATGAATCTGATGAACAAGGTATTCATGGAAGAGCTAGACAAGTTTGTCGTGGTCTTCATTGATGACATCTTGATCTACTCTAAGAGCGCAGAGGAACACGAGCAACATCTGAGGATTGTGCTTGAGAAGTTAAGAGCACATGAGCTCTATGCCAAGTTCAGCAAATGTGAGTTTTGGTTGAAAGAAGTAGCTTTCCTTGGTCATATCCTGACAGCGGAAGGAGTAGCAGTAGACCCAGCCAAGGTTGAAGCAGTGACAGAATGGAAGCAACCGATCAATGTGACAGAAATCAGAAGTTTTCTTGGGTTGGCAGGTTACTACCGCAGATTCATAGAAGGATTCTCTAAGTTAGCCAGACCAATGACTGCTCTGACTCAGAAAGGAAAAGAATTCAAGTGGACAGAAGCTTGTGAGAAGAGTTTCCAAGAGTTGAAGAGAAGGTTGACAACAGCCCCAGTGCTAACCCTACCTGATATTCATCGAGACTTTGTCGTATACTGCGACGCATCTCGACAAGGTTTGGGTTGTGTTTTAATGCAAGATGGTCGAGTTGTGGCTTACGCGTCAAGACAACTAAAAGTTCATGAGCAGAACTACCCAACACATGACCTGGAGTTAGCAGCTGTTGTCCATGCTCTGAAGATCTGGAGGCACTATCTGATAGGAAATAAGTGTGAGATCTTCACAGACCACAAGAGTTTGAAATATATCTTCACTCAGTCAGACCTTAATCTCAGGCAGAGGAGATGGTTGGAATTGATCAAGGACTACAACTTGGATATACAGTACCACCCCGGAAAGGCCAATGTGGTTGCAGATGCACTTAGTCGCAAAGCTCATTGCAATAGTATCAAGTTGCATAAGAAGAGACCTGAGTTACTGGCAGAGTTCAAGCAGCTAAACCTGCACTTCACACGGTCGAGTGAGGAAGAGACTCTATGTGTGAAGCCAACCTTGGAAGACCAAATCCGAACAGCCCAAGTGGACGATGAGGGAATACTTGACCACAAGGTTAAAACAGGGGAAGATAAAGCCCCTGGTTTTAGAGTTGATGATCAAGGCACCTTGTGGTACAAGGATCGAATCTGTGTACCCAAGAATGGTGGATATCGGCAGCTTATCATGGATGAAGCTCACAACTCCGCTTACTCCATCCACCCAGGAAGTACCAAGATGTATGTGGATCTGAAACAGAAGTACTGGTGGACTGGAATGAAAGAGACATAGCAGAATTTGTTGCTCGATGTGATATCTGCAGCAGAGTCAAAGCAGAACATCAGAGACCCGCAGGACTATTGCAACCCCTACATGTTCCCGTATGGAAATGGGATGAAATCAGCATGGACTTCATTGTGGGGTTACCCCGTACCCAGAAGGGGAATGACTCGATATGGGTCATAGTAGACCGTCTGACAAAGGTTGCGCACTTCATACCTGTAAAGACAGTCTATAGTGGAGACAAGTATGCTCAGTTGTATGTGGATCACATACTCAAGTTACACGGAGTTCCTAGCAGAATAATATCTGACCGAGGGTCACAGTTCACCTCAAAGTTCTGGAAAAGCCTTCATGGGTTGCTGAACACCAGACTGGATTATAGCTCAGCCTTTCATCCCCAGACCGATGGTCAGACCGAGAGAGTCAACCAAATCCTGGAAGATATGTTGAGAGCATGTGTACTAGCTCACGGAAAGGACTGGGAGAAAAGTCTTTCCTTCGCAGAATTCTCTTACAACAATAGTTACCAGGCCAGCCTGCAGATGTCGCCTTTTGAAGCCCTGTATGGCAGGAAGTGCAGAACCCCGCTGATGTGGTCAGAGGTTGGAGAGCGATCTTTCTTTGGCCCGGCACTCATCCGAGATGCCGAAGAGAAAGTAGCTCTGATCAGAGAGAATTTGAAAGCAGCCCAGAGCAGGCAGAAGAGCTATGCAGACACCAGACGCAGAGATCTAAGCTTCGAAGAAGGAGACTATGTATATCTCAAGGTATCACCAATACGAGGTACCAGAAGGTTCAAAGTCCGAGGAAAGTTAGCACCAAGATATATCGGACCCTTCAAGGTACTCAAGAAGATAGGAGCAGTGGCTTACCGCCTCGAGCTCCCTGAAGAGATGTCGGACATACATAATGTGTTCCATGTTTCACAGCTAAAGAAATGTCTGCGAGTTCCAGAAGAAATAGTACCACCGGAAGTAGTGGATCTACAACCGGATCTCCGTTATCAAGAGAGGCCTATCAAGATTTTGGAGGTTGCCACTCGGTTAACAAGACGGAATGCCATACGGTTTTGCCGAGTGCAATGGAGTAATCACACGGAAGCAGAAGCTACATGGGAACGTGAAGATGATCTCAAAAAGGAGTTCCCCTATCTCTTTGAGGAAGAGCTTGAATCTCGAGGCCGAGATTCTGTTTAAGTGGGGTAGGTTTGTAACACCCTGTGTTTTTCCATATTATAAATCTCACTAAAAATTTAAACTTTTTGAATTAGAACAAATGCAAACAAACTAGTATGGTAATTTCACACCGATTTTGAATTTTCGAATTTTAAATGTGCATCAAACCCCACCATGTGCATATTTGGAAATTTCTGTTTTTATTTATGTGTTCAGTTGGTTTTGTTCCTTTGGCAAATTTGAATTCCATTCAAATTGGAACCAAATCAAACTCTGGGAAAAGTTCAAATCAATTTTCCCCTCCCGGGCCGGCCTCCTCCCTTTCCTTCTTCCCCCGGCCCACTTCCTCTCTTTCCTTCTCCCTTCTTTCCCCGCGAACCGCACGGCCCAACTGGCCCAACCTCGCCGCGCTAGCCCACTCGCTTGGCCCAAGCCACACCAGCCCGCCTCCCCATCGCTTTCACTGACAAGCGGGACCCACCGTCGTCACCCTCCTCGGACCGACGGACCGAGCGCTGCTCGCCGCCGTAGTACGGTGGCGCGGACGCCAGCGCATGCGCGCGCGGCGCCTTAAACGCGCCCGCGCCACTATTCGCCGGCGAACAGGGCATCTTGGCCGCTACTGGACGAGAGTGCCACGCCGTGCCTTCGTACGCTGCTCTCCGTCCTTCACCGCAGGCGCGCCATTACTCCGGCGAGGAGCCGTTGCCGCGAAGCTTCCCTTCCGGCCTCGACTATAAGAGGAGGACCTCCTCTCCTTCACGCACAAGCCTCTCCCGCACTCCTCCTTCATTTCCACTCGCCCCGAGCTCGAGTTCTCCGTTTGTCCCCTTCGTCGTCCTCAAGTCCGGCAGCTACTCCGACGAGCCCTCCACGGCCAACCAGTCGGCCCCGCTCCCCTTTTATTCTTCCTCCGGCCTCCTCAGCAACTCCCTAACCCTCTCCTGCCTGCCATTTCTGCAGTTGGGGCGAGGAACATGGAGTTCGCCGGGAGCTAGGGTTCCGGCCACCGTGCACACGTCAACGCCGCGTCTCCGGCCACCCCCGGCTCCATCAAGCCCACCGTGAGCACCCCCATCCTCTCCTGGTTCTTTTGCACCTTTCAATTTTGCCCTTCGCGCTTGTTCACCCCCATCGCACCGAGCTCCGGTGACTGCGCCGCGCGACTTCGTCGCCGGCAGGCCTCCCGGCTGTGCTTCGTCACGCCAAGGGGCGCGCTGCACTCTGCGCGGACGCGTGCACGCGAGTGACAACACGCGCGCGTGAGAGAGACACTCTTGCGAGCGCTGCACCTCATTCATCGCCGCGCCGCCGCACTCCGGCGAGCGCGCGCCGCCGCTGCAGCCACCCTCCGCGTCACCACGTAGCGCCGCTAGGTTCGCCGTCGCGCGTAGAGCTTGTAGGTGCGCTCCGTTTCGCAAAACGTGCCTTGTAGCCGTCGCCGGCGAGTTTCCCGGCGACGCGCCGCCGCGCGCACCACCCCTCCGGCGCGTTTGACCGTGCCGCGCCGCCGTCCGACGTGGCGCGCCATGTCGGCAACTGGGCCCGCGACGACCCGGTCGTCCTCGCCCAGTCAGCACCGGTCCACGGGATCGGCGCACCGTGGACCACCCTCACAAACCTCTCCGGTGCACAGCCCAAGTGGACCAAGTCCACGGTACAGTAGACCACAGCGGACCCGCCTCTGCGGACTCACCTGTCGGTCTCACAAGCGCCTATGAAATTGCTATGTCTACACGCAGAGCGTACACAGAACCTTGTTCCGAGCCTTTTTCTTCAGTAGAAAAATTCCATAAAATCCCTGTAAATACTAGAGTATTTCCTGAGTATTTTACAACTCTTGTTTACCTCTGAATAATTAGGATTTATCATTTGGCTAATTATTTAGCCTAAATCCTAATTAATCCTTTCATGCAAATTTGTAAAATCCATATCTCCTTCATTTTAACTCCAAATTTGATGAATCTTTCGCCAAAATTCATCAAATATCATGATCTATCTGTTGGAACCAGAGCTATCCACTGATTCCCACTGTTTGACCTTTATTTGGATTTAATTGCTTGTTAGCTTAAATTGTTTGATCGTTAGATTAATTCGATCGTCGTCTATTTGCTCTTCATTAGAGGATCAAGCTTTTGAGGAAGGAAACGAGGATCCGGATTATGAGGACTTAGAAGAAGAAGACTTTGGTGAAGGCAAGTTCTAACCCCTTTGATCATGTTGATCCTATGTTTGCAAAAAGTCCTATATAGAGCCTGCTTTGGAAATAACTGTGCATGATATTGAAATATGCTTTAAATGCTAGATGACCCTATATTGATGTTTGCCATGCCTTGTCAATTGTTTATCCACTGCCTTGTTAGCCCTAGGATTCACTATCATTAATTCTTTAATGATATATTGATATGCTATACTGCTTAGGACTTATTACCATGCGTACTTAATTAATCATGCTATACATGCTTTTTTTGTGTTAAATGCGTGTGTGATTGGTGGAGTGTGTGTGAATATGAAATGTGGGATGGTAACCTATTAGAGATATTTTGTGCAACCCATAGTGGGGATACTCTTTGACGGGAGCAAGCGAGGTAGTCCTCAGTGGGGAGGGCTATCTCTGGGATGCGAGTCCTCCTTTGAGGATAGCTATTGGAGATGCTTGCTTCGGTCGTATAAGGACCGGTTCATGTGCCGCCTGGCCTAGCACCCCTCGTACAACCACATGCCTTGAATGGGAGAGGTTTGGAACCACACCCTACTATAGTGTTCACCCGGTACCCACCTGGAGGGCAGAAGATTGCGACGGAAGCCAGGAGAAGACCCGAAGCAGTGAGCGTCGTGGTCCGGCATATGGTGTTCTTTCAGGCCTTTCTACATGATGATGATGATATTGTGACGCCCCTGGTTGGAATATTTTCGTGGTGGTGCCGCGGTGACACCAAGTAGGTACGGGACCATTAGTATGCCAGCCCAACCTATGACGGTGGGGAGGACTGGTGTACCGTGTGGGAAAACGTGTACAACCTCTGCAGAGTATAAAATCTATCATGATAGCCGTGTTCCACGGTTTTGGACAACGCGACAGCTTGTGCCACACAATGATTAGTATAATGGTGTGAGTTAATCCCTTGGTGTGTTTTTGGAATACTCCGGTGTGGAACCGTGAGCTGGTTTCCTGCCAGCATTAAAATGTGGGAACTGGCGGGATAGACTTTGTCTCCCCCAGGGCCAAACAACCCCATTAATCCTCAATGATAATCTTGATTAGTAGTTGCGAACTGCTTTGTTTTACAAACAACCCCCAGCATAAAACTGGCTTTCCGCCCAAGCACTAAACCCTCAGCCTATCATTTGATAATATCCTTGCATGCTCATACCCCCTTGCTGTTAGGACTTGCTGAGTACCTTACGTACTCACCCTTGCTTTAATCATTCAGATGAGGAACCTGAGTATCAGGAGGATGGTGATGAAGAGTAGGGTTCCGTCCGCACTCAAGATGCCTGTGTCGGCTCCGTTTCCGTCTTCCGCTGTAGTGGTGTTTAAGTGGTTCTGCCTTTGCAGCCCACTAGCATGATGCTTGATGTAATAAGATGGCCCTTGGCCAGGAGTTGTAAGACCTTTCATGTATGAAGGCTTGTATGAGACTCGGTAATATTTATGTAAGTGATGACTCTGTGATATCATTCTGTGTAAAGTGTATGTATCAGCGTCTGATCCAGGGACTGATACGGTAAGCACTCATGCTCCAGAAATGGGGTACTACAGAGTGGTATCAGAGCCATGCTTGACTGTAGGATGGACCCTAGGTTGGAAACGATTGTGAGAGAGTGACGACTCTGGAGGAGAGAGTGACGACTCTGGAGGAGACAGTGACGACTCTGGAGGAGACAGTGACGACTCTGGAGGTGCAGGACCGTCAGGTGTGGCACAGCTTCCAGCTTCACCAGAGGTCGCACTTGCTCTAGAGCCAGCACCAGAGGTTGCACCAGCTCCAGCCTCACCAGCAGTTGCACCAGCTCCAGCTTCACCAGCAGTTGCACCAGCTCCAGCCCCAGCCCCAGAGCCAGTGCACGGCTACCTGACAGAGTCAGAGGAGGATCCCATGGAGGACGAGGATGCCGAGATGGCAGAGGGGGACCCTGAGTTTGAGTTGCTAGAGGACCCTCTGCAGGGTGAGGAGGACACTGAGTCGGAGCACGAGATGGATTACCCGACAGACCCCGGCAGTGACTACTCGGACTCGATGGACGAGGACGACTTCCCAGTACTCGAGGGCTACGTCCCTCAGTACATGCTAGAGATGGAGGAGGACGAGGACCAGGGCGTGGTCAACTTTGCGCCTGTCAGTGACGACCAGCCTGTGGTAGTCGACCCTCCGGCACCGCAGCAGCCAGCACTTGCTGACGTTTCAGTGCAGCAGCCGCCAGCACTGTTTGCTCCCCCTGCTCAGCAGCAGCCAGTACTACCAGCAGGTCACCAGCTAGCACTGATGGCAGACCCAGCGGCTCAGTTCCCACCTGCACTTGTCGCGCTTGGACCACTGTTCCCGTTCCAGCCAGTGCTTGTCGCTCCCCCAGCTCACCTTCAGCCAGCAGCTCCACAGCAGGCGCCAGCACCACAGATGCTCGGAGACATGGACCTCTTCGAGTACTACCAGCTACTTCGTGCCCACGCCAGGGGCGATGACCCCTACGACCTGTACCATGCTTGGCGCAGGGACCACGGCTACGACCAGTTCTGAGGAGCAGCTATCCCAGAGGGAGTCAGTATCAGTTGCGCTGATGGCAGCAGCACTTGTATCCGTAGTTGTGTAGTCCAGCTGATGTGTGTCGTTGTATCCTAGAGTTCCATGTTGTCGAGTCCTGTTGTTTAGTTGTGCCGTCAAGTCCTCCTGTGTAAGGACTTGGGTATGTGTGATCGAACTCTGTTATGATGTTTATGTATGCTGTGATGATGTAATGATGCTGGATCTTACTGTTTGTGTGTTAGAAAATCCTGTGACCCTGTCTTGCTACCTTGCTTAAGTTTTACCTCAACCTCGACTTACTCTCACCTCCCACCGTCCCCTACCAACTCTACAGATGCCTCCCGCAAGGCAGTCCGCCCGTTTGCGGCAGTGTCGTGAACGTCAAGTTGCGCGTGACGAGGATGCCCCAAGACAGGGCAATGGGCGTGGACGTGGATGTGGAAGAGGCAGAACTAACAACCAACGTGGCCGAGGTGGAGGCAGAATTGGAGGCAACGACCATGAAGATGAGGCAAGCCAGAACAATCAGAACAACCAGGATAACCAGAATGACGAGGTAGGCCAAGGTGAAGGTGGAGGACATCAGCGGAACCAGAACCGAGGAGGAGGAAACCAGAACCGTGGCAGAGGTGGACGAGGTGGCGGGCGAGGTGGACGAGATGGACCCTTGCCCAACCCACCTGTCACCGACCTCGTCGTTGTGATGGACAACCAGACCCGGCTGATGGAAGTCATTGCTCAAGGACTTCTGGACCGTGCACCTGGACCCCAGACCAAGATGTCAGAGTTCATGAGACTCAGGCCACCAACCTTTGAGAATGCTGAAGAAGACCCCCTAGCAGCAGATGATTGGCTGAGAGGCATCACCAAGAAGCTTCAGGTTGTGAACGCCAATGACAGGGAGAAAGTCCTTCTGGCATCGCACCAACTCATGGGAGCAGCCAGTGAATGGTGGGACAACTACCGTGAAGCTGCAGAGGATCCCGATGCTATCACTTGGGATGAGTTCCAGGTAGAATTCAGGAGATACCACATTCCTGAGGGTATCATGGAGATGAAGGCAGATGAGTTTCGCTCTCTGAAGCAAGGCGCTATGACTGTGAACCAGTACATCAGGAAGTTCATGAAGCTTGCACGCTATGCACCTGAGGATGTGAGCACGGACAATAAGAAGCAGGACCGCTTCAGGAAGGGACTGAGCCCTAGTTTGAAGACGCAGTTGGTCACTCACATCTATCCGGACTTCAACACTCTGATGAACCGTGCTATCCTTCTGGAGGATGCATGTTCTCACATTGAGAGTGACAGGAAGCGCAAGTTCAACGCACAGAAGTTCAAGCAGCAGGAAAGGAACCAGAGGTCAAGGGGCAGCTTTTCTCAAAAGCCTAGATACCAGCCAACCATGCAATACAAGACCTCAGCATCAAACCAGTATAATGCAACATCTTCCTACCGCAACCAGAATGCCAGTAGTCAGCAGAGGAGCAACCCCAGCGTTGCCCAACCAGCTCCAAATGAAAAGAGGACATGTTTTAACAGCCGTAAACCAGGTCACATGATTGCCAAGTGCCCCTATATGAACCAGAATCAGGCTCCAGCCCAGTCTCACCAGCAAAGCAACGCCAGGACCGCAGTGTCAGGAGCAGGACGTGGTGGACAGCAATCCTCTGGACAGCAGCGAAGGAACAGTCAGACCTTCGGCCGAGGCAGAGTCAACCACATAGACACCGAGGAAGCTGAGGAAGCACCAGACGTTGTGCTCGGTGAGTATCTTGTCAATTCCACTCTTGCAACAGTTCTGTTCGATTCTGGAGCTTCGCATTCATTCATATCTTCAAGATTTGTTGCTGCACATGGTTTTCCGACTGTTTTGCTCAAACAACCACTGATAACTCGCTCTCCTGGAGCGGAAATCAAGTGTTTGTTGGGATGTCCCCGGGTTAAAATTCTTTTAAGTGGGGTAGTATTCCTGGCAAACCTAATAGTTCTCCAGTCTGCCGGAATAGATGTTATCCTCGGAATGGACTGGTTAAGTAAACATCAGGGCAATATAGCCTGTGATACCAGGAAAGTGTCCCTAGTAAATCACCAAGGCATTAAGGTTGAATGTGAGCCAAGAAGAGTGAAGGCCACACCTATGGTATGCAGTTTGGAAGCCACATCCCTGAAGGAAGTACCAGTCGTCTGTGAGTACCCAGATGTCTTCCCAGATGAGCTACCAGGAATGCCACCTGACCGGGACATATCAATTATCAATTTGCTACTATTTGTATGCTTTTTTTTCGCAAAGAACAATTTGTATGCCATAACAACTCTCAAGCTATCAATCTGTCTTTGTTTCTTTTTACTGACGGTGGGGCAAACCCCTACTGAAGAAAGATATTAATAATAAATAAATAAGTTACAGGAACAAAATATTAGAAGGAGTCGACCATTCTTCAGTCCTTGGGAAAAAGTTATTCTTCGCTCTACGAAAAAACAAGGCAAACTCTTTCACGAAACCATTCACAGTCTTGGACAGTTTGATCAAATTACCAATCCGCACCCTTCCTCAAAGCTGCGACTGAACTAATTCAAATTACCAATCCATATTCTTTTTATTTTTTTGGGTGAAAAACCGATTTATATTCACTCATTTGTACCCCATATAATGCTGAATCAGAATCAAAATTTCCTTTTGACATATCTGATGGTGATGATTCTTGCTTTGTTTTGAAGGAGACCAGGGCTGTTGTTGTTCCTTTTCATAGTACGTAGATTTTTTTTATTTTTTGCAGAAAGCTACTATACATATAGTTTTGGATGCGGCTAACCGACCACCGGTCGATCTGGCTACCGGTCTTCTTCCTCGCGGCGCGGTGTAGCCGACGAGTCGACGACCTCTCTACCCCCGCCGACCAAACCGCCACCCCAGCCGCTCCTACGCCTTCTGGTGCTGTCGCAGCCTGCTGCACCCTCCCTGCCCCCACCTGCATCCTCCTCCGGCGGCCGGCGCCTGCACTCGTCGTCGCCGCCCCTTCAACCCCGCCGGCCGCTAACCACTCCGACGTGGGGAGGAAGGATGTAGCGTCCCGCCTCCTCGAGGCCGGGCTCGCACGCCTGGCAGCTCTCTAGGACGTCAAGACTGACCCCACAGACCAACACCGGTCTTTTCTGCGCACTTTGTCCTCACTCGTGCGCACCCGGGAACGACTTCCCGGTCGGTCACCCATCCCGAAATTGCTCCAGGCCAAGCACGCTTAACCTCGGAGTTCTTTCGAGATGAGCTTCCGGAAAAGAAGTTGCAACTTGTTGATATGAGTATTCTATCAATCCTATTAAGCCTTGGGCTGGGATGTCACATACTCACCCCCTTAGAAGATCGACGTCCTCGTCGATCAGCCCCAATCCAGGAACGTCCCCTCTTGGCCACGTCTGTGTGTCCAGTGCCAGCGCATGTGCCATGCTGTGTGACCACTCTGGGCCCACACCAGCCATGCGCACCATGCCTGCGCAACTGCGCCCACACGCGCCCGTGAAACCGCAAGGATCGGCTCTGATACCACTTGTAGCGTCCCGCCTCCTCGAGGCCGGGCCCGCACGCCTGGCAGTTCTCTAGGACGTCAAGACTGACCCCACAGACCAACACCGGTCTTTTCTGCGCACTTTGTCCTCACTCGTGCGCACCCGGGAACGACTTCCCGGTCGGTCACCCATCCCGAAATTGCTCCAGGCCAAACACGCTTAACCTCGGAGTTCTTTCGAGATGAACTTCCGGAAAAGAAGTTGTAACTTGTTGATATGAGTATTCTATCAATCTTATTAAGCCTTGGGCTGGGATGTCACAAAGGAAGAAGAAAGTCAGGGTACGAACCCTGTGCGCTAAAAGATTCTCCGGGTCTCACTCACTGCCCGCCTTCACCTTCGGCGGCCGGCGGCACCGTGCCACCCGCATGCCTGCCGCCGCCGGCAGGGTGCTGGCTCGGTCGAGCTGGCTACCACTATATATCTAGGTAGACTTTTCCTATAGTTTTGACCCGATACTCTGCATGAAGTGAACCAAATTTGGTAGTTTAAATTCTTTGAAGATATGTGTAAAAGTGAACTCTCCCTGGTGCACGATTCCTAATTCGAGGGAGTATCAAAAGTAACCTGGCCAGTCCCATACGCTTATGTTTTTGGATCGATAGAAGTCCCTAGCTATGAATAGGCGACGTCGTCCTTTCTCGCTTATAAAAATAACGAATACGACGCCTTCCGAATATGTTCCAAACGCGTTCTAGGTGTACTCAAAAAAAAAAACGCGTTCTAGGTCTCCACGTATTAAGAAGGCATCCACGATCTTCAAACCACAATGGGGAAAAGAGCAGGGGAGACAGCAGGGCAAGACACGGCGACCAGGAAGAGAAAGAGGAAGAGCACCGACGACGCGACCGGTGCAGCCATCTGCGACGACGTCGTCGACGACATCTTTGCCCGGCTGCCGACCCGCGCGGCGGTCGCGTCGATGGTTCTCTCGAAGCATCACCGCCGCCTGATCTGCAGCCCGGAGTTCAGGAGCCTGCACTTCCGCCTCAGCCCACCGGCGCCGCTGCCTCATCCGCATATCGCCTATGTCGCGACCGTCAGCACGTTCCACAGCTTCCATGTCGCCGGTGGCGGCATCAAGAGCAGCAACTCCCCGATGCGGACGCTCCCCGACGAGAGGTACTTCGAGATGAAGTACGTCAACACATGCAACGGCGTGGTGCTCCTTGCCGGTCCATCGAAGCCTCCGACGACATGCGTCCTTTGGAACCCGGCCGTCGCAGACGATGAGAAGAAAGTGACCATCCCTACGGTGGACACAAGCCATTACCAAAGTCAGCTATGGCCCTACGAGAGTCCAGGCGACTATAGGGTCAGCATATTGGGTCTGGGTTACGGCCGGAGAACCAAAGCATACAAGCTGCTCTTATTACTCTGGGAGAAGCCGCGAGTAATTAGGATATCTGCCCATCCCATATTGGCGTATTGTAAAGAGCTTCTGGTCTACACTCTCGGCACGGTCGGGGAGCAACCACGAAGAGTCACCTTGTTAGAACAGGGACTGTATGGAGGAATAAATCAGGATACACTTTACATAAACGGCACAATTTATTTTCCTTTTGGCAACTCAGAGATCCTCGCTTTCAACGTCGACGATGAGGAGGTCACCAGGATTGACGAGCCTGGTAGCAAGTCCAACCGGTTTCAGAATCCAGCACCATTCGAGCTCGTGGAGATGTCTAACCGGCCATGCTTGGTGAAGAACAATGGCCGCAACGTATCCTTGTGGCTGCTTACGGAGGATCACATGTGGGAGCAAAGGTGCGTCTTCAAAGTGGACAAGTACCTTAGTTATCCGCAAACCAGAGTAGTTTGGAACTGCAGCGGAGCACTTGTTCTTTATCTGTATGACTACTACGGCGATGTCAATCTCTTTTCATACGATGTTGCAACCAAGAAGTTGTTGAAGGAAAACCTATCGTACCACTCGATGCCAGAGGTATCAGATTATGCATTGTGTTGGGGGTACATGCCAACGTTGGTGTCCCCTGGGAGCATCGTGGGCGAGCTCAGCCCAGATGAGGATGGGCGCTGTAGTCGCATTCGCATGGTGGGTATATCGGGAAAGCCTGACAATGAGCAAGACAGGAAGAACTGGCAAATGACAGCACTAAACACCATTCGCTTCATGGAATCCTTGATCCCCATTTTGGAGAAGTTGTCAAAGACACAAGATGCAGTATAGCTACATTCAGATTCTTTTGCTTGTTTTCCCTAGCAATAGTAGTTGATATAATTCAGCGCGCCATCAGTCCACTGCATTCAGGATCTTTATGTGCAATTTTCGAGTTTCATATTTGGAACTGTAATAATATTTCGTACCATATTTATAACTTTAAATTCTTATTTTTAAGGCTTTCCAGTTTTCTGAACGTGGATTCACTGTGATATCATTTCTAGTTGTTCTTTCTGTTATTGGTTTGCCACCGACTGCCAGCCCCATGTTATTTCTTTTTTCTTTTCTTTTCTTTTCTTTTCTCTTAATTATTGTTGAACAAGCTCTGGCCTCAGGCTGCATCAAAACCTCATCTGTAGTAATTGTTTCCTTCAAATGAACAGGCCTGGACCTCTAAATTTTATTTTTCATATTCATTTGTTTTCTGTATCTATGGATATATATCACAAGCGGGAACAAATTTCAATCTCTGATAAAATCGTGTAAGATTTTTGTAATACCCTCACTTTTGGAGCCAAGAAGAAAAAGAAAAGAAAAATCAAAAAGGAATAAAAATCACTCCAAAATTTAAATTTTTGTCCAACCTCTTTCCTTGCCATGATTTTTGAAAACAAAATTCACCAAATAAATCAAACCTAGTTTTGAATGTGAAAATTTTGAAATATTTAAAAGTGTGCTCAAGTGTTTGCTTTCATTTAAAAATATATTAAAATTTGAAGCTTTTGAATTTCTAACAAATAAAATCCAAGTAGGATTAAATTCCAAATTGATTTTCAAAATTTTGAATTTAAATCTGCATCAAAAACTTCATCATGTGCATTTTTGGATTTTATTGGCTTTATTTTGAGTGTTTGATCAATCTTTGCTTTTGTTTGAATTTGAAATCTCTTCAAATTCAAATTCCAAGAAAAGTTAAACCTTTTCCTATTTTCTTTTCCTTCCGGGCCGAAATCTTCCTTTCTTTCCCCTCTCGGCCCAGCCCGTCATCCTTTCTTTTTCTGAAAAACACCGAGTGGGCCGCGCCCCTCCTTTCAGCCCAGCCATCCAGCCCAAATTCTCTCCGCGCCAGCCCAGCCCGCTCTCCCTTTCCCCTCTGTCTCGCTGACACGCGGGCCCGCCCTGTCATCCCCCTCCTCTGCTCCGTCGCGTCGAACAGCGCCGGCGCCATACCGCGCTGCCGGCGACGCCGTGACCGCCACGCCACCGTCTCCTTGGCCGCCACGGCACCGTCGTCTTCAAAAACGAACCCGCGGCCCTCCTTCCTCCCTCCTCCGCGCACCCGAGCCCTCTCCCTCTCTCTCCCTCGCCGAGCTAGGGTTCCGGCGAACCTTTCGCGCCGCCGACGACCCGCTCCCGGCCACCTCCGCCTAGCTAGGGTCCCAGGTGAGCATCACCGCGCACCCCTCTTCCGCATCTCCTATCCTCTTTCCTCTTTTCCCACGCGCACTCGCGCCGACACCGAGCTCCGCCGCTCCGCCTCTCTTCTCCTCCCTCTCCGGCCGCCGTGGGGCTCTCCCCGGCCCAGCTGAGGCTACACACGGCCTCCCCGCACTCCTCTCTCCCTCTCCCGCGCTTCCTCTCCCTCCCTCTTGGCTCGCGCGCGCGTTTCCATTAGGCGCCGCCGCAGCGACCAACTCCGGTGAGCCGCCGTGGCCGCTCCCTTGCCTTCCGTCGTCGACATGTGCCATCCACGGCTGTGCCATCGCATCCTCGTTCTCCACGACAAGCTTTCGCCGCTCGGAACCCATCGCAGACGCCGGCGGTGAGCCCTCCGGCCATCCACCGCCGCGCGCCTCCCTCTGGTCCACCGTGGACCGGTGGACCACGGCCCCTCACCGATCCAAAGAGCCCGTGGACCGAGTCCATGGGTTTTCCAATACAAAAATAATTTCAAAAATCCAGGATTTTCCCAGCCCCTGATCTTTTACAAATAAACCCCTAACCTTTTCAGTAATTATGTTTAAGCCCTACCGTTTTACAGAAAAGTCCCTAAGCTTTTCTGTAATTATGTTTTGGTCCTCATCTTTTTACACCTAGGCCCCCAAACTTTTCCATAATTACAAATAGGTCCCTATAACTTTCTGATCTTACCAATAAGTCCTTAAAACCTTTCTGTAATTACAATTGAGTCCTTTGTAATTACAAATAATTCCCCAGATCTTTAAATGCCCATATCTTTTCAACCATAACTCCGTTTTGAGCGATTCTTGCGCTCACGGATTCGTGGAAACGCGTAGTACATCATGGTACTACTATTGGAACCCCACATCATACCTAGATACCATCAATGCCCTAAAGTCTCCCCTCGTCTATTATACCCCTTTTATCGACAATCGTGCGATGTCAAACTCGCATATCACGATTGTGGCTCACCCAAACCTAACCAATTCTATGGTGCTAGTCGTCTAGTACCTTCCACATGACAACCCACATCCCGCTCCATTTCCTATACCGCACATTCATTTATTTACCCGCTAACGATAAATCTTTTAGGCGGTATCGCTTCTAAATGCCGCAACCTTCTATATTATGAGTATAACTCCGAACCTAACCTTGATCAATCCTCGCTCAATCAAGCCTAAACCTAACCCTGCCACCAACACCTGTTCCGATGCTATCACCAATTCCTCATCAAGCCTTATCGCTTTATTTCCCCCCATTTATACATGATCTTTTAATTGATTTATTTGGAATTATCGTTCGTTGTTATTTTATTTGCCAGTTGTTCTTAATCCTTCGATTCCCGTGTTTTATCTGCAGCCATGCATTCATGTCAGGCATGATCACGAGCACGTACCCCGTCATGTGCTTAACTCATGACGAATAATTAGTAGTTTAGTCTTAATAATTAATTAATCTAGTAAGTAATCAATAGTCAATCACCATTAGGTAATCCCTTAATCTATAAGTAAGTAATTAAAGTGACACACCTTGCACTTGTACACTTGTTCCAATAACCTTTGTATAGGTTACGATCTATACAAAGCCTTAGTGATGCAAGTGTACAAAATACACGTACACATGTCGTACTCACCTTCACTTACACTCATGCTCTTCTCTCGCGTTTAGCATCTCTCATTTACACCAAAAGCCCTAGTGATCGCTGCATTGTCCTAACAAGCCTTTTCTAAGATAATAAAATCTTGCTAAAGTAAAACTAGATGCATCATACATGCTTTGTGTCTTTTATCCTTTAATGGTGTTCCATCGGCTCTTCTTGGAGTTTATTTGGATCTTATTGATTCTTTTTTATCTTTAGTTTCTTTCGCGGTAGTTTATTTATACGTAGTGTTTTTATGCGCTAGCTTACGCGAGATTCGAGGAAGAGCCAAAGCATTCCAAGCTTCAAGAAAGATCCAAAAGAGTCCAAGTCGGAAGACACAAGCTTCGAGGAAGAATTTGAAGACATCGACCTCGACAGAAGAATCTAAAGAATAGGAACTTGAAGATTAGGAAATCGTTCATCAGGCAAGCTCTACTTCTCCTTGATCATGATTGAACCTACTGTTTTTGCATTGCACCTATAGAGCCTGCTCTCGTATTATGCATTGCTTGTTATTTTACTACTTGTGTAGTTAATGTCCTACTTGCTTACTGGTATTGATGCCACTTATATAGGCATTAAAACCAGAATCCTTGATTACCCTTGTTTACCCATCACCTTGATAACCCTAGGACAGTACCATCATTTTTATGATGGCACGATTACCTTGCTACTAGAATGCTTAGGACCCCTCGCAATGTTTCTACATTGCCACACCTCTCACATACTTGTTTTTACAAAATGTGTTAAATGAGTTTGGTGGTGTGTGTGATACTTGGGGTTGGGAGTAGCACAACTGTGTTAGGTGATGATGGGATGGGTTGGACTGCGGGCAAGGCCACTAGTGAAAGGTGGTTTGTGAGATAGCCCACCAGTGTGGGATATGGTGCTTGCCCGGCCATATAAGGACCGGTTCTCTCGACCGTAACCTAACGATTATCCCGTACAACCACGGAACCTGAATGGGAAGGACTTATCCTACCTTCTTGGGTACACTTGCAACACCATCGGAGGCTGTTGTAGCAACAGAAGCTCCGGAAAAGACCCGGGAAACGTACCCGTGGTCCAGTCGCGGAACCCAGTGTCGGTGCATGGGAAAGCCGCCTGTCCTGGTTTGTACTCGGATCCTGCAACTCGTTGCGGGAGCACGAATGCACCTGTTAAAGGTGTGTTGTGCCGTCGTGTGACAATTCATTGTCACAGGCCCCTGAGTGTGATTCCGTGGTGGTTTTGCGAAGTGCTCAGTGAAGATGGACTAAGCGTTATGTCACTCTCCGTACAAGAGTGCATAGCCCGTGGGGAAAGCTGTACACCCTCTGCAGAGGATAAGAATTCATCCGGATGGACGTTGTCACGGCATATGACACGTTATGGTTCTACGCTCCTTGAGATTATCCACATCTTCTATTCCTTGGCGTGTGAGTGAGTTGTAGTCAACTCGTGTTTTGGAAGTGTTGGCGTGGATGCCGGGTCGGTATGGCCGCTGAGGTCAGAAGGCCCAACTAAAACTTGCGAACTGGCGGGAATGTTTCATACTCCCCCAGGGCCACCCAACTAAAATACTGGCAAATATCTCTCTGTTTTATCTCTAAAATCCTTGGCTTGCTTTAAGGAAACCCTGCATAAAATTGCTTTCTGCAAATGAAACCATACAGCCTTCTCCTTGCTAAGACCAAAAATGCATTTTCATATACCCTTGAGTGTTGTAGGGCTTGCGGAGTACCTTATGTACTCACGCTCTTGCTTTTATTGTTTTTAGTCAGAGAAGACTTCGTAAGACGACGACGATTAGGTTTTCGGTTCTGCTTCTCAAGTCTGCCTGTGGTGTTGAGCCTTGGCTTTCCGCTGTCTGCTTCACCGTTAGTTGGTTGGAGGGACTTGGATATTTCTGAATCCTTGTCGCACCGCCACTAAGGGTGATTAATCAGGTATTATACTCATGTACCTATTCGAAGTATGCTTTTGGTTACCATATCTGTGTTCTTGTGCGTATCAGCTACTGATCCAGGGACTGATACATGATGCACAACATACCCTAGTGATGGGGTATGATAGAGTGGTATCAGAGCGATACTTGACCGTAGAACGAAAACTTAGGATTTGTTACGATCGAAAAAGACTATTTTCAAAACTATTTGCAAAATCTTCTGTAACACCTCCTCTTTCTCTATTAAAAACCCCTTGCTTCCCTGATCTCGAGAAGAAGAGCTTCAACCAAGAAGTGTCTGTGTGCAGAAGTCTTCAACTCGATGGATAACCAGAACCACGTGACCGTAGAAGTGGACAACCAAGTGTATCAGGTGTACCGCATGCCCGATATGGTTCCTAAACCAAAGAGCAATAGCAATGCTGCTAAGGGCACTAGATCACAGAGGACATGCTTCTATTGCCGCAACCCCGGACATAAGATTGCCTACTGCCCCTACTAAGAACCTGTCTATGAAGCCCAATCCACAAAGACTAATATGAAGAATGAAGTGTCTCATGCCCTAGCACCATTTATAGAAATGCAATGTGAAGTATCAGAAAAACATCAAGAGCAAGAGGCTCGAAATAATATGGATGGTACGTACCCGAAGTCACCTTCTGGTGTCACAAGTATCCTTGAAAGGATGAATACCCTGGAAGAGTCACTGAAGAAGGTCAGTAAAGAAGTCACCAACCTTACAAAAACCCTCCAGCTCACGAACACTAGAGACAAACACAACCAGAAAAGGAAGAACAATAGTCAAGCATGTGGACAAGCCACATTTGGAAGGCTAAAGAAGCCAAGAAACACAATAAAAGGTCATGCCCTTCACCTGTCGAACAACGTGCATGAAGGCTCAAGTGGTGCAACTCTGCCACCCAAAATCAATCGAAGGGTACCACGAGCAAGTCAGACATGCTTTGCTTGCCATAAGCGTGGGCATTTCATAGCGGATTGCCCCGAATTCCACGGACACAAGGAGTAGCAACAATAATGCTAAGGAGTTGTCATCTCAGAAATCTATGTTGTACTCGAGATATGGTTCTGTATGTGGACAATAAAAAGTAGCGACGCTTACCAAGTAATGACTCGGTTCACCTTTGAGTAAGAATGGAATACGAGTTCCGAAAAATCAACCTTGTGATGCAACAAGCATGGTTACAAGAGCTTGGTTAACGCTAAGCATCGAGTCAATGAAGCCCTTTTTAACGCAAAGATGCGGAGAACAGTTTTCCTTTTATCCGACCAAGTCATATGACCCTCTCGATTCTTTTGGTCGAACGGACTATTGGTCGAGTTCTGAGAACAATCAAGAATCGATAGTATATCCACCCTTAAGCCTTAAACCTCGTTTGTAGCACGCTGACACATGAGCCCACAACAAATAAATCGCGTTGTTTGTGTGATTCGATGTCTTGTTGATCTTTGGCTCTGTGTTTTCTATGATTGTGTGCTCTCAATAAAAACATAAACACCATAATAACACTAAGAACAGTTGAATAGTTAGAATCGCAGCTTAACAACAGCTTAAGACCAAAACCTTTCCTAACCCTTGCCTAAACCCCTTGGTGGAACCAGGATGCCGCCAAAGAAGACAAAAGCACCTGAAGATCATGACATTGTTGGACGAGCCACAAGAGATAGAACTAACAAGAGAAAGAGGCCAACGACTCAACGACAGCGCAAAGCGAGCAAAAGAAGACTCACTGCAGCCCCTGACCATGAAACTGAGGCAGGACACCATAATGAAGAAGAAACCAACCCAGAGACAGACAGTAATGGCAGTCAGGGTAGTAATGAGACTTCTGAACACCACTGGTCAACCTCGCAGAAGTATTGGTCAAACAGACTCAACTATTGGAAGTAATTGCTCGAGAACAATACAGCAGTAATGGAATCAATTCTAAGATAACAGAACTTCTGAAGCTCAGACCCCCTGTCTACGACAGTACTGATGATGATCCCTTAGCTGCTGATGATTGGCTCAAAATGTTACCAAGAAGCTGGATATAGTCGCAGCCAATGATCGAGAAAGGGTAATGTTGTCCACCCACCAACTAGTTGGAGTTGCTGCAGAATGGTGGGATAATTTCAGGGAAACCGTCACAGAGCAAGATGGTATCACGTGGGATGAATTTCAGAAAGCATTTCGTGAATACCACATCCCCACAGGAATCATGGACATAAAGGCCGATGAATTTCGTGCCCTCAAGCAAGGATCCATGACAGTGAATGAATACATTCGAAAGTTTATGAAGTTAGCCCGATATGCACCAGAAGAAGTCAACACCGATAAGAAGAAGCAAGACCGTTTCAGAAAAGGACTAAACCATAACCTAAGGATACTTTTGGTCGCTCACATCTACGATGATTTCAACACCCTGATGAATAAAGCCATTTTGCTCGAAGGAGCATTGATAGATCAAGAAAATGACAAAGACCATGAGACCCAGTCATGGGAGCCGAAAGAGAAGTGTGAAGTACATGAATGGGAATCTCCACAGAAACAAGAGGATCGAAAGAAAACGAAGAAGAAGAAGAAGAACAAACGACGCGTGAAACCTTCTGGTTCTATAAGGCAACATCAGAAAAAGAAGGTAAAAAGGACAACTAGAAAGTGTTACCTGTGCCGGATTCGTGGGCACATGGCAGCAGATTGCCCTGAAGCTATCACACGTGGAGACTAACAGTGACAATCTCGTTGAAGCTCAAATCTTCGGTACCTTGAGTTAGGACCTTGAGAATTGAGGAACTTTATGGACGAGTACTGTAACATAAGCAACTTTTGTACTCTGTATGTGGAGTATCAATAAGGAGTTGTATCGAGAGTTGTTTGGTGAAATATATGGTTTGTTGTTCCAATCAAGAACAAACTTCAAGCCATGTCGACTGGAGATGTTTTTATCTCCAAAGTTGAGTAAAAATCTTGGTAGAACCACCTACAAGGATAATTGGGAAATAAAGGCTTTGGAAAAGACCACCTATGAATAATAAGAAAAGCCTAAATCCTTTGGATAAGCCTAACAGAGAAGCAATCACCCATTAACCTTCGACACCCCCAAGTTCAAATCTTTTAAGTGGGGTAGGACCCCACGTGCAACCTCTGAAGAAAGGATCTTTGCTACTTCGATCTGCAACATCAAGGATCACGACAATAGAGAGAATCCACCATCAAAGCCTCGACGTTGCAAAGCCCTGGCGAAATTTGTGGAAAGTCGCCACCGTCAAGCAAGACGACGCAAGAGAAGTTCTACATTCATCCAAAGCTCTTTCGAATCTCGAGGACGAGATTCCTTTTAAGTGGGGTAGATCTGTAATACCCTCACTTTTGGAAGCAAGAAGAAAAAAAAGAAAAGAAAAATCAAAAAGGAATAAAATCACTCCAAAATTTAAATTTTTGTCCAACCTCTTCCTTGCCATTGATTTTTGAAAACAAAATTCACCAAATAAATCAAACCTAGTTTTGAATGTGAAAATTTTGAAATATTTAAAAGTGTGCTCAAGTGTTTGCTTTCATTTAAAAATATATTAAAATTTGAAGCTTTTGAATTTCTAACAAATAAAATCCAAGTAGGATAAATTCAAATTGATTTCAAAATTTTGAATTTAATCTGCATCAAAAACTTCATCATGTGCATTTTTGATTTTATTGGCTTATTTTGAGTGTTTGATCAATCTTGCTTTGTTTGAATTTGAAATCTCTTCAAATTCAAATTCCAAGAAAGTTAAACCTTTTCCTATTTTCTTTTCCTTCCGGGCCGAAAATCTTCCTTTCTTTCCCTCCGGCCCCAGCCCGTCATCCTTTCTTTTTCTGAAAAACACCGAGTGGGCCGCGCCCCTCCTTTCAGCCCAGCCATCCAGCCCAAATTCTCTCCGCGCCAGCCCAGCCCGCTCTCCCTTTCCCCTCTGTCTCGCTGACACGCGGGCCCGCCCTGTATCCCCCTCCTCTGCTCCGTCGCATCGAACAGCGCCGCGCCCATACCGCGCTCGCCGGCGACGCCTGTGGACCGCCACGCCACCGTCTCATTGGCCGCCACGGCACCGCCGTCTTCAAAAACGAACCCGCGGCCTCCTTCCTCCCTCCTCCGCGCACCCGAGCCCTCTCGCCCTCTCTATCCCTCGCCGAGCTAGGGTTCCGCGAACCTTTCGCGCCGCCGACGACCGCTCCCGGCCACCTCGCCTTAGCTAGCGGTCCCAGGTGGAGCAATCACCGCGCACCCCTCTTCCGCATATCCTATCCTCTTTCCTCTTTTTCCCACGCGCACCTAGCGCCGACACCGAGCTCCGCCGCTCCGCCTCTCTTCTCCTCCCTCTCCGGCCGCCGTGGGGCTCTCCCCGGCCCAAGATGAGGCTTACACCACGGCCTCCCGCACTCCTCTCTCCTCTCCCCCGCCTTCCTCTCCCTCCCCTCTCGGCTCGCGCGCGCGTTTCCATTAGGCGCCGCAGCAGCCACCAACTCCGGTGAGCCGCCGTGGCCGCTCCCTTGCCTCCGTCGTCGACATGTGCCATCCACGCTGTGCCATCGCATCCTCGTTCTCCACGACGAGCTTTCGCCGCTCGGAACCCATCGCAGACGCCGGCGGTGAGCCCTCCGGCCCATCCACCGCCGCGCGCCTCCCTCTGGTCCACCGTGGACCGGTGACCACGGCCCCTCACCGGTCCAAAGAGCCCGTGGACCGAGTCCATGGGTTTTCCAATACAAAATAATGTCAAAAATCCAGGATTTCCCAGCCCCTGATCTTTTACAAATAAACCCCAACCTTTTCAGTAATTATGTTAAGCCCTACCGTTTTACAGAAAAGTCCCTAAGCTTTTCTGTAATTATGTTTTGGTCCTCATCTTTTAAACCTAGGCCCCCAAACTTTTCATAATTACAAATAGGTCCCTATAACTTTCTGATCTTACCATAAGTCCTTAAAACCTTTCTGTAATTACAATTGAGTCCTTTGTAATTACAAATAATTCCCCAGATCTTTAAATGCCCATATCTTTTCAACCATAACTCCGTTTTGAGCGATTCTTGCGCTCACGGATTCGTGGAAACGCGTAGTACATCATGGTACTACTATTGGAACCCCACATCATACCTAGATACCATCAATGCCCTAAAGTCTCCCCTCGTCTATTATACCCCTTTTATCGACAATCGTGCGATGTCAAACTCGCATATCACGATTGTGGCTCACCCAAACCTAACCAATTCTATGGTGCTAGTCGTCTAGTACCTTCCACATGACAACCCACATCCCGCTCCATTTCCTATACCGCACATTCATTTATTTACCCGCTAACGATAAATCTTTTAGGCGGGTATCGCTTCTAAATGCCGCAACCTTCTATATTATGAGTATAACTCCGAACCTAACCTTGATCAATCCTCGCTCAATCAAGCCTAAACCTAACCCTGCCACCAACACCTGTTCCGATGCTATCACCAATTCCTCATCAAGCCTTATCGCTTTATTTCCCCCCATTTATACATGATCTTTTAATTGATTTATTTGGAATTATCGTTCGTTGTTATTTTATTTGCCAGTTGTTCTTAATCCTTCGATTCCCGTGTTTTATCTACAGCCATGCATTCATGTCAGGCATGATCACGAGCACGTACCCCGTCATGTGCTTAACTCATGACGAATAATTAGTAGTTTAGTCTTAATAATTAATTAATCTCGTAAGTAATCAATAGTCAATCACCATTAGGTAATCCCTTAATCTATAAGTAAGTAATTAAAGTGACACACCTTGCACTTGTACACTTGTTCCAATAACCTTTGTATAGGTTACGATCTATACAAAGCCTTAGTGATGCAAGTGTACAAAATACACGTACACATGTCGTACTCACCTTCACTTACACTCATGCTCTTCTCTCGCGTTTAGCATCTCTCATTTACACCAAAAGCCCTAGTGATCGCTGCATTGTCCTAACAAGCCTTTTCTAAGATAATAAAATCTTGCTAAAGTAAAACTAGATGCATCATACATGCTTTGTGTCTTTTATCCTTTAATGGTGTTCCATCGGCTCTTCTTGGAGTTTATTTGGATCTTATTGATTCTTTTTTATCTTTAGTTTCTTTCGCGGTAGTTTATTTATACGTAGTGTTTTTATGCGCTAGCTTACGCGAGATTCGAGGAAGAGCCAAAGCATTCCAAGCTTCAAGAAAGATCCAAAAGAGTCCAAGTCGGAAGACACAAGCTTCGAGGAAGAATTTGAAGACATCGACCTCGACAGAAGAATCTAAAGAATAGGAACTTGAAGATTAGGAAATCGTTCATCAGGCAAGCTCTACTTCTCCTTGATCATGATTGAACCTACTGTTTTTGCATTGCACCTATAGAGCCTGCTCTCGTATTATGCATTGCTTGTATTTTACTACTTGTGTAGTTAATTGTCCTACTTGCTTACTGGTATTGATGCCACTTATATAGGCATTAAAACCAGAATCCTTGATTACCCTTGTTTACCCCATCACCTTGATAACCCTAGGACAGTACCATCATTTTTATGATGGCACGATTACCTTGCTACTAGAATGCTTAGGACCCCTCGCAATGTTTTCTACATTGCCACAACCTCTCACATACTTGTTTTACAAAATGTGTTTAAATGAGTTTGGTGGTGTGTGTGATACTTGGGGTTGGGAGTAGCACAACTGTGTTAGGTGATGATGGGATGGGTTGGACTGCGGGCAAGGCCACTAGTGAAAGGTGGTTTGTGAGATAGCCCACCAGTGTGGGATATGGTGCTTGCCCGGCCATATAAGGACCGGTTCTCTCGACCGTAACCTAACGATTATCCCGTACAACCACGGAACCTGAATGGGAAGGACTTATCCTACCTTCTTGGGTACACTTGCAACACCATCGGAGGCTGTTGTAGCAACAGAAGCTCCGGAAAAGACCCGGGAAACGTACCCGTGGTCCAGTCGCGGAACCCAGTGTCGGTGCATGGGAAAGCCGCCTGTCCTGGTTTGTACTCGGATCCTGCAACTCGTTGCGGGAGCACGAATGCACCTGTTAAAGGTGTGTTGTGCCGTCGTGTGACAATTCATTGTCACAGGCCCCTGAGTGTGATTCCGTGGTGGTTTTGCGAAGTGCTCAGTGAAGATGGACTAAGCGTTATGTCACTCTCCGTACAAGAGTGCATAGCCCGTGGGGAAAGCTGTACACCCTCTGCAGAGGATAAGAATTCATCCGGATGGACGTTGTCACGGCATATGACACGTTATGGTTCTACGCTCCTTGAGATTATCCACATCTTCTATTCCTTGGCGTGTGAGTGAGTTGTAGTCAACTCGTGTTTTGGAAGTGTTGGCGTGGATGCCGGGTCGGTATGGCCGCTGAGGTCAGAAGGCCCAACTAAAACTTGCGAACTGGCGGGAATGTTTCATACTCCCCCAGGGCCACCCAACTAAAATACTGGCAAATATCTCTCTGTTTTATCTCTAAAATCCTTGGCTTGCTTTAAGGAAACCCTGCATAAAATTGCTTTCTGCAAATGAAACCATACAGCCTTCTCCTTGCTAAGACCAAAAATGCATTTTCATATACCCTTGAGTGTTGTAGGGCTTGCGGAGTACCTTATGTACTCACGCTCTTGCTTTTATTGTTTTTAGTCAGAGAAGACTTCGTAAGACGACGACGATTAGGTTTTCGGTTCTGCTTCTCAAGTCTGCCTGTGGTGTTGAGCCTTGGCTTTCCGCTGTCTGCTTCACCGTTAGTTGGTTGGAGGGACTTGGATATTTCTGAATCCTTGTCGCACCGCCACTAAGGGTGATTAATCAGGTATTATACTCATGTACCTATTCGAAGTATGCTTTTGGTTACCATATCTGTGTTCTTGTGCGTATCAGCTACTGATCCAGGGACTGATACATGATGCACAACATACCCTAGTGATGGGGTATGATAGAGTGGTATCAGAGCGATACTTGACCGTAGAACGAAAACTTAGGATTTGTTACGATCGAAAAAGACTATTTTCAAAACTATTTGCAAAATCTTCTGTAACACCTCCTCTTTCTCTATTAAAACCCCTTGCTTCCCTGATCTCGAGAAGAAGAGCTTCAACCAAGAAGTGTCTGTGTGCAGAAGTCTTCAACTCGATGGATAACCAGAACCACGTGACCGTAGAAGTGGACAACCAAGTGTATCAGGTGTACCGCATGCCCGATATGGTTCCTAAACCAAAGAGCAATAGCAATGCTGCTAAGGGCACTAGATCACAGAGGACATGCTTCTATTGCCGCAACCCCGGACATAAGATTGCCTACTGCCCCTACTAAGAACCTGTCTATGAAGCCCAATCCACAAAGACTAATATGAAGAATGAAGTGTCTCATGCCCTAGCACCATTTATAGAAATGCAATGTGAAGTATCAGAAAAACATCAAGAGCAAGAGGCTCGAAATAATATGGATGGTACGTACCCGAAGTCACCTTCTGGTGTCACAAGTATCCTTGAAAGGATGAATACCCTGGAAGAGTCACTGAAGAAGGTCAGTAAAGAAGTCACCAACCTTACAAAAACCCTCCAGCTCACGAACACTAGAGACAAACACAACCAGAAAAGGAAGAACAATAGTCAAGCATGTGGACAAGCCACATTTGGAAGGCTAAAGAAGCCAAGAAACACAATAAAAGGTCATGCCCTTCACCTGTCGAACAACGTGCATGAAGGCTCAAGTGGTGCAACTCTGCCACCCAAAATCAATCGAAGGGTACCACGAGCAAGTCAGACATGCTTTGCTTGCCATAAGCGTGGGCATTTCATAGCGGATTGCCCCGAATTCCACGGACACAAGGAGTAGCAACAATAATGCTAAGGAGTTGTCATCTCAGAAATCTATGTTGTACTCGAGATATGGTTCTGTATGTGGACAATAAAAAGTAGCGACGCTTACCAAGTAATGACTCGGTTCACCTTTGAGTAAGAATGGAATACGAGTTCCGAAAAATCAACCTTGTGATGCAACAAGCATGGTTACAAGAGCTTGGTTAACGCTAAGCATCGAGTCAATGAAGCCCTTTTTAACGCAAAGATGCGGAGAACAGTTTTCCTTTTATCCGACCAAGTCATATGACCCTCTCGATTCTTTTGGTCGAACGGACTATTGGTCGAGTTCTGAGAACAATCAAGAATCGATAGTATATCCACCCTTAAGCCTTAAACCTCGTTTGTAGCACGCTGACACATGAGCCCACAACAAATAAATCGCGTTGTTTGTGTGATTCGATGTCTTGTTGATCTTTGGCTCTGTGTTTTCTATGATTGTGTGCTCTCAATAAAAACATAAACACCATAATAACACTAAGAACAGTTGAATAGTTAGAATCGCAGCTTAACAACAGCTTAAGACCAAAACCTTTCCTAACCCTTGCCTAAACCCCTTGGTGGAACCAGGATGCCGCCAAAGAAGACAAAAGCACCTGAAGATCATGACATTGTTGGACGAGCCACAAGAGATAGAACTAACAAGAGAAAGAGGCCAACGACTCAACGACAGCGCAAAGCGAGCAAAAGAAGACTCACTGCAGCCCCTGACCATGAAACTGAGGCAGGACACCATAATGAAGAAGAAACCAACCCAGAGACAGACAGTAATGGCAGTCAGGGTAGTAATGAGACTTCTGAACACCACTGGTCAACCTCGCAGAAGTATTGGTCAAACAGACTCAACTATTGGAAGTAATTGCTCGAGAACAATACAGCAGTAATGGAATCAATTCTAAGATAACAGAACTTCTGAAGCTCAGACCCCCTGTCTACGACAGTACTGATGATGATCCCTTAGCTGCTGATGATTGGCTCAAAAATGTTACCAAGAAGCTGGATATAGTCGCAGCCAATGATCGAGAAAGGGTAATGTTGTCCACCCACCAACTAGTTGGAGTTGCTGCAGAATGGTGGGATAATTTCAGGGAAACCGTCACAGAGCAAGATGGTATCACGTGGGATGAATTTCAGAAAGCATTTCGTGAATACCACATCCCCACAGGAATCATGGACATAAAGGCCGATGAATTTCGTGCCCTCAAGCAAGGATCCATGACAGTGAATGAATACATTCGAAAGTTTATGAAGTTAGCCCGATATGCACCAGAAGAAGTCAACACCGATAAGAAGAAGCAAGACCGTTTCAGAAAAGGACTAAACCATAACCTAAGGATACTTTTGGTCGCTCACATCTACGATGATTTCAACACCCTGATGAATAAAGCCATTTTGCTCGAAGGAGCATTGATAGATCAAGAAAATGACAAAGACCATGAGACCCAGTCATGGGAGCCGAAAGAGAAGTGTGAAGTACATGAATGGGAATCTCCACAGAAACAAGAGGATCGAAAGAAAACGAAGAAGAAGAAGAAGAACAAACGACGCGTGAAACCTTCTGGTTCTATAAGGCAACATCAGAAAAAGAAGGTAAAAAGGACAACTAGAAAGTGTTACCTGTGCCGGATTCGTGGGCACATGGCAGCAGATTGCCCTGAAGCTATCACACGTGGAGACTAACAGTGACAATCTCGTTGAAGCTCAAATCTTCGGTACCTTGAGTTAGGACCTTGAGAATTGAGGAACTTTATGGACGAGTACTGTAACATAAGCAACTTTTGTACTCTGTATGTGGAGTATCAATAAGGAGTTGTATCGAGAGTTGTTTGGTGAAATATATGGTTTGTTGTTCCAATCAAGAACAAACTTCAAGCCATGTCGACTGGAGATGTTTTTATCTCCAAAGTTGAGTAAAAATCTTGGTAGAACCACCTACGAGGATAATTGGGAAATAAAGGCATTTGGAAAAGACCACCTATGGAATAATAAGAAAAGCCTAAAATCCTTTGGATAAGCCTAACAGAGAAGCAATCAACCATAACCTTCGACACCCCAAGTTCAAATCTTTTAAGTGGGGTAGGACCCCACGTGCAACCTTGAAGAAAGGATCTTTGCTACTTCGATCTGCAACATCAAGGATCACGACAATAGAGAGAATCCACCATCAAAGCCTCGACGTTGCAAAGCCCTGGCGAAATTTGTGGAAGTCGCCACCGTCAAGCAAGACGACGCACGAGAAGTTCTACATCATCCAAAGCTCTTTCGAATCTCGAGGACGAGATTCCTTTTAAGTGGGGTAGATCTGTAATACCCTCACTTTTGGAGCCAAGAAGAAAAAGAAAAGAAAAATCAAAAAGGAATAAAAATCACTCCAAAATTTAAATTTTTGTCCAACCTCTTTCCTTGCCATGATTTTTGAAAACAAAATTCACCAAATAAATCAAACCTAGTTTTGAATGTGAAAATTTTGAAATATTTAAAAGTGTGCTCAAGTGTTTGCTTTCATTTAAAAATATATTAAAATTTGAAGCTTTTGAATTTCTAACAAATAAAATCCAAGTAGGATTAAATTCCAAATTGATTTTCAAAATTTTGAATTTAAATCTGCATCAAAAACTTCATCATGTGCATTTTTGGATTTTATTGGCTTTATTTTGAGTGTTTGATCAATCTTTGCTTTTGTTTGAATTTGAAATCTCTTCAAATTCAAATTCCAAGAAAAGTTAAACCTTTTCCTATTTTCTTTTCCTTCCGGGCCGAAATCTTCCTTTCTTTCCCCTCTCGGCCCAGCCCGTCATCCTTTCTTTTTCTGAAAAACACCGAGTGGGCCGCGCCCCTCCTTTCAGCCCAGCCATCCAGCCCAAATTCTCTCCGCGCCAGCCCAGCCCGCTCTCCCTTTCCCCTCTGTCTCGCTGACACGCGGGCCCGCCCTGTCATCCCCCTCCTCTGCTCCGTCGCATCGAACAGCGCCGGCGCCATACCGCGCTGCCGGCGACGCTGTGACCGCCACGCCACCGTCTCCTTGGCCGCCACGGCACCGCCGTCTTCAAAAACGAACCCGCGGCCCTCCTTCCTCCCTCCTCCGCGCACCCGAGCCCTCTCCCTCTCTCTCCCTCGCCGAGCTAGGGTTCCGGCGAACCTTTCGCGCCGCCGACGACCTGCTCCCGGCCACCTCCGCCTAGCTAGGGTCCCAGGTGAGCATCACCGCGCACCCCTCTTCCGCATCTCCTATCCTCTTTCCTCTTTTCCCACGCGCACTCGCGCCGACACCGAGCTCCGCCGCTCCGCCTCTCTTCTCCTCCCTCTCCGGCCGCCGTGGGGCTCTCCCCGGCCCAGCTGAGGCTACACACGGCCTCCCCGCACTCCTCTCTCCCTCTCCCGCGCTTCCTCTCCCTCCCTCTCGGCTCGCGCGCGCGTTTCCATTAGGCGCCGCCGCAGCCACCAACTCCGGTGAGCCGCCGTGGCCGCTCCCTTGCCTTCCGTCGTCGACATGTGCCATCCACGGCTGTGCCATCGCATCCTCGTTCTCCACGACGAGCTTTCGCCGCTCGGAACCCATCGCAGACGCCGGCGGTGAGCCCTCCGGCCATCCACCGCCGCGCGCCTCCCTCTGGTCCACCGTGGACCGGTGGACCACGGCCCCTCACCGGTCCACAGAGCCCGTGGACCGAGTCCATGGGTTTTCCAATACAAAAATAATGTCAAAAATCCAGGATTTTCCCAGCCCCTGATCTTTTACAAATAAACCCCTAACCTTTTCAGTAATTATGTTTAAGCCCTACCGTTTTACAGAAAAGTCCCTAAGCTTTTCTGTAATTATGTTTTGGTCCTCATCTTTTTACACCTAGGCCCCCAAACTTTTCCATAATTACAAATAGGTCCCTATAACTTTCTGATCTTATCAATAAGTCCTTAAAACCTTTCTGTAATTACAATTGAGTCCTTTGTAATTACAAATAATTCCCCAGATCTTTAAATGCCCATATCTTTTCAACCATAACTCCGTTTTGAGCGATTCTTGCGCTCACGGATTCGTGGAAACGCGTAGTACATCATGGTACTACTATTGGAACCCCACATCATACCTAGATACCATCAATGCCCTAAAGTCTCCCCTCGTCTATTATACCCCTTTTATCGACAATCGTGCGATGTCAAACTCGCATATCACGATTGTGGCTCACCCAAACCTAACCAATTCTATGGTGCTAGTCGTCTAGTACCTTCCACATGACAACCCACATCCCGCTCCATTTCCTATACCGCACATTCATTTATTTACCCGCTAACGATAAATCTTTTAGGCGGTATCGCTTCTAAATGCCGCAACCTTCTATATTCTGAGTATAACTCCGAACCTAACCTTGATCAATCCTCGCTCAATCAAGCCTAAACCTAACCCTGCCACCAACACCTGTTCCGATGCTATCACCAATTCCTCATCAAGCCTTATCGCTTTATTTCCCCCCATTTATACATGATCTTTTAATTGATTTATTTGGAATTATCGTTCGTTGTTATTTTATTTGCCAGTTGTTCTTAATCCTTCGATTCCCGTGTTTTATCTACAGCCATGCATTCATGTCAGGCATGATCACGAGCACGTACCCCGTCATGTGCTTAACTCATGACGAATAATTAGTAGTTTAGTCTTAATAATTAATTAATCTAGTAAGTAATCAATAGTCAATCACCATTAGGTAATCCCTTAATCTACAAGTAAGTAATTAAAGTGACACACCTTGCACTTGTACACTTGTTCCAATAACCTTTGTATAGGTTACGATCTATACAAAGCCTTAGTGATGCAAGTGTACAAAATACACGTACACATGTCGTACTCACCTTCACTTACACTCATGCTCTTCTCTCGCGTTTAGCATCTCTCATTTACACCAAAAGCCCTAGTGATCGCTGCATTGTCCTAACAAGCCTTTTCTAAGATAATAAAATCTTGCTAAAGTAAAACTAGATGCATCATACATGCTTTGTGTCTTTTATCCTTTAATGGTGTTCCATCGGCTCTTCTTGGAGTTTATTTGGATCTTATTGATTCTTTTTTATCTTTAGTTTCTTTCGCGGTAGTTTATTTATACGTAGTGTTTTTATGCGCTAGCTTACGCGAGATTCGAGGAAGAGCCAAAGCATTCCAAGCTTCAAGAAAGATCCAAAAGAGTCCAAGTCGGAAGACACAAGCTTCGAGGAAGAATTTGAAGACATCGACCTCGACAGAAGAATCTAAAGAATAGGAACTTGAAGATTAGGAAATCGTTCATCAGGCAAGCTCTACTTCTCCTTGATCATGATTGAACCTACTGTTTTTGCATTGCACCTATAGAGCCTGCTCTCGTATTATGCATTGCTTGTTATTTTACTACTTGTGTAGTTAATGTCCTACTTGCTTACTGGTATTGATGCCACTTATATAGGCATTAAAACCAGAATCCTTGATTACCCTTGTTTACCCATCACCTTGATAACCCTAGGACAGTACCATCATTTTTATAATGGCACGATTACCTTGCTACTAGAATGCTTAGGACCCCTCGCAATGTTTCTACATTGCCACACCTCTCACATACTTGTTTTTACAAAATGTGTTAAATGAGTTTGGTGGTGTGTGTGATACTTAGGGTTGGGAGTAGCACAACTGTGTTAGGTGATGATGGGATGGGTTGGACTGCGGGCAAGGCCACTAGTGAAAGGTGGTTTGTGAGATAGCCCACCAGTGTGGGATATGGTGCTTGCCCGGCCATATAAGGACCGGTTCTCTCGACCGTAACCTAACGATTATCCCGTACAACCACGGAACCTGAATGTGAAGGACTTATCCTACCTTCTTGGGTACACTTGCAACACCATCGGAGGCTGTTGTAGCAACGGAAGCTCAGGAAAAGACCCGGGAAACGTACCCGTGGTCCGGTCGCGGAACCCAGTGTCGGTGCATGGGAAAGCCGCCTGTCCTGGTTTGTACTCGGATCCTGCAACTCGTTGCGGGAGCACGAATGCACCTGTTAAAGGTGTGTTGTGCCGTCGTGTGACAATTCATTGTCACAGGCCCCTGAGTGTGATTCCGTGGTGGTTTTGCGAAGTGCTCAGTGAAGATGGACTAAGCGTTATGTCACTCTCCGTACAAGAGTGCATAGCCCGTGGGGAAAGCTGTACACCCTCTGCAGAGGATAAGAATTCATCCGGATGGACGTTGTCACGGCATATGACACGTTATGGTTCTACGCTCCTTGAGATTAGCCACATCTTCTATTCCTTGGCGTGTGAGTGAGTTGTAGTCAACTCGTGTTTTGGAAGTGTTGGCGTGGATGCCGGGTCGGTATGGCCGCTGAGGTCAGAAGGCCCAACTAAAACTTGGGAACTGGCGGGAATGTTTCATACTCCCCCAGGGCCACCCAACTAAAATACTGGCAAATATCTCTCTGTTTTATCTCTAAAATCCTTGGCTTGCTTTAAGGAAACCCTGCATAAAATTGCTTTCTGCAAATGAAACCATACAGCCTTCTCCTTGCTAAGACCAAAAATGCATTTTCATATACCCTTGAGTAGTGTAGGGCTTGCGGAGTACCTTATGTACTCACGCTCTTGCTTTTGTTGTTTTTAGTCAGAGAAGACTTCGTAAGACGACGACGATTAGGTTTTCGGTTCTGCTTCTCAAGTCTGCCTGTGGTGTTGAGCCTTGGCTTTCCGCTGTCTGCTTCACCGTTAGTTGGTTGGAGGGACTTGGATATTTCTGAATCCTTGTCGCACCGCCACTAAGGGTGATTAATCAGGTATTATACTCATGTACCTATTCGAAGTATGCTTTTGGTTACCATATTTGTGTTCTTGTGCGTATCAGCTACTGATCCAGGGACTGATACATGATGCACAACATACCCTAGTGATGGGGTATGATAATTTTCTAATACACTCTCTTCTTTCTTAAATATTTGACACTGTCGATTTTTTTGTTCGTTTTATTGGTCTTTTTTATAAATATTTGTGTAAATAGATAAATATATCAGTTAACATTAAAGTACTTTTGGTGATGTATCTAATAATAATAATCATTTCACTCTAAAGATTTGATTAGTTAAATACATATTGTTGATCAAAGTTTAAAGAACAAGTCAATGGTGTCCAATAAAAAAATTACAGAGGGAGTATTCGATATATACTAGTCTCCAATTAAGAGCAGATATTTTCGCAGATTTAGTGTGTAGCACGGCAAGCAAAACGCTAGTAATATAACTACAAGGTGTGACAGGTGCAACACTTCATCTCAGTAGTTTGCCTAAGCGGCAAGGGCAAGTGAAAATTTTGACGCTCCTCTGCTACCTACTCCGTTCGTCTGTAGTCTCTGTTCTGAAACTTCCAACCCGCATCCTCGCCTCGGGCTCCAGCAGCCGGTCAACCATTGCGCTTTCCCACCGCAACACTAGTAATGGACAGACGATGTGCCCGTCGCAAAGTCTTTTCTACTCTTTAAGAGCATGTGCTATGAGACATGCACCTGTCCATTTATTTTATTGATATTTATGTCAGCTGGCCCCACTGCTTCCAATTAATGAATAGAATACCTGACCACCGTATCGCATACCATGGACTGATTGAGTAATATCTTCACATGCTTTTCACGAAATGGTCCCACAATTCCCAAATATTGCCCGGTCTCTCATCAAACTTTTTCTGCCTTTCGCTTTCCTTCAAGGAGGCGTGGATGGCATGGACGCATGGTGGTGAAAAATGAGTAGTCTTAATTAATTGAGGACATGTAAAAGTCAAAGTGAACTCTCTCTGGTGCATGTACCTGTTTTCGTGGAGTATATATCAAAACTAACAAAGTCCCACACAAAAGGTTTATTGATCAAGTCCCGAGCTATGAATACAACGTCTTTTTCGCCAAATAAATAAAAAATAAGAGTACGATCGACACCTTCCGGATATAACCCAAACGCGGCCTAGGTCTCCACGAATTGAGAAGGGGAGACAGCAGGGCAAGACATGGCGGCCAGGAAGAGAAAGAGGAAGAGGACCGACGGCGATGACGCGCCAGAAGCAGCCATCTGCGATGATGTCGTCGACGAAATCTTTGCCCGGCTGCCGACCCGCGCGGCGGTCGCGTCGATGGTTCTCTCGAAGCGCCACCACCGCTTGATCTGCAGCCCGGAGTTCAGGAGCCTGCACTTCCGCCTCAGCCCACCGGCACCGCTGCCCCGTCCGCATATCGCTTATATCGTCACAGCTGCGATAAGGAGGAATTACGCGCGCCACCCCTCGGACAGGTACCACACCTTCCACATCGCCGGTGCCGGGCTCAACAGCAACTCCCCGATGCGCATCCTTGCCGATAAGAGGCACCGGTATGTCAACACATGCAACGGCGTGGTGCTCCTTGCCGGTCCGACGACGTGCGTCCTTTGGAACCCGGCCGTCGCAGACGATGAGATGGAAGTGACAATCCCTACGACGAACACAAGCCATTGCCAACATCAACCAAGGCTCCACGACGATCCATGCAACTTTAGGATCGGCGTATTGGGTTTGGGTTACGGCCGGAGAACCAAAGCTTACAAGTTACTCTTATTACTCTGGGAAAAGCCGGAAGAACTTCAAGAACCCGCAGATCCCATAGTGGCGAATTCTAAAGAGCTGTTGGTCTACACTCTCGGCACAGACACGGAGCAACCACGAAAAGTCACCTGCTTGTTGTCAAAGGGACTGCATCGAGACCTAAGGCAGGAGTCGCTTTACATAGACGACACAATTTACGTTCTTTTCGATAAGTTGGAGATCCTCGCTTTCAATGTCGACAATGAGACGGTCACCAGTATTGACTTGCCTGGTAGCAGCTCCTTCCCGTTTCCAGATAATATATCGTTCGAGCTCATACAGATGTATGACCGCCCGTGCTTGGTGAAGAACGTTAGGAGCAAAATGACCTTATGGCTGCTTACGCATGACCACAAGTGGGAGCGAAGGTGTGCCTTCAAAATGGGCGGATACTTTCGTCATTCACCAATCAAAGTTGTTTGGAACTGCGGCAGTGCGCTAGTCTTGTATCTACATAACGACATCCGTGGCAAGAGCATGGTCTTTTCATATGAGGTTGCGACCAAGAAGGTGTTGAAGGAAAAACTGTTCCACAAACTGACGCTAGAGAGGCCAGATTATGTATTGTGTTGGGGTTACAAACTAACGTTGGTGTCGCCTAGGAGCATCGTGGGCGAGCTCAGCCAAGCAGATGCGGGGCGACGTCGCAATCGCATGGTGGATCCAACAGAGGTCCTGGAGCCTGTCAGCCAGGAAGACATGAAGATCAGGCAAACGACAACGCTAAACACCATTTGCTTCATGGAATCCTTGATCCCCATTATGGAGAAGCTGTCCAAGACACAGGATGCAATGTCGCTACATTCAGGTTAGCTTGCGCTCATTTTGGGTTCCCTAGCAATACTAATTGATTATTGAGCCATCGGTCCACTACATTCAGTCTCTTTTAAGTGGAGTCTTCAATTTTCATATTTGGAAATGTAATAATATTTGCATACCATGTATGTCCAACTCTAAATTCTTATTATTAAGTCTTCACAGTTTCTGAATGTGGATTCCTTGTAATTTCAATTCTCGTTTTGAACTGTTCCAGCGGCATATCACTATATATACGGTTACATCTTGCTGATACTTGTATGCTACAAAGCTCAAGCTGTCAGTTATCACAGCGGTGGTTTGGTTAACTGGGTTAGTTCTCAAAGCTGTGAAATTAGTTCACATTATACGATCAATATTTTTGCTCATGTAGTCAGTATAATATTGAATTTAGAATCAAATTTTCCTTTTGAATCAGATTATGGCGATGATTCTTGCTGTTTTGGGAAATCATGTCAGTTGTGCCCCATATCATCCAATTGAGATGCTTGCTGCATAAACTTACTACAATAGTTTTGCCCCAAAACTTTCCATGAAGTGAACCCCGGCGGCAACAGCCAACAGTAATATAAGCCAGCTATGTCCTGTCGGGACGCCATGCATTCTTCTCCACTTCACCAACTGCAGGCACCCACAAGGCTTTTCCAAATTCCATGTCCCCACAGTCAGTCTCCACTATTAGCTGGAACCAAGATCGACTCGCGATGTATCACCTCGACGTCGAGGCCAGAGATGACAACGCCGCTGCCGACGCGATCGCCGGCCGACATCGCTGGGGGCAAGCCGCCACGCCACGCTGTCCCTGGTGGCCGGCAGCGCCGGACAAGCCGCGACAGCGCTGTACACGGCGGACCTGTTCCTCCAGGCATTGCGCCACTGCCATTGTGTTCTCGCCGCCGTCGTCCTGTTTGTACTGCCATTGTGTTCTCGCCGCATTTGTCATGTTTGTGGGTTGGCGGAGGCTTGGATGCAGGGGTCCTGGATCACGCATGCATGAACCCCTCGCCGGCACGCGTACGTGTTCGTGGAGTTTCAAAACTAATGCAGCCCCCACAATCAATTTTGGATCTGTTCAGATTCCAAGCAATGACTACGACACATTTTCTCAGTTAAAAATAAAAACACGACGCCTTCCGGAGATATATACCATACCAACGAATGTAAAAACTAGGTTTGAGACGCGTTGTGGGTCTCCCCCACCAATAAGGCATCCACGATCCTCAAGCCACGGACACAGCACGGCACACGATGGGGAAGAGACCTCGCGGCACCGTGGGGCAAGCAAAGGCGGCCCCAGACGCGACCAAGAAGAAGAGGAAGGGCAACGACGACGACGCGCCAGGAGCAGCCATCTGCGACGACGTCCTCGACAACATCTTCGCCCGCCTGCCGACTCGCACGGCGGTCGCGTCCACGGTGCTCTCGAAGAACCACCACCGCCCGCGAGAGTTGAATTTCCAGCCGTGCCTTCACGGGAAGGCACGCTCTGTGCCACACATCCATTCAATCGACAGCCCCTAACTCTCTCATGCAATTGGCCCGGAATTCAGGAGCCGGCACTTCCGGCTCAGCCCACCGGCGCCACTGCCCCATCCGCACATCGCGTACATCTTGTCAGCTCCGACATGGAGGGGCAACAACTACAAGCCCATCGGCGTGATCCACAACTTCCATGTCGCCGGTGGCGGCCTCAAGAGAAGCAACGCCCCGATGCGCACGCTTGCTGATGAGAGGTACATCAAGATGAAGTACGTCAACACATGCAACGGCGTGGTGCTCCTTGCCGGCCCGTCGAAGCCTCCGACGACATGCGTCCTTTGGAACCCAGCCGTCGCAGATGATGAGAAGATAGTGACCATCCCTATGGTGGACACAAGCCATTACCAAGGTCAGATATGGCCCTACGAGAGTCCAGGCGACTATAGGGTCACCATATTGGGTTTGGGTTACGGCCGGAGAACCAAATCATACAAGCTACTCTTGTTACTCTGGCAGAAACCGCGAGTAATTCAAATGTCGAGATATCCCATACTGGAGAAATCTAAAGAGCTGCTGGGTCTACACTCTCGGCACAGTCACGGAGCAACCACGAAGAGTCGCCTTGTTCGCACGGGAATGCATAGACTCACCTTGTGTTCACTTTACATAAACGGCACAATCTACGTCCTTTTCGACGAGTCGGAGATCCTCGCTTTCAATGTAGACGATGAGAAGGTCACTAAAAGATTGACTTACCTGGTGGCAACTCCATCTCGTTTCTACATGGAGTATCGTCCGAGCTGATACAGTTGTCTGACCGGCCGTGCTTGGTGAAGACTAATCGGAGCAAAACGACCTTGTGGCTGCTTACGGAGGATCACCAATGGGAGCGAAGGTGTGCCTTCAAAGTGGAAAAGTACTTTAGGCATTCGCCACTCAAAGTTGTTTGGAACTGCGGTGGTGTGCTGGTCATGTATGTGTATAACGATGCCCGTGGCAGCAGCAAGCTCTTTTCATATGAGGTTGCAACCAAGAAGGTGTTGAAGAAAACGCTATCATACAACTTAACACCAGAGAAGCCACATTATGCATTGTGTTGGGGTTACATGCCAACGCTTGTGTCACCTGGGAGCATCATGGGCGAGCTCCGCCAAGATGCGGAACGGCGTCGCAATGGGACGGTGGATACAATGGAAGTCAGTGAGCAAGACAAGAAGAACTGGCAGACGAGAAAACTAGACGCCACTCGCTTCATGGAATCCTTTCTCCCGATTATGGACAAGCTGTCCAAGAAAAAGGATGCAGTATATAGCTAGGCTCTGATTAGTTTGTGTTCATTTTGTTTTCCCTAGCAATACTAGCTGGTAGTTCAGCAACCATCCCACTACTAGCCAACTTGACACTTATAGGATTCTTCAAGTTTCATTTTTGGTACTCCAATAGCACTTGGATAGCATTTTTAGAACATGAAGTTGAACTCTAAATTCTTATTTAAGGTTTTCAATTTCCAAATGTGAATTCATCGTAATTTCAATTTTCATTAGAAATATTCTTACCGCATATCTGTATCTTTTTACTACATTATTGCTGCTATTTGTATTCTACAACAACACTCGAGCTATCACTGAACTAATTCACATTACATTGTGATTTGTGAGGCTCGACATAAGACAATTTACTTACATGAACAGAATACATGGGCCTATTTACCAGTCCGCAACAACTAGCCGTTCAGGCCCAAACTACCGAACGGGCCGTTTTAGGCTAGGCCCGACTGTTGTCTCTCCCCAGTCCGCAGGGCGCAGCCGCGCAGGCAAAGAAATCGACGCAGCGAGCGGGAAAAAAATCATTAATCCCCAAAATATGTCCCCTTCAGTTCCCGAGCGGTTGCAACGGGCTCGGCCACCGCCTCAACCAAAACAAACCGCGAAGACGCCGCCGCACAGGCAGCGCAGGCGACGCGACGACGCTCCCCCATCGCCACCACCCCATCACATCCCGTGAGCTCCACCTCCTCCATCCTCGGCGAGCTCGCCCGCCGCCGCCGGGGCACCCAAGCCTCCTCCCACCTCGCCCTCCTCCGCCATCTCTCGGTTCCCCGCTTGCTCTGGACTGGAGCGCCGCGGGGAAATCGATCCGCCCGGACCCGCATCGAGCTCCTCGTCGGTGCTGGTAAGTAACCCTACCTCGCTTGCTTGGGCGGATTCCTTGTCCAAACATGTTGTTTCGTTTCCTCGCAAATGGAACCCGAATTCTCCCCTTTCTACCCATGCGCTTGGTGCCGAATTCGTCTGCTGCGTACTACCCTCTGCTAGGGAACGCACTCTATTCTAATCATTCCCCACGGTTCCATCAGGTTGGGTGGCCACAGCTTGCAGGAAGGACCGATCCGCCCCCGATTGCAGCTAGGGTTCACTAGGACTGGTTGGGAATGGGGATTGAGGACTACCACATCATCGAGCTCGTCGGGGAGGGCTCCTTTGGCAAGGTCTACAAGGGCAGGCGCAAGCACACTCGCCAGGTTCGCGACCACCTCATGATCTGGGCATCATAGATTTCCTGCTATCCCGGTGATTAGGTGAATTCATTTGTGCGCCTTGGTACTTACTTGAGCTTGGTTTCTTCTCTTCCAATTTGATTCAGACGGTGGCCATAAAATTTATTCTAAAGCATGGCAATACTGACAAGGACATACATAACCTCAGGCAGGAGATTGAGGTGAGTGACCACTGCCAGATAACCTCAAACTTACTGTTTGCTCTAGCCGATACATAACCTCACTATACCATCTTACCGTTTGCTCTCATCGACATTTCTGTAGATTCTCAGGAAACTCAAACACAAGAACATAATCGAAATGATCGATACCTTTGAAACACCTCAGGAATTTTGTGTTGTCACTGAGTTTGCTCAGGTACACCAAAACATAAAGTAAACTTTAGTAGACTGATTTCAGTGGATCTGCAATGGCTAATCTTCAATGAAAATGCTTGCCTCAGGGAGAATTGTTTGAGGTGCTCAAGGATGATAAATGCCTTCCAGAAGATCAAGTCCAGGCGATTGCTAAGCAGCTGGTATGCACTTCACTCTTGTTCTGTGTTTTTCACGTGCCGTAGCAGCCCAAAGTTCTTTTGGTGGCCTTCATGGTTTCAGCACTTCTCATTCAGGTTGAAGCATTGTATTACTTGCATTCCAATCGTATCATCCACAGGGATATGAAACCGCAAAACATTCTTATTGGAAAAGGATCTGTCGTTAAGGTACGTTCTATTTGTGTAAGAATATATGCATTGAAACTTGAGACTAGCTTCATGCTTTTTCATTAGAAGATCGACATAACTTTTTCTTTGATGCACACTGCACAGTGTATATACACAATTCAAAATAACTTATCTCTGAAAATTCTATCATCAAATTCACCGCGTTTATGCACTTGTATATATATACACAATTCAGAAAGTCTTATGTTCCAATGTTCAATGCAAATTATTGATTCCATATTTCCATCTTGTGTGTTTCGGTTTTCGTTTATTTTGTTTGAATTCAATAAAAGGTTTTGATAGCCGGGAGAAGTTCATTCTTTCCTGTTTATGACACCGTGATTTATTGTTCAAGTTGTAATTATCATCCATCACAGCACAATGGTTCAAACTACGTTTATGTATTCCTTGCCTATTTACAGCTTTGTGACTTTGGGTTTGCCCGTGCTATGTCAGCCAATACTGTTGTATTACGCTCCATAAAAGGTTTATAGTTTTCATCTTCACATGCTAGCTGAGTTTCGTTAAAAAGCAATCTCTTTCTGTCTCCACGTCTCGTAGTTTGTAGGTAAGGTCTACATGTACCAGTTTGGTATATTCGATTTTATTATTGACCACCGATCTCTGGGAATAGTAAATCCTTTTCTCCACATGTTTTCTATTGGCAGAAATTAACATTCTAATTTCCCAAGCCAGTGGTAACAGTTGTACTATTGCAGTATGTAGCTCACTTATCAGTCCCTGTCTGTGTTTGCTTAAAATTTTGGAGCTGTCTTTATAATTCGCACAACTGATCCCTAAACTTGTATTGATGTACACCGTAAATTTATCTGAAGAAGTTGTCTCTTCTCAGGCACTCGTTAGTGGTTCTTTTGTAGCTTAATAATTGCATTGCTATCATCATCATGATATTAGTTAATATTATATATTATTGTTACTATGATTTATTTGACTATCTGTCCATTTTACTAGACTTGCTTTTTCTCTGCAGGGACGCCTTTATATATGGCTCCAGAACTGGTGAGGGAGCAGCCATATAACCACACAGTGGATTTATGGTCCCTTGGGGTCATCTTGTATGTACATCCATGTTTTTCTATCTATATCTTGTATGTTTCATTTGAATTTTCTGTTGCCCTATCAGTGTATCCTGTTTCTTTTGTTTATTTTGCACAACTTGGTGATTTTCCCGGTTATTACTCAAGCGCGCTGAGGCAACTCTGAACTAAGCTCAGGATCATCCGCTTACTTAGTTAATTTGTTGGTTGATATTATCTACTTTCATAAAGCTAAATACTATTTTGTTTGCCAGGTACGAGCTGTTTGTTGGCCAGCCACCTTTTTATACAAATTCGGTCTATGCGCTTATACGGCACATTGTTAAGGTTACCACAAATATTTAGTTGTTATACTTGCCTTATTTCATTGCTGAAAACTGATATGTATCATCTCTGCATTTTTTGGTAGGATCCCGTCAAATATCCTGATAACATGAGTTCAAACTTCAAGAGCTTTCTGAAGGGTTTACTAAACAAGGTCAATGACATTTCCACCCCAGGCCACAAATACTGAATTAATTTGTTTCTCCTTTTTCTAATGATATATATGATTGAACAGGTGCCTCAGAGTAGGTTAACCTGGCCTGCACTGTTGGAGCACCCATTTGTCAAAGGTGATTCAGTGGAAACAGCGGCTGTAAGTATATTGAGTTATATTATGGGACAGATAAGAGAATTCTAGTCTTTCTAGAAAGTAGTTTGATTGTCACAAAAGATATACACTAGAAACGTTATTATTATCAATGGTTTATGCAGGACACACGGATCACACCCTTTGAAATTAAAAGATCTGAGGATAATAGGAAAGCAGAAGAAATTCAACCATCAAGGAACCGGCCTTCTCCTGTTGATCAACAGAGTAGGCAATCCAAATACCAAACTTATTTCCTTGTTCTTAGAAATATGTTTTCAAGTTCTCGATGTCGAACTAGTTTAATATTTGGCAGGTTGGAATGCTGCTACCACTAGGGAAAATATCTGCGATAAAGTAAGAGGCAACAGTATGGTAGCTACCAAGGACCATCAAGACTCGTCTACTGGTGCTGTTCATGAAATCAGCGCTATCTCAGGCATGTTATTATTGAAACAAAAATTCAAATCTTTACTTCCAAGTAGAATGTCCATTGTCCACTTTGGAGTCTTTGGATGATAATGTTCTCTATATGTTCATCATGTCATTGTAGATTGTACAGCTTTAGATAAGCTAGAAAAAACTTCACAAACAGTACAAGGTGCAAATATCATTATTGAGGATACTGAAGCACTGTCAAAAATTCTCAGCCCCATCAAAATTTGGTTGAGCAAATCTCCAAGTTCACCAAGGTAAATTTGTATCTTGTGCACTCAGTATCCCTTCCCTTGGAAACATGGAATAAAGAAAATGAGAAACCAATAGTAACGTTGTTGCTTATCACTATCCACATAATTTCTAAAACGAACAGGTTTTTTTTTTTTTTTTGAGGAAAGAAACTGAACAGTGTCCATGCTTATTAATCGTGTTGACCAAACCCATTTGATCACTTTTTATGCATGCACTCTCCCAATTTGACTTCAGTTCAGTGGTAGTTTTATCTGTTAAGCTTTTAGGTTGTCTACAGGTTGGGCCAAATAGAATGATTTGATGCGAACATTGCTTCACATAACTGTATAGCATTCACTCAGCAAAAGTTTAATTATCTTCTTCTCATTTTATCATGCCAACTTCCCAAGTTCCCACTTATTCTTGGTCAAATTTTACAGGGAACTGAATACTGACAGGGCGAATCAGTCGCTCAGAATTGTTAAAAATTTGATTGATGCTGGGTCATGTCAGCCTTCTGCAGCAACTGATGGCATCGTCTGTGTTTTTCTTGAGTTTACAAGTCTCATTATCAGAACTAAGCTCTCAGACTGTTATGATCTTGCAGTGAAGGTAATTGCATCAAATTTATTGTAGTTTTTGCTCACCATAAAACATCCGTCATGCAAAAGAAAAATGGAGGCAATCTCTGTTCATTTGACCTACCATGTCTCACAAAAGGGTTGTGCAATTTTCAGTCTTCAAGATTTAGTAATTCTTAGGGTTGTACGTATTTGACTCTTTGCCTGTACTGTATATTGGCAGTGCCTTGCAATTGCACGAAAACTGCTTGATACAAGTGAAGCTGTTATTTTGAGCTCGTATGACAGACATTGGTCGACGCTCTATGAGCTTTATTCACAGGTCACACCTTGGTACCCACAACCCACTTCAGGTTTTAACGTGAACTATGTTCCCTCCCTTTTTGTCTTGACTGTTTAGGATCTTTTCCTGCAGATCCTGGTTTCTACAGTAGATCCATTCGGGAGAATTTCCTGTGAGTCAACTGCATGTCTTGCTATGATGCTATCTCGGGTTATTTCTGGGTTGAAAGCATGTATGTCATCGGATGATCCCAAGCCAGTGGAAGAGAGTCTCCTAAAGATGATTTATCATGCAAGGAAGTCCCAATTACTAGAACTCTTGTGTGAGTGTCTAATAGCTTCAGGTTCAGACATAATTTCAGGTTCTACCAACATGGTGCCTGCAGCTTGTGAGGCATGCAAGGCTATTTGGTATCTGGCTCATGCTGTTGACATTGTGTCTATTAATGCGCACCATATTTCATTTCCACTCGCTAACTCATGGCGACAAGTGCACTCAAAGATGGGTAGTAAAGTGCAAGAGCAAGGCTCAATGGAACATTCAAACTCTACCATCCTGATAGACACATTTGTTAAATCTTTTCTGGCTTCACGTCCTATGCAGATTGCAGTTAACTGTTGCTTGCACAATGGTTTAGAATCAGCAATTCATGCTTCTCTTCAGGTGATTCTCCTGTACTCACTAACTGAATCTAAAACAAGACCATAATATTATTTCCAATGCAATAAACAAATTAACTTGATATCTTGTAACTGAACGTACAACTATTGTATTGAGTCTTAATGCACCAGTTTGTTGCTTTTCAGCTTATCGCAAGGGCCTGTCTGCTGAATGTCGCTTTCTGTGAAATTATTTGTGGTCCATTGAATTCATCACCTGATGGCAATGAAGTAGAATATGGTGGAGATGGCACAATTGTATCTTATATGTTTTCATTGTTATCATTGTGTTCATCTTATTTCAATAAGGAATCCAAGCAAAACAACAATCAGAATTGCAAACTATCCAACCCTCGTGCCATTGTAGTGCACTGCTGCCTTGTGCTAGCAACAATAGCTGCATGTCTGAAGTCAGAGGGGAAATCTTCTGCATCAGTTGTCTTAACGCGTTCTCAGAAGAAGCAGCAGTCCCGGCTTTCAGTTCTTGCTCAACTTTCTTCAGCTGATGATACAGTCAAGAGTTATCTGCAGCCACACTGTGCATCTGCAATGCTGGCATTGTCATCACTTGTTTCACTTGAAAATGGAGAGGAAGCCAGATCATCTCTTTGTGAAACTGCGCTCGCTTTGTTTCCTCCTATGGCGACACTGCACACGCTACTGAAGTTTTGGTTGTCTGATGGAAGTGAGGCACTTTGCAGATATAATGCTGGTCTTCTGAATCTCTTTGGCCTTCGCGATGGAAGTATTGGGCTGTTAGAGATAAGGTTGAAATGGGGTGGGCCATTGGCCATTGAACAAGCCTGCTCCATTGGCATCCCACAGCTCCTAATTCGCTTGCTTACTGACGGATTTTCAAAAGGGATATCTGATGGAAAAGATGGTTCAACAAACCGCAGTGGATTGTCACCATTGGGAGTTGTCTGGACTCTCTCCGCTTTATCTCAATGCCTTGCTGGTGGAGTTTTCTGTGAAATTTTGTACAAAAGGGAGCGGTTGAAGCTTTTAACTGACTTGTTATCTGATGTACACCTCAAGGCATTGGCAACATGGACGGGTCTTGGTGGTGGGAAGAGGGGAGTTCAGGAACTGCTGAACTCTGTTGTTGATATTTTGGCATTTCCATTTGTTGCAGTGCAGAGTTCTCCAAACATGCCTGCAACATCTGCATCCATCAATAGTGGCTTCCTTCTCAATGTTGCGTCACCTGGGGGAAGAATTGGTACTGAGAATAAGGAAATGCTCAAAAGTATTGAGCAGAGGATGCCTCAATACATTCAAGTTCTGCTGGAGGTCTGATTATTTGAGTCTAATGTTTTGTTGTTTTCAGTGAACATTTCCATAATATTCTCTGTTTCCAGGTTGGTGTTCCTGGTTGTCTACTTCGTTGCCTTGATTATGTCGACATTGAAGGTGTAGCAAGGCCCCTGGCTATTTTGGCCAAAATGGTTGGCTTCCGGTCCCTTGCAGTGCAGCTTCTTAAAGAAGGTCTTCTAAATCCAAGTAGGGTAGCCGCAGTACTGGAGGGTGCTGTAGCAAAGGAGGCTTTGCTTGATTTTCTCATGATAGTTTCTGATCTTGCTCGCATGTCAAAGGTTAGTCATATATTGGCCTATTTACAGTGTATTGGATTTCGAAGAAAAATGTTATATTGTGATGTCTGAGCATTGTTGGCTTAGACATATTGCAGCTAACACATTTTCCTTGTGCCCAGGACTTCTATGAACCCATTGATAAAGCTGGTCTTATTGGGTTTTTGAAGAACTTTTTGTCCAGTGAAGACCCTGATATTAGAGCAAAAGCATGCAGTGCCATTGGCAACATGTGTCGCCACAGTTCCTACTTCTATGGACCACTTGTAAGGAAATATTATTTATTTTCTTGTAAATGCAGACTGAAGTTGAGTGCCAGAAACATTGACTTTGTTATTTTCCTGCACCAGGCTGCAAATAAGGTGATTCAACTTGTGGTTGACAGATGTTCTGATCCTGACAAACGCACACGGAAGTTTGCATGCTTTGCTGTAAGTCTGTGACATACCTCCATAATGTCTGAACTTCCTGAACTTTTGTTTAAAAAGTGTGAAGAGGAGACCAGAATCCTACTAGTGCTTCTGAGAAAGATTGAGATACTCTATTATTTTGCTATTTCAGGTTGGTAATGCTGCTTATCATAATGACATGCTGTATGAAGAACTCCGACGGTCCATACCTCAACTAACAGACCGACTTCTTGGTCCTGACGAGGATGACCAAACCAAATGCAACGCGGCAGCTGCGCTCGGTAACCTTGCAAGAAAGTCTGATATCCTATGCGAGGACATAGTTGCCCATGGCGCAATTCAGGTAAGTCACGTCGAACATGCTTCATGTTCCACATCTGCATCAAATGACTTGATCCTTTTGGTTAAAAAAATGCATTCTTACCTTCTGTTCTACTAACACTAGAATTGAATTATATTAATTGACCCAGCTTTTGCTTATGATCTGATATAGTACATCTGATGCCCTGACATATTGCTGTGCAGGCTCTTCTGAAAATGGTCAGCAGCTTCTCCACGGTTGCCCTGAGCCCCAGCAGAAGGGATGTCCTGACGCAAGTGCTGATCGCTCTGCGCAAAATGTGCCACTGCACCATCTGCAGGAACTTCCTCCGATCTTCGGAATTCCTGCCAGGCATTGTTCAACTCCGGCAGTCACCTGATCCAAAAATATCAGAGAATGCTTGTGCAATCGTGCGTGGAGCATACCATGATTGACACTTGCTCCCTCTGTTCACTTTTGTTTGACGTTCCAACGTAAAAAATGAACGGAGGGAGTATCCAGCAGGCGCACCGCAAATGTAAATACCTAGGGCATGATTGTAAAGGCCTTTTTTAGACTAAAGAGACTGGAAGTCCCGATTTCAATGTTAATCCGTTGTTTCCTTGGAGAAATCTGAAAACAGGGGAATGGTTGCATAGATGAAATCTTTTCAAGGGCTGCATGTATCGGATATTCGTACTTTATTTCTTTTGAGCGATACGGCAGTGGTTCTGGCGGTGCATTAAACGTATTCCAGACATTTTATTCATGCGGACTGTTCTTCTTAGGCAAAAGTTAGCGTGAATTGTTACACTTTACGGGTTTCTGTATGTACGGTTTCTTGTTGACATCTTCGCTGTCCTATCAATCTGCCAATGCTTTAATCTCTTTCAATGGAATCCTTGATTCCCATTATGGACAAGGTGTCCAAAACAAAGGATGCAATATAGCTAGATTCAAAGTAGATTGTATTCATCTTGTTTTCCCTAGCAATATTAGTTGATACTAATTCATCAACCAGTCCCCTACTACCCTGCTTGACTCTTTTGGTATCTTCAGTTTCATATTTGGAACTCTAATCTGTTTTTTTTTTAATCTCTGTCGAACTCTAAATTCTTATTTTTATGGTTTCCAGTTTTTAATGTGAATTCATTGTAATTTCGATTCTCATTTAGAACTGTTACAAAGTCATATCAGTATCTGGTAACATCACTGCTATTATCTGTGTGCTAATAACAACACTCAGAGCTATCACTAAACTAATGCACACCGCCTATCCATATTCTTGCTCGTGTAGCACATACAATGTTCACGTAGAATCCATTTGTACATTTGAAATAGATGACACGATGATTCTTGTTTCTCTTAGGCAACCATGGCAGCCATTTTGCCTTTTCATAGTATGAAGATGCTTGTTGCATAAAGCTGTTAAATATAATTTTTCGGGAAAAAAATAAAGCTATTAAATATAGTGAACCATGATCAGATAGACTTTTAACTTTTTAAGTTGCTGTCTTAAATAGATCCCCCCATCCGCGTTCTTTCGTTCCACGTCAGTAATGAACAGGCTCGGGCCTGTTTCCTTCAAATGAACAGGCTCGGGCCTCGGGCTTAGCTATGCCCGGAGTTAGTTGTTAGTGACGTCTGCATATGGTCACACTCTTTTTTTTTTTTTTTTTTTTTTTGAGAAATGCATATGGTCACACTCTGAAACATGGTTTCTTACATATTTGATAGTCTCCATTTTTTTAAAAAAAGGGTACTTTTGCCATTTTGTTTTAGTAGGAAGGCAAGCGCCAGTTCAGGCCTGTTTTGAAGTTCCTCTGCTCTCCGCTCTGTTCGTCTCTGTTCTGAACTTCCAAACCCGCAGCCTCGGGCTCGGGCAGTCGGGCTAGCTAGGCCCGGTCGTGCATCAACGGTGCCGTCTCCTCCGGTGGCAGCAGTATAATAACTATAAATAGCCCGCCACGTTCTTTCCTCCGACCGCCATTCATCTCCGCTTTTCCACTTCTCCACTAACAGCTGAAACCAAGATCGACTCACGATGTCCCCCTTCGACGTCGAGGCCGGAGGCGACAACGCCGCAGCCGAGGCGGTCGCCGACAACGACGACATCGCCGAGGCGAGCCACGACGCGTCGAAGCTGAGGCGGGCCCTGGTGATCGGCGGCGTGGGGCAAGCCGCGACGGCGCTGTACATGGCGTTGTTCAAGCAGCCCGCGGGCCTGTTCCTCTTGGCGCGGTTCCTGCGCTACGCCTACTACTGCGTCCTCATCGCCGTCATTCTCTTCGGCGTGGCGCAGGCGTGGGTGGGGCTCTGGGTCTCGCATGACCCGCGTCGCCGGCGCGCCGTCGGGGTGGCTGTGCTCTGGGCGTCGCTCCTGCCGCTCCTCCTCCTGGCCGGCGTGGGAGCCTCGCGGTTCTGAATTGATTGTGCAATGTGCACCGGCGTTTGTTGCTGCTGTCTTTCCTCGTCGCTGGGTGCATAGTTCGGTTGTGACTTGTGTGTCCAACTGCATTGTATACTCTGTGTAAAATATTTTCGCGCCCCGTTTGAGCTGCCGGATCAGTGCGTTGGTGTCAGATCATCCTGTCCCATATCAATGTTTGCTACTCTATGTGGTTCTTTGTTATATTCTTGTCATGATATACAGTGACTTTGTGAGTATGCTGATTCTATTTCAAATGATTGGATGTTTTGCTGAGAAAATTGCTTCTTTAATTTTGCTTCAAAACAATTGCTTCTTCAATCTTAGTGGGAAGTGAAAAGGATGTGTAATTACTAATTAGAGAGAAGACGAATGAAATGGTTCTGGTCAACACGTCTGTGATGAACGTTTTCCACTACACTGATTTACTGATTCTGCCGGACGTAGGAGTACATCGACTTTGTGACTATCTGTTTTTTTTTTTTTTTTTTTGAAAAAAAGGCAGGAGCACTCCCATTCATTAAGGAGGAGAGAAATATAGTTACATCAGTTCAACAAAATCAATACATGTATCTGAGAAACAAAACGGCAGCCTCAGGCTGGCGTATCGAAATATGAACAAACAGAAGCAGCGTTCAAATGTTTTTAGCAGTGGGATCGCTCCTTGTAGACGCAGCCAAGCGCAACAGACGGATTTCATCCCTGATGAAGGCTGCAACTCGTGTCTCCCTTTCCTCCTTCTGATCAAAAATCCTCCTATTCCTCTCTTTCCAAATTTGCCACCAGCAGGTGAAAAGAATTCCCAACCTCTTCCGTTTTTACTTTGTGACTATCTGTGAGACAGAGCAAACTCGCACGCACACATCTCTCATTCTTCTTGCGGTCTCGCCACATATGTGCGAAAAACAGAAGCTATCTAGCACCGTATGAGATTTCCATTTAGACAAAATGGCACAAAGCTTTTGTGTGTTGGTAAAAAAAAAACATTTAGACAATCTGCGTCTTTATCCTAATGCAAATAGGAAAATGCGCCTTTTATCTAAAGCAAATAAGAGCAAAACGACGCACATCAAAACAACTACTGCTAGTAAACTTAAAACCGGGGAATTCTTTTCACAAAAAAAAAGGAATTCTCTACCTAATAAAGGAGGAAAACATCGGATGGAATGGCCTCAGATGTCTTGAAGTTCTTGACTCAGTTTAGCACCCTTGTCTTGATTTGATGGAACTTCAGTTTACTCTTTGGTTTCATCAGGATCGCCCACTTCTTCTAATACAAATAGTAAGATTTATTCTCATTTGTACTTGCTGAATTTTTTATTGGCCGGTACCTATTTGGTTGTGCCGCGGGCCTCGTTGAGACCGACGAATGACAAATCATCCCGAAGCAGGGGTCGAGGGGTAGCTATTTTGCTGTGCCGCGCGCGGGCCTCCCGGAGCCCGACGAATGATGAATCATCCCACGCAAAGCAGAGAAATGTGAGCCGAGCCATCGCCTTCCGTCCTGCTGCCATGTTACAAGTCTACAAGGCAAGGAGGTGGAATGCTTCTTCTTGTCGATGACGGTCGACAAGGCTGTCTTCTTAATTCAGATCATCAAGCGGGCCTCGAGCTAGCCCGCCGCGCCAGTTCGGGCCACGTTCTGTCACATCATACCCGAGCCGCACTTCTTCAGCCTGCTGCTCGCGCCCTTTTTAAAATCCCTGGCCCGACGCACAAAGTCAAACTGAACATTCGGGCTCCGACGAGGCCCGGGCGCACACTCGGGCTACTCCACTAGCTCTCAGCCTCCTATAAATACTCGACGCGCTGTCTCCAAACCCCAAAGATCAAATTAAGCAGCTCCAAAGCCATCTCTGGCTGCAAGCATCCATCAGTGATCCCGGAGGTCACTAGCAAGGCACGCGAGAACGCGACCCGATCGATGGGTTCCGTCTGCATCCAGATGCCGGCCACGGCGCCGGAGGTCGCGGGGCAGATGGCGGACGCGGCGCAGGACGAGAGGAGGCTGCGGCGGGCACTGGTCGGCGGCGGCGCCGCGAAGGCCGTCGCCGCGCTGCTGCTCGCGCTCTCCAGGGCGCCCGTCGGCGTCACCCTCTTCGGCGCGCTCGAGGTGGCCGTGGGGTTCTGGGTCGCCGGCGACCCGGAGCGGCGGCGCGGCTGGGGGCGGGTGGTCTTGTGGGTCTCCGTCGTCCCGCTCGTCGTCGTCGCCGGGCTCGGAGGCTTTGCCGTGCTGAAATAGCTTATGGCCGCTCTGTGTTTGCATTGGATAACTCATAGTTCGCGCCAAAGGCTCGATTCCGTGCATGTTCTAGAACTGAGATCAACACTTTTCAGGCAGTGCGCGCGCGTTGAGGAACCAGTGTGAGTGTGTGTGCTGTGTGGCCTGTGGGTGTTTGATGCGAAATCTTTTTGAAATGGGCCGAATAAAATCCACATATTGATGGGGGCCGGTTCGTAATCGTCCTGACGATTACGAACATTCCCTCAAGGGCCTGCTATGCTAACGGTCCAATTCGCCCAGCCCATCTTAGAAAGCCGAAACACCGCTTCTGGCACGGTCGCGCGGCGGATCCTATAAGTAGGTCGTCCGAAGCGATTCATTCAATCGGACGCTTTAAGATTCGTGCGAATTCAGATCCAAGGGCTGACGTGCGACGCGGGTGGGAGGGAGTGAACCAGGTTTCGCCACGTGGCGCGTTTTGATTGGAGCGGATGGGGAGTGGGAGAAAAAAAAACGGATTTCAAACTTTAAACGTATTTTTCTCCTAAACCGTAAATCCGTTTTCGAATCCGTTTGAACCTAAGTGTTTGTTACAATTAAATCTACAAAATGACATCCAATATGAATATTTTTTGAATTTTTTAAAATTTGAAATTTTCATCAACATTTTGAATGTACTGTGTTAACATTTTGTTTGCACTATGTCAACATTTTTTTTGTTATGTGTAAAAAATGTTGACTCTTTTGTTTTAAAATGTTGACGCTTTTACTTGGGCTGGGCTGCTCAAATTTGATGAGTTATTAGGCTGATCTATTGTATGTTAAGCATAGAACGTGCTGCATATAGGAGGTCCCCGGTCGCGCTGGATCTTTTCACCTCACCGCCGCCTCGTGCATCTCATCTTGCCCTGAACCATGCGTCGACGTCAGCTTCTTCACTGTTTGGCCGCCAAGCAACTATCTTCCTGTCCTCGGAAAAAAAAAAGTGGATCTTTCTCACGTGTGGCCATTTGGAACATGCCTCCTCTGACGCGGGGGGTTTCGTCATATCAGATATCACGACGTTCCGCGTTTTCCTGACTTCATCCAGTTTTTCCTGGACTGCTCGTCACGGGAACGAAAATAGCAGTCCAGTTGGGTGCGACTACGTGCGCGGTGCAGGCACGTTTCGACGTCTGAATCAACTCCGTCAGCGATCACCGGCCAGCCAGTCAGCCACGGCCGCCGTCCTGGCAGCAGACGACGACGCGCCGAAAACAGCCGGCAACAGGAGAGCGCGCGAACGACGGAGGGGCGTGCGCGCCAATACCTTCACTTTCTGGGGCACCACGATTTCGCAGGCTGGAACACGACTGCACATGAGAGCTCGTCAAACGGGGCCAAATCCAGCGGAGCATACGGTTACCGTCGATCAGCAAGGCTGCTACGAAGATGAGAACGAAGCCTCAGCAGCCACGCTGCATCAATGAATGGATAGAACGAGCGCAAGCATGGGCCCCGATCGAACCTGGTCGGAAACGCGCACGAAAAACCATTGGAATGTCCTGCTCTGTCCGGCATGGAGGGTGACGCGATGTACAGTACATGAGAGAGGACAGACAGAGGCGCGCACGACGACGCGTGCCATGACTCAATCCCGTGTGTGTGCACGTTTGCGACTTCACTATGCAAAAGAAAATTATCCTGCGTTCGGCGTTTTAGAGGCTAAAATTTAGAGGATCTAAACAAAAAGAATCTTATCTTAAATAAATTTTAATTACAAAACTAACTGCAGAACCTCCCTCTAAATCGCGAGACGAATTTAACGAGGGTAGTTAAGCCGTGATTAGACGATATTTACTGTAGCATTACTGTAGCCAAACATAGATTAATTAGGCTCATTAGATTCGTCTCGTAAAGATATACCCATCTGTAAAAAAGTTTTGTCATTAGACTTTATTTAATACTCTTAAATAATAAGATTCTCTTTAGAGCTAAAATTTAGAGGCTCTAAACCGCTCTGCCGAACGCGCCCTATGTTTCATCAAGCAAACTAATTTGAATGCAAAATTACAAACATAAATCCAACATCTTTGGAGAAAAACAAGAATACGAACAAAATGGAAGGCACTACTAATATATTCACATTCTTCATGTAATTGCAATTTGCAATGACCAAAGGCCAGATCAAGAGAACAGAGGTTACATAATTTCTCAGCAGACTAATCTGCAAATTAGCGTGATCGTGAGAAGGTCAAGAAGGCCAGAACCAACAAAATTATCATCCCAACCTAATCGATCGCTCAAGTAACAACAACAACTCACCTACATTCCCGAGAAAAGAAAAAGAAAAAGAAACGCACAACAAACTCATCATTCCAAAGTCCAAACTAACCGCCACCCGTTGATCCGTTTCGCATCACCGCACGACGCTCGAATTCCGACGGCGCAGCGCCTTGATCTTCCCGGGGATGAGCCTGCCCCACCCGCTCGATTTCGACGCGCCCTTCGCCTGGCCCGTTGTCGCTGTGGCGGCTGCCGCGGACACGGACATCGATCGCGCCAGCGCCACCGCGTCCGCGTACTCCTCCTCCACGTCCCTGCACCCCGCTGCCGATTCAGCCGGCGCCGGCGGCGGTTTCCGGAACGACACCCAGCCCCAGACCCGGGACTTGGACCGCTGCTGCGCCTGGTCGTCGCCTCCGGACGCCGCGACGGACCGGGACCGTGCGACGCGGCGCTCCCGCTCGATGACGCTGTGCACCCGGCCGAGCGCGATGCCGGAGGCCACGGAGGAGGACGATGAGGACGGGGAGGAGGCGGACGACGGGCAGGCGGCGCAGGGGCAGGGCCGCGGGCACGCGCAGTCGGGACAGAGGCGGAGGAGGCGGTCGCGGAGGCAGTGCGGGCACACGCCGCCGCACGGCGGGGCCGGGTGACTCCGGCAGCGCCACGCGTCGCCGGCCATCGCTCTTTGTGTGCGCGCGCGGTTTCGGAGGGCGAAGAGGAGTCGCGGGAGGCGGTGCGTCCGCTCCGCTCGTGAGCGAGATCGGGGAGAGAGACGCGGGGAAGCAAGTAAAAGAGGAGGAGCGCGACGCGAGCCCGCTCTTATATGCGGGAGCCGAAAATGCAGTGGCGTTTCACCACGGTGGTGGAATGTGAAGTGGCGCCGGATCATTTTTACGGGAGCGCCAGGATAAAGCGGCTGCCCGCCACGTGGCACGTTCGAGGACCGACGGTGTGTCAGTGTGTCACACTGTCGGGGAGTAAGAGCAAGGCCAACCCGGAGAGGCGCTGAGGCGCATAGCTGGTACAGGTCAACCCGCGCCCACGCACGCGTCCAAGGCGTCCAACGCTGCGCCGAGCCAACGCCTGCATGGGAGGGCCACAATTACTGCTGCCGAGCGCGCGGGGTAGAGAGAGACAGAGAGGAGATGCAAGTGGGCCCCATGATTATGCGTTGGAGATCGTGCCAAGCTCGGCGCTCGCAGTCGCGCCGAGCATCTTCTTTTTCCTCGTTTCTCTCTCTTCCATCTCAGCAGTTTCTGACGTAACTCGGCGACGCGCCATCGCGTTGGGCTTGCTCTAACACGACCTCTCTCTCTCTCTTTTTCTCCCGGCAAATGGCGATTGGCGACTATCTGATGGTCACGCGCAGCATGTCTGTCACTTGCCGAACGAGTTTCGTTTGGATGTTTTGCAGCAGGCAGCAGCAGCAGCTACAGTGTTCGTAGTTATTTCTTCAGCAGCAGCTACAGTATTCACAGTTATTTTTCTGCAGCTGCAGCTTACCGAACAGCCTGATAATCTCATTTCACTTGATTTTCTTTTGGATCCTGCAGTATGGTTTCTACCATTTGTAGTCTACAAGAAGCAGTACTAGCAGCGCACAACCAGCAAGTTTCTTCAATTCCAATCATCACAATTTATGTTCCGATAATGATTGGACCAGATATGGCAATGATCTAGAAGACCTGAGAAGATCACAACGGATTGCATCACCATTTTTTGCTGTTACACACTCGGCAAGTCGGCATGCATGATGCCTGCTGCATCATCAGTTGGTGGGCGGCGGTACAGTCACGGCCCCCCGGTAGGTGCCCGGCACATGGCGACGGCGCCCTATATACTCAAACGCGCACGGCGCGTCATCCAGGCCGTCCGCGTCCGCGTCGAGCGTCTTGTCTGCAGAGAACGATGGCGCGCGATCCAGCACGTATATATGTATACTCCCTCCATTTTTATTTTGATGTGGTTTCAGACATCTAGTTTGTGCTAGCTCCAAGTCAAAATTTGCTGTCTGAACGACATCATTTCAAGGAAGGAGGGAGTATATACTGACCTAATCCGGGGCCGTTTCGGCGTGACGATACTTGTAATTAGGATCCCAATCTCTGCGTGGTTCTTGTGGTGGAGGCAGGCCGCCGCACGCTTATTTTGTTCGGATTTGATGATGCATGTGTTAGGTGCGGCTGCTTAACCAACTATAGTGAGCCCGCAATATGAAGGTGAGGTCTCGGACTAGTCAATTTGCTTCGTATTCAAACAATTTATGGAAGCATAGAGTGATGAGCTGATTACATGTGTCAGTAATGAGAATCGCGGGAATAATATTGGGCCGGTGTGCTAGTGATTCGATGCGAGGGACGCGATAAATAACAATCGGCGCTTCAGCACACGTGTGTTTTTTTTTTTTGTTTTTTTTTTTTTTTTGAGGAGTTCAGCACATGTGATGGGCTTGGTGACATCGAAGCGAAACCATCATTCTCTGCCGCCCAATCAGTATCAAGCCCAGAAGGCCGAGAACTATTTGTGGCAGATAAGAACGGCCCATCAAATTTCTTGATGATATTTGCCTTGGACCAAAATTATTCACTCGGACCAGAATTAAGCCCAAAAGGCCTCGAACTTCTTTCTCCCCTTGTTAATCCAAGAAATATCGTTCTTCTCGGGAGAAGAAATCAAGAAATTTTTACAGGCCATGAGGCATATTTTAACCTGATATTTTGTCTGACAAACATGCATTCCCTCGTTCCATCGGGGGAAAGAAAAGGCATCACTTCATTCCGTACTGGACAAACCGCACGCACAGAAACCTGATAGATCACGCTCTCCAACCAAACACAGCAGCAGGGGCCCTCTGCCCCGTCAGGAACGCGAGCCGATCCAAAATGACAGTCTCACGGGCACAAGCAGACGAACAGAACCTCATCGCTTGCTTCCCCCGCACTCCTCGGCCGGCCGGCGACTGGCGCCGCCGCTGTTGCATGCGAGTGCTGACAAAGGCCGGTGCGGAAAGGCTTCCCCCTACCAAGAGGGCAGCCGTCCCCTTCCCAACCGGCCACCTACAAAGCCAAAACTAACCACACGCTCTCGCACCCACCCCGCCGACCCGGCCGGCCCCTCCCTCGCCACCGCCGAAATGCGAATCAGCAGGTGCGCAGGCCGGAGGCCACGTACAGGCGTGCGTGCGTGCGTGCGTGCTTCATGCGCACGTACGGGAGCAAGCTAGGCCGTGAGTGGGCGAGCGCCACACCGTACGTTCGCCGGGAAGGTGCTCCCGCATCATGCCGTCCTGTTCAGTGCGTTCCCGACCACAGCATTTGCCGCGTCATGCGACACGCGTTGCTTACTCGAGGGCTAGGACAGTTGGAACCGGGGGGATATGTTCGTTAGCGGTGACGGTTCAGAGCTAAAGATAAAACTTTTCGCCCCTGATCGGAATCCTTGGAAGCAGCCAGTTGTTTCGAACCGTTTCCTGAGAAGCGGGTGGTGGTGGTGCTCCGCTGCTCACGACGAAGTGCAGTGGTTTCCCGTTAAAGTGTGTTAGGAACTCCACTGTTCCGTAACTGATCTTGATTCTCCCGACACCGGTAACTACCTACGGCTTCAGTGGCAACCAGTCTACTCCATCCATGACAACTTGACCATAGGAAAAACAGCCTCTCTTTTTGAAAAGTAGGGGTACAGTAACCAGTAGGAGCCTGTCGCTGTTGCATCAAGCCGTGAGGACCACGGACACGACACGGTAGGTGGCGGCCCGGCCGGGGACGGGGCTCCCGAGGCGATCGTACAAGCTCGCCTGTGTTTTTATTGTTCCCGGCCTGTGGCCTGTGGACGCGAAGCGCGCCCGAAGGTTCAGCCAATAAACGTGGCGGGCTCGCGTGACGGCGGCCCGGCGCCATAGCGGGGTAGGCGAGCCCTGCCCTCGTTGCCATGTGCGGGATCGACACGTGAGGCCGCGCACGGACACCCAGGCCCCTCGCGTGGCGGCTCCCCGGCCGTCAGTCACCTCACCAACAGAGGGCCTTGCGTTGGTTTCTTTTTCTGGGCACAGTGCCCTCGCACGTTCGCCGGGTCAAATTCGATGTCAGTCAGTGTAGTACTAGTACTATACTGTAAACCGTGACAGCGCAGCGCTAGATTAATCGGTTGATGAGTGTTATCTGAAGCGAGACTATTGCTCTAGATTTGTTTGAAGTTGAACAGTTGACTTCAAACGGATGATGCTACTTGTAAATACAGTACAGTACGCTTCACTCGGGTCAACAGCCGTTCGTATCGTAGCGTGGAAGAAGAACGCTGGCGTTGGACTTTGCATCGCACGGGACCGGACTAAGATCAGAACATGCCGCGTAATTATGGGTGTCAACATTGAACAGCGACGAGCTCAACGGGGTACGACCCAGCGGCAGCACATGTATTACCAAGAAAGGACGTTCCAATGTAGTATACACAGCGCGCTGGACGACTGGGTGCGGAGCACGGATCAGCATGTATCTCGTCGCCGTACGTCAGGGAAGTTGACACGGCGGACAGATTTGCCAAGTCGTCGCGTGGAAGCGAAGCACCGGCCCGCCCGCGCGCCGTGTCAGCCAGCCCGGAAATTGCCGCTGCCATACCTGGAAGAAAACACACCCGAGGATTACGGGATTAGAGGGGACGGGATCGATTGGAAAGGGAAAGAAAGCCCCAAGATACGGGCAGCGCCAGCCGCGGCAGAGACGGGCGCACGGCTACGCTAGCTGATCCGCGCGCCACGCAACAAGACAGGCCATGGCCACATCGCGCCGGCACCAGAAGAGCTGCCATTCCCTCGAGCAATCGAGCAGCCACCCATCATGTGTCGTCACGGCTCAGCGCTCGGGCTGTTGTTGTTTATCATTGCTGCCGTCGGTTTCGGCCGGCCCGAGAGCGCGCGCTGCGGTGGCGGTGACCTCAGGAGTTTTGGTTGCTTCTCCCTTCTAAACTGAACGAACTCTGGGTGACGGCTGCCTCCTGGCCTGAAGTCCTGATGCTGCGGCGCTGATCTGGAAAAAGAAAACGCCGCACCTGCTTGTCCGTATTCGCGCGGTACACAGAGTTACGTACGCGACAGCCGCCATGAAATCAGCGGGGCGACATGGTGTGCTGCAGATGTCCTCATCTCCAGGCCAAAAAGAAAGAAAGAAGAATGCTTCGTCGCCTATTTTTACCGAACAAAAAAGTTCAAAGCGAGATTGGCTTTAACACAAACGGGGCTAGTGGTCTCCGTACCACGCCTTTCCACCGCCTCTACGCCGGGATAAATTCAGTTCCATCAGCTCTGAACGAACGTGTTCGCCGACGAATTGATCGATCTGCTGGTTCGAAAAGACTGGTCGATCGAGCGTGCAGTTATGACGCTCCGAACCGGGTGCAATGATAAGTAGCACGATCCGATGCTCCCAGCATGGGCGCTTCCATGTCTCCTTCACCGCTTTATCAGAGCCCTTCTTTTTCTGGCCGTGGCTGCTGGATCTCTTCTGGGGCCCGGAGAACCGAAACCCAGAGGAGGAAACAAGCATCTTTCTAGACGTTTTATGGAGGGCAGAGGGCTAACGAACGCCCTACGCTGAAAAGAAACGGGAGCTGAATAATGATGCATGATAGGCTAGACGCGGCGTAGCTTTTCCATGCGTTCCCGCGTATCTTTCGACGAACCTTTCCTCGCAACCGCGACGCTGTCTGACCCGATCAGACGATGGCGAGCAAATCTCTCTGGTCATGATGGGTGCACTCCTGTAGCGAGGAAGAGGACAACCGAATAGTAACCCTGAGCCGCAGGCTCGCGTAACTACCACTCACCCTGGTGGCCTGGTCGTTGATTGATTTCTGGACATCTGGTGTTGCTTCGTTCCGTGACTTCAGACCGGGAACCAGGGGATGGATGATCAAACCGCATCAGGGTTACATCACCAGACCAATAATGCACGAATAATGCAGCAGGATAGACTTTGAGTTACTACTACTGCTCAATGTAATAATTTCTTTTTGAGAAAAAATGAAGAAGAAAGGGTCTTTTTCTTCGGCAGTAATTAAGCAATATTTTTTCCCTTGTTCCTTTTGCAACTGGCTAGGGCCGACCTGTTTCATCATTCCGGATAATTGTTAATTGGTTAGTGCATCGTTATCAGCCAAGGGATTAGGACTTCTTCCAAGAGGTGATGATGCGACGTATAACCGCAGCGCCAATACTTTATGCGACAAAGGCTTCGGTGTAACCGAACCTTAATCAGGCACATAATTCAACGCTCAAATTGTAGTATATGCGGCCGCATGGAAATCATGATCGCCCACCTGGTAAACTACATGCCTCGGCTAAAGAGGATAGCAAGAATAGCAAATGTGTGAACTACATGCCTCGGCTAAAGAGGTTAGTACTCAGGGGATCTTAGCTGATATAAGCATTTGGGGAGTAGAAATGAAAACTAGTCCAAAAGCGTTGCAATGGTGGTTGACCAAACTACCAAATGCCGTACGTTGGCCGGAAAAAGGAGATACTGTAATCTACTCTATCAAAGATGCGTCATTTTCCGCCTTTAACCTACCACATTACTTGCCCAACGATGACCGATCGAAGCAGGCAAATCCATCTGGTTAGTTAGAAGCTTAGACCAATCAGTTACTGCTGACATCTCTATGTAGAGTACGCTACTAGTAGTGGTGATCAAACCCAGGAGCAAAATAGGCGCTTAGAATATGATGTAGCTTGCTTGCAAAGATACGAAGCATCTCAAGAACAAGTTCTTCAGCGGTGAGCTCCATCCGAGGCAGAACACACTACAGGATGTGAAAGCAAGCATCTGATCCCTCCTGCCCCCGTCGTTTTATACTGGTGCCGTATCAATCGATCAGATGCCCCCATGGTGAAATTTCCTTCCTCGGTGCGGCCGCGGTGATTTCCTGGGTGGAGTAGCGTGACCGCTGAGATAACGGCGAGGTAGTGGTAACTTTCCCGCGGGAAAAACGTGGCTCGGGTGCTTTGGCACATCTGCACTGCACTGCCGGCAGCCTGAATGGGCGCCTCCTACAGGCTACAGCCGCATTGGTGGAGCAAGTGACGAAGAAACCGCACAAAGCACCACGCATAAATAAACCGGCACCAACAAAGTGGAAGAAGAAAAACAAGAACGTGTTGCCGGGCCGGATCCTGGTCGGATGTTGTGACCCGAATCCGGAACAAACGACGTCACTGCTGATGGTCGATCGTGTGCCCTGCCCTCGATTGACTACAATGCACAGATGAACATTCAATCTCTACGGAGTCCACTTCAGAACGAGCTAGACTAACGGTGGACTTGGCCGCTAAACTGATGTTGCATCTCCTGAAGCGTGACGTGACAAGGTGACGGTGGAAAGATTATTTTGAGGTGCAGGTCAGTCTTTGCGGTTAAGCGGGTGAAGGCCCGGATCCGGGTGGGAGGGGATAAGCACGACGAACTTGAAGCTCGACTTGGCATGACACAAACACAGTCGCCTCAACCTCAAAGCATCCTCCCCTGTTGGTAATTTACCACCACTACCAGTGCTGCGATACTTGTCGCTACTGCTGCTTGCTTTCCCCGGTCTACAAAGACCTCAGCTTTCCTACCTCCACTTCTTTCTTCCAAAGCCTCGCCTTCTTTTTTCCTCTCGTCTTCCCTCTCTCTCTGCCCCCTCAATTCCTCTCTCTCTCTTTCCACATTCTCCCTGCTCTGCACTGTGCTGTGTCTGTTGAGATTGGAAATGGCAATAGACGATGAATCGCCGCTCAGAATCAACACCAGAGGCGGCTCCATGGTAAAGTGTCCATCTTTCTGTACTCTGTTCTTACCTTTTTCGTGCTCTGTTTCCTGCTCCATTGTTGGATTGATCCTAACGGATCGAATGCGGCAGGGAGGAGACGGGGCGGAGAACCAGCGGTGGCCGCCGTGGCTGAAGCCGCTGCTGTCGACGAGCTTCTTCGGCCAATGCAAGGTGCACGCGGACGCGCACAAGAGCGAGTGCAACATGTACTGCCTCGACTGCATGAACGGCGCGCTCTGCTCCCAGTGCCTCGCCTACCACCGCGACCACCACGCCATCCAGGTGAGCCGAGCACATGAACACAGATGGGAAAAAAAAAGTGGCATTTCTTGGCGTCGGATTGGAGCAGACGCCGCCGGGGCCCCTTTCTTTGAAAGAAACGGCAGCTCCGGCCGGCGACCCTGCTTCCACCCGAAGAGTAGTAGTTTGTTGTGCTCACGCCGCAACGCAACGGCCTCTCTTGCGCCTTGGGAAAAAAATCCCACGGATCAAATTAACTAGTAACTTTCTTGAATGCGCCTAGCCTGTTCCTCGCTGACGACGATGCTCGATTGATGCAGATACGGCGGTCCTCGTACCACGACGTGATCCGCGTGTCGGAGATTCAGAAGGTGCTGGACATCACCGGCGTGCAGACGTACATCATCAACAGCGCGCGCGTGGTGTTCCTGAACGAGCGCCCGCAGCCGAGGCCTGGCAAGGGCGTGACCAACACCTGCGAGGTCTGCGAGCGCAGCCTCCTCGACACCTTCCGCTTCTGCTCCCTCGGCTGCAAGGTACAACGACGCTTCCTGTCGCATTCCTACCTCCTATTTCCATGATTCGCAGCAGCATTGTAATGTTTCCGTGCACTGACTGACAGATCGTGGGAACCTCGGGCGAGTACCGCATCCGGAAGAAGCACGCGGCCATCAAGAAGAAGAAGAAGAAGCTGCACAAGGGCGGGGCGGTGGCGTTGTCGGACTCGGAGGACTCGTCGACGAGCACCAGCGGGCGGAGCGACAAGAGCAGCGTTGTGCAGAGCTTCACGCCGCGGACCCCGCCGGCGACCGCCGCCAACAGCTTCCGCGCCGGGAAGCGGCGCAAGGGCGTGCCGCACCGGTCGCCGTTCGGCAGCCTCATGGTGGAGTTCTAGAGAGCAGAGCAGAGCAACGCGCCCGACCCGACCATCTCGCCGGTACCCACTGTAGCATACACACCTCTACATACCATCATCGTCTATAGCCTGCCAGCAACAGGAGCCACTAAGCAATAATGCGTCCCCTTCCCTTCCCTTCCCCATTGCACGCCTGCGCTTCTGGACGAGGAGGCCGGTGCAATGCGGCGGCCGCGGGAGGACGGTTACTTTCCATAGTCACATGCAGTAACAGCAACGTTGAGTAGTAGTTGTAGCAGTTAATCATTCCTGTCGTAAGTCGCAACCACTACTAAAGTTTTGCAAGTTTTCATACTACAGGGTTCTTCCTAGTTACCAGCGCTTGATATAGCTGTAGATGTAAATATATGTATACATACTGTCACAGATGGGGGTAATGGTGTTAATTACGAGTGCTAGCTCCGGTGTTCATATTCGTGCTTGCCTTGCCTGTGTAATAAGGGATGATGATAAGAATGCTGCCTGCTCCTGATGGCCTTCAATGTCACTCACGGTTTGTGTTGATTGCTTGATTGGTTGATTTCTCATTTCTCTCCACTTTCTTCATACTATTACACACTGGCAGATTCTTGAATCGGTTGTGCAATGCAATGCGGGCGAGATGGCAATGGGATCGGTCGGTCGGTGCCGGCTCCTCGCCGCGGGTACGGCGTGGTCCCTGCCTAACTTGCTTGACCCGCCGTTCGCCACGAAAGCGGCCGGCCAATTGATGCCGACGTTGTCGACATCGTCGTCGTCGTCATCGCAACCGCCTCTGGACCGGAAGAGGCGTCCGTCGGCCCGTCCAACCGCCGCCGTCCGGCACTTAACTCGGCGGTAGGCCCTGTCTCTCCATAAAGACGGATCGATCTAGAGGCGAGATCTATGGGGTCGTACGGTACGACGCCCAATGATGCGTGTGTGTATGTACTGGCATGCCACGTGCGGGTTACGGAGCCCCAGGAATCCATCCATATGTCCCGCCGAGGGAAGAAAGCGGAGGAACAAAGAAACGTGGGGGCTTGGCACTGCCGCTGCCGGCCTCCGAGGGGGATGCCGGCGCGGATGAGTGCAAGCGCGCGTCCGTTTCGCTAGAGTTACCACGTCGGCATTCGGAAACGCACGGAGGCGGACAGCGTTAACGTACGGTGTGGGGCTCGTCCGTGCCGCCGTGGCCGACAAGCACGGCGCGGGCGTAGCAGCGCCGCCGCGTGCGCCCACCCGTTGCCGTCTCCCACTCGCGCGCGCCGCGCGGCGAGTGCCGTGCCTGGAAAATGCGGCCGCGCCCACCGCACCGCCGCAGCACACGGGGCCGTGACGTCGCGAACGCCGCCACCCCACCCACCACTCAATCAACGGCCCGCCGCCCTCCGTATCGCGCGCGCGCGCGCACGCACACGCACGCCAAGACTCTTTTTTTTTTCCTTTCCCTCGCCGCGTGATGTCACTCGCTCTGCCCCCGCCCATCGTCTGGCGTAACGCCGTCGCCGGGGACACGGTTCGGCGCCGCACCCGCCCGCGCTCATTAATCGGACGGCCACTTCGCCTGGTTCGCCAATCGCCGCAGCCGGCGGCTAGCCGGTCGAAGCGCTAGAAATCACCGTGCGCGACAGGCTTCCTCCACCGATGGGGCCGTGGCCGGTAGATTGATTAGTTGCCCGTAGATAATTCGGATGTGGATCGGATCGATCACGGGAGTCACGAGCTCAGAGGATATTTTGGCCGGGGGGCGTCCCATTCGGCTTCCGCGACGAAAGCAACGGTGGGGCCACGCTGTACTTGCTCCGGTTCCTTTCACGGAAGCGTCCGGCGTACGAGCTGCTGCACTCGTCCGTATTCCGGCGAACAACGAATACAAAATTTCCCTGCCGAATGGTTCACACCTGAGCCCCGTGACGCGTACCGCCCGTAATCCTGTCATTAAACATTCCTAATCCAGTTCATTCCACTGATGATCAGAATAATCTTATCAGTGCTGCTCGTTTCTCTTGCCATTGGCTTTGATGGTGGTGGTGGTGGCCATCTTCAGGAGGGTGTACGGTTCATGTTCAACTAGCGACGCTTTTTGGGAGAGTATTCTTCCATTACTTTGCGCCAACGATGGACGAATCGGCGAGTGGGTGGGTGGGTTCGAGCGCATCGCCACCACCGCATCATTTCTCCATTTAACCGTGATAATTGAGCTGCCTAGTGGTGGTGCTCTGGTAGTGACAGTCAGTCCGTATTGCCCCACTCTGCTCTTCGTGGGAGCACCTCCTTCCGATCAGATAAGTTCAGAGCAAGCAGCGAGCAGGTCTTTATACACGATAAAAATGAGCGAAAAACGATGTGGGGGCGATGGGTAGATTCTCAGCAATCTTAACGATGGCGAGGGAGGCTTAGCATGGGAAAAGGTCTATTTTTGTATATACAGATCAGTGGCCTTTCGAGTGGATCAGATGGAGCCCTATAGCTAAACTCCCATCAAACCACCTTTGTTTCAGGCGACGCCTTTTCCTTCTGTTTATGGCCCCATCAGATCGCTTTCGTGCCAGCAGTGTGTTCACCGGGCACGGGCATGACTCCAGATTTCTCGTCAATACCTCTGAATTCCAACGAAGAAAAATCGGAAAAAGCTGTGACTTTGGTGCGGCCAAGTGGTGTCGGATTTTTCTTCGCCCTGTGCGCGATCCGTTCAAAAAGGAGATGTTGAAAGGGTTCTAGGCCGGGCTAGGTCCCAGGAATCGGGCCTTGTCAGGATGCTCCTTCCTTAAGAAATCAGCAAAGGTAAAAATAGATGGATAGGTCCTACAAAATTAGGACTGATTCAAATGACAATCATCGTAATCTCTATCACATGGCATCATAATTTGCCTATATTTTTTTTATAGAAAGTTCTGGCTATGTGCAATTCTTGCAATTCTTGCACACTACTAGTAGCAGAGCTCACTAACCATGTCAGAAGTTCACATTGGAACTGCTCTGCTTTGGCTTCCGGTTTCTGCATCTGTTTTTATCCTATTCTGAAGATGGCAGTGGATCTTGACCTCTCCAAGCCAGCCTCGATAGGATCGGCTGACATCAAAGTTCATACTACAACAAACCAGACACACGCCTACAATTTGACTGGACATCAGCACATGAGAACAACATCTGACGAAATTTTTGGTAGGAATTAGAGGAGATACTCAACAATTCAGACATATATGTTGCATACTAGCAGCAGTGTGGACAATTCAGACATGATCAACAATAGTAGCAGCGGTGTGGAGTCTGTGGACATTTCTGTGTCATACTACATCAGTGCTTCCCTATTCCCTACCATCTGATGTTTGCACTTGTAGGATGGAGACCTGACCAACCAAACCATTCACTACCCAAATCTCAAACAGTCGAGCCCGTGAACAAGTGATGAAACATAACGACAAGATCCAGGAAAGACGGAGTGCAAGGTTTGAAACGTTGAGCAACAACAGCGGTCCGCGTCGCAGACATTACGGGTGTGATTGGTTGCCTGGAGGCCTCTGGGCCTGGCTAGAGGTGGGATACAGGCTCATCTGAGCCAGTGTGCACAGATGCAACCCGATGTGTTTGGTTGCCTGACTTGGAGTGAGCCTGGCTCAAGTGAGATTATGATTGGTTCCCTGGATTAGGGCCGTGTTGCATGCGTGGATGCAGTTTGCTGGTGATTGGTTGCCCGCATCGGAGAAGGATCTGGTTACCTTGGACACGAATGGTGAGTTTACCAGCGCATGTTTCAGCTACTTCACCAGTTCTGAAAAATGTCAAAGTCACCATGAACCAAAGTTTTGGTTTATATTACAGGACATGTGGCCAACTCCAATTGGTTACAAGATGCAAAGTTGAAGCAAGAATATGTAACAATGACAAACGATTTTTTCTAGTCTTCAATTTTGAGCAACTGTCAAAATTCCAATTGATTTCAATGATCCCGACAAGAATGACAAGTTATCTCTAATAACCGAACCTACTCTTACAATCTGGTTCACATGGTTGATCGAATCCTTCGTCATCCTCGGACTGTACTTGAAGTATGGGTGATACTTCATACTTTCGTCTTTCCGGTGGATGTGTTCGGAGCTCAGGGCTTGGTCGCTCTTCGTTGGCGGCACGCATGGCCGCGAGCCCGCGACGGCGACCCCAGGCTGTCACTGGTCTCCCTTATCTGGCGAGCGCCACCCATTTATCCGAAACGAAACCAAGCGAAGCCGGCCCACATAAATCTCAAACAGGGGCAGAACCGTCAACCAAGCCTGCCACGGCCACCCACTCCTCCCAGGCCCAACCCCCAAATTCCCAACGGCCAGCAGCGCAACCCACCAGTATCGCGACCCAATGGCGCTCGCTCTCGCGCGCAGCAGCCCCCACCCCGCCGCGGCTCTCCCGGCGCCCCGCGTTTCCCAATCTGCCCCCGCCCTCCCCTTCCACACCACCGCTCGCCGTCCCTACCCGCGCCTCCAGCTCCGGCTCCGGCTCCCGGCCACCGCCGTCGCGGCCTCGTCACCCCCAGAGGCGGCGGAGGCGGAGGGGAAGCAGGAGGAGCAGGGGGCCAAGCGGCGGAAGCTGTACGTGTCCAACCTGCCCTGGACCCTCCCCGCGCCGGAGGTCGAGAAGCTCTTCGCGCAGTGCGGCACCGTCAAGGGCGTCGAGGTGAGCGTCGTGACGAATTGCCCGAGCGAGAACCCAATGCCGCATGTCGGTGAGGGCCGTACAGCGAGCGGGATTTTCTGACAAATCCAATGCCGTGTGCGCTGACGATCAGGAAATCCTGCGTTTAGGTTTAGGGACTAGAGCTTTGATTCGTGGTTCGCGATTGGATTCTAACATGTTGTTTTGTGTTCGTTTGGCTAAAGTTGATCAAGGGGAAGGATGGGAGGAACAGGGGGTTTGCGTTCATCACCATGTCGACCGCAGAGGAGGCGGCCGCCGCAGTGGAGAAGCTCAACGCTTCGGTGAGCGTCTGTTCAGAAATCCGGATGTCTTAACGTGTTAGTTTGCACCATGCTGTTGTTTGGCGTGTGAGCATGTATGTATACTCAGCATTGTTAAATACAGAGTACAACTACAGATGCACACGTGAAGTGGAAGATGATTGTAACATACTACCTCCGGTTGCAAAATGATGACGTTTCAGACAGAAAACCTAGTTCATTTTGCACTAAACTTTCTTGTCGGAACGACATCAAAAGAAAAATTGAGGGAGTACGTCTTAATGCATCCTTCGACTTGTGTGCCTTCGATGCATCAGCTATACAACGGGACTAACAGTTTCAGCTACTTAGCCAGAATTTAATTTTACTATCACTTTCATGATTGAACTTTCTGAAATATAAGCTGAATTTAGCACTCTGATACATTGAACTTGTCATTAAACTGCTGTCACATTGATCTTTTCTCCATGTGAGACACTAGCACTGAGGATAGTACATACTGAGCTTCAAAAACTCACCCATATATCTCTTATTCTAGTTTATGTGCCATTAAAATTTTTAGGATGTCAAGGGACGGACCATCAAGGTGGACTTTTCAAGGACCTTCAGAAAACCTGCTCCACCACCTTCTGCAGGCACCATTGTAGAGAGGCACAAGCTATATGTATCCAATCTTCCATGGAAAGCAAGGTCTCCTGATCTCAAGGAATTCTTCTCAAAATTCAACCCACTTTCGGCTAGGGTTGTCTTCAACGATAAAAAGTCTGCTGGATACGGTTTTGTTTCCTTCGGTACGAAAGATGAAGCAGAAGCTGCTCTCACTGAGCTTGATGGGAAGGTAACATGTGTTGTACTTTGACATTTATGCTTTACAATCTATAGGTAGAATGAGATAGGTCATTTCTAGGTTAACTGCTGCAGTGATTCTTTATCCTACCATGTTTGATTCAAGGATTTCCGGTTATGTACAGTGAAGTGGTATGCACATATTAGTAGCTTCTTATATTTACATTTCCTTTAGGATATAACATGCCTCCTTTGACACAAACCTTGTTTAGACTTTAGATAACAACACAAATAACATAGAACTGAACTTTTCTTTTTCCATACTGTGACAACCTTTAAGTTGAAAGTCACATATCTCAAGGGCAGAAGTGAGATTTGTTGCCAACTCTCTGTTTTGGAAAAACATTACACAAACCCTTTCTGTTGTTGCAACAACAAAATTTTGCCATCATATAGTTAGATGAACCATCTGTCTACTTTTACACTCCACCTTTACAAAAATAAAATTTAAGACGCGTTAAACTACAACTCATTAAACACTAGAGTATCGAAATTGTATTTTATCCTTTATGTAGGAACTTCTGGAAAGGCCTGTTCGTGTGAGATGGCGGGAAGTTGTTGATGATAAGGTTGAAGGTGTAAAGGCTGACGGAGAAGCTGAAGGAGCAGGGGTTGATGGTTCTAGTGATGAAGGAAGTGAAGATAAACAAGAATAGTAGAACAGTACTGTACATCTTACTGGGAAAAAAAAAAGAGTTGCTTCTGCCTTTTTGGTGAAAACGCAGATATGGCGCCTTATTGTACAGCTAGAAGTTTTTCTATACTACCTGGTGCGTGAGTGTGTGACCATTGCGGCTATCATTTCACGTGCTACTCCATTGATATGTGTGATACATGAAACTCATTTGTTTGCAATGTATTCATCTCAAGATCTCTCATTTATTGTTTGTAGGAATATTTATTGCAATACCGCATGAAAAATCTGATATGTATTTTTATTTATTGCTACTTCTAGGTTACCACTTTGTAGAATTTGCTGTACTTTGCCTCTTAACGTGAAGGCATTCCTGCTGCTGGGACAGTCAATCAGCACGAGACTCTTAACTCCCTTTCTTATGTTTTCATTATGACCACCAATGTAAAAGTGTAATGGTCTTGTTTTACAATTTTAAGCTTGAAAGAAAATTTGTCCTCTGTTGAAACTATCAGGTCATGAACTTCCAAAGCCTCTCTGTTATTGCAGTTTATTTTTCTATGAAATGTTCCTATAATATTTTCCAGAAACTCAGGTGTGCTGCCTCCATTTCTTTTCTAGATTGGAAAAAGTGATAATCATAATGAATGAGTGAATTATCACTGTCTGCATTGGTCCTACTAAGGCAAAGGGCAGCAAAGGGCGTTAACTCTAATTTCAGGCTGAAGCATTTATTGTTTAAATTCAATTCTGTACTTATGTTTTCATTGCTACAATCTGTACTTATATAGTCCTCTATTCTCAAGTATTTTATGTTATGACAGAATGTTTAGTTCAAAACTGAGCTACACAGCATGTCCTAACGTCAAATAAATTAGAATGGAGGGAGTATATTACAATTGTATCCATCAAGTTTATACTACTCAGACTTTTAGAATATAATAATAGTTAGGTTTAACTCGTGTTAAATTTTCCTAAATTCCGGTTCACTGTATGCAACATTGTCTTGACATACAGCTTACTGTGTTAAAATTTACAAGAGACAATGGAACCATAATACTCCATTCTGTTGTATTTGACGCTAATTAGTTCAAAACTGAACTAGCCAGTGTCAAATATAAAAGAACAGATGAGTATGGCGTATTTTCCCCATATTTTAAACCTGTAACTGGGATATTCTACGATTGATTTATCTGCAACTTTGTTACGAGGAAAAGGAAAAATCACTTTTTAACCTTGAATATGATATCAGTTTGTTTTTCAATCCAAACTCTGAAACTGTTCACTTTACAACTTAGTTGCTTGGTGCTTGAAATATCTTCTTATTTTGTTCAGCCCTTATGGCAGCAGGAGTAGGGGCCCTAGCTAATTGCATTCTCACGCTTCACTGATCAAAACTGCATCATATGATTTATTTCCAAATGCATTAAAAGCTCTTGCACCCTTCTTTCTCCAATCCTATAAGGTGAGCTTTATCCTGGTCATAAATTTGCTACATTATTAGCTCTTTTTTTGTTGATGTAGTTACCACTAGAAAGTATGCCAACATTGCATCACGGTGTTCTATTGTAGTTTACATATAGTTGGGTCTTGGTAATTTTAATTTATCAGGAGAAAGACTTGCAGTAATCAATATCTCATCCTTATCTTACTCTGATATTTCCCATCTCATCAAAGCCTAGGAAAAGCTTGAATTTGTTGTCCATACTTTATCCAGCAAGTATGATCCGATGCATGTGATACTGATCTGATCATAAGCATCCATTCTCATAGCAATACGACTCTACTAAATAAATGATCACTTATGTAATGCATTTCATGGTCTTTTCCAAAGCGGTCCATGCTGCACTGCTTGTTCCTATTCACGTCCAGCCTGCAATCAAATCCCAGCCATTTTGTCAAGAATAGGACTTATAGATTTGTTATTGAGGTAGTGATTGCTCACCAGCAACATTGATGCACTACAACATCTGGTTTTTAATCGATAATGTTAGGACAATATTTTTAGCCATCCTAATGTTATTAATTAAGAACCGGTTGGAATAATAAATAAGAATGTGGTCATTTGTTGCATGCATTAGCTCTAGATCTAGTATGTTTTTTTTGGGAGGAATTTCTAGATGTATTTTGAGGCTGTTATAAGGTATAATCACTGGATATTGGATTGGAACCATAGTATTTATTAGATTTACCAGGCCCCAAAGGAGTTTTCTAGGCAGCATTATTGATACGAGTTGAAGGCTGTTGTGGCTGTATTTCAACACTAATTGAAAAGCTAGAACTGAATCTAGTTTAGTCCTCTTGGATAATAAGTGAAAGTGACGATGGGCTGACTGCTACAACAATAATCACCACGCACCGACTCTCTATGGTGTCTGTTCTAGGAGGAACAGTTTGGCCGAAGAGGAGCATATTTAACTCTAACACAGTTCAAGGCAGACGTCCCCACAATTTTTAAGGGACTAAAGTGGGCCAGATAGATGCAAACTGAAATCTGTTCTCCAAAACAAGCTTGGGAGGTTCTTTTTTGTTTTTCTTTTGTAACCTTTTGAAGGGGTCAAAGTCATAAAGCTACTCTATTAGTGGGACTGATTCTTTGGAAAAAGAAAAGAATGATCCTATTCCTCTTTTCATGCGGCTGCCACTTCATATGCCTTCTTCAACATACAGGACCTTCCGTTATCTATTCCCACAGACCTGACAGACATATAGAAGGGAAAGCAGGTATTTTAACATTTTTAATGAACTGCTGTTGTTCATGGGAGGATATAAGGAATTAAGGATAGGAGACCTGATTCTGTTATCTTTTGATCCCTGGCTCATTCATTATCTTCTAGTAACCATGGGAATGTGTTGGCATTTATCTTTCACCTGAATGGAACAGCACAGCTTCCTTTTTCTACATGACCCAAAACTTGTCTCTTCTTTCCCTGTTTATCATGTACGGGCAGCACTGTTGTCCCTCTTGTGTGACAATTATGTGCTGACCACTTTACCTGTCAAGTTGGACTGTTAAATTGTCAATTTAAATGTCCATAAAACTTCATTTTCAAGAAAAATCTATAATTGACAGTCTCTTTTCACACAATTGCAACTTATTGAAGATCTATTAGTGTTGTCAAGAAAGAATTAGATTTGAAGAAAGCTGTCGAATAGTGAGAGTAATGATTGTCTTTAGCTACCTGAGAAGAGAAAAACTGGATCGTTGAACAAGCTTCAAGTTTCCTATTTATATGGTACCAAGAGTTCACTTTATGAGAGCATGGTACCAACGCTGTTATTGAAAGGCTTGCAAGATATGAAAATGTTAGAAGCTTTGCTTTTATGTGGGCACCTTTTTTTTTTTTGGCGAAACATAAAGCATGGTACCTTCTTTTATGAGGGCACCTTCTTTGACAGTTAATGAAGCTTTCAAATGTCCCTTAATTCTTTTTTTTTTCAAATGAATTTGGCTGACAAAGCACATAATCTCTAAGTCGAAAGACCTAAGAAGGGAAAATTTTAAGTTACACTCACCAAATTAAGATTCTAGGACATTATCACCGTGTGACGCTGGGAGAATTTAAACATATTCGTTTGCTTTCTCTATCAGTTGAAACTCATAGTGATATCTATGCTTCTCTAATGCTCCTGTGTCATCTCGTGTACTTTATTCTTTTAGCGAGAAATGCCGTATTCTTTTTCTCTTTCAAGTTCATTTCTTATTATAATATCAACTTGATATCTTCGCTCGTGATACACTGATATTTGTGTGTGTATGGCGAAGGGAGGAGCTTCGAGGTTAAAGAGAAAGGAAGGAACAGCAGCAGGGCAAAGGAAAAGGAAAGAAAGACAAGCTGCAGCACCAAAAACAAAAGCAGAGAGGTCCCAACCACCACCCCCACATCTCCCTTCCTCAATATGCTTTGCTTTGCAAACAAGTGCTCTCTCCCTCAAAGCCAGCCGGTTGCATCATCGGATCTCTCTCTCCCCCTATCATCTTCACAATTCCCAACACCAAGAAGGTACTACCATGGATGGAAAGCACATGTGTCCTCTCTCACCTCATCACAATGATATGGCCTCGAAGCTCATAGAAATTATCTGCTAGCATCTGAAACCTCGGTCTCAAACTGAACCAAGTAGCTTACATCTGTCCCCGTTTCTCCCTCTGCCATTGCCGCTGCCAATTTCGTACTGGGAGGCAATGGCTTCTTCTCCGCTTGCAATTACTGGGACGCAGCCTGCTTGGGTCCCCTATGAGCCAACGAAAGATTGTTCTCAGGGCCTGTGCAGCACGTACTGCCCCCAGTGGTGCTACTTCATCTTCCCCCCGCCGCCTCCATTTGACGTCGGCGGCCCAAACCCTGACGACCCCTCTGGCCCCATTTTCTCCCCGCTTGTCATCGCAATCATCGGCGTTCTGGCCATCGCCTTCCTCCTTGTCAGCTACTACACCTTCATCTCCAGGTACTGTGGTACCTTTGGTTCCTTCCGGGGCAGAGTCTTTGGCTCCTACGGGGGTGGCCGTGCCCGTAGTGCTGGCGGCGGCGGCGGCGGCGGCCTTGGACAGTCCAGGAGTCAAGAATCTTGGAACATCTCGCCGGCGAGCGGGCTGGATGAGACCTTGATCAGCAAGATCACCTTGTGCAAGTACAAGCGTGGGGACGCCTCCATCCACACCACGGATTGTTCAGTCTGCCTCGGCGAGTTCAGTGATGGGGAGAGCCTCCGGCTACTACCCAAGTGCAGCCACGCCTTCCACCAGCAATGCATTGACAAGTGGCTCAAGTCACATTCCAATTGTCCTCTCTGCCGCTCCAACATCACTTTCGTCACCATGGGGATGGTGACGCCGGAGCCAGAGGGCCGTGGTCCAGACCAAAGTGGGAGAGACGCAAACACCCATGAGGTGGTTGTGGTGATGGATGACTTGGAGATCATGTGTGAGGAGCAGCATAATGTAGGGAGCAGCACCGATGATGATGATCATGAAGCAACGGGTGGCGCAGAAAGACTGGACAAGGCTGAGATCAGAGAAGAAGGATCGCCGGTGAAGAGTGGCCCTTCGTCATCATCCGGCCCCAACCGCGACGGCCACATGTCCATTGCTGATGTGCTGCATTCCAACATGGAAGACGAGCTCATGGCAGCCAGGGAGAGTGGCCTCCTTGCAGGGGGCGCCGGCACATCAAGACGGTGTCATGGTGAGAACAGCAAGGAATGGGGCCGCAGCAGCCGGCGTGCGTTGCAGGACGCCATGGACTCTGTGCCAATGAAGAGGTTGCCGCCTGCTGGGCGATCGTGCTTCAGTAGCAAGAGTGGAAGGGATTCAGACCTTCCCATGTGAGCTTTGTCAGTTCTAAATTTCAGATTTTTCCCTAGGATACTGGACAATCTGCTTTCGTGTTTGTTTGCAAGGATGATGTGAGTGACAAAGCAAAGGGCCAGATGACACGGACAAAGAGTTCGTCTGCAATGCTTGGTGAGGTCTCTTCTGCTGATAGTTTAGCAGATCTTGGATCACTTCTTTTTGGCTCTTCCATCTTATTACGTTGCTCCAAATTCCATTCTTTCAGTTGACATGTTCTTACTGTGAGTTCAGCAACATGCCAATAGTCCTATGGGCTATGCCGCCTTCGAGGTATATTACCTTGCCGTTTTGTGTTCTCGGGCTTCCTTGTCAGTTACATGAAGTGTCTAATATAGTGGTGCAGTGCATTCGGATTGACTGATTGAGGACTATTATCTTTGATCTCTTGTCACATGAAGTGTAGAACACCTTTTTTCTCAGCTGAAATTAGAAAAACCATGTTAGGAACACCATTATAGCCAGGTAAAGCATGCTTGCTATACACTCCGTCCCTGAAGTTTCCTGTGCGGTCCATAGACCAGCTTCTCTCAACAAAGCTGGAAACCGACAATGTTTGAATCCTTGGATTTGAGCGACTGCGTGATTCGTTGTCAGATCTCAGCCTGTGACTTATCAGAATCCGATCCCCTTCCGCTTTGCAAAAATAAAATTCGGCTCTTTTTTAGGCGACCTCTGTGGCTGCTTTAGTTCCCTGATGCTAAAGACAAAGCAGTACTGCTGAAGTTTCTGTGACAGGAACGGTGCCGGAATCTGTGTGATTTGGTGATGGCCTGGATAACACGTGGCTTCCAAGCGTGTTCGTCTCGCTGCTTTGCAGCGGCTGCTTTGCAGCAGCTACAGTGTTCGCAGTTATTTCTTCTGCAGCAGTTACAGTGTTTCTGCAGCTGCTACAGTGTTCGCAGTTATTTTTCTGCAGCTGCAGCGAAATGAACAGGCTGGTAACAGTAGCGAGCCATATCACTGATATCCCAGCTCTGAAACTACCGTGTAGTGTGTTTGGGTTGCTAAACTACCGCGACAGCTAACGTACAATTGTACGATACTGTTTGTCAAACTCCCTGTCTAGGTAACCGGTATCCATCGTTGTCGCACTTGCGACTTGTGAGCAATTTGGACAGTTGAAGCTTTGCTTATGGCGATAGTACGTGTTGAATTCCACTCGAATGCAACTTGGTTGATGCGGCCTTGACAAAGACCAGAACGAAGCCTAGCGCGCCCGGCATTGCCGAGAACGCGAGGGCATCCTATTCCTGGTAGCTTGAGGCTCTGTACGCCATGTAATGAAAAAGACTAGCATTCCGCGGCGATAGCACTATTACAAATATGCGGGGCTTTTCGGGGGCGACGTTGACGGCGCTGCAGCGGCGGACGATGACCATTGGCCGTTCGTTCTTTTCCTGTCTTTTCCTGCCTTTGTTTCGAAATCGCTGTGGGATTCGGCGGAAGGGAACGTGAAGCAAAGCGAGTCAAAAGCCTGCGTGGGCTCCGCGAGATCCGGGTCGCTTTCCTGTGTCCGCGGACCTTCAGACGAAAGGTGCTTCCAAGGCTGAACTCGATGTCTCGAGTGAGAAAAATGGTTGAGTCGGCAGGCCCTATTCGGCCAGCCCCGGGATTCAGAACGGGCCTGAACATACATTTGGGCCAGTTCTTTTGATGATCACACCACCAGCCACCTGTTTTTTTGTTTTTTTTGTTGTTGTTCCACGCAGGGAGACTCCGATCCACGAGGTTGAGAACCTCCGCCGGCGAGCCGTTCCCCGTGAAAGCAACAAGAACACGCACAATGGCACGAGCATATGCATCGGGTTCGGGTAGCCGTAGCACGAACACAACCTCAAAAGAACCTTCCTGTTTATTAAGGATCAAGCATACAGTTACATGCATGTTATTGCGATTACACTCTACTACTAAACAGGTCTCTTCTCTGCGTCTACTTCACTTTACAAATGCGACACGACGAGCCACCCGCACATGGCGCGTCCCCCGGCTCGCCTGCACCGCGTTGCGCCCGACGTCCTGAGCTCCCTAGTGAGGGTGCGCTAACTGAGATCCGGCTGCCCCACGCCGCCGATGGTGAGCATCCGCTGCGCCGTCGCCTCGGCTTCGATGATGCACAGCACGTGGTGCACCGCCGCCGCGATCTCGTCCGCCGCCGCCAGGGCGCACCCTTCATCCACCTGCATCAAACGCCGCACAGCATCAAAAATGTGAAACAAACGGAAAGAATCGAAGGAAAACAAACACAGGGAAGGCAAAGCGGCGATTCCAGGCCGGGAAGGGCTGCGTGAACTGTGGCTGATGCAGTGGTGAAGTACAATGTTCAGAGAGGGAATCGCCGGGCAAGTCATTCAAAAAGAAAATAGTGATCGCGCAAAGATAGATTCGACTGGGTCCGGCTCAGCAACACACTGCACACGCACACACACACTGCTCCTGAAACAGCACAAGAAAAGGCAGCTGATATGGCCATGTCAATCGATCGACCGGCCCAGCTCACCAAGAGATTCTCCGCGACAGCGCGGCCAGTGCCCAGTGCCGATCGATCTTTTGTTTAAACTTATTTAGCACCAAAATATATGGCGAAAATATGCAACTTTTCCCTTCTGTTTTGATGAGTCTGAAGTGCCACTGGCTCCATATACAGCCGAAGTGTGAAGTCAGGAAATGGAGTGGAGGCACGTCAAGCCCAGAGCTACAGCAACGGCAGCCAAAAGCAAGTGGCAATGGCTTTGTACTGACAGGCAAGGGAATAGGGATCTTGAGCCATGTCTCGGTATTTGGCAGGCGAGAGGTATTACCACCATTTCGAATTTTCTCGCAGCAAAAAACATGATGCAATATGCGGCATTTTGGAATTCTCACTGCTAGTCCTCGCATGATGCAATAGGCCTATTTTTGGAGTTTTGGTCCACGCTACAACGGAGGAGAGAATATCTGACGAATTTTTCTGTTTCCCTATGATGACAACGAAGAGATGGGAAACGATTCTGTTTCCTGTCAAGACGTGTATGGGGCTATATGCTGTGTTGCGTATGTCCATCGGGGCACGCACTTGTGTGTTGGATGTGCAGGAGACATGGTCAATTCTCTTTCTATCTAACACAGAGAACTGAATTGGCATCTTGTTCAGTATTTCTAGCACAGTTTCATACGCTATTTTAGGCGGAAAAAAAACTTATGAGGCTTTCGTTCTGAAGGTCGGCTCGTGAAAGGAAGCGTAAAAGCTCAGTTACTCTTACTAGAAGTAGGCACAGCTAGCATGCATCGACCGGGAGTCGCGGTTCGTACCTTGAGGCTGAGTGTGTAGAGCACCAGCGCGTGGGCCGCGGTGACGTTGAGGTGCAGCACAGCGAGGCCGAGCGCCTGCATCCCGGCCACCAACTTGAGCAGCTGCCCTGGCCGCCGCGGCGCCATCACCCTGACGCTGGCGTGCGCGTCCACCACCACGCTCACCTCCACGTCCGCCACCCCGGAGGCCGCGCGGCACGTCTCCTCCGCGCCGCCGCACACGCCGTCCTGATCCTCACGCGGCCGCGCGTGGCGCCACACGTACTGCGGGTACCTGAAGAACCCCGCGAACGGAGGAGGAGGATCAGGAGGCGACGCCGGCGCGGCATCCTCAACCTCCTCGTTGGACTCCTCCGCCGCGGCGTCCGGGCTGTTGCCGCTCGTTGGCGTTTGGTGCGCCGTGCCGTGGGACGCGTCACGTTCCCTGGCCGTGTTGCTGCGTTGCTGCTGCGCCGTCAGCAGTGCGCGCTTCTGCGCCTCCAGGGATTGCAGCTGCTGCTCGAGCTCTTTCACGCAGTCGATGGCGCCGCTGACGATGGACGCCTGGTCGCCCTACAGATCGATCGGGAACGAATTAGTGACACACTCCGATCCATGGAAGTTCCCCAAAATCGACTTACAACAAATCAATGCTACAGTTGAGCAAGAGACCGAACTTTTTTTTTTCGGCAAAAAATCTCAATCCAACAAAGGAAAAGCTTTCAACAGTGCCAGTACACGTACGTAGGCAGAGAACGCCCCTCATTCGTGAACATTATGAGTTTTTATTTCCCACTTGAACAAAACAAATACGGCCCAAACCAATGGCGCAGCGGAACTCAAGAGGAAAGCATGACCACGATGAAGACGTTAATCAAGGAGTAAGTAAGTAGGTACCCGGTGGACGTAGGACTCCGGCATGAGCGACCGGAGCGCGGCGAGGTACTCGTTCATCTGGCGGCGGCGGTTGCGCTCGACGGCAATGTGGGTCATCCGCTGGCTCTCGGCGTCCTCGCGGCTCTTGACGCTCCTCTCCCGCCGCCGCCGCTTCCTCCTCCCCTTGCTCTCCCCCTCCGCCTCCTGCGCTGGCGTCGCCGCCGCCGCTACCGGCACCTCCTCCACCGCCGCCGGCGCATTGCCGAAGAGGAAGCTCCCGGCGCCAGAAGCAGCGGCGCACGCGGCCGCGTTGAAGGTGTCGTAGATGAGGACGTCGCTGCTGGCCGCGCACAGAGCTTCCTGCAGCGTCATGTCGTCGATCGCCGTAGTTAGAGCTCGCGCGCGTGCGCACCAGCAGCCAGCAGCGTACGTGGCCGGACGGCTCCTCTCTCTCTGTGCCGCTACGAGTGCCTGCTTCCCTTTTCACCCACTCGCCTCCTCCTGCCTCCTTCCTGCCTTCTTCTCCCTAGAAAGATGAGACACTGATCAAGGGCAGCATCAGCAGCTACCTGCTGCTCAGCTTGGTGCTATCTGCGTGTTTCTAGCTAGTGGTGGGCAGGGCGCGACATGGCGGAAAAGAAGCGAGCAAGCTAAGCTAGGGCTTGCATAAGATTGCGTGAGAGTAATGGGCGGCGCAGTGGAGTCAGGCACAACCTGAGGTGAGCGAGCTTTGTGCTTGGGCAGGGCAGGCAATGGGCGCGTCTGTCTGCAGCGGCGCAGAAATGTGGCAGGCAGGCAGGCAAGCGGCAGATGGATGGATCGCTAGATCCCCCTCGTCGCGCAATGCTCCAAGAGATTGCCACCAACAGCTCGCTTTCTGTTGCCGCTGCGGTGAAATCTTCGGGGAGTGGAGCTGCTGGCTGCCTGGCACTGATCGATCAGGCTCTACGTGACCTGAGGCCTGAGGGGAGACGCTTTTTTTGCTTTCTCTCTCTGCTGCAAGCTGCGCCGCTGCCGCTTCGGCTGAAAAGCGAGTGGGAAGGGGAAAGGAGAGAGATGAAGGGATGGAAGAGGAGTGGTCTCGCTCTATAGGGCAGAGTCTCTCTCTCTCTCTCTCTCGTTTTCTTGCTGCGTTCGATATGTGGGAGTGTGGTGATGTCCCTTCTTGGTATGCCAAATGAAAGTCACCGCACCATATGGATGCTGCCTACACCTAAGCCAACGGGACCCAGATCTTCGTCCTGCAAGGGTTATATTGGGAGTGTGAGTACTGGCGGTAGAACGAATTTTACCTTGCTCCATGGAGATTGTCTTCAACGACCTTCAGCTTTTGTAGGAAAAAGGATGAGGGGTTACTATCAGTGGCCTAGAACTGGATACTACACCCGTGTCCATAAGAAAAGGAAAACAGGAGAAACAGACTAAAATTCTTAAGTTGCAAGTGCTTATCTGAAATTAAACTTAATTAGTTTTCATTAGCTTGCGTGACCGTACACTATCACATGCATGAGGAGGATAGAGGACAAACCTAGCCACATGGATTAGCAGTGAGCAGAATGACAAGGAGACAAAGGAGGACACAAACCGAAGTGTACTACTGCACTTTGTGGGTTTGGGAGGTCAGTTATGTACATAAGCTCCAGAGCAATTATTACTCAAGCAACAATCTCGATCACCAACAGGCAAACAGATTTCAATTCTTAACACCAATCGTATGCACCAATGCAAATAAGTTTGTGAAATACCAACATAGCACAGCACCATGTGTATCGAGCAGATATATGCATGCTTGTCCCAACGTTTACCATGCTTGTCCCAACGTTTACCATGCCAACTACTATGTAGTACTACTACTGCAACAATAATATATTCTTCGACATACTTGTCCCAAAGTTTACCATACCAAGTATGCGTACAAAATACGCACGGCTTGCGAGAATCCATGGAATACATATGCACAAATCAGGCCAAAACAAAAGTGTGAGGTCTGTGTCAGTTTCAACGAGACATTGTCTTGAATATTCTTGTGGTCGTAGAGAGACAGTAGTTACGGTAGTGGTTGCAACTCCTTTGTTTACTACTTGCAATGCCACGTACGGCAGCGTTTTGATAAAGCAAATTGTAAGCAAATTCTAGGTGTAATTTTATGTGCCTAGTACCAACTTGTGCCGAGACAGATGCCCCTCAAGAATGTCTTTTGGGATGCAACCTCACGGTGAACAGATCGATGGGGCAGCTAGCTGACACGGCCAGTACAGAACACTAAGAGACTATTTCAGATTAGTATACAACTTCGATAGAATCTAGCCAGCTTTTGGTGGCATAAGATATTCATGTCACAGAACGCAAAATCTTCAGAACATGTAAAGGTTAGATCCCCTATGCAGTGGTTTCTTTCTACAGAGGCCAGGTAGAAGTCCAATCATTTTTAACATGATTGAGCACCATCACCCAATGCAAATAAACACTACTTCATTTCCAATGAAGAAAGGGAGACAATTTTCTGATTTCTATTTTTAATTGGCGTACCGTTCATTGATGATAACTAACAAAACCAGTGTACGTTTGAGTGCTGAATATTATCACCTGCATCACCATGTAAGATTATTGATCAGCTTGGATGAGATAAGTAGAAGCCTCGAATATGCAAGTCCAGAAGAAGTTCAAAGTGTTTGTGTGGTATCGACTAGTAGCTGTTGCAAAAGTGACTGCTACATGGCACACTTGGACACTCACGAGCTTGCTCGTGTCTGTGGGGGCGAGAAAGAGCGATTATTTCCGGCTATTTCTACTGTTTGCGACGTGGTTTTCGAGGCGCTGGGCGCTGTGTAGCTTGCTGCCCACATGGATTCCCTATTTGCGCTGACAGGTTGGACCATGGTCCAAGCGGGCTTACCTTGTGCACGGGCCCATGGACTATGGGCTACTACATGGCAACTCGACTAACCCTAGAACACGGAGTAGTACATGACACCGCCCGTGGCGCCTAATCCTACATGCTCACTGGGTCCCTCCTTGGCGCCATGCACATGACAAGCTATAAGCATGGTACGCATCCAAAGCTAACCATGTTTTTTTTTAACGAACACACAGTACAACTTAGACACTAACAACATACGTATATTCATCCTTATAAATGTATATACGTAAAAACTATCGTTATGAGCAATTTTAAAGATGGAGGCGGCAAATTCTCAATATTGATGAAGTCACCAATGACTCTTGTAACTACTATGCTACAGATTCTTTCGCAAAGCTAGCCATGTTTCCAACTTGTCTTAACACAGAGCCTTCCAGGCTTCCATCAAGACTTCACCTGCTGCATGACACCATGCATGAATCGAATGACCTTTCATTTGCCACTTAATTTCTGCAAAAATATCGCTACATAAATGCCTTAATTAACTTCTTCTGACAACAACTGTTAAAAGTTGATTTGGAACCGTTTTGATCGTGCTCTTCTTCAAGAGTATGCTAGGGTGTATGTTCTCGATAACTTCCTGCTAGCCACAGGGCTTTAATTGGCCCTTGCTACAAAGAATATAGGCCCAGGTACTATACGAGGCCTGTCGGATCGTCGGACCTCACATACACAGTGCTACTCCAGCTCGTACTGGTCACAAACTACTAGTGCACCGTTGCCCTACCTCTCTGGTGTTGTCTTTCTGTCCCTGCCACCGCTCGAAAGCGATGGAGTTGAGAAGCATGTATTTATTGAATGGAGCCGAGCGTACGTGGGAGGTAGCGAGTCTCGACGCCTCAAGCATGCAGGCAATGGTGCAACCTTTCAGAACGGGCACGACGCGCACCGCCGCCGCAATCCATTTTTGGGAGGGACGCGTTACGTACACCCGCAAGGCGCCGGCCGCCGCACATACGCATGCGTGGTCATTAGCCGTTCCTCATACGTGTGCTAATCACCAAGCAAAGCCGCAGTTCTTCAGTACGCGGCGTGCATGCGCGATCTGGCCGGACGTCCCGTGACACTAGGGGAAACTCCATGCTTTTGTCTAGCGGTGCCACACGCGAACGGAGACTGGTCCAGTAATAAGTACGTGGGCGCGCTCTGGGGATTACATATGGCCGGCCGGGCACGAAATCTCTGTCGGAATCTCCCAGGACGCTGCACTGCATGAGCGGCGTGGCCGCAGCTTAATTAATCCAGTGGTCTGACGAGCCTGATCATGATCCAATCAGTGGTGGCGGCAACAAGTTGCTAACTGATCACGGGACGACGTCATTGCCCGCCGGCCTGGTACGCCGTCAACAGTTCGTTGTATGGGGTCTAAATTTAAAGGAAAGAATCTTGTCATTTAAGAGTATTAAATAAAGTTTAATTACAAAACTAACTACAGAACCCTGGTCTAATTCGCGAGACGAATCTAATGAGGGTAATTAAGCAATGATTAGATGATGGTACTGTAGCATTACTGTAGCATGACTGTAACAAAACATAGATTAATTAGGCTCATTAGATTCGTCTCGTAAAGATGTACCCATCTGTAAAAAGGTTTTGTCATTAAACTTTATTTAGTACTAGATTCTCTTTGTTTAGAGGCCTCTAAAATTTAGCGCTAAAAGAAACGAACAGCCCCCAGTCCATATATATGACGTGCAATTAAAGCCTTGGGTGCATCGAGCGTCTTGTAGCTGTCTCGGTCGATCTATATCAGAGTGCAGAGTAGTACATACATAGCGTGCCTTGCGTACAAACGTACGTAGTGAGGTGAGCCCCCCTGTCTGTGTGATGAAGAATGAAGAACACTAGTTTGTGTCGTAGCTAGAAAGAACCGTGTAAGACGACGGAACGGCCCCCGCGCTATCACCAGCAGCTCGCACCAGACACGGCCTGCGTCGATGCATGCATGCATGACAGGATGAGTCCAAACCAAGCAGCGATGCAGAATCATGCAGGACCGCGCGCGTCACGGGCTATTACAGAGTCAAATCGAGCATGTCCTCTCGGCGGCCGGCGCATGCAGGGCGCAGTGGTGATACAGCTGGTGTATAGTATTGAACCCGCCCAAACTCTGGTGACGCTATGTTGTGCGCTGGCCAAAGCTCGCTTCGACCCAACCGACGACACCGTCAGTCGACCGAGAGAGATCGACCTGTGCATGCCGCTCACAGAGACAGCGGACAGGAGATTCTCTCGAGCCGATCAGCACCGGCAACGAACCGTCCGATCGATCTCTGCTCGCGAATCCACGCGCGCGCGCGCACGATTGGCCCGTGCTGCCTGTGCTGTGCACCGCCGTTCCTCCAATAATGCACGGCGCGCGTCAGGACACACAGGCGGCCGGCCGATTCTTTCATGAAAAGGGGAGCTCGCTCGCTGGGCAGGCAGGCAGGGACTGGCAGCCCAGCACGGAACAGTGCGCCGCCGTACGGACTTACGGGCGCGGCGCGGGTCGATTCATCGATCACTCATCAGTCAGAGACGACGACGCATGCAAATCGCAAAAGCGGCAGCGCGAAGCGAAGCGAATCTGGAAATGGCCGACGTACTAACGTTGCCGTGCCGTGCATGGGATGGGCGGTGTAGTACTGTGCTCGCGTCGCGTGCGGCGTGACGCGGACGGGTGCATGCCATGGCGCGCCGCGCTCCGGCCCCCCACCTCCAGGCTGCTGCCGGCATGCCGTATGGCCCGGCCCTTCGGCAGCGTGAAAGACGGTGGGTGGAAGTGCGGTTGTCTACCGCCTGGCCCTGATTGGGCGCCGCGCGGTGAACGGGCGCTGATGAGATTCTACTTGCCGGCAACTCAGCTGCCGCCATGAACCGATGATATTTTGCACAGTATAAGCGTTCTCCGTAACCTTTTTTTTTTGCGAAAAGGGAATTTTATTAATATTAAACCATATTATATCCCTTGATTACAGTAGCATCTTGGAGGGACAAGAAACCTGGAGGGAGCACTGGAAACGTGTACTTAAATCAAATCTACTGATGGAGGAGCAACGCACTTATTATCTTCTTCTTCTTTTTTTTTTAAAAAAAGCAGCGGACATCAGGGCCGTGGAAATTCACAATGGGACTTCCACGGCATTTTGGTTAGATCACTGGCTACCGTCTGGCCCCCTTTCTGTTTCACACAATGCGTTGTTCACACACACCACAAGGTCTAATATTTCAGTCCAGCAAGTTTACAACGATGGTTTGGATCTGCACCTGCAACCGAGACTAACCCATGTTCCCAATCAACAATTATCTTCTCTTGTTACACTTTTGCAGACTATACAGCTTGATGGACTCCATGACGTGCGCCCCATGGTAAATGGACGCACCTTCTCCGTCAGAGAAGCTTACCGGAGCCTCACTTCCACAGGACTCGATGACCCGAATGCTGTTTTCATCTGGAACACCTTCGTGCCCAACAAAATCAAGATTTTTGCCTGGTTATTCTTCAACGACCGTGTCAACACTCGAGCGTACCTCCACCATCGCCACATCTCCAACTCCGCTACCTGTGAAAGATGCAATGCTACACTGGAAACTCAACAACACCTCTTCTTCGAATGCCCCAGAACTGCTGATGTTTGGACTGCTCTTCGCCTCAATCCAAAACAAACCGCTACAAATGACCTGTGGTCACTTCCCCTGCCCCCTGCTCTTCGTCGACATGCCAATGTGTGGTCGTCAATTCTCCTCATCCTCCTATGCATGCTTTTGTTCATGATATCAAACTGTGGAGCCACCGCTGTCGCCACGACCAAAGGCGTGCGGCAGCGGCTTGGGCATCATATGTAACCTCCTGTATCCCTAACTCTTGATTCGCACCACACATCTTGTGTGGACTTTGAATGAAATGCAGGTGGGATTTTCCCACCGTAGTTTGGTTCAAAAAAAAAATTTGTTAAAAATACACATCGTCGGGAATCTCCAATCCGGTTCTCGTCCCTCCCAATAGCACATGAGGCAGGACTCATGAGAAACTGTTGGAGATCATCACATTCCCTTATTTCAAGAATCAGCCGTGAGAGTAACACACAAGAGACACATTGATGCATGATTATGCGTCGTCACATTGGGGGTACAACAAAACCGTTTCAACCCTAATAGTGTCGACATGGAGGCCTGTTCTGTGTGAAGATGGTTGTAAGATGCAACGACCGCCTATGATGCAACCTTGGTGGGAAGTAGTGCTGGTCATGGGAGAAATCCCTTGTTCTGACGAAGCAATGACAGGGCTCAAGAGTCAAGACTGCCACCTATTACTTTCCTTTAACGCGTTGTTAGGACTTTGGCATCAGCTCGTGAGCCTTTTTTGCTGTGATGGTGGCCAAAGAAGGTAGTAGTCCTTTGTAGATTCTCGTTCATACCTTGTAATAATGATAGCTATATGCATCTTTTATAGCTATCAGGCACAAATGGTCCCAATATATAGTTGCATTCAAGGTATAATGTTTGAGCCCATTACTATAGGAGGAATTCCAAACACCCCATTACAGATTTTTTTTTTCTGAAATGGGATTATAGAGATTTTTGACGTATTCCACCAGAGGGATTTTCAATACTAACACATTCCAGTTAGTTAAACAGGCCTAACTGATAGCAACATACTTAATAAGCCCAATAAGCTTCTGTTTGAATGGGCCTGTTAAGAACCCGGTAGAAATGGCAAAAGAAGCCCACTTCTCTAGGAAATTCAAGGACAGAAAAAGCCCATTTACTGTATCTGACCGTTCCGATCCGGACACGTGTCCATGTTACTCTGCTAGAAGCCGGCGGTGAGCAGGAACAGGATAGCTCGCGAACTTCATCGCCTCCCTCACGGAAAGCTTCCCCTTCTCTTTCCTCCGCACCTGCACGGCGGCGATGGCCGCCCCCGCCGCCTCCCTTTCTATCTCCGGTGAGTCGCCTTCCTTCTCAGCCCGTCCCGTCCTGTATTTCCTATTTTCTTGCTTCGATTTTACCAGCACGGAGACAAACTTGGCTATCTCCAGTGGATACTGCCTGAAGAATCACTGAGCTGTATTGATGTGTGCGACTGCGCGCTGTGCAATTTACTGCTTATTTACCATGGATCTAGGACTAGGGTTAGATATGTTGCTTGAGATATGCTGTATTTTATCCTTTGTCCTCACTAGAGGGTAACAAGAAACATAATAGAAATGATGACCTTTCTGGGGAAGTCCTGTTTTCTTTGAAATTAGGGTGTTCATGTGGTCTTGGCCGATGTGGCTAGTGATTGTGATAATAATATTTATAGTCTGTTATAGTCATTGAATGGTGCATTGGTGCTAAAGCTATTTAGAGCTTATGCAGACTCCATAAAATTGTACTTAGTGTAAGTAATGCGAAGTGGGTATTTTGACGCTCTTGGAGAGGAATAAAATTATGGATCTTTTTTTTTGTGTACTTGACTAACATTTATCTGCGACTTATATAGAAATCTGAAGTGCCTTGGTTAACATTTAGAGCTTGTTACTTAACTAACATTTATCCGCGACTTATACAGAAATCTGAAGTGCCTTGGTTACCTGTTGACATTTTTTTCCCCTCGAAAACTACTTGTTGACATTTTTTTAACTTCGATTGTTTTGTCATGTCAAAGGTGCAACGCATACAAATGCATTCGGCTGCAAGAGTAACAAGTCGAAGGGGAGCCGGAATGGTTTTCAGCTTGCTTTTCCCTCAAGTTCTGAAAAGGCAAATCACTGCACGAAATTAACCGTCTGCAGAGCACAAAGGTTTTGCTTTTAACTTATGATCTTTATCTTCTTGAAACTGTTTTGTATATGCAGAAGTTTAAAGTTACTGCTATGTTCTTGTCCTGGATACAACATTTCGTGGTAGAGATGTGTTTCCATAGGTACAACATTTCCTTTTGAGGAAGCATAGGTACAACATTCTTGGAGATTTGTGTTCACTTCAAGCTGAAACCGCACGTAAAATGAGGCCCAGTCATGCTTATCTGTGTTCATGCTCCACTTCAGCCTTACACTTTAATTACATTCCAATCAAATAGTGTACATTACGTTGCATTCTATTTGAACTGCTCATGATAGGCTAAAAATGTTCTGCATTGATGATAACCAGCATGCTGTTATTCTCAATAACATAAGTTCATCTTGAAAGTGTTTGTTTTGTCAATATATAGATATAGCATGCTGCGCTACCATTTTCTGATTCTTGCTTATAGTTTTCTTTGATTATCCTTTATTCAGTGAAGATTCTAAAGGTGGGGGAGGATTCTTGACAGGATTTCTGATAGGGGGAGCTATCTTTGGAACACTGGGATATGTCTTTGCCCCTCAGGTACTGTCAAACCTGCAATTACAGATGTACAGTGAATCATGGAATTCTTTTAAAAGGTTACAGAATCATCATGTTTGCTGAGCAAAGCTTTGTGTAGTCAACAAACAATCCATCATATAACGTCTTTCTGATACAAAAAACATTCTGACTTTCCGATCTAAACAAGATCAAATCTCTTTCTTGTTGGCCAGCATAGAGGCCTGACTAAATAATCGGTGCATATTAATCTAGTTCTAACTACCATTAATAGTCCATCTGATCCAATACATGATATTTCAAGTAAAAAGGGCTTGTATTATAAACTTAATTCTCATGCTGAATCAGATTTTTTTTTTTAATATTGTAAGATTGAATTTGAGGGAGTACGTGGTTTTATTTTATATAACAGTTAGTTTGAAAAGTTTAAGCTATTAATTACTAATATACTTGAGCAGATCAGCAGAACACTGGATTCTTTGTTGGATGAGAATGGACAAGATGGCGATTCTGACGAAAATGGCCTCCAAAGGGCGGCAAGGCCACGGAATGGTCAATACTACGATGAAGGTTTAGAGGTGAGCAATCTAATTTACTGCCAAACTTGTTATATCTAAGGTACATTTGATAGCTAAATCTGTCAACTTTGTCCAGAAAACCCGCCAAACACTGGGCGACAAGATTAGTCAACTGAACTTGGCAATTGACAAAGCTGCAACCCGGCTGAAACGCGTCACTGGCAGTGTGGAAAATGAAGCTCTTAGCGACGAAACAGAAGTAGAACCTCCATAGAACTTGTACCTTTCAGTTTTCTGTGATTTGAATAACTGCTATTTGTGTAACATGCTGTTACTTTCAAGTTTACTATACAAGTCTAATGTAAAAGTTCTTCATGAATTATTATAATACTGCTTTGGTATATTCTGCACTATCGCTGTAAATACATGCATGTGAGACCAGTTACAACTTAGTTTAATGCTAATGAATGTAAACTTATTTCTTTTAAATTTCCTCATTCCATCTAATTGTGTATTGATTGAATTTACAGATTGTGACATCCTCAGTGAACGGGAATGAACATGTGGTGGAAAATTTGAATGAACATGGTTTTGTGCAAGGTGAAAGTGCAACATGATGCACGTTCGGTGAGTCACTGAAAACTTCACATAATTCAAAACCATGATGTTATAAGCCAAGTGATGAAATAACCTTATGGAGCTGAAATTGCAGGAGAGCGCTTGGATCTGGAAACGGAAAGATGAGTTAGATGATCTGTTTAAGCAATCAACGGAATCGGTAGATTTAAAGCTAGGATCCTTCTATATTCTTGACATGAAAGTTTTCCTCCTGTGATGTATTTCTGTATTGACATTTATGTAGTATAGTTTCATGTTTTATACGCATGCGTTTTTCTTTCTCATATGTCATACTATCTCCATATTCTATTATACCGTGGCAAAAAATGATCTGTACGAGGCTCGGGCTTGTCAACTGGGAATTCGGGTAACCAGTTGGAGTAGGAGCTTGTTAAGCAAGAGTTTACTGCTCCAGAGAAACAGTAGCTCTATATTCAGAGCAAACACGAGGTCAAGTACAGCATGGAGTGTGAGGTGCATCTCAACTTCTGCCGCAAGAGCGGTGCAGTGCAGCCCATGTTTCACAGTGTGTTTCTGTGTTTCGGTGCGCTCATTCATGGGCTCTTTAGTGGTGTGTGGTAGCTCGGCACACAGGCTTTGTTCCTCGATTAGTGTCAGTTCATGACAAACATAGAAAGTTTGTGTTCTAAAAAAATTGTGGTCGGTTTAACCTTTCTTTTTCAGCTCTTTTTTGTCCCAATAGAGTATATAAAGTCAAGTTGAGCTGAGCTGACTAATTGGCTTCTAGACATGTAGTCTGGCATCTTGGCATCATCGGCGCCGCCTCAGAACTGTCGGAAATCTGCGCAACCTGCTTGCCGCCCGAGAAAATGATAGTGTCAAGAATAAAATCTGTGATCATATCGATGAATCCTGGCCAATTTTTTTGACTGATATTTAGACTTAGTCCTTTTTTTCTCCTCTCTTGTTGCTCACTTCAGATTTCACAGGCGTGTACTTGCCGTAAGTCCGTTGCAAAAACTATTTCGTTCCAATCAATGGCAGCTCGAAAATCTTATGCCATTATTCGGTGGAAAATAATTTGAAATGCATGACCAAAAAAAAAATCACACATCACGAAGATAGCTAAAAACATCTCTCCATGATTTTGTCGGTCACGGCCACCAGAGGCGCAGCTCCAGGTCGACCTCCTTGTCATCCTCCTCCTCGTCGTCGTCGCTGACGTGGCACTGTTCGTGCGCGGGCGCCGCCAGCGCCAGGGGCGTCGAGAGCAGCACGTCCCCACTGGTGGGAATGAGCACCGCGCCGGCGGCATTGGAGTTCAGTATGGGGTACAGAACCGCGTACTCCGCGGGCGCCGCAGCGTGGGGCGCCTGATCGCCGGCGGACGGCGGCGCTCCGGCGAGTTTCTGCCCGGCGACGCCGTGGTTGTGGCCGCCGCGCATCTTGGCGCGGTCGCGGCGGTGCACGTTCATGTGGCCGCCCAGCGCCTGCGCCGACCTGAACTCGCGGCGGCAGAACGTGCACGTGTACGAGCGCGGCGGCCACGCGCCCCCAGGACGTCGTCGTCCGCCGCGTCGTCGAGCGCCGGGCGGCCGGTCGCCGCCGCGGCGGCCGCCGCCGCCCAGCTCCACACAACGGCCGGCTTGACGCGGTGCTGCAGCAGATGCTGCTGCTGCTTCAAGAACTGGTGCAGCGTGATGTGCTTGACTGCTGGTTCCGTGCTGCTGGTCGGCGCCATTGGAGCTCGATCAGAGGCGTCAGCTCTTTTTTCTGTGTGTGTCTTTCGTCACACGACCAGACATGCGTGCGGTTTCTTTGACGAGTATTTATACTGCTGCAGTGGTGACTAGCGTGAGCAGGACGAGAGCTTTGGTTGTGTCACCGCTCTGTGTGTTTTTGTACATGTTTGCATATGTGAGACAATGAGAAAGCTGTGCGGAACTGGCATGGGTTGTATCACCTGTGGATTCTGGGAGCTGAGCTGATGGAAATTCGAAGAGCTATGGTAAAAGCTTAAGGCGCGCAGCTGTGTTATTATGGCTTCTTCAATTTGGTTGCAGCACTCGTGAATCTGTGTTGGGATCAATGAGGTTTGGTATCTCGGTGAAACTGAAGTACCTTTGTCTCTGTTATGGATTCACGTTCTTGGCCAATATTAACTGCGTTTTGTTGTACGAGCACGGCCTATGGTTTTGTTACTACATGGCTGAAGTAGAGACAAGAATTACTTCAGTAACAACAAGGGCAAAAGGCAAACGGTATGTACTACATGTACATTCTCTGTGGGTGTGTAGCTTCTGTTCACTCAAAACTGTTCTACAAACTTTGAAATAACATCCATACATATTCTTATAAAAGGAACTTGCCTAAATCCAGTCACTTCATTTATATATGCGCTTCCTGATGAATATTATTGGTTGCATTCAGTGTTCCCCCTTTTGTTTGTGCATTGCAAAATGCAGAGGCTGGAATTACTTTCCATTATCTGAACAAGAAGGGTACTAATTTATTTCTCAGACTGTGTAGTTGTATTTCGACGCACAGTAGTCAAGCGTTTTTTGTGAGCAAGGTAAAAGGCAAGGGGAATAAACATCTTGATATATAAAGAACCGGAGCAACCGGCATCCGGCATGCAGCTCCAAGTGCCAGCTACGTTCAAGAATTCAGAAAACAGATTGCTAGTAATTTACAGAAAGAAAAGGGCACTTAAACATGGCGACAAGTGCAATACTATAGCGACAATCCCAATGACGTCCTGACGTCCTTCATACATGTACTTTCAAGAAAGAAAATCCAAAGCCAGTTTTCAATTAACAAGTCTGATAGTGCACTTAAACTAGGACTTCTTTGAGCTGTCATTCAACCGAGAGTTTCGACAAGATGAGTGAATCTTCCTTAGTAAAACTATCATACCGACTACAGGCAGAACCGGATCTGTTTTTGCATATAAATCTATATCTAGCTAATGCGTCCTGTCCTATACTGACGAACCCTTGGTTCCTTCGTCAAGATGTCCTTGCAAGAGTCCCTCCCGTGCTTCTAGAATCTATTTCTTGGCTACTTCCAATGCAGCTGCATTCGAGTTTACAGGTCTGTTTCCAGTTTCTGGAACAGATATAAGTATATATTGTATATATATACAGATGCATCTATATATACGGTGTGCAGGTACGTCGTCTTCAAGTTAACTAAGCTAGGTTATCTCTGAGTCAAAACATCCCTGTCGCGGGCAGCTGTGAGCAGAGTCCAACAGCTGGTGCGTTCTTGTCGCCCTCGACTAGCTGTAACTAACTCTTACTTTTGCTTACGGCATATGCTGCGATCATATGCCGCTTAGTGGTGAATTAATTAGCACAAAACGAGGAAGATTCTTCTTGCTATAGCTCTAGTGTGCTGCGCCGTACTTATGTATCATCTGAACTGATAGTTTGATACTCTTTGCACTTGCGCAGTTACGCGCATGATGTCAGTAGCTAGGTATGTGTCCACTGGTGTTCAACACTTGTGTACTGGGAAAAAAATAGAGACGTGTACAACATTGTTTAGAGTAGAACAAATATTGGGTGGAGATATAATGTGCTAAAAGATTAAGTTGTACTCTTCTTTTGCTTTTGAGGCTAGGTAAATGCAATTCGTTATTATTCCCCACCTGTGTAGATGAAATGGAAAGAGATTGTTAGGCAAAGAGTTGTTTTACACACTGAATCTTCCCTGGCTTCTAGTATATCCCAGGCATATTCTTGGGGTTCCCGAAACAGAGTTCAAAAACTATGTTGTAATTGCTTCGAAATTTTCTTATGGGAACAAAAGGCCGACTTAGAGCATCCCCATCAGATTGAGTAAACCACCCCCATTAGAGCATCCCCAGCAAATTGAGTAAACCACCCCCATTGAGCATCCCAGCAGATGCTCTAAAACCTCTTTGAGATCGAAACAGAGTAGAACGATTACTTCAAAATACAGAGCTAAACGGGAAATGTCATCGTGTACGTCATAGAAAAAATAAAAGACTTCATTGCAATCGTAAGGCGCCGTGAGAGTTCGATGAAATTAAGAATCACTCACTGGTAGAAGACACGTCTTCGATCAATGTATGCGGCGGCACGTACGTACGGCGGATATGAACATCCCAAAGTATCGACATCGACCGACTCAGACATTTTGGCATCCTGTCTCAGTAAAACACGACGAAGGGGCCGGGCTGCCAATAACGACCGTACAGGCCCAAAACTTGTAGTGGTCTGAAATGAAGAAATGGGCTGGCTCATCACTGGGCCAGGCCCCTTTTTACTCACACCGCTGCTGAGGCTTGAGGACTCGATCGATGGCTTGAGCTATGGGGATGGATGTATGAAACGAGACGCGCGTATCCACCGCGGCTTCTCCACCGCGTCCGTCCCTCCGGCACCACGTCCTCGGCCGCGGCCAATGGCGTGCGCGGAACATGGCGCAGCGTGGGGCGCTGCGGCCGCGCGCCCGCACATGCGCCCGCCTCGGCGGCCGCGCCGGCTGCCCGGCGCACGTGCGACAGACAGCCCGGCGCGCTCTCGATCTCCATGATGCTGCGTCGTGCACACTCCGCGCGCATGCGTGCGTGCTCGCATCTGTGCTCGCGCTTAGGTCGTAGGGCTCTCTCCCTCGAATATCTCGAGAGCCGCGGCCGGCCGGGATGCCGGCCGGCAGCCGCTGATGCGCCGCTCGCTCGCTAGCAGCTGGTTCGGATGGGACGCGCGCGCACGTGAACGCATGCACAAACGCCACGCCGTCACGTGTACCAGCGGTGCCAGCGCCCCGGCGTGGCTAGCTAGCTTAAGCAAACTGCCGGTTCAGCACAGCGTGCTACGCTTGATTGTGCATCCGACCCAGAGCTATAATCCAGGGTCAACAAGTCGTCCTACTATATGTCCATGTGAACAGTGTTGGATCCCGGCAGGTCAGGTTGATCGGGCTAACAGTTGCATGTCAAAAGTCACATCAGAACTAAGTAATTGCGTGTTTAAGGGTGATCAAGCAAGCCCCGGCTTGTTTATTTGTACTTGGAAGTTGGAACAGAGTCACAGAGATAGAACATGCAGATGAGCAGTAAGCTAGTAATAGTAAGTTAATAACCATATTGATCTCAGAGCTAGTATCACAAAATAGTACTACTAGTACCACTTACTCCGGTGGTCATATATTCTGTGAACTGAATCAACCATCCACCTACACATCAATTAACTACTTTCCACACTTCAAAAATGACACCTGGGGCCAGGTATAAACTATGGGAGGGATCGATATCTAGCTGGAGATGACATATAGGGGAAGAGATCGCTAGCTAGATAGATTTGACATGACAAATTAGCAATTTTATTAGACCGCTAAAGCAGAGGGTTGAAAGGGTGACAAATCAATCATTGTCAATCACAAGGGGTGTATGCTGCACAAGCAACTCTTGGTCGGTTAATATTTTTCCCTCGCCCAAAGAAATAAAAATCTCCAACTAGCTATACTACACGCGCATTTCCTTTATTTAGGTCAACACCCTTTATTGCGCTAAGCTTCCGTCCTCCCGTTTGCACATCATTTCGCGTCCGATGTCGTCACTTTATTAAGGGACCATGGCTACTGGGATTATACAATATTGGTCTTAACAGGTGTAGTGCTTATCTTTAATGGCCATTTTGCTAAAGCTTCCACCCTGGCAAAGATGCCATTTGGCCCTAAAATATTGCAAGCTAATCTAACGCCCATTGGCTTGTCATAATAGTGGGTGCAAGGGAGGCAAGAGGGCTAGCTTCAAGTGGAGACATTATTAGGTGAGGCGCCTCCGAGCAAACAAAGTCTTTGCGGAATCTTTTCCTCTCTTTGATTTTTTCGGTTGTTCCAAATTCACAATAAAATATATCGTATGTTGTGTACATGTGCTATACCTCTTACTTTCTCTCATTCGCATAACTTTGGGTTGCATGTGCATATGTGGACAGGAGATATCCATGTTGTAGTTGCAACCTTCATTGGTCTTAAGTTTCTGCATATCAGTTCCTTTAAAAAAAAAAATATTTATCATTCGGAGTGTGTTGATATACTTTCAGATGAATGCATTTTATTTGCCTACTTTTGCTTTCTTTAGTTAGATATAAGATAGGGGGTGTTCGTTTTCAGGGGTCTAAATTTTAGAGGGTCGCATCAAATAGAATCTTGTTATTTAGAAGTATTAAATAAAGTTTAATTACAAAACTAACTGCAGAACCCCGGGTTTAATTCGCGAGACGAATCTAATAAAGGTAATTAAGCCGTGATTAGATGATGGTTACTGTAGCATGATTGTAGCAAAACATAGATTAATTAGGCTCATTAGATTCGTCTCGAAATGAGCATTCATTTGTCAAAAAGGTTTTGTCATTAAATTTTATTTAGTGCTCTTAAATGACAAGATTCTCTTTCATTTTAGAGGTCTAAAATTTAGAGGGGTGGAAACGAACACCCCCAATATCGAATTGACTGAAAATGAGTTCAAAGATCATAAGATATATTGAAACGTTTGACCAAGCACTAGTTCAGGACAAGTCGATTAAGAACAAAGAGGGTGGCTTCATGTATATATGTACTATATGATGAAGGTATAATTGAAAAAAAAAACCCCGCATGAAGTGCGTACCCATAGACCTAGCCTATATATGTGCCTCTGCATGGGCTGGCACTTCGATAGCATGATAGAGTGTAAGTGCACTCCATGCTACTACACAGGGAACGCGATTAGAGATTTAATTTGGTCTCCATCCATGCTTCAAAAAGTGCTTTCAAGTATACATTGAGATGCTTAATTGCATAAACTTTCAACTGCAGTGTGTAAATTCTTAGCGGGGTCGACTAAATAAATGGACGATACATTTACTATAAAGATTGATGCAACAAATGATGTTGATGTTGGTTGATCATGTACGTCCCTTCTTTTATATTATATTAGCAACCTAAAAATGAACTTTTGCTGTTCATCATTTAATAATTTTTTGTACAGTACAAAAAGTGCCTAACGATAACCAACTTTTTCCATGTTTCCTTCTTGGTCAGATTTTATAGTTGATTGTTTAGACTTCTGTACACATATGTAGATATGTAAACTAGACAAGGTGCTCGTGTACTCATTATATAGTATCACCAATGATATATAATATTAAGGAGACACAAGGCTGTAACTAGATGTAGTTTATTTTGATTGAGGTAACACTTCTGATATCTAACATTATCCTTTTATATGAACGTCCTTTTGCGGTACTTTAGTATTTGACTTGAATTGGGGCTAGATTTTGTACTGATTTATTAATTGTGACACACTGCTCCAGCTGCTAATTCGAGGAATTATTGGCATAAACTATGTCGGTCCGTGTTCGAGTTGTTTTGCACGAGTTACTTGTAACAGCAACTAAAGCAAAGCAGATAAAGAAACCACAAGAGATAAATTATAATTAGAAGTTACTTTTAGTACCAACATCCGAGTTAGTGTACTATTATCTATTCCTCTTATTTAACTTATTGCTTTCTTGGTGACACTACATTAAGTAGTAGTATCTCATCATTGAGTGATTGAGCAACAGAATCTTCCAATCCTTCGGGCATCTACACATAGTATTTTTTGTATCAGCAGGAAAGGACGTACATCTCATAAATTAAGAAGGCCAAGACGACACATATGTTTAAGCCAAATGTATCTGCATATACAAATGCATCGTTCTTCACTGAAGTTTTCTTGCTGCTCTTTGGATTAGATTAAATAAACAGTTACGGAACTACACATGTAGGAAACTGATTCTGCGGAAGCATCTAAACATACAAATTAAACCAAGGTGCACTGGAAACATCATCAGTGGCGCTAGTTGGATATATACACATGAACATGAGCCACCTGGTCTCCGCGCAAGAAAAATCAATCTTAATAGAGGGAGGGACTATCTAGCTGGTCAGGATCGTAGCATATACTGTACTAATCACTCCCTTCAAACTCATTTATTTCCATGGTAGTAACGTTGTGCATTTGAGATAGTATCTCTCGATCAATTACGGATCAAAGGGATAAAATTTTGCAACAAAATAACCAACGCTAGGTATCAAACAAGCTAACAAAGCTAGCTAGCCGACAGCATTTCTCGGTGACATATATCCAGCATCACGAACGACCATGGGCATGGGCTACCAGCAGCTATCCCGGAGGTTGGACTTTCCCGCTGTTGCTTTCAGCTTGTGTGGCCGGAAAACAGCGACAGGCCAACCAATGCATTCTTAGCGACGACAATTAGTGGCGTGACACCGAATAATATGACCTGTTCTGAGCACGAACTAGGACTCGAAGATTACTTGCTACATATGAACTCGCCTCGCAGAGGTCGGCTGGTAACTAGAGCTTTGCCAAATTGACCTCTCGCGGTGGGGGACGGACGTGCCCTGGTCTTCTTCCTCCTGCAGCTTCGGTCCTCCGGACGCGACGAGGGATTAGGCTGTGTTTAATCACGCCATTAGTGGCCCGGCCTCGTTCTCGGGCTTATCCGCACGCCATTGGCTAAAAGGCGACGTGCTTGTCGGGATTAGGGACCATGACGCGCACAAATGTGGTCATTAGCGATTAATCTATTGCTGTTAAGCTTGGGCTACCTAGCGCTAAGCTTTCTTAAAGCTAAAGTTGTCACGCAGATTAAAAATAGTGCAACTTGGTACGAGTCACCGTCCTTGGAACCACCACTGGTCGCACGGAGAGCTAGCTGCCCAAGATCTAGGGCATCTCCACCGATGACCGATCGATGGGCTCGGCCACCACCACGCCCCAAACGGACCGGTCAAAAGAAGGCGAAAAGAACGAGCTCGCCGACCGGAGATCTCGAGCTGAAAGCACGATCGAGCAGGCAAGACCGATGCGTTGGTATGAAATTCACACACATTCATGGATCAACATGTGTCCAATATATGTGTGCATCCGTACGCGAACATGTTAATCTGCTAAGAATCCAGTGTGAACATGGGAAGATTATGTAGGTTCACTAATGAATCAATGGAAGAACTTAAATTGATCAAAGATGCAAGAACAAGAACGAGAAACTAACACGGGCGGTACGCGTTTGCGCCGGGTCAACCAGAGAAGATAACAACTCTAAGTAAAATAAAATCCTCAAAAGGAAAAGTACACGCGGTAATATAAAGAAAGTGTCTCATCTGGTAGGAAAATACACCAGATATAGAACAATTTGCCTTAATGTTAACATAGATGGGGAGCAAGATTGTATCACGGTATTACCTTCTAGTGTGAAAGGGGTCTTGGCCTAGTGGTTAAGGCATCCGAGTATCACCTTTGAGGTCCTGGGTTCGACTCCTAGTGGGAGCGACTTTTCTAGGATTTAACGGCATTTGTGCTTTCAGCGGTAGGCGACGTGGCCGTCGACAGCGAGGCGCCAGTGGTGACTTCGTCAATCTGGAGGATTTTCGGCTCAGTCTTCGAAGATGCTCGTAGGGGTAGGGTTTGCGTATGTGCGTTCATAGGGGTGAATGTGCGTGCGTTGTGAGTGTCTAAGTTGTACTGTGTAATCACAAAAAAAAGGGTATTACCTTCTAGTAATTATAAAGCATCCAAAGTTTAGTGGGCGCTGAACTTATGATTAATGATTAATCAAATGATTTATTTATGCACGCACCTTCACCCAAGACAGCATGAAGCCTGCCGTGCAAGTTTTTAATTGCAACCAACCTATGATTGACGGGGATCTGTATTTTAATTGTCCCTTTAAAAAAACTGGTTGTTACAACCTAAGATACCGGAAAGTAACGAGAAAAATAAAACACAACATAACGTACTTACAACATATCCAAATGGATCCCCTTTCATATGCGTGCATCTTTCTAACCCTAGAAGCTTATAATCTATAACACCACAAATCATGCGTATATTTTTATCCCCAGTGTTAGGGAGCTGGAGTACGAGGCACTGTTACAGATCTCCTCCACCTTATATATTTGGACTTTACAATAGTTAGAGAGGAGCGGTACCTTATCAGTCATGAGAAAAATAGTTTCGTACCAACAAAGAATGTTTGTGCATAATTTTCTTTGATTAAGTACAGGATAAGCATGGCACCATCGTAAAATTAGTTCTCGAATAAGTAAGTTTAATAACTAACTTGATATTGCTTTCCTGACTATACATAATTTGTAGAAATTAAATAATCAATATTTTGTGAGTCCGTGTATACAAGAGAGAGAAATTATATGATCTGTCAGTGCCATTGGACCACAACACTAATTAGCAAATGCGTGTCTAAAAGCACCTCTAATCCCTCTCTAACTTTTGGAGCATCCCTAGGGTTAGGGTTTCCATCCATGGGCAGGGCGTGCAGTAGAGTGGGGCCCACCTGCAGTGGGATGCGCGTGAGTCTCAGCGGGCAAGGCGCGGTCAGTTCCCGAGAAAGATGAGCTCCACCCGTGCCCGGTAGGGCTAGTGCCCGGCCGTGGCCGACAGCCATGCCGAGTACCGCCTGGGGCTGGATGCACTTGACCGCACGTGCCCGGGCACGTGGGGCGAGCTGAAGCTATGGCTCAGCTGCATCAGCTACGGCCGCTGGTTCGGCTCCCAGATTGGGTGCTTGTCGACACCTGATTGGCCCGGCACAACTCCCGTTGTTGATGTTGGAGTGGTAGAAACGTTGGTAAAAGCCGGCCTCTGATGTTACCGCTACGACAGTGAACGAAAACTAGGGTGGTACACTTACTTGAAGCACACAACAGAGTGCTAGTAGCAAACATCAGCATAAACATGTCACACGCCACACATGTGATGAACCACATATCCAATGTTGGCAAGTATTTGAAGTACTCGTAGCACACATCGGCTAAATGACTCTCCAATGTAGAGTAAGCAACTTGTCACCCCAAGACACGATGAACCATATAATCCACGCTTGCTTCATCAAAGTTCACAATTTATATCAAATACCCGTCACATGGGTGCTTCTATTTACTGTTGATTTCTTTCTTAGTGGTAGCCGACGCACGTGTCAACAAGGAAGCAATTGTGGTGACTTCATCAGTGTCAAAATCTATCAGTTCATTCTCTCGGAGGCGTTCATAGAGGTATATAGCATGTGTGTGATGTCCTAAATTAAACTGAAATTTATAAAATGTGTGTGACTAAGAAGTTTATTTGATTTATTGAACTATCATTTAATCTAAGACCCGTGGCAAATATTGTACCATCTCTTGGTACGAAATGATGTGATCTAGATAGTCATACCCCCATGCAACGAATAAGTTAGTGGAAGTTGTTGTGAGATACTCTGATTAGTATATCATACCCTTCAATTTATTAGAGGTTGTAAGCTCATAAAAAATGTTAATTTTTTTTTTGCTGCTTGTTATATAATAACACCAAGCATGGCTGCACGATCTTCCTCATTGTCATAAAGTTTCATGATTGCTTTGTATACTTTAGATACATGAACAATGAAATGGACACAACTGGGCCGAGAACATAAACTATTGCTGTTCTCTTCCATATAGTAATAGCCTAGCCAGTTGGTTAAATGCAAAGTTCAACGTACGTACATTCCATGTCTCACCATGTAGCTGAAAACTACTACAAGGATTTATCCAAACCAATGAATCTCTCCAAAAGGGCAAGTGGTTACAAGCATTAAAAAAGATGTGCAACTTTGGGTAAACACGTACGGATGAGGTTACTTATGTTAATTGGCGTCATGAAAAGATGGTAAAAAGTAGTCTAGCTTCCAAAGTTTTAGGCCATCATACGTAGTGATTAGAGAGAAAGTATCGGCATGCTGGTTACAGTTGCACGATTTGATAAGATAATGCATATAAAATAATTGTTTCAGAGTAAGGATGATGTGGGTCACCATTTGACCTGACATAGTTTATTACAAGTAAACCATATACCATAAAATTTAACTTGTGTATAAAAATATGCATGCTAGATAAAGGACAACTGAGCAACTAAAAAGAACCAATCAATTAACAAAATATACTTATGCTGATAGAATTGCATAGATCTCACGTATGCGTGTACATGTTGCACGTATGAATAGTGTATGGAATCCTTGAGAATCTATACATACTAGATAGGCTAAATCATATGGAAAGTTAACAATGCTCATCTTAGTTCTTAGTTCAATCTCATGTTAACCAGTTAGCTACAACTAAAGCTAGGTCAATTCACAATGGTGATCACCACCAAAGTGTTTCATGGCCATGTAAGAATTTGATGGCTGTTTGGTTTCGAGTATATGAGCGAAGTTTCTATACTAATCTTGGGCAAGTTGGACCAAATTTATCTGTCCATGAACTTGATTCAAAAATCTTCCTAAGGTTGTTTTTTTTTTGGGGGGGGGGGGGGGGGGGGGAGGGGGTTAGTCTCTAATATATTTACAAAACATCTCTCAAAATTTTGTAACACCAACTGTTTTTTGATTGATCATGCGCTTGATCTGAACAAAAGTTAGGAAGGCAAATCATGGAGAGGATGGTGGCAACTGAATGCATCTAATGTGGCAGCCGGACTTTAGTTTCGGCGATTAGGTACACCTCACATGTATATATTGTGTGTTAAATAACTAACCAATAGGCCAAATGTTTGATTACATAACATTGTCATACATTAAGCCGTACGTGGCAAGGAAATATACACGCTTATGAGATGTATTATCTGAGAAAAGTCCTCTAAATAGATTTCGATACTAATCTTATCGCTTTTAGAACTAAAAATACTCGAGCAATAGTGCATTGTCCTACATATAGTATAGAAGTGGATTAATTACATTTATTTCCACTCTTATATAGAAAAGAGTTCCAACTCTTTGTTACTTGGCCCACATGTCATTGGGTAAGATGACTCACATGTCATTGGCAATAGTGGGCATGTATAATCAAAATGATAAAATTTAGGCAAAGCCGCAAAAATTTCCTGAGGGACAGACCTACCAATGGTACAATAGATCCAAGTGCGGCTTGGCCGGGTATGGGTATGGACCCTACAGGAGCGTAGTCATGAACAACCTCTACACCAATTCGTACTAACCCAGGATTAGTGGTCCTAACTAACCACAGGTTTAGGCACTTAACCCTGGTTAATCAGCATAATCTTGCAATGGACACGCTAAGCCATCGCTGTCGCCATGCATCACATTTTTGCATCATAGTTCCTCCCGCTCCATCTCTCTTTCTCCGAAGCCTCCTCTGTCACTGTCATGTAGGATGCAGTGAGACTGGCGCATGGGCCACATGATGCACCGGAGCCCACATGTCATTGTCATAGCCTTATCTCTTTGTCCGTAGCTGCAAAGGATACACAAGAATTTGTTCTCCCAACTCTCCCCCATTATTTTATGTGTGTTGCACTGGTTGGAGGAACCTCTCAAACCCTTCTCTTTCCCTTCTTTCGTCTTGTGCATCGATCACCTTCTCCTCATAGCTAGCTCGCCTTTCTCTCTTCTTCCCTCCCCCAACCCTGCTCATACCACGCAGCTCTCTCTTCGATCGCCTGGTGGTGTTCTTTCCTCCATGCAAGCACTCTCAGCTCGTTTGGATTTTTAATTTCTTCCCTGTTTGCTTCTTTCTGCATCAAAAACTTTTAAAAACAGGCAGAATCATAAACAATCCACCTCTTTAAAAATCATTGCCTCCTTTTCCAAAACTTCCTTTTAACCTAAAAACAATACTCCACTGTGTTGCAATTTGAGTTTTTCCTCTCTTTCCCCCTACTTTTCTAGTTTTTAAAGATTTTGCTAGCGAGCTACATCAGTACATGAGCTAGCAGAGAAGCATGGCAGGCCTCGACCTCGGCACCGCCGCGACGCGCTACGTGCACCACCAGTTCAACCACCTCCACCCCGACCTACAGCTGCAGCAGCACAGCTACGCGAAGCAGCAGCAGGAGCCCTCGGACGACGACCCCAATGGCAACGGCGTCGGCGACGCCAACAACGGCGGGCCGTACGGCGACCACGACGGCGGGTCGTCCTCCTCCGGCCCGGCCGGTGACGGCCCAGGCTCCGGCGGCGGGAACGGGGACCTGGTGGCCCGCAGGCCCCGCGGGCGCCCGCCGGGCTCGAAGAACAAGCCCAAGCCGCCCGTGATCATCACGCGGGAGAGCGCCAACACGCTGCGCGCCCACATCCTGGAGGTGGGCAGCGGCTGCGACGTGTTCGAGTGCGTGTCCACGTACGCTCGCCGGCGGCAGCGCGGCGTCTGCGTGCTCAGCGGCAGCGGCGTGGTCACCAACGTCACGCTGCGGCAGCCGTCGGCGCCCGCGGGCGCCGTCGTCACGCTGCACGGGAGGTTCGAGATCCTCTCGCTCTCGGGCTCCTTCCTCCCGCCGCCGGCGCCCCCGGGCGCCACCAGCCTCACCATCTTCCTCGCCGGCGGCCAGGGCCAGGTAGTCGGCGGCAACGTCGTCGGTGCACTCTACGCCGCCGGACCCGTCATAGTCATCGCCGCTTCCTTCGCCAACGTCGCCTACGAGCGCCTCCCCTTGGAGGACGAGGAAGCCCCGCCGGCGCCGCCCGGCCTGCAGATGCAGCCGCCCGGCGGCGCCGATGGCGCGGGAGGCATGGGCGGTGGCGCGTTCCCTGCCGATCCGTCGTCAGGGCTACCGTTCTTCAACCAGCTGCCGCTCAACAACATGGCCGGCGGCGGCTCGCAGCTCCCACCTGGTGCTGACGGCCATGGTTGGACCGGAGCACGGCCACCGTTCTGACAAGTCCACGGGGGTGTAATTCAGGTGTGAGGAGGGGAGGAGATTTGACAAGATCAAGAAAGCATTGAACGGCACAAAGGGTTGAAGGCAGCTTGCAAAAAGGTTAGCGCACGCATGCTTGCACGATTCAAGGATATAATATCTATCTATTTCTATTCTATCTCTCTGTACAATTTCGTAGTGTTTGCTGGGTCTCTGATTATCAGTTTCCTTTGTTCCTCCTTTTCTTTTTCTTCTCTTTGTCTCTTTGAAACTCAATTGTGGTGTAACCTTATCTTAATTTTAATCTGGTTTAAATAAGTAGCAGTCTTTAATTTGTTCGAGAGCACGCATGAGTACTAACTAATGTTTCCACTGCCTGGGATTCTTCTTGTTCTTGTTCCTCTGGATGAGAGATTCTCTTCAAATTGTTATGAAAAGTTTGCGTATTCTAGTGGCTTAAGCTGTCAGTTCATACTTTATATAATCATGAAGATGTGTGTTGTGCATGCTTTTGGACAATTATTTTTTGAGTTATACAAAGGCGTTAACTGCCTGTGTGTGCAACAGCGATTAGTGATGCCTGTATATACTATATTATTTCTGGAGTTCGGCTGCACTTACGCAAAATCGTATCTGTTTCTTCTGGCTCTAAACTTATTTGGTAGTTTGGGAACTGCTCGTCACAAGTTACCACACAATTTGCTGCTCACACGTGTGCACTCTTTGCCTTTTGTTAAAGATCGCCAAGCTACGCAGCTAGTAATTGCATCTCGCGCAAAGCAAGCTCATGGGGAACCCGCACAAGTCACCAACTGCATCTCTATACTGCCCTTGTTTTTTCTTGTCTTGTATGCATATATAGACTGCAAGATGCTTGTCCAAGGAAAAGAAACTAGTATAGCTAGTTTCCCTAAGTTCTTGGGAATTGGACATTCAAAGATTCCTAAGGTTTCCATTGACGACATGTTATCTGCGGATGTTCAAAGTTTATCAGTAATGTCCCATGGCTAGGTTAATTCATACGCTACATCATTATTTCTACAGAACTAACAGAAGTTGATGCATAGCATCCACCTTTGCAAGCTTCACATGTTCATGAAATTAAAGAACATTTGTTCTAGTGTTATAAACACTGCAACATGTAGCATGTTTATTTTCTTCCATGTTGAATTGGAACTCATACCATACTAGTCACAGGCTTAGCTTAATAGCCGAATCAGCCGAGACTACCCTGAAAAGTAAGCAAGGAGAAGAATGAATGAATTACGTAGGATATTGGCTACTTGAAATCGGTCGTGAAAGATTGCGACTGAAGTTTCATTAGTTCACATCTTTCCAGTAATTGCTAGGTTCCTTTTATATAGTTTGATTTCGGCTAGTTAGCACGCTTGCCACAAAATAACCAAGCACCCAGAGGTTTGTGGTTTTTTTTTTCTCTAACTGGCTTGGTTTGTATAGATAGATAGTGTTTCACTTTTATAGAAGGATAAACTTATATGTAGTCGTAGAGCCGGCAAGATCGTTCGATGAGAACTGGGACTTAGTCCAGGATGATCTTTTCAATTGCATGAACCGCATGCACCATAATCATCATAATTTTCTCAAATTTTTAGTTTATTCAAACTCGAGCACAATTCTGTTTCTGGTCTTGTATGTACTCTCTGTGGTTTCTTTTTTTCTAGACGTTAAGAGAAGAAACTTAGTCAAATTTGGACTAACTGCATTGTCTGAACGTCAAGAAAATGAAACCGGAGGAAGTAACTGGTCATTTCAGTTACATGTTGGTATTGTCCACATGTATGTCATCCTTTTGCATATTCACGTTTAATAATTGATTTTGTTGTTCATTCTCAAGTAGATCTGTTGATGAAACGGTATCTTCTTAAATCAATTAGAATGAACTATGGAGCCGAGAATTCATATGTTAGCACGTCTGCGCTACTTGAATAGTAAAATGTTTTCTGAAACTCGACTCAGTACATGGAATTATCACGAAGTCTCATTACTGAATAACTTGCTGTATCGACTCTGTTCATAATTTAGCACTATATAATTACTGAAACGATGATATTATCTGTCTAAATTTGGGATATGCATAAGCCTATGTATCAAACTGAATCTTATCAACTTGAGCCTTTAGTCGCAGTGTTTTTTTTTTCTTATTTGATTCGTTTTAGTTACAGTGCTGATTGCATGGTTTCCTCTGTTTGATAGTACTAGTATCAATTATGGTGCAAACTGGAACAAAGTTCTTTCCATGATACACAATGAAGTGTGACAGTGTACTAAATGCACATGGGTGATCCTACTACTATCAGTGAACTAGCGACAACATGGGATTCAATGTCCAAGCATTTCATTTCGTGCATGTCAGCCAGTTAACATTTCATCCTGATAGCCTGAAATGTGCAGTTGGGAGGCCAATTATAGTTTTCTAGCCAGTAGTGCATGGCAACAGCTATAACTGCAGAAAATCTAGAATCTACAGGCATAGTTATTATTGCTAAACGTTATATTTTTTCAAAAGAAAATTCCTTATGTACCATCCAAAGAACTTCCAATCCCTTCTCTACTATCCAAAAACTTCTCAATCTCGAGAATTTGCCGGCTCGGTCTTCGAAGATGCTCATAGGAGTAGGGTTTGCGTATATGCGTTCATAGGGGTGAGTCTACGTTCGTTGTGAGTGTCTGAGCTGTACTGTGTAATCAAAAAAAAAAAAAAACTTTCAGACCCCTATGTACTACCACTGTTCTATTTTTTCATACCCCTATGTACCATCGCCGTCAGCAACGTGTGAGAATCCATCTAAAGAAAACTAGCCCGCTTGTCAGTAAATCCCAAAATGACTTCACTTGCCCCTGCCTTCTTTACTCAACAGTCAGTCTACACATCCTTTGTCCGGACTCTTCTCCCTCCCCGAATCAGGATCGTTTCTGCAACCAAAATCAAGGCGGCGGCAACGAGCAGGACGTGCACGCGGAGCAGCTACTTGACTCATGCGCCAGCGCAGGCAAGGTTCGAGATGGGCATCGGCAAGCTGCCAAGCTCAGCACAGCCACACCGCATGCGCGTTCCCCGCCACCCGCGAGCGCGCCCAGTCACTGTGCGTCGCCCCCAAGCTCGCCTTGCAGCCCGTGAGCAATGTCTATGGCCGCGATTCAAGCTCCAGGGCGGCGCGGCGTGGCGCGACGCCAGGGCAGACGGCGCATGCGGAGCTGAGGCGCGACGGGGCAGAACGGGCAGCGTCGCGAGGGGCGTCGGCGGCACGGCAGCTGTGCAAACCCACGCCGACGCGGGATGCGGAGCTGAGGCGCGGAGGGGCAGCGCGGCGTCAAGCCCCAAGCTCCATGGTGGCGTCCGCACTCAAGAGTCAAGAGGATCTCCCGCACTCGACGGCGTGATGCGAAGGGTTAGGTATTGCTTCGGCGCGGCAGCTCGGCGACCGGGCGAAGCTGCGCCGTGGCAGAGTGGCGCCATGTAACACCGCGGCGAGAGGCGCGCAGCATGGGCGGGTGAGTACGATGACGATTGAGCAGAGTTTGCGCGGCTGCGCCTGGTGAGTCTCCTGGGCAGGGGGCAAATAGGTCTTTTGACCACTCCGTTATCAGTTGTTTGTTGGGCACAAATTGACAGCAGTGGTACAGAAGGACTGAGAAAATTATAGTAGTGGTACACAAGGGATAGAAACTTTTTCAATGGTAGAGAGGGGATTGGAAATTCTTTGAATGGGATAGAAGGAAATTTCTCGTACACCCGAAACTCATCTACATCACAGAACATGCATACGGGTTCTCCTCGCTGATGAACTCATTGGGGTGTGAGCAATGCAAGAACGCCGTGCCCTGGTATCCTTTGAGCTCCGAGTGCGTGTAGCTGACACCGTACGGGTACCCGCAGCCGCCTCCATAATCGTACGGCGAGCAGCAGTCGCCGCCGCGGCGGTGCCATGGATGCGAGTAGTCGACGAAGTGCGGGTGCGTGCAGGGGATGAAGTAGGGGGCGACGACCTCCGTGACCTTCTTGACGGCCTCCACCTTCTTCTCCTCCTCTTTCTTCTTCTCCTCTTTCTTCTTCTCCTCTTTCTTCACCTCCACTTTCTCCTCCTTAATGATCACCTTCTTCTCCATCTTTACGAATGTCGCGGTCTTGCGCGTTCTCTCGGAGATGTACTTGACGACCTCTTTCTCGTCGAGGATGCCCTCGACGACGCACGTGTTCTTGCCGAAGTCCGTCTTGGCCGCATAGATTTCTGCAGGATTAAAGCATCATGTCGTGTGAACTTTTAGATTGGGTGGGGGTAGGGAAACAGCTCTAGCTGGATCGAGAGAGATGAAAATGTAGTCAGAGATGGATTACTCTTGTGCTCGAGCAGAATCTCTTTGACCCTGACCGCACAATCGGGGCAATGCAACGGAACCGTTACTGTTATGACTTTCAGTTCCTGCATTTACAAAACGTGAGAGGAAACATAGTCATCCATGTATAACTGATCTGGCGAATTGTGCAGGTATACATATACCTTGCTCTATCAGAGAGGTTATTAGTGGACAAGTTTTACTGTTACATTACCAGCTCCTTGATCTTGACCTCGGTGTCCTTGGGAGGAGGGACCAGCTCGACCTTCTTCCGGCAGCCCTTCTCAACCTTGGCCCTGAGCTTCTCCGCGTCGAACCCGAAGCCCTTCACGGTCACCTTCCCTGCCCCGGCCTCCAACTTCACCTCTTCCACCCCTGCAGATATACATTCAGTAAGTAGCAGGAGCGAGAGGCCACACACGGCCCCTGTACATGCATGGCACGCACCACTCCAAGCAGAAATATGCAAGCGGCCACACAGATTCAGAAATGCTAGTTCGTCAGGGAGAAAATAAAGATTCAGAAGCACGCACGCACCATGGAACTCGGTGAAGTGCCTCTGGATGTCGCGCGCGCACTGCCCGCAGTGGACTTGCACCTTGTAAACGACCGTCTTGGCCTCCACCTTGGCCTTGTTTGTCTCTCCCATGCCGATGCTGATCGATCTGCGACGACTTCACTTACACCATTAGTTAGTAGCCAATATACTTGTTCGCAGCTCCGAACATTGCTATAAACGGTGCTGTGAGACTTTTATGAGGAAGAGGTTAATGGGGCACCGATCTCCCCGGTGTGAGCATGAACAAGCTTTCAAAAGTACAGAGGTTTGTTGGAGATTGGTTGAAGGTTGTTCCCTCAGTGGTTGAGAAAACAGAGAAGGCTCTGATGATCTACCTGGTCGGGGCCTCGCTTTGTCAATCCAAACTCGTCGGTCATCAAGAGCTTAGGAGTAGTTCGCAAAGTGGTTGAGTAGTTGCAAAAAGCTTACAATTGACCAATGGGACAATGCTGAGGAGGCGAGGACTGCCAATTGGAAGTGTACACATCGAGTCCCAGCGAAAGAATTGATGATTTCTATCTTAGTCCACTCTTGGATCAGCGCACGAAAAAGAAGAGGAAATTTTCAGACTTTCAGCGCACTAATTTATTTGGAAATCTATTTCAGGGAGTCAACCACACCAAGACAAGACAGAGTGGCCTGCTCTTGCAGCCCATTCAGCGTAATGGTTGCCCAGCCCAAACCGAAATAGTTGAACTGACAGTTTCTTCTCTCTGTTTTTTTCTAAAAAAATATGTTGAACTGACAGTTCCCAAGCCAAAAGGGACAGAAATAATCTCTTAGTGCAGTCTGAGTGAATCGGCAGAGATATGAAAGGGGGGTTCAGAGGAATGGGAAGTGTAAAAAGTAAAACTGAAGGTTGATATCACTCTCACGAAGAAAATACAGAAATAAAGATCCCACTCTATTCAAGGAAGCCCACAGAGACAGATTGGGCTACAAGTTTCCACACATTCATGCGGCCGGCAACCGTTGCCCAGCCCAAACCGCCTAGCTCACGGTGTTTGTCCCGTTCTGTGCCGATTTAAATGGGAAAAGAAGTGGAACATTCAAAAAATAGTTGCAACAATTTGACCGGAGGGAGGAGGAAGCTAGACAGCGCACATTTTCTCTAATAGGCCAACATGGGCCAAGTGGGCCAAGGGTCCAGACTGGAGATGGACGTCGGATTAGGGTTTGGGATTGGGTCGAGACTGGTGATGGACGCGATCCCCTCTTCCGTTCTCCGGCGTTTGGGCAATCGCGTCGCCTCGACTGGGAGAGGGGATCGAACGGGAGGGATTCTGACGGATCCATTGCCGCCGGGCCCGTAACGCTCCGCGTTAAACTGCACCGACGCCGAACCCGTGCGGTACCTGCACGATCTTTGGAGCCGTAGGACCGTGCCCGTAGTGGCATGGACAGGCCCGGTTAGTCGTGAACAGTGTAGGCGCCACGCACGCCATAGACCGAGTGCCGCATACTTCCTACTCCCTCCGTCCCCAAAAGAGTATCGCTGTTGACTTTTAGACATCACGTTTGACCGTTCGTCTTATTCAAAAATTTTGTGCAAATACTATTTATTTTTTTATAACTTGTTTTATCATTGAATATACTTTAATCATGATATATTTGTTTTGATATTTGCATGAAAAATTTGAATAAGACAAGCGGTCAAACATGATATCTAAAAGTCATCAGCGACACTCTTTCGGGGACGGAGGGAGTATATTGCACTGCAGTGCTAAGCACCTGAGGCGTCCAATGTCAAGATCCGTGCGCCAACGAATTTTAAGTGGCCTTCTCCGCACGCCGGCTGCGCCGCCTCTGGCCCTCCCCTCGAGCACTTCCTTTGGCCGCGTCCGAAAGCTGACGTGTCTGCGTGCCCCCATCGCTATTTATGTGCCGATTTAAATGGGAAAAGAAGTGGAACATTCAAAAAATAGTTGCAACAATTTGACCGGAGGGAGGAGGAAGCTAGACAGCGCACATTTTCTCTAATAGGCCAACATGGGCCAAGTGGGCCAAGGGTCGAGACTGGTGATGGACGTCGGATTAGGGTTTCAGGATTGTTGGATAAAAAAGAGAGCTTATATCCCAAAAATATAAAAGGAGGTTTGGATAAAAAAGAGAGCTTATATCCCAAAAATCCAACGGTGTGTGGCGGTACTAGAGGGAGAGGGTGGGGTAGAGAGAAGATTGGATCGTTGTCATAACTGGGGCGGTATGAAGACAATGAAGTGAGTCGATCAACTCAAAAGATTAAGGTGTTAATCTAACCTTGTTGGAGTAACTAAAACGGGACTTGAGTAATTCTGTCGAGGTTGTCCAACATATGTGAAGGCCATAATTATATTCAGAAAGCCCATGAGAGGAAGGTTGCACGTCTTTGGTCTGCCCCACTTAAACCATAGGGGGGGGGGGGGGGGGGTTGAAGATGTGGAACAATTGGACCAGAAAAGAGGAGATAATTGGGCCACATAAGTTTCTCTAATGGGCCGATCTGGGCCAAGTGGCCCAGAGGTCCCATCTAATGGTGGATGGCGGATTAGGGTTTTAGGGTTGTTAAATTTCATCAATATAAAAGGAGGTTTAGGAAGTGGTAGTAAAGGAAGAGTACATGGCACCCAAAATTTTAGGTCGTTGTCGTAGCGCGGATAGTATGGAGAAAATGAGTGAGTCCGTAAATATAGAGGAGAACAAGGCGGCAAAAGACGAATATGTCAAAGTTCATGAGGGACAGAGGGTCGGTGGAGTGGAGGCGGTAAGGGAAGAATGCGAGGAAGAAGCCGCCGGTCAGGGAGAGATGGCAGCGGCCGGAGAGAACCACGCGACAAGGCACACGGACACGGTAATCTCCTCACTTTTATTACCCCAAACGATATCTCGCGCTTTCTCCCCGGTTACTGGTAGATCTGATCCGACCCATCAGGTAACTCCCTCCCACTCCCCCCTCCACCTCCTCCGTCTCTACGTTTCTCTCTCCCACTTTTTTTTTTTCTCAGAAGAAAGAATTTTCCTGCGCTTTCCCCCATTTCCTCCGTATTTTATTCGAGATTTCGGGGTCGGTTTTTGAGTGCAGGGAGGTCACGTCCAACCGCCGCTAGCCGCGCATGTGAACGGCTGCCCGACGAGGCGCGCAGGTGCGGCGGGGAGCGCGTGGGATTCCGGTTCGGAGAGGCTAGGGTTTCAGATGGACGGCCGGGACCAGCAGCATCAGCAGCCACCGCCGCAGCCGCAGCAGCAGGCGGCGCGCGTGGGCTCGCCCACGCAGGCCGGCGGCGGCGGCGTCATGATGCCGCCGCACGCCGCGTTCGGCGCCGCGCCGCCCGGGATGCCGCCGGGCGCCGCGAATGTGATGCACGGGATGCCGCTCGGGTTCAACCCCATGGCGTCCCCGGGCGCCTCGTCGGCCATGAAGCCCGCCGACCTGCCCCCGGGAGCCATGTTCCGCCCCGACTCAGGCACGCCGGGCCCCGGGATGCAGCACCACGGTGCCGGTAGCGGAGGCGCCGCTGTTGTTGGGGGCAGAGGCGGGGAGGTCGTGAAGAAGAAGAGGGGGAGGCCGAGGAAGTACGGCCCAGACGGGACCATTGGCCTGGGGCTGAAACCTGCGGCCTCCACGGAGGCCGGTGGGCAGTCCGGCGGCGGAGGGTCCAACTCCAACCCTGACGGGAAGCGCAGAGGGCGTCCCCCTGGATCCGGCAAAAAGAAGCAACTCGATGCTCTGGGTAATATAGCCTGCACCAGCTCTCTGTGTTAGATTTATATTGTCTGAATTCTCAAAAGTTAGTGCATACTAAACAAGTCAACAGTAGCTTGGCTTGTAGCGATGGAAAAATGTCGTGCAAGGTTGTGGACATTTATGACGTTGGTACTGAGCTTTTTTTTGTGTGTATAGTTAAAGGCGACAGTCCAGGAATTTATTTTTTAAAGGATTCCCTCCACATTCTGAATGATTAAAAATAGGACTGGGATGGTGTAGACATTTTAATAATTTGGGAAAGTACAAACATGAGCGTGGTCTTTGAATATTGAGCTTCTCATCATAGGTTCGTTCCACTTTTTTCTAATAAGAAACTATATATGTGCACGTACCAGGTTGGATAACTTTTCCTTGTGCTTTACTGCAGTTCCTCAAATCGTGATAACCTGCAGAATTTTACCTTTGCCAGCAGTAAAGGATTTAGTTTTTTTTTTTACTTGGATAGTTTTTTTTGTAGACTCCTGTGTTGTGTTGTCAGAATGTTTATGGCATTGTCATTATTGATGTTTTCTTAGGTTGCTTAAAGCCTTAATAAACTATTAAAACATATACAAATTTAGTCTCTGTTTCTTTTTACCTTTGGTAGTTTTGTGGATGTGGTCCAAAATCCATACGATCCTAGAAACTAGCCACTCTAATATATTCTAACTGTGTTCTTTGATGTGCTTCTTTTCAGGATCTTCAGGGACATCATTTACTCCCCATATTTTAACTGTGAAGCCTAATGAGGTATTTCAGACATGCTCCCTCTGTTATCTTCGTAGTAACATCCATCATGTTTATATTTTTACGGTCTTTGTTCTGCCAAACTTACATTCAGGGAGTATTTCTGCATTCCGGATTGAGTAGATTGCACCCCTAATTTTTGTCAAGTTCATGAACAAGCTGCTTTTTAATAAAATGTTATTGCCTACCCTGTGGTTCATGTAAATTGTAGCCATCCTTGAGGCCTTATCTTCTGCTTATATTCTTCTAAATAATCACAATTAACTGTTAACAGAGACTTAAGAGAGAGTTGTTTAGCAATTTCCTTCTTGAACACTCCAAACATTGTGCCGCATGTTCAGCCACTTGTACGTTTATTGTCATTTTTGTGTTGTTGGCTTGCTGCCAACTGCTGTCAGCCTTCCCATGCTTCCCGTACTATCACAGAGTGCTGAGTATACTTATATTTAATTTATTGCTAAAAAATAGGATACTTTTTCTAGTAATAATCAATGAGATCATTGGACATGTTGCTTAATGCTCAGAGGATCGATTTCAAATTTAGGAGAATGTTTGTTCAATCGAATAAGACTCGGTGATTCTATCTTTGTTTCTTCTACTTGCATTCCTCGTTCTTTTTCTGGTAGTTTATATTTGTAGGGGCTTAATTTTTCTTAAGCCTGCTGCTTGGTTGCACTGGAACCCGGACTATGTAATGAGCGTTTTATGCATCAAATGTCTTTTTTCAGGATGTTGCTTCAAAAATAATGGCTTTTTCGCAGCAAGGTCCACGTACAACATGTATAATTTCAGCAAATGGTGCGCTGTGCACAGCAACTCTTCGTCAGCCAGCAACTTCTGGTGGCATAGTAACGTATGAGGTATGTTCAGGCAAAATTTTCATAGAACATGGACTGATGCTTTTGCTTCTCTGCTTGTTCTTTTTGTGGAGTCATAATTTGAAAATTGAAGTTTGGTTGATGTTTGTATTCCTTTACACTTGAGCAGACAATAGGTATGTTTATGTTTGTATTCTGTTACATATTAGTTGATATCTGTATTTCAATACACTTGACCAGAATATAGGCAGGACTAGTTGGTATAAATTTGCTGCAATTTAATGCATGCAAGTGAACATCTTTCTGCAATGAGCCAGCCATCGTAGCTATGAACCTTTTTTTAGGTCCGACTATGGATGTCTAACATGCTTATTATGCAGTAACCTCTATAGAGATCTATTTAACAGGTGTCCCGTTACTTTCTGGTTGCTGTTCCATGTGTTTTCGGTGTCCTGGGGACTTGGTTCCGTTTATTTGCAGTGTTTTTGGGATTTGTTTCTGCTAATAAAACAAAAATCAAAAGTGGCTATTATGCGGTTTAAGTCTCCATGCACTTGGGCATGGTGATTTACAGAAATTGGAATGACAGATTTAATCTACTTGCACTCCCTACTAAATATATTATGTGACAGTTCATTGGTGCTTCCATGAGGGCATGCTACAAAACAATGACATATGTGCTCATTGTTATAGCATGCTGTGACCTGTGTCAGATTTTATCGTTGTAAGTAATATGAATTTCTTTTTGTGACCTATCACAGGGCCACTTCGACATACTCTCTCTGTCAGGCTCATTCCTGCTGGCAGAGGATGGTGACACTCGCAGCAGAACAGGTGGTTTGAGCATAGCACTGGCTGGAAGTGATGGACGCATAGTTGGAGGTTGTGTTGCTGGAATGTTGATGGCAGCAACACCCGTGCAGGTTCTCCATTCATCTATGGCTTTTACCCTTTGTTTTCAATAAGCACATGCTTCTAATTGGGATTCTGTTGCCTTCTGTTAATGCTGTACTCTTTTATTTTTCAGGTCGTCATGGGCAGTTTCATTGCTGAAGGTAAAAAGCCAAAGGAAGAGCAACCAAAACGTGAGCCGATATCTGTGGCACCGCACACAGCTGGCTTTGGGGCAGCCACGACTGCCAGCCCTCCATCTGACGGAACATCAAGCGAGCACTCTGATGATCCAGGGAGCCCTTTGGGTCCCAATGGCAGCACATTCACCAACACAGGGCATCCCATGCATTCCTCATATGCTCCCTGGACATTGTCCGGGAACCAAGGCCGCTACGATCCTGATGTGAAGATGATGACCGATTAATGGCTGCTGTTTTGCAGCTTTGTTAGAAGTTGACCTAGTTGTGTAGGGTTCGGGTGTTCCTGCACCGGTTCCAGCGGCAGTGTCGGACAATAATTCTGGAATGCTTGGAGAGATAAAGCCTCGAGCAATAGCTCGTGAGCAATAATGTAGCACCAGTGCATGTCTCTGCCTCATTATGTAATTGTTAGTTTTTAATCAGTGGCTGCACTATCAGGAGTTTCTATTTGTATCAGTGTAGTGCTACCTTTTATATCTATCGATTGGTATTTCTTCTTAGATCTGTACATACCGTTTCTTGTTGTGATGCCAGTGTTTATATTACATACAACCTTATTTCAGCTGAGAGAGTTTGGTTTCATTTGTCTCAGGCAGCGCTTGTAATCGCCAGCAGAAGTGAGCCGGTTATCGTTGTTAACGAATGTTCTAATATAGGGGAGCAAGACTACCGATCTGGTTATCTAGATGCAGGTGGAAATGAGCTTTTGACTGTCTTGTCGTGAATGTGGGGGTGGCAGAGGGGCATGGTGCGCTTGTGATTCATGAACCCAACCAGCTGTAAAAACAAATATTCAGATATAAGAGGCAGCTTAGAAAGGCATAAAGGCAGTAAAGTACGAGTGCTTGCATGTTCCGCATTTGGTTCCAGGTGGCACAGGTTTGCCGCAATCAGCTGCAGCCCAAACAAGATGACAGGGGCAGGCCCAGGTTAATTCATGGGTATTCAGTTGAATACCTATTATTTTAGACAAAAGTTTTTGTATAGATAGTGTATGTACTACTATATGTTTGAAAAACATAAAAAACAAAACAAGCAACCTATACTCAGCCCAAAAACAACATAACTATGCTTCTATGTGCTCAATTTCAAGTTTGGATCAATTTTGCTGTTGTCTTCGGTATATTTTTTACACAACTTGTCTTTAAATTAGGCTAGTATAAAAAATTTTCCCAGCGCTTAGAAAATTTTGAATACCCTTTCTTCAAATCCTGAGCCCGCCACTGCAAGATGAAGCACATGTATCTTTGTCTCATCTTCCTTGGTTATGAACTTATGATACGACAGACACAAAGCACATCAGGTTCTGCTATTGCCTCACAACAACTTTTGCCTGGCATTTGCGCTTAATCTATATATTTTGTCAGCTTTGCAATCATCTTCATCCCAAACTTGATTTGTTGGGAATGTAGCGAAAGCTAAAGCAAAGACTAGAAATTGAAGGATTCCTCTTATATCGATCATTTTTCTAGGACCAATTAAAGTTCCTATGCTATCTTGCAAATGGTGGTCCCTTATATATGTATCATCCTGAACCACATACTTCTCTTTATACTCACAATAGCATGTGAGAATATGAATCTGGCTACAAGTTAATTTCTAGGAATCTTCAAACTGATAGTATTACATCCAAAATCTTTGAACAAGTTGTACCAAGTATCCTCAACTATATCAGTATGTCAGGAACCAAAACATCTCAGTCAAAGCAGTAAGACAAATGGAGAATATTCAGAGTCTTTTCAGTCTACCCTTAACCAGTCAAGCATATGAAGAGATGCTGTTACTGCAAGCAGATCTGAATAGTGTGGCTTATGACCCTGCATCCAAAGACATATGGACATTCAGATGGGGCTCTTCAAGGTATTCTGCCCAAAAATATTATGCCTATACCTTCAGAGATACTACTTGCCCAATTCCCATGCAATGGAGCTGGAAAACAAAGTGCACTCCTAAAATCAAAGTCTTCACCTGGCTAGTATGTGTGGACAGACTGAACACCAGAAATGTACTGAGAAGAAGGAATTTTCAAGTGAATCCAGACTACAATTGTGTGCTGTGTTCTATGCACACTGAAGAAACCAGATGCCATCTCTTCTTCGGATGTCCATTTAGCAACCGTTGCTGGAATAAACTACAGATACAATGGCTTCCATCCCTCTCCTTCGAAGACATGTTACTTGTAGGCAAGGATTTCTTCCATGGACCACTGTATATGGAAATTGTGATGATCGCCGCTTGGGCAATATGGAGGGTTCGAAATGCTAAGATCTTCGACAACGTCAACCCCACATTCGCAGCTTGGTGGCACCTTTTCAGAGAGGATGTCTTGTTACATTCTATCAAGTTTTCACAGGATGCTAGAAATCAGGTTTTAGATTGGTTAAATGCTCTTTAGTGCTGTTTTATTTTCGCTCTGTTTACTAGCTTTTTAGGTAAGTTGTAATTCTATCCTGTTTGGACTCCGGCTCTTTTTTATATAAAATCATGTGGGGAACTCCCCCACAGTTTCAGTTCAAAAAAATCTTTGAACAAGTCCGAATGGAAAAATAAATGTGTGGACATCTTTGAACAAACTAACAATGCATATAGGTAGAGATATCTAAAATCATGCCCGAAAGCTCCTTCTGGTCCTTAAACTAATATCAAATTAGCCATCTGAGTCCTGCTTTCCTCTCTCTTTATAGAAAGATTTCCTTGTGTATCCCTGAAAAAAATTAGTTACCCTTCTTAACCGCTGGAATAGTAATTTCTCTCTGTGCCACTTCCAGCACTGAAAAAAAAAGATTTTAAGGCTTTAGTGTATTTCTGAACTTTTAAATTATGAACGGAAACAAATTTGAAACTTTGTAAACAACAAAATTTATTATTCGTGTGTATGCCTGCCAACATAAAAAATTTCAAAACTTTCAGTGTTTGGCTGTTTTTTTTTTTAAAAAAAGTAGACAAATATTCCAATTCTTGCTTAAACACTTGCCCTTCTTCTCAGGTCCTGAGTTCGACTCCTCGTGTGAGCGAATTTTATAAGATTTAACGGTCAGTGGTCTTTGAAGATGCTTACAGGAGAAGATGCTTATAGGAACATGGTCTGTCTATGTGTAATGTGCGTGCGTTGTGAGTGAACGAGTTGTATTTGTACAGCGTGCGTGCATTGTGAGTGAATGAGTTGTATTTGTAATTAAAAAGAAATAAAACCAACGTAATATGATTCACGCGGCTCGTTCAATTTTAGCAGTGTGGACTTGTGCTCGTCCGAAATCCAGTAAAGACCGCCATCAGCCACTCAGACCTTGTACGCCGTGTAGATCAATCGGCAAGAAGGGACCTTCGCATTGCTATGATGGTAATCGGAGATGCGCTGCCAATATGAGGCTCCTGGTTGATCCTTGCCCGTCACCGGATCGGTGGTCACATTCTCCCAAGCACTCACAAGAGTTTCATCTTCCGCAACCGAGTAGTTCCCTCCTCTTTTCCATCCACTCTTATGAACCTCCACGACTTCCTCGTCCTCGATGTCGTCCTCGGTTTTCTCTTCATGTTCCTCCAAGAGCGTGGCGAAGTCATCAATTCTAATTGTGTCATTCATCAATCCGGTGTAACCATCATCACTATGCAATAAAGAAACACACAAAATGAGTTAAATTGGGCATCAATCGGACATTCAGCCCTCAATTTGAAGCCGCCATTAGACAATGCCATACCTTTGAGACATATCATCGAACACATGGAAGTCGTCAGCATTGGTACGACCTTGACTCTCTAGGATGGCGTGAAATTGAAGGTGGGCAGGAACCTGGACGTCGGCGGAGTCCTGAGCTCATGCCGACGATTCTTCATCGGCGCGCGCGACGCCATCCACCACTGCAGCTCTGGGCGCGACGACATCCGTGACCGTCTCGCCGCCTTGCGTCACCATCCCCTTGTTGATGCGTGTCGTCGTGCCCTTGCTGCTTCGCGCCGCGCATCGACGAGGTGCTCTTGCCGCCGCCGCCGCCGCGGGTCGCCGTGCCCTTCCCACCGCGCGCCGCCACGGACGCCGTCTCCTTGCCGCCGCGCGCCTTGCCGCCACGGCCCGCCTTGGCCAACTTCAACGGCGGGCGAGATGGCGAGGGAGGCATGGCAGCGGCGGCGGCCATGGTGTCGCCAATCGAGCCGCACACCAAGGCCCGGCCAACGGGCGCGCGTAGTCCAGCGGCATTGGAGCCCGGACGGAGACCGGCGGGGGGCACACTGGCAGGTTGAGGACCTCCTCCTCCCACAGGCGGCGCTGCCGGGCTGCCATCCATGGCTCCCGCCGCCGATGACCAGATCTGGGAAGGGGCGAAGCCGTGGCGGGGGTAGACGAACGACGCAGTGACCCCTGCTGTCTCCTCCGAGTCCATGGCGACGGCAGCTACGCTCCTCGCGCGCGGCAGCGGAGGGGCGGGAAGGCGACGCGCGCGCGTGAAGCCGCGCGGGAGGGGAGGCTGGCTGCGCGCGCAATTGATGAAATGGTGGGGTCCGCCAGAAAATGGGATTGGGAGAGGGAGGAGAAGCTCCCACTGTAGTAGGAGGGAAGAGATTTTTTTTGGAAGGGAGCAAAGAGGGGAGGTTTTTGAGAGACTGTTGGAGCAACCCTCCAACAACTCTTAATATTTTAACTTTTTTTGTATTAAAGAAAGGATTAAGAGACTGCTGAAGTTGCTCTAACAAGCTGGCAACGCCCACGCGTAAGGAAACAAAAGCAGCAACCACAGAAAATAAAAGCTGAACTCGCTCTAGGAAATATTACAACAGGGGCGAGCCTAGAGGGTGGGTCGGGTGGGCCGCGGCCCACCCCTAGATTTTGGCGCCCAGAACACCCCCAGCTCTTCGTGAACCTGTCGCTTGAACAGAAAGAGCAGAACAGAAGCGGGCGAGCTATGGTTGAGCGAGGGAAGAAGAAGGCGGCGCGGCGACTGGCGACCGCGGCGCTGCGACGGCCTTGCGCTGTTGCGCGGCGAGGGCGACTCGACGTCGGCGAGCTGGGCACTTGGGCGCGGCGGGCAGGCGGCCTTGTGCGAGACCGATAGCAATAAGAACTAGTGTCTTGTCTATTTTTAATCATTGTAACCTTGTATTGATCATTATTGTTGATTTTACTACGTTTCGAAGACATTTTATTAGTCTTTTGAATTTTTATTGTGATATATCATCTGAAATTTGTTGTGCGGCGGGAAATTTTTGTTTCGGCCCACCCCCATTTTCAAGGCCAACTCGCCACTGCATTACAGTACATGAGAAAACAACCAGGTGACGCTGTTCACAACGTCTTATTTCAGAACATGCGCGCATGTGCACACAGCATACACGCACGCAGCTAGCTAGCCACTGTTACCTAGTACTAGACTCGTCCTCGCTACACGGAAGAAAACGGGAGCGCCGGTCTCGAGCCTCGAACGATTCGATTCTAGATGTACTTCTCCGACGTCGGGTACGTGCCGGTGGCGTGGTGGCCGGTCAGGGGCACGCGCGTGGTCGTGCCGTGGTGGCCCGTGGCGGCGTTCGCGCGGTGCTCTGCCTTCTCCTGGTGCTTGTTGGCGTCGGCCTGGGCTTTCTTTGCGCGGGCCTCCTCCTTGGCCATCTCCTTCTCGCCGTGCGTCCGCGCCGTCGCCTCGCCCGTCTTGCCATGCATCTTGGCCGTCCCTTCCTCCATCTTCGCCTTCGCCGAGCTCGCCATGTCCTGCATCTTCACCTTGGCAGTCTGCATCCTGCAAAATTCTCTGGTGCGCGTGCTCTCGCGTTGGATTGATGGAGGGAAGTAGTACAGTTCAATGTGCCAGTGGTGTGCTGTGTTGTGCGTCGTGTGTGTTGGGGATGACGGTGACAGGACGGGGAGGAAGTGGTATATATAACCGGGAGCGTCGGCGGCGGCGGCGTAGGTGTTTGATTCTTTTCGGAACGCGCGGTGGTGGCGCGCATGCGGGGGTCGTTGCACACGTCGCGGTGTGAGGTGGCACTGTGCATGATGCGTGGGGCGCCCGCAACACGCCGCGTGCACCTGTGGGGAGATGTCGGTGCTGCGCCTCGACCATATCTGCTCGGCAGAAAGACAGACATCACGTTGGAGAACGTGCGGCGAGCGGATGAGCTTCACATCGCCGTATGCTTCTTGCCTCTGCCGTACGCGTGCATGGGCATGTCCTCCTTTTTTCGTGTGTGGACCGCGTCATTGCGCAATGGGACTGACTGACCCGTTCAGTTCAGTGTGGTACTGCGGAGAAGGGAATGGGCCCGTCAGTTTCGGACGAAGATGGTCGACAAACGGCCCAATGTCAATACAAGCACAGGCCCAGACACTGGGCTACTACTCTTCCAACTGTTTGATACTTACTTACTTAGAATCTTTGATGGATTCAGTACAGTTGGCGAGCAGCAGGTTGATTCCCAACAGCTCAAACATTCACGAAGCGTCAAAAGACCAAGATTAACATTGTCTGAATGGAACGATTGACAGATCTGACACTTGTTGTAAAGCTTATCTCGGTTCAATGCCCTTACAGATACTTTGTAGTTTTATACTACCGTGGTGCCAGAAAGAAACGAATTCCAGTAACAAAAAGAGGATCTACTTGGTGGAGAGAGATGCACTTCTACAGAAGCTTCAAGCTGATGATGAAGTGTCAGTTTAGTGGGCGAGGGAGCAACCATTGCTCCAATCGGAGTTGCTTCATTGGAGGGCCAACGTGAGGCTTGCCTTTAGTAGGGCACTTCCATTTCCCACAGGGCTCTACCTTTGGAGCAGCTGCTGCTTCTGGAAAATTGGTTCTGTCAGCTAAGGGGCTTCTAGTGTGCACTTGAGCCAAGACCTTCCTTCCCAGCACGTTGTGGCCCTCTTGCAACGGTGCCTCATCTGTTCCCCTCTGGTATTCCTGAATGTTGTTCGTTCTGCATTCCTCTGGTCGCCTATGTTTTCTCTTGATGGCAATAAAACCATCGGATGAAACAGTTTGTTCCTGTCCTTTATTGTCCAATGCAGGCTTACCACGTCTGATTTTCTCCGCGGCAGAATATTCTCTAGTGTCTAAAATGACGCCTGGAAGCATTCTGTGTTCGGCACTGTCTTGGGAGCCTTCAGTCTTTGTCGCATTCGTGTCAAAAGAATTGATTGCCTTCTCAAAGCTGTCATCGCCATCATCTGGGAAGAACTTTTCAATATCAGCTAAACCCGCGACATCACAAGTCAAAGGAAGTTTACTGGACTCAAATTTCTGAACAGCTGGAGAACTAACTTGAGTATCAGCCAAACTAATATCGTCACAATCCACTGGTACCTTGCCGTATTCAATGCTGTCAGTGCTATCTTCTGGTAAGAATTTTTGGATATCAACTAATCTTGAGATATCACAGATAACTGGCAGCTTACTGTACTCAAGTTCCTCATCAACTGGGGAGCTAATATGAGTTTCAACTGAACTGATACCTTCTGAATCCGCTAGCTCCATGCCATGTTCGATGCTATCAATGTCATCTATTGGGAAGCATTTTTGGTTATCAGCTAAACTTGAACCACCACAAGTAACTGGTGGTTTACTGTACCCAACTTCCTCATCAGCTGGGGTGCTGCTAACTTGAGTGTCAAGTGAACCGATACCACGGCAATCAACTGGCATCTTGCTGCATTTGATTGTGCCTTCCACGCTTCGCTTAGCATCAAGCAACCCAGTTGCATTGCAAATGGGAAGAGGCTCCAGGGTATTTCTCTGCACAGGCAACGCTACCTGACTCTCAGATTCAGTAGCCTCCTCGTGCTTGTCAAGAAAGCCGAACAACGCCCTTAGGCTTTGCTTCCTTTTCGGTGGCTTCTTCGCAATACTTTCATCAACTGAAACCGAGTCCTTCCTGTCAAGAAGCTCATTCTCTGATTGGGCACCTAAACAATTCTCCCTCGCAGCAACACCATCATCCCGAGGGAGAATCAAATGCTGGGGCATAGTGTAATGAAGTCCAGAATACAGTCAGGTGAGCAAATTGGTGCAAAGATAAGATCAACAAGATATTATGCTAGCATAAGTCACAGTTTCTAGGACTCAATAAACTGATGATCAGATAATCTGATTTAAGGACACAAGCCATTTTATTTTTTTTATTTTTACCTCGAATGGGTCTTGGGTCTCACTGCCGTTGTGGCCGCCACAATAAGCATCCAGCTCCGGAATCTCCGGCGATTCGTATTCGTAGCTGGCGAACCAGTTCCTGATGTCCGGCCGCTCTGACGACAACGAAAACAACAACACCGAAAAAGGGGTCAGCACACGCCACAGATCCAAACTCGGCACATCTAGAAAATGCAAAAAAATCCGGGGTGGTGGAGGGGTACGCACGGGAAGGTAACGACAGGGAGTACGAGCTCCACCCGGGCACCTGCAAGAACAGCACAACCTAATGAGCGAGCGGTTTGGAGGGGCGATTACTCCGGCGACTGCTGGATTTCGACGGATGGAAACGAAGCAAGGGGTCGTGGAGCAGAGGAGAATGGGGGCGCGAGATTCGGCATTACCTGGCTGTGAGCGGCGGCGGCGTCGTCATCGAGGCTGTTGTCCATGGCGAAGAGAAGGCGGGATGTGGCAGGGAGATGGGAGCGCCGACGAGCGGGTCGGTGTGGCTTGGTGACGAAGCTCTGTTTGTGGGTTCTCAAAATTCAGATTCCCAAGTGCCCGGGAAGGAGAGAGAGAGAACCCGCGAAATGAGATTTTCAGGGTTTTTTTTTCCTAGGGAAAATCCTATCTTGACAGGCCAGAGTAGAATGGACCGGCCCAATAAAATACTTGCAATCGGTGTGGGCTATAATGATCTGATCAGGCCTAGTTGTGACCCATTATGTATCATAGTAGACCATTATACGCTATTGCTCCGGTTTGCCGATCACGACGTGTGCTCCTCTAAAGATAGAATAAAAGTCTGTGCTAAAAAAAAAAAGATAGAAGAAAAGTCTCCCCCCTTTTTCCCAACAAATGAAATATCCGCTTCCATCTTCATTCCGAGGCAGCAATGGCCTACAAAAACCAACGCATTTCACATCTTAACATCAAAAAAATTTACAGGAATGTAAATTCTAAGTTGGTTTTGAGCCTCTAAACAATGTGTATGTCATAGATTATAGACACAACCGCATCAAAAATTACGAATTACAAATCACAGATGGATCAAAAGCTAAAAAAAAAAAGAATCTAACCTACAAACTATACACATAATTTTTGGACATGCTCATGCTCAAGGCATTCAGATTTCGGAACCTCTCTACACTTTTCGTTTTGCAGTGTAAGCTGCAGGGAACCGATCGATCAATTGAGGAATTTGAGGTAGTCCCTGAGGTCGGTGGGGAAGCACGGGTACTGCTTCCAGAACGCGCCGTGAACCTTGAGCATCTTGGCCGCCTTCTCCTTTGTGGACGGCGAGGTCTCCACCTGCAGCAGCGCGAGCAGCTTGGCCACGCACCCGCTCATCACCATGTCGTCGAGCACCTTCTCCGCAGGTGCCACGCCGCAGGCCACCAGCCACAGCACGCCGACGGCGAGCCTGGTGGCGGCGGCCGACACGCGCAGCACCGTCCGCGACACGGCGGAGACGGCGAGCGCGTGGTCGGCGAAGGCGGCGCGGCCCTCGGGGCACTTGCACAGGCGCTTGAGGAGGAGGAGCACGCGCTCCGCGACGTGGCGGTCGGCGTCGGGAAGGAGCTCCACGAGCACGCGCACCGCGCCCAGCTCCACCACGGCCTTGCTGGCGCGCGGCCGCGCGCCGCCGCGGGAGGAGGCGGAGACGACGACGTCGAGGAGCACGTCGAGCGCGCGGGAGCTCAGCTTCGTGGAGGCGCCGCCGTCGTCGGACAGGAGCTCGAGCAGCGACTTGACGAGGTCGTCGACGTCGACGCCGGCCGTCCAGTCGCGATCGGTGGCCCTGGAGACCTTGGCGAGGATGGCCATCGCGTGCAGCCTGGCCTCGGCGCTGCCGCGCTGCACCAGCGCGACGACGGGCGCCATGACGCTCTCCGGGTTGAGCAGGAGCTCCACGGACGCCGCGTCGGCGAGCGGGAGCGTGGCGAGGACGGCGCCGGCCTCCTCGCACGCCCGGAACGCCGAGAAGTCGCCGCCGCTCTCCGCCAGCGCCTGCGCCATCACGCGCCCGACCACCTGGATGCCGCCGCACGCGACGAAGTCCTCCTGCGCCGCCTCATCGCCCGCCATGCACGACCGGAGCTTCTTCAGCGCGGTCACCTTGAACGGCGTGTCCTCAATGCCGGCCAGCACCGACGGCAGCCTCTCCCGCGCCAGCTTATTGTCCGACGTGCTCGACGACGAGGAGGAGGAGGAGGCGCGGTCGAGCCAGGAGGAGATGACGCGCTTCAGAGTGTGGTTGGGCGTGAGGTCGAAGGAAGCCAGACGCTGCATGGTGGCCGGGCACGTCGTCTTGCCGTACTTGAAGAACCACCGCTCGATGCTGCGGCGGTCGTACGTGACGCCGGTGGACACCGTGACCGGGTCCTTCATCAGCTCCATGGAGATGGGGCACAGGAACAGCTGGGGAGGCTCCTCCATGGCCATCGCGCTTCACCTAGAACTGATCTCGACCGGTAGCAGATCCAGGCTTCTGCGAACTGGCGACCAATCAAACAAGCAGGTTTTTCCTGGCTCCGGGTTGCACATATAACAATGTAGGGAGGTTGAGAGAGACGCGTGATCAGGGCCCAGGGCTATGGTTTTTATATCTGCATTTAGGTGGTATACAGATGTCATGCTAGTAAGCCGTCAAAGAACTCAGGTTCAAAAATGGGATAATAAGCAAGTGGAAACTAAACTACTGTCATATTCCGGGGCCAGAACTTTCAGGACGGAGGTTAATCACCATGCTTCCACAGTGAAACTAAGATGAGGTGGATAAATCGCAACTTGTATGTAACTTGTAAGGTTTGAAGCGGTTGCCTGAAACGAAAGAACATGATTTTAACTTTTTTTAAAAAAGGTCTACCATAAGACTCTATATTAGTACCATACATTCTTTTCCTTTTGACACGCGGTACCATACATTCGATTTCTATGAATCTGTAAATAGTAGGAGTACGATAAGCTCTGGTCAGAAGTCAGATGGCCCCAAAAGTAAGAGATGCTTACATAGCGAGTGCAAAGTTGGCGTCAAAAATAATGCTTGGCCGTATGGAATTGACATGATCTGAACTCAAGACTTTGTCTCGCATGTTTATGCAAAAAATGGTCTTGGCCGAGGCAATCAGGGGACTTTAGTTACATTAATTCAATGGGCGTCGACTCGAGCAACCAAGCAATCTGATGGGCGTCGATCAGTTCATCGGAGTGAGGTGTCTACTCTGTTCTAAGAAAAAGAATGAGGTGTCTGTTGCAAGTGGATTTGCAGGCATAGCCTCTGACCTAAACAAAACAAAATTACGAGAATACGGCGTGTAGAAGTGTTACTTGTAAGAAACAGAAGGAAGAGGAGAGGTTTAATCTTCAAACCTCAAATGCATCTTGGAGTTGTTAAACGGAGTTGAGAGAGGAGCAGGCCGGTGATGACGGTGGACCTTGAATTATTAATCTGACACAGCTCGTTCCTCGTTTTCATTTTTATGATTTATAGTTGTGGGCGGTTGAGCGTTTCCTTTGACTGATCAGGTTGCATTTTCCTATTCCAAATTCCAGCTGCGTTCTTATCTTTTTCTTACAAACGAATCATTCTTCAATGCGTCCCGCTGTTAAAGTGTTAATCAAGCTTATCCATCTTTTCTGTTTTGTTTAGACTCTACTCAAAGGGGTTTATCTTGCTATTGCTCTCGTATATATGTCCCCGGAATAAAGACTATGCACGCCAGAATACAAGTCAATATTATGATTAATCTTATGTTTCTCGTGGTTTAGGTAAGAGTCTGACATCACAGTGCATCTTTCCTTGTCATGGACTGCTTGCTCTCTTGAACCGAATGGAAACAATCCCATCAAAACAGGACAAGTGCGGTTTCAACCAAAACACTGGCAGATCCTCGCTCATGCTTGTGCCATCAAGATTCATTTCATCACAAGATACCTTTCTTGCTCGACGAAGTAGAGTAGCTCGGCAGCCACTCATCGCTTGGCCTTAGTTTGCCAAGCAAATATTTTTCTTATGGTTTAACTGACCAAATCAAGCTTATTTTATTGAGAACATTGGATCATGGATGAATGCAGCGGTCAGTTGATTCCTTTATTATTGCTATTTTTTTCTGCTTTGCTAACGCAAGACACATTGGTTGGTCTCAAGTTGTCATTTATGCAATACAGTACCATTAAAGCAAGGTCCTATTTGCTCTTTTAAGGGTATGGAACTTGCAACAATTTGATATATGTTTACGAATTCTTGCAAATATTCACTACGACTTGTTGATATATTCCACTTGCCATACTGGCGTGCCACACGTCGCTCAACGACTTTAAGCATTTGCTAAAGCACATGGTTTGACAAAATTAGGCATTCCGTCGAACAAACGTTTCCTGGCAGATTTGACTGTCCGCGCAATTTTCTTTTGAACAAATGCTGCAATCAGTGCGGATCATGTTCGGCAGACAAGTGCAGCTAAATACGTTGACTAACCATTTGAAAAATGCAATCTGATTGCAACTGTCACCGACTAACGGGGTTATAATATTGTGTCTGAGATTTGGAACTGTCCAACAGTTTTTAAGCTTAAATTCGGTTTCCTGTGAAAAGAAGCAACACCTCTATTGCTAACAAACCGCATTGACAATGGATATTGACTACTTACCTATTAGACTTCAGACAGAGTCCCTTTTTGAGAAGGATTCAGAGAATTAACTTTGATTCGGCACAGCATTTGACATTGCTCTGATTGCTTGTTCCTCATCCAACTTAGAATATTTGAAGGCAACATTTTCCAAAGGCATGAGTGCAGAGATAGAAGAAAAATTCTGAAAAAAAAAAAAAACTCGACCTGCGGGGGGTAAGACAGCCCTCGAGCATTGCTTTTTAAGAAGAAGACCTTCTCACGCAGGTCGAGAAAACCTCCGAACCCCTGCCCCACCCATACACAGCGGCACCGTAGCCCATATAAGACGACCAACGACCTGGGCCGGGCCTTAGACCTGTGCTTTGGTTGTGAGACAGACGAGGGGATTTTTTTATTTTTTCCACAAATTATGCAGTACCCAGGGATTGAACCCTGGGCAGGAGCTCCTCAGCCAATGTTCTTTGCCAGTTGCACCGTGAGTACCTTTGCTAGAAGAAAAATTCTGATCTGATGATTCATGACAGTTCACCGAATTAACAAATGGGTTTACCCAAACTGGCACAGCTACTAGCCTACATGATTCCTTTCAAACATCGTCCTTGGCACACTGCAATCTACAGGTGAGAGTTGATCCTGACAGTTTAGAATTGCCCGGTCAAATCGTATTAATTTCAACAAATTTTGTACCTAACTACTCTTTCTATAATGCAGAAAAATCAAGGTCCCACCCATTCCAGACATGCAGTACAGGATGGACTTGACCGGACTTCGGATAAATACAATAAACTGATCAACAAGTCATTCTAATTTGCCAAAGGGCTTTAACGTAAAGCCACTAAAATCATGTGTGCATCAAAGCCTGATGGGTTGAGTGAAACAAAAACGCGTTCAAATTGTTTATGTATGGCATTGCTGACAGTAATATAAATTACTCGATCCTCTGATGGTAGACATTGAGAACATAGCTGTTGAGGAGGTCACCAAACGTCTTTGTGGAGAATTTTTGTACCACATGGTTCCGTGCTTGATTACCCATATTGACAGCAAGATCATGATCATTCACAAGTTTCAGCATGGCTTTTGAAAAATCAGTGGGGGAGGGATCACATAGAAACCCTGTCTCTTCATTTACAACTGTTTCCACTGGGCCACCGCTGTTGCATGCAATCACAGGCTTATGGGCCGCCATTGCTTCGAGAGGAACAATGCCAAAATGTTCGTCCTTCATTAAGTACCAATAGAAAGCTTGTTAAACTAAAATACTTATCTTGATATTATTCATAGCACAGCAAGACATGTACCTTAGGAGTGTATAAAACACAAAGGCAGTCGGAAAGAAGTTCGTTTCTTTCAGATGTAGAGCAAGATGTCACAAATTTAACCTGTCCAGACACCCCTTCATCCACCGCCAATCTTTTGAGCTCCTCCAGGTATTCAACATTTTCCCTGAGACGCTTATCATAGCCACCTAAAAATAAGCATAATATGGAATCAGCATAGTCTCATTATGCAGTAGCATTGAACCAGCAACCCAAAAGGGAGTTTTCATACAGAATTACCTGCCACTGTTAAAGTTGCTTCCTGCAAAGCATCACCGGGTAGTGAAGAAGTAACTGATCGGAGCAAAGCAAATGCTGAAATGGCAAGATCAAGATTCTTTTTCCTCTCAAACCGATTAATTGATAGGAAATTCAACCTGAACAAAAGGGTAATGTAGCTTACAGTATGTCAAAATATAATAGTTTTTTTGTCAAAATATAATAGTTGAAACGGATCAGCGTAACCAAAAAAAAAACTGAAATGGTGAAGCCTAAATAAGTTATACAGAGATATACAAGCATGAAGTTACTTGTAAGCATGAGGTTCATGGAACTGCTCAACAGAGACAGCTGGATACAGAACGCCAGGCTCGATTCCTTTAGCATGTAAGCCACGAAAGGTCCTTGCAAAAGTTGCTGCAGTGAACTTGCTGTTAACTAGAATCAAATCTGCCATGCCTGATATATGTAAAATTAATATGCTGTCAGATGTCAAGAAGTACAGAGTATACCACATAGCAGGTACATTTCTAGATGCAGAAGACTATACCGGTAGTGGCCTCCTCAATCATGTCAATTGGCTTGCGGTATAACCTCCTAAGCATGGTCGTATGTTGTGCTAGCAACAGGTCAGGAAAATGACAATAAAATATTGTCTGCAGAAGAAATAACAAAAAGTGTTAACAGATATAAGCAATTAGAGAACACAAAACCCTTTGGGCAGAGATTGATACCTTGGATGATGACTTTAGTTTGAGTAGTGGGATCACAACAGAAACTTGGTCTACCAATATAACATCAACGGAGGGCCACCAAAGCAGCACACAGAGAGCAACAAAAATGCAGCGAAGGTAGGCACAAATAGCATGGAACCGGTAGAACAAATGGCGAGGCAAGAAATCTCCATATACAGTAACTGGAAATGGACCTAGAAACAATCAGAGAGACGTCAGGTAAGGATTTCAACGGCATAAGCACCATTTTATCTAGACATAATTCTGATGTACAAGTAGGTGCCGACAAGAATTATTTGCCAACTTTTTGCAGAAACTGAGTTAACATGGATAAACTCCGGACTTGTATTCCAGAATGCAGATCAGAACATTCACAATGCATAAAACACTAGGGAAACAAGAAAAGCTAATGGAACTGAAAATCAAGTGTATCTGCAAAATACATGTAGGCAAAACTCTAATCCTTACCAGAAACAGTTTCCTCAAAGCAACGGTTTTTATCATGATGCGATGTGAAAACATGAACGTCATGTCCATGAGCAGCGAGCTGACAAGCCGCATCAACAATCAATCTCTCAGCACCACCTGCACGAAAATTCCACTTTGTTGAGTAAACAGGTCTTTAGTTTTAAGTAAAAAAAAAAGAGCACGTCTTTAATGTTGCAAGTCTAGTTTTACTTTATTCATAGTGCACTTGTTGCACGCACATCAAACCCGCGCAATTGTGCCCAGAAACAGGTTAATCGAATATGCCAATGGAAGTGTCAATTATGTAACAGAAAAGATCCCAGCTTTCAGGAAGCAACACCTGGAGTCCACTAGAACTGCAACAACCCTTTTGTACACAACTACACATTGCCCTATATCTTCGAATTGGACTATCCTCCTGTCACGGAAGCAAACGGCAGGCACTGGTTGCTTCAAGAACTTAAGAGGATTTACGAGTTCTAACTACGAGATACCTAGTCTCAACTTGGAGAGCAAGTGTGGTAACAAGAAAGGAAAGGCGTGGGTACCAATGCCGAGATCCGGGTGAATGATGGCGACCTTGAGTCGTTTTGTCTTCATCCCCGATGACTCACCAGCAACTTTTCCTGTTGCCGCCATTTTCTCTGTCTCGATCAGCCGCCTGTGACTTAAGGCGTGTTTGGAAGCTTAGTATTTTTTTGCATCCAGGATAGGCACTTATACCGGCAAGTTTTCCAAAAACACTAAAAGGAACGAAATGCACTTATCGATCTTGTGGACCTGCACAACACGAATTACAAGAATTTTTCAGTGGGATTATTACAACAAAATACAGTAACTAACAGACTAGCAGTTGGGTATGGATAACAGTATACATGTTTAAAGAAGTATCAATTGAAAAGAAAAGAAGTATGTTCAGTCATGAGAAGCCATATACTTGTTCCAAAATCTAGGTTCAGGTAAGAGCCTCATAGTTAGGTGTTGAGATCAAATTTAGGCAAGAAAAGGAATAACAATAATTTAGTCCTAGTAGAACCACTTATATCAGCCTATTCATGGGTTAAGACAAGTTAATTAGTCAGGGTGATGGCAGAATATTTCCAGAGATAAATAGCGCTGCCTCAGACACCACAATACATTGCAAAAGCAGATGCCACAATGATAACGAAATACTAGAAAATCAGATAACATCAATACCTGAGCTAGGACAAAATAATAGATCAAATCAATAATTAAAATCAACATGAGTAAATCATATTGTCGAATTCCCTAAGTTCTAAAGTGTCATCTCGTACAGAATTAAATCAGGAATACTTTACAAACGCCTAAATCCATAGCACGCTCATGAAAGACTGCAAAGCAGCACGGAGCAAGCCTGACAAATTTCTGACTAAGCATCAAGGAGATCACAAAATCTAATGAAGCTGCAACTAAAAGTGAAACAAGGTAGCAGAATTGGACGCCTAGAGACCAAAACTATTGCTGTTCTTTCAGTGGTATAAAACAGGACAAGGATCTAGACAAGCAGACGGGCAGCAGTCGGTTCTCTCACCTTGCGAGTAGGGAAGGGCAGCAGCGCTTCAACCAGGAAGGGAGGCGGGAGGGGCGTCGAGCAGACGGGCACGGTGGCCGTGAGGCGCGTCCGGCGTGGGAGCTCGGTCCACGGGCGACACGGATCTGAAGTTGTGGAGAGCCGGAAGACGGGAGGACGAGGAAGATCGCGGTGGGGGAAGAATCCTCTCCTCGTCCGGACGCTCCCCACGTCCCTCACAGGGCCGCTCCGCCGCCGCCGTCGCCTCTCTGCGCGGGCGCCGGAACCAGATCGTCTGACGAACGGCAGTGGGCAATGCGCTCGTCGATCCGGCAACGAACGGCGATGGCGCTGTTTGGTCGCTTCCTTCGTTTGCACGCAGGCTAGAACGGCCCAGAATATCGAATGGCCCACGCAGCCCAACGGAGCTACGCCGTTTCCAGCTTACGAGCACTCTGCCCATGGGCTTTTCGACGCCGCCAAGGAACGCCGCAAATGGCGCCTGGTCGTGCCCCACCTGCGCGTGAAACGGGAGACCTGCCTCGCCACCGCCGAGACTGGCCCGGGCCATCCGATGGGCTAGACCTCCTTCGCGTCCTCGACGACCTCGAGCTGTTATCGACGAGGTAGTTATCGACGAGGTAGTAGTGTCACCCGCAGCTTCCCACCGGTGCCTGCGCGCCTGTCGGACATGCGCAACCTGGGCACTTTTGCACAGCCAGATAGTGACCATTCAGTCTCGGATTTGCCATTCAGACTGTGACCGAGTTCCTTCACTCATCTACTGACCGTACCAAGTAGTGATGGCCTGAAAATTGAGGGTTCCTTTCAGTTGTCAAACTGTATTTTGTTCTTGGCAATTGTATGGTTTACACCACTCTGCCATTGTGGAACGTTTTGTTGGAAAGCCACACGGCAATTGCTAGATGAAATGTTGATCAGGGTTCAAGAAAAAAAAAGTTGTTCTTCGACACAAAACATTCAGTGATAGAAATCTGAGAAAACTTCCGGTAATTGCATTCACTCTTTCAAAATTTCAGTTGACAAATCGTTCATCATCATATTGATGCCAGACTATCTTCATTTGACAAACTTTTCCGTATGGTTAGCTTGAGTCGGCAACTTTTGATTTGTATATGATGCTGGTGCTAGCCTTTACTAGTTTTATGCTGCACTTTGTACTAATCATTACTGATTCCAGAAATTGTATTATACAGATTCAGATATTGTATAGTGCAGTGCCACCCACAAGGGGATGCGCATGATAGCTAAATAGGTCATATGTTCGGTTGGTCTGGTTCACAAACAGGAAGGAGAAGCAGCCAACAATACTGAGGGTAACGTTGTCATTTCCAATTATCTCAGTTGAACTAATTATTAAAATCACGGCTTAGACTTTGGAATGACATTTTATCTGAGCCACCTATAAATATCATTTACAACTTAATAAGCTTTTGAATTTACAAATTTTCTCTGGCAAAAGACACTCCGGTCCTGTGCTAGTGGGGGCGGAGCCAGGTGTGCGGTGCTACACAGACTCTCAGGAGAAAATCACCTGCGCTCTGGCCGCCAAAGTGGCTCCGCCAGTGCCGCCCCGCCAGTGAGCGCGCGTGCGAGATCTGAAGCGGTCAAACCGATTCCAAGTCCCAATTCCATCCACCCACGACGGCCAGTAACCAAACCAAGGTCTGGTCGAGGGAGAAGACGATGACCTTCCGTTCCTGGCCCTTGCAGCTGCCTACGGCGGCGATTGGCGCGATGTACCGGCGCCATGGCGGGATGCTGGCCTTGTGGTGAGGTGTACTACGGGCGGAAGTAGCCTCGTTCTCGCCGCCGCCTTCCCTCGATCTCTCCGTCAAGCGGTCTGCGGCAGAGGGTGACGATCGCTGCGAGGCCGCTTCCATGGTGTTCTCCCGGGGGCGCGCGTCTGCCGGCGGCGCAGAAGCGACGGCGGCGCGGAAGTGGGCCGTCGAAAGCCCGGGCCGACTTAACTGGGCTGGGAAGCTCGTTTATTGGGCCGGGCCGGGATCGCCACATCCTGGACTCGTCGAACCGGTCTGGACCTTCTTTTGCAAGCAGGCTTGGACATGGGAGCAGGCCAAGTCCATATAACGGTACTCCTACGCTTTCTATGTGTTTTGACTCGCGTTCGCTCTTCCCCTGTCTGACGACTGACGGAGATGGACAGCGCGAGCAGAGCGGCCACCAACGGCGGCGTCTCTCCGCCTCCGGTCGCTGGACTCGAGGATGCTGATCGCAGTAAGTCATTTTTTTCCGGCGAATAATCTATTGGCTGTGATTCTGGGATCAAAGATTGGGAGATTTCGGTTTCTTGAGTGAAATTGCTGGCTTCTTGTGTCAATTCTTGCTTTCTTGCGGCAGGTGACGGTGGGGGCATCACGGCGGCGATCATGGCGCCGCTTCCTTGTGAGACAACGAAAATGGTGTCGGATGTTAAAGACATCAGCGACGCCTTCGAGCTCCGAGGTGGGTGTTGTGCCCTTTCCCTTCGTTTCCGGTTCTTGCTTCCTCGCATTGCGTTAAGTCGTTCTTGCTTTCTTGCCACAGAGGCTGGTGGGAGCAGCACGGAGGCGACCATGGCGCCGCCTCCTTCTGAGTCTACGAAAATGGTGTCAGCTGTGAAATACATCAGCGACGCCTTCCAGTTCCAAGGTGGGTCACGTGGGTGCTGAGCCCATTTCCCTACGTTTCCGGTTCTTGCTTCCTCGAATTGCATTGAATCGTTCTTCCTATCTTGCCGCAGGTACCAGTGGGAGCAGCATGGTGGCGACCATGGCGCCGCCTCCTTCTGAGTCTACGAAATTGATATCAACTGTGAAAGAAATCAGCGACGCTCTGTTCCAGCTTCAAGGTGGGTGTTTCGTTCTTGCAGACGCTGATGAGGGCAGCACGGGGCGTCTCATTCCTTATTCTGTGCCTATTTCTGTGGTGAGGAAGGGGGCGACTGCCTCTGCCTCATACCATGAACACCTAGCGGCCAAACGCCGGTGCAAAACAGGGGATGGTGGAAATGCACTTAAACTGCAGAAACTAGAAAGAAGAAAAGAACGAAAGGCATATGAAGAGCAGACTAGCCCTAATGCAGCCAAGAAATGCCTGGTGGTAATGGTAAGGCCCAAGCCTGACCATTCTGTTTAACTAACTTTCTGAATTTGCAAATATTTTTACTGCACTTGAACCTCATTGGAAATAAGATTTCCTATTTGTAACAAAGTAGATTTCTGTTAGCTTGTTTCTTTAATTCATATAAGTTGCTGTTTGATTGGCTCATGCTGTAGTAAAAAATAAGTCACCTTGCAAATATTGTCACATCGAAGCAATGCATAACCCTCTCTCCTGTCAATTAGAGGGACAATCAATTAATTAAAAATATAGTATCTAGATGTAGGTACTTTATTAAGACACTATATTTAGCGAAAGATATGTTTGTCATCGATATAGCTGTCCCATTAACATTAAAGTTTGTGCTTTTTTCTTTATTTTTCTGGTAGAGATCAGAGATGGACAAAGTTCTGACATTGCTTAGTAAAATGTGAGATTGTGCGCCAAATGCAATTCATAGCAATTTGTGTGTTTAAGTTACTGCACAATGATGTATTAGGTTCCTTTTGCTTACGTTTAGAGGGTACATGGTATTAGAGTTTTTCTTGGGGGTGGGATAAGAGAGTATTAGAGTTTGTTCTGGTAGTACTTGGTTATGAGGGTCCTTTAAGTTTGCCTTCTGAATGTACATAGGGCCCCAATATCACCCTTTTCATTACTTGGATTTGTTGATTGCTTTGGTGCAAGTATGTGGCTTATATTAATTCAGCATGTCGAGTTTTATCTTGGTTAATTTTGTTGGGTTTTGATACTTATATCAAGTTTGCATTTGGAAATTTTAGAACCTGTTCGAACATATGTAGTGAGGATTACTTTGGTATTTTATTTTATGATAAACTGATTACTGCTGCAATTGAAAATGGAATTAACAATGTGTGATATTAAAGGCCTTCTCATTTATGTGTTTTAGGACAAATCAGTTGCCAGGGGACCTGGGCAGGACTTGAATGCAGATATGCTTATGGACATATTTCGCAGGCTAGATCCAGATATATTACTGCGTATGGGAACAGTTTGCCGATTTTTTCGAGAGCTTATCTGCTTACCTGATTTTCGCTGCTGGTACCGTGAAAATCAAAATGGGAAAATGTTGGGTTTCTTTGTAAAGACAAAGGGACGCAACTCTGAGCAATATCCGTTTGTTAGATGTGTTGGCCTTCCAACACCTTTCTTAAGAGCTTCAGAAGTGATACACGAGCTATGGAGTGCTGCAGACACCAGCCCCAACAATTATTGGCGGCACTCTGAAGTATTGGATTCAAGGGATGGCAAACTTCTTATGCTAGCTGGAAATTCTAGTAGAGACCCAGATATGTTTGTCTTTTACCCCCATGCCAGGTATACTATAACTATCTTCATGTGTATTATTTCTGCCTGTTTAATTGAACTCTTTTAGCTACCTACAACTTAAGTGTCCTTTCATGTCTTTCTGTGCATGCTTGAACTGAACTCTAGCTTTGTCTAATTATGAAATTCTTAGGACGAATCGGCATCACCAGATACCACATCCACGGCTATTTAATAACTTCCGAATTGTCGCTGCCGCATTAATTCCCAATGATCATACTCATCAGTACAAGGTGATAATTCTTGGGAGAACTGGAGTTGCTGACTATAAGATGAAGTCAAATGCTCCACTGACCGAATCACTAGTAGGAAGCTTTAGTTCCTCAGTTAACCGGTGGGTCAAGGCAAGCACCCTTCAGTTTGCAATGCCAGCGAAGCAAATGCTGCGAATGGGATCAGTACTAATAGATGAAACAATACACTTCTTACACTCTGGCAAACAGGTGATAAGTGTCGACATTCCCAGCCTGAAGCTAGGTAAAGTAAATTTATTTTCTTTTGTCATTTGAAGTTTCTACTAGACTGTCCTTTTCCTTTAAACAAAGGGTTTTTCCAATAAATTTGCTCTTTATATACTAGCTAAATCTCGGTTTTGACTTTATGTTCAGGAACAACTCAGCTCCCAGACCATGTTAATAAGCAAATAATTAAATCAAGGATGACCCATGTCCTCTTTCCAGGACCCAGCAACCAACTATGCCTATCTGTAGCATCTAGGATGAGCGTTAGTATATACACATACATGGATTCTTCGATGAGTTGGGAGCATACAAGAGATTGGGTAGTTCCAATTGGAAGCAATATAAAAGACAAGGCCGTCAAGCTAGTTGGATCAGCTGAAAATGAAGGGCTCTTGCTACTGAAAATTGGCTCCCAGGATGTTTTCTCCATTGAGACGAGGACGGGCTTAGTGAAGTGGATTGCTAACTGTGAATCTGATGAGGTCCTGGCATACGAACAAGAGTGTCCAGTTGTTTCCCAAATGTTAAGAGGATAGATGAATCTTGTACAATAGATGAAGTTGTAAAACATTATGTTGGCACTTTATTAAAAGATCTATAACTTTCTTCCCAACACATACATCGATTCTTCGATGCCTTGGGAGCATACAAGAGATTGGGTAGCTCCAAGGCTGTGCAGTATAAAAGACAAGGACGGGCTTAGTGAAGTGGTTTGCCAGCTGTGAGTCCTGGCACACGAACAATAGTGTCCAGCTGTTCCGCAAATGTTAAGAGGATAGATGAATCTTGTACAATAGATGAAGTTGAAAGTAGCAATGATTGGCTGATTGCTACTGCTAGATTTGACAAAGTCAGACATTGATGCCTGACTATCTTCATTTGACAAACTTTTCCGTACGATTAGCTTGAGTCGGCAACTTTTTGATTTGTATATGATGCTGGTTCTAGCCTTTATGCTGCCCTTTGTACTAGTCATTACTGATACCAGAAATTGTATTATACAGATTCAGATATTGTATAGTGCAGTGCCATCCAATCTTTAGTTGAATCCTGTAAATATGGGGACGTTGGGAACAAGCGCTAGAAGATTGATTGAGTCGATCAGTCCCGTTTTTCTTCAAAGTTTCCCAAATGATTGAGAAGACTTTCGATGCATATACATATAATCAGGCATGATACTAATGAACACTAATCTTAGCTTTAATTCTTCGCTAGCAACTAAAAATTGCCCTCATCATGCGCGTGGTACCTGTGAACCCAGGTCTCCCTGACGACCTTCCCGTCCGTCCTGTACCCGCACTCGATCACACGGCGCGGCTGCCTGTCGCGCACGAGGTCCTTGAGCGCCACGAACACATGCCGCCCCACGTCGTCCTCGTCCTCGTCCCTCATCGAATAGTAGTAGCAGTACTCGGGGCCGGGCACGGACGGGTGCTCGAGCGGCAACTGCAGCATCTCCGCTATCCCCTTCACCGAGCGCGGCGTGCCGGGGGGCATCTGCGCGTGGAGGAAGCTGTCGACCGTGTGCTCGTCGCACAGGAGGTGGCACTCCCGGCAGAGCGCTCTCCTGCAGCAGCTCGCGTACGCGGCGGCCGGGCCCTGGCACCCGCCCTTCTCGCACGACCGGAATATGTAGCGGCCGGAGACGTCTGCGCCGCCGTCGTCGCGTTGCCGCCCTTCGTCCCAGAGCGGCGGCGCCACATGATCGGGCTGCTCATCGTCTTGGATGCGGCACAAACTCTCCTCGCACAAGATGGGGAAGGCCAGCTGGTTGCACCGATTAAGCTGAAGTTGGTCCAGCGAGTACACAACATCAATCGCTCCAGTCCTGGTGTCGTAGTAGCCCAACGCTCGACCGGTGTTGAGCAAGATCCTGCTGCTGCTATCGTCACCGGCGACCACCTCCAGTGGCACCGTCACCTGTCGACGTCTGAGTGAAAATTCTGGGTGCTTGTCCAGGGAAATGTTGTAAGAGTTGACCCACGTGCCGTGCTCCCGCATCATCCATATACGAAGCACGTTTTCCTCTCCGTTGCCGAGGACGAGCGCCAGCGCTCCTTCCAGCTCGACGAGAAACGGGTCACCGGTGCCACCACACGGCTGGCATGGAAAGACGGAGAAGGCCCGTGTCAGAATGTGAAATGCCACGACGAAGCGGTCTCGAGCCTGCTCCGCCTCCGGCTCGCTGCTCATCCAGTACAGCGTTCCGTCAACATGTGCCGGCGGCATGTCGGTCACCGGCATCGGCGGATCGCCGACGCGGCTCCAGTACTCTGCGCAGCTTGTCTTGACCATGCACACCGGAGCGCCTCCAACAAAGTGGCTTATCTCGACCGCAACGTGCTCTCGGGTCAGCCTGTCGAACCCCAACCCGACATTCCGGCGGCTGGGCTGGTGATCCTTGTAGTGTAACATCTTGCCGCGGACTCCAAGGCACCGGATGGAACCGGTGCAAGGGTTGCAGAGGTAGTCGTCGCTGCTTGCGGATATCAGGTTGAGCCCATGGCACGGCTTGGAGCAAACGACGACCTTCTCATCAACAAGCAGCAGAGAGTTCGGAGGAGCACCGAGCCAAGCGTCCACCGGCATGAAACCAAAGAAATTCTTCCTGGCACGGCCGTTTGTGACCATCATGACCTTCCGTCGTTGCCTCCTGTTCGCCAGCAGGTGCGATGTTACAAAGCCTTCGCTCTCGATCAGCGTGTGCCACTCCTTGCAAACAAGCGCGCAGTGCGCAATTGATTTGATCGGCAGCCGCAGTAGGATCTCGGTCAGCGCCGACGCCACCTCCATCTGTCGCCGGCTTTGGCCGCCCGTCCGGGCAAGGCTATCCTCGTACAGACCAAGCCGAAGACCAGCCACGCTCTCGCCCTGTAAACCGACGACGCCTTCCGGGACGTCGAGCACCGTTTGGACCTCCCCTGTTGCCGGATGGTAAGCGTGCACCTTGTGCCGAGACGTTGCTATCAGTAGTACTATATTCTTCTCCCGTCTCCCCCGCGCGAAGGAGCTGCCAATGACGGTAAGGAACCGTGGATCGTGCAAACCACCTGCTACGTGCGGCGTCATGGCGACGCGGTGGACGAGCGCCCAGGCACTGGCCCTGTAATCTCTCAGCGCCCATACCTCCATTAAGCTTTCTTCGTGGGGGAGATGGCGAAGGTCACGGACCATGCAAAGGGAGCCCTGGAGCTCCACCAGGTGCAGCGGGACGGCCGGAGAGGTGTCCTCCAACTCACAGCACATATCGTCGACTGCAGGGCCGGCGACCTGGCTGAAAGCCTCGTCGGCGATTGAGAAGCAGAGGACCGCGACTCTGTAGTATGGGTATGCCACCGTGTCACGGAAGAGGTCGTGATCGATATCCATGTGAGGGTAGATCTGCCAGTGCAAGCGTCCGTTTGCAAACACCGGAGGCACCTTGGTCACCGCGGCTTCGAAGACGAGCGCACAGGTCGCCACATCCCTGAGACGCTTCGGCACGCCTCCGGCGGAGGCCGGCCTCCACTGACGGCTTGGGTTGCACAGCGTGTAAACCTCACAGCCTGGGTAGCCTCCCTCTTCGTGGCAGAAGAGATGGACCACCTTGTGCTGCCTTGTCAGATCGTCGTACGCCAGGCCGGCGCTGGAGAGGCCGCCGCGGGCGCGGCGCTGCTGCGGGAGGCGCCTGAACTCCCCGGTGCTGGGGTTGCACACCCAGTAGGAGCAAGACCGGGTGTCCGTCAGAAGCACGAGGCCGTTGCACGGTTTGCTGGAAACGAGCAGGAAGTCGGGGCGCAGGCCGTCTACGGTGAACAGCAGCTCGGCCCCCTCGCCGCCCTGCCGGCACGAGTAGACGGCCGTGGCGCCGCCGGGCGACGGCGCGAAGAAGAGGAACTTGCTCGCGCCGCGCTTGCGGGCGTACGCGTTCGCGAATCCGGGAGAAGAGAGCAGCGCGGCCCACGAGCGGCAGACGGCGCGGAAGCGGAACGTGGAGGACGCCGGCAGGCGCAGCAGGATCGCTTCGACGATGTCATCTGGCAGCAGGCTGGCCGCCGAGACAGGGCCCGGCGCGCTCTGCTTGCTCCTCTTCGACGCCATCCTGGAATCGGAACTCGAGTCACCACGGCACGAGGATCCGCTTGCATTGGTTGGTTATCTTATAGCGCGAGCTACCGACCCGATCGGAATACTACTCGGCGTGCGCGCCCGGCAAGAAAATCTGCACGACGAATTTTTGGAGGACTTGCATCACAAATGAGCGTCGAGACTCGAGACAGAAGGCTGGGCGTGGAAATATCTAACGACGTGCAGGTACAGCTGACTTGGACCGCTCACTTTACACGTCGGACGGTCGGAGGACGACGTTTCTGGAATCCACCCGTACCTGTAGCGCCGCTGTTCCAGGAAAGCACGCCGCCTCCGGTTGGCGCGGCCCGCCGACCGCCGAGCACCTCGCCGACGTGTGGGCCCACGCGTCGTCATGTGCGGCTGTGCCGGGTGACGAGGACTCGCGTGTACACCGATGTGTGTCGCCCTCCATTACTTTTTTTATCTCCAACTCGTGTCCGATTTGGAGCCATCCGTATCGCCGCGGCTGAACCTGATCCACGGACACGGCCTATCCGGCACCGTTCATCAGGCGAACGAAGGCTGACGCCGCCGCGGTGCACTGGACACGACCGCTTACCCCGTCGGGATAAACATTAGCTATAAGAAATTGGGCCACCCGGTTGGCTGCCTCTCCTCCCTATCGTTTCTCTCGCCCAAACTGTTTGCAAGTCTTCTCCGGCATCGGTCTCCGGTAAGCGCTCCCACCCAATCTGATCTTCATCCATGTTTCTTGCACCGGGTTGCTGGTCTGTGATGCTGCGCTTTTGAGCTTTGGGTACCGGGGCATCGCGGTGTGGTGTTGTCGTATTGATGCGGGCTACGTTGGTTGCTTCGTTAGTTTCTTGGATCTACGGGTCATGGTGGAACCACACAGTTCTTACTGGGCACAGGGACTCGGGGAGTGGTTGTTTTAGGATTCATGTTTGGATAGTCCGGCTGTTTAGACAGAAACTCTGCAAATTTGGCCGTCGTGTTTTGTTCAAACTGTTCGGAAAGAGAATGATTAACTAGCAGCAGCTGTAGTTTAGCATCTTCTTTGCGGCAAGTTTGGTCATACTGCTTCGTTTTACTCCCAATCGAAAATTTTTAGGAGTAATTGTGGCTATAAACGCTGCAAAATACTTACTCTGGCAGTTTGAAACTGCTGTGCTCTTGTATTAACTGCATGAATAACTCTCAGTCTACGAGTTGGTTAACGGGGGTTCGCTTCTAACACTGAATTTTGTAGTACGTAGTATGAATGCGCGAAGATAATTGTGTGACGGCATTGCATAGCATGTGCCAAGTTGAAAGTTCTTTTTTTCCTGTGGTTATTAGTGAGTTTATGGAGTCTGCAGCTGGCATTTTTGACCCGTTATTAGGATGAAAAAAAATAGTGGAACGGTGGTGTTTAGTTTCTTTGATACGAAACTATCTGCTCACCATACTATTTTGTAGCGAAAGTCCATGCTTCCAGGTTGAGTGCATATTTCTTTGATACATTTTCCTCTTGTTGTTTCGCCCGTTAGTTATATGCAGTTAGAAGTTTTCTTGCCATATCAGTGGAGCTTTGCTTTCAAAGTTTTCGTCTGATGGTTGTACACACGCCGCTGTTCTGCACTACTACTTTCCAACTTCGATACCCACGAACTGAGGCGTTTGCCATACCTGTCCGACTGCTTAATTTAGCTCGTTCCTGATTGCTAACTGCTACCCATGTGGACAACTGATCCAATCACGTTTCTGGTTGCAACAAGGACTCTCGTTTTCTTTTCTGAAAGAGAACATTATTAACAAGGACTCTCACCTGTCACCTTTCATGACTTGTAGCGCTTAGTTGATGGCCTCACCTGCCGCAGCACCCACCGAGTTCACGCCGCGGGACGCCGCGCGCCAGTCTCTCATCGCCATCTCCCAGTCGCTCCCGGAGTTCGGGGCTCCACTGGCCGGCATCAGGTCGCCGGACGGCGGCATGGCGGATGCGCACGACGCCGTGGCAGACGACAAGTACAGAACGAAGCTCATCTCCATCTCCAACCAGTCGCCCGACGCCCGGCCTGCGCCGCGCCCTGCCAAGAACGCCGCCGCTTAACTGCGCGACGTCGCTTACCGATATACTACTAGGTGTTCCGGTGCGTGCTGTTGTTGTAGTGGCCGGGACCCGTGGCTTGAATAATAATAATCGGCTTGTACTGCCACATGGAATAATTGTATGCGAGTGTGAAGTCGCAGCAAATAGACCTCCAGTGCATTGGCCTCCGTTGACTATGTTTGTCATGCATTGTCTTCACCTTTGACTGACTTTGTGATGTCGTTTGGGAGAACGTGAGCAGTGAGCTCCGCCGCCGTGTACCATGGCTTGGTTTGGTTTCTTTTCCTGATACTGTACGAGTAGGCCTCCCTTCTCTTCACCGCGGGCCGGCCGCGGCGACGGGCAGTCTCTTTTGCCTCTCGAGACGGAGGTTGCTGCGTATGTTTCGGACAAGCACGTCAGCGCCTCGACGTGCGGCCCCTGCAAGACCACCCACTGGGAGCTAACCGGCGGATTCGCCGGACGTCGACGGTGAACCGAGGCGTTGAGGAACGAGGACGCTGGTGAGAGCATCGGTGATGGGATTAGGGAGATTGGAGAAGCTACAGCTCCCTTTATTGTTCAGTGTATGAGAATGAGAACATTGCTTCTCTTTAGTAGAACACTTCTCTGTGGCGAAACCGCGCTGCCTCTGTCCAACGCTTAGATCTTCACGGTTCGATCAAATCAATGCAGAAGATATCTTATTTCGCGCGCAGTCTCAAATTAGGATGTGCGTATTACAGACTTTCGTGGTAATCACTTATTAGACCTTGTTACACGTACGTGCCAACAAATGAAACCCACAACTCTCGTCCTGTCACTAAACTGGACATGAACCCCTGGCATTTGTCGCTGCGGCCACCGGAACGTACGTAACGAAGCCAGCGTGCTCTACGGCAGAATCGTCGGGGTCCAAGTCGCCGTCGACGCTCCGTTCGGCGGCGCCGAGGCAGCGGGCAAGGGCGCACCCGCTGCCGGAACGTACACACCAGGCGCGCGGCGCGTCCTCCCGCCTCCGGCGATGACCTTCGGTTTAGGTGCAGTTTCGTTCACCGGCACGGCCGAGACGCGTGGCGCCTCTGCCACGCGCGGGCTGCCAGAAACCACTGGCGGGGCGTGTGCACCACCACCGACGATGACCTTCGGTTTAGGTAGTGCACTTTCGTTCAATGGCTTGAACGATTTGCTTGGCCCCTCGGCCACGCGCGGGCTGCCGGAAACCACCGGCGCACGCTTTCCGCCACCGACCACCTTCGGTGGCGGAGGCGCGTGCGTGCCACGGGGAGCTGTCCGCGGGTACGACGGTGGCGGATGCACGCTCGGTCCGCCGGAAACTCTGGGCGCGCGCGGTGGAGGGGCCCGCGACTCCGGAACCGGCGGAGCGTGCGCACCACCGGCGATGACCTTCGGTTTAGGCAGTGCACTTTCGTTCAATGGCTTGAACGATTTGCTCGGCCCCTCTGCCACGCGCGGGCTACCGGAAACCACCGGCGCACGCGCGCCGCTACCGGCCTTGGGCGGTGTCGGCGGCGCGTACTTGCCACTGGGAGATGTCCGCGGGTACGACGGTGGCGGATGCACGCCAGTTCCGCCGGAACCTCCGGTCGCGCCCGGTGGAGGGGCGCGCGCACCACTGACGATGACCTTCGGTTTAGGCAGCGCAGTTTCGTTCACCGGCACGGCCGAGATGTGTGGCGCCTCGGCCACGCGCGGGCTGCCGGAAACCTTGGGCGGCGTATGCTTGCCACGGGGAGATGTTCCCGGGTACGACGGAGGCGGATACACTCTCGATCCGCCGGGAACTCCGGTCGCGCCTGGTGGAGGGACGCGTGCAGTGCCACTCTCTTCCGCCTCCGGCGCCGGCGGCGAGCCTGCACTGCCGCCAGTCGCGAGCGGGGGTGCCAGCGACCGTGTCGTCGGGGCGCCGATGGCCGCCTGGCGCGAGCACCGCTGCAGCAGCCGGTGCGGGAGGAGCGAGCGGACGAAGGAGCGGGTGAGCTGGCCGCAGTGGTCGTCGACCTCGTCGGCGGCGCGGCAGCACGCGGGCGGGACGCGGCGCCCGGGGAACAAGGACGCCAGGAGGAGCTCGTGCTTGCACATCCCCAGCGCCACCAACGACTTGAGGCACTTCTCCTTGTCCGAGGCGGAGCGCGGGCGCGTCGGGAGGAGGTCCAGCGTCAGTGACCGGCGCGGCGTGGTGGTCGGCTCCGCGCCGTGCGCCTGCAGGCACGCGGCGGCGGCGGCAGCCAGGAGCGCGGCGAGGAGCAGCAAGGACCTCATGGTGTTTGGTCTCCGATTGCGTGGCTGCTCTTCTGGGTCAAAGCTGCTGTGTGGCGTAAGGCTTATTTATAGATCGAGCTCACTTGTTCGCTTCTCACCTCAGGTGGGTACCGGTTACCTTGACGCAGATGCTGTTTTTGATCGTTTTTGCATGGTATATTCGACAGCAACTTTAAGAGCATTGGTAACTGCGGATATGTAACATCAGAGACCTGAATGTGCATTGACATCAGAGACCTGAACGTAGTTAAACGCTAACTGGACGAGCTTTAATTGGCATGTAATGTGATCCTGATATGCGAAAATGAAACTATTTATATTGTAAAGCATGCTATTGTCATATAAAACATCTGAATTTGAAGTTTTTTTAACTGAATTATCGTCGAACAAATCAAGTCTCTCGTGCCGAAGCGGGAAAAATAAGCACAGTTCAGCTTGAGGTAAGCCCGAAAGAACAAGGCCTAAAGAAGCCCAAGCCCAATTGAGGCCGACGAAAAGAGATCCATTCGTTATTGCACGGATAACTCTGAAGAACATTTCAGTTACGCGACGAAGGAACATACCAGAACCCCACCATTGCGCCGCTCCAACCCGTAGCAATTGGCCACTCGCTGCCGTGCCGATGCCCGGAGTGCCGGGGACTGGTCCCAGCTGCCTGGGGTCACCGGCGCAGGCACCTGCGAGCTCACTCCCGGGATTTCAAGGCACCCCGCGGCGGCTGGGCACATCGAAGCCCTCATGGATCGTCCGCACTGAGGTACTAGCTTGGTCTCCTTTTCCCTGTTAGTTTCTGTTCTCTCGTCAGCAATTCGTCGAACACCTGACGGGTGGCAAGCAACTTTCTTTAACCTTAGTGTGGAGCAGCCCATTTGCTTGTTGGTCTGTACGAAAACAGCTGAAATCCAAAGTTATATTGAGACAACAGATAGATGGAGTACACAACCTAATGAGACAGGTCCAAATTTTGTTCTTGCAACTTTATTGAGTGGCGACATGGAAGGGCATTTTGCCTCCTGATAGCAAGACTTGTGGTGTTTTAAGGTCGTCACATTTTGTTCTTGCAACTTTATTGAACGGTGACATGGAATGGCATTTTTGCCTAGTGTAAGGTTGTCAGTAATGTTGCACAAATTTACTTACTAAATGAGTACCTAATGTCAGCACCACCATTGCTGCTATATGCATGAAATGAACTGTATACTTCTTGTGCCAATGCACTATGCACAATTTCTCATCTATTAGTCCAGCTACTTTTTACAACCATGTATGACACACTTGATTTTTTGTCGCAGTTATTCTTTTGACACACCATATTGTACACTGAGTGAAAATTAAACAGAGTATTCAATCACATCAGATTATAGAAAGAGGAAAATTGGAAGAGAAAATGGAGACTTGGGCTGACGGGGGTTATGGAACAAACTGCGCTCAGAAATTCAGCCTTTCTCTGAATTCTTCAGACTTAAACTGAATTGTGTAATGCTGTTTTGAATTGGGAAAGCACCTGTAATTTCTTTTAAGAGGAACTCGTGTGTTCCAAATTACCTCTACACCTGGCTCCCCCAATTCGTTGCATGTTTTCCACATAATTGAGCTGGGAATATTTCCCATGCCCTTTCCCTGTCAGTGCCCTCCTGGTACACTGACCAAGCACCAGAACTTCTAACCGAGTACTTTTAGCGATGTTTCACTATTTTGGCACAGTGATTTCTAATGTGTTGACTGTATCTATTATGTACAGTCAAATGTCAGGAGGGAGAGACCAAAACGACCTGATCCTCCTTGCAACATCTGCAAAGGCACAGGACGAATAGATTGCCGAAACTGTTTTGGTCGAGGTCTTGTTTTACTCCCATCTCCATATTACCTTGTGACATGCTAGACATTGATCATTCATCAGTGTTATCAGTTTTCTTGTAACTCTTTGGTCGTTGATTTGCAGGAAGAACAAATCATGCCGATCTTGCCATGCTCCCAAAGGGCGAGTGGCCAAAATGGTGAGGTGTACACTCTTTGTATCTTAATTTGTCCTCGATGTGAATTTGTACCCCTCTTTTTTTCCAGGTGCCGGATTTGTGGTGGTAGTGGACTAGATTACTGTCACCGGTGCCATGGAACAGGTGAATATCGGGAACCCATGGGATTCCACTTCACTGTTGGAAGGAAATGAGCTTGTTTTGCCATGCAAGTGTGTGCAGCCTGCAAGGCCAGTCAACATTTTATATGGTTCAAAATGCATCAAACGAAGAGGATGCCATACTTGGTATATGTGAAGTTGTACCCGTTGTGGAACATTGCTGTCACCCACAACATACATCTCCAGTGTTTTTGTGAAAACTTAGATCTAGTGCTAACGTTGTAACAACTCTTGCCTCAATCTGAGTGGATGCTGAAAGCAATTACTCCATGTTGAAATGCTTTGAGATGCAAAAGCCTTGATAGTATGTATCATTCTTCATGTGATGCACTGATAATTGAGCTGTTTTTGCCATTTTGTTTCAATTGATAATGCAAAATAGTTTGTAATTTAGATGACAACAACTACGAGTCAATGCTGTCAATTATTTGAAACCGGAGGGGAGATGACCTCAATCAATTTCATAAGCTACCAGGAAGATGAAAGTATCATAAGCCCCCGTTCACAAATACTTTATAATTTTGATTTTCACTGTTCATACGTTGATTTGTTATAAAGAAATTTTAGATATTTAGTCAATTGAATTACAAGATTTGATACAAGAGCACTCTAAGAATGTTTTTCTTTATGTCTATCCAGGAGTATAAAAAGGTGCACAGCAAAGGTCAAATGATGAATAATAACGTCAGAAGTCAGTCAATTCGCAAATGGAGGATTATACTCGCATAATACAGGACTCTGGAATTTGCAAATGTAGCGGCCAGGGCAGAAGCTTGCAACGGGAATAAGCGCACCTAAAATATCTCTGACACACTCTGAGGCAGTGACAGCTCGATGAAACAGAAAGGCAGTTTCTTTCTTCTCTCCAAAGCATGCTTTAAACCCGGCTAAACCCCCCTCGGCACTCGGCAGCACCAAGGAGAGAAAACCCCAACAGAAGTTGAGCGCTCCTGCACAGCATCCCATTCTGCGGCTGGGTTCGTCGGCCTCGGTGGGATGGACACCTCCACCATCACGGCGAACGCTTTGGCTTCATCATCCCCTGGTCCTGCACCTGGTAATCAATCTATCACCTTCCTTTCTCCTCTGCATCGCATACATCCGTCGCCACTCTGCACCACTAAGCTGATTCAGTCTGATCGTTGTAGATCCTGACGCTGTGGCGGAGAGAACGATGGAACCTGATCAAGAGACGCGAGCCCTACTAAACCTATGAGTTGACTCGTACATACTCACTTATTCTTGACTTATCTGTGCCTCTTCCTGGTAATCAACAACTTGCCGAATCTCCCATCCGCGACTCAAAGCTGCTTCCTTTTCCTCCCCCCTTCTTCCTCTGCCTGAATCATGAGGTTTCCTTGATGAAAAGTCATAACTTTACCCTGCCATGAATTTCCTTCCGCAGGTGGCGCCGGCTCTTCCCGCGTGGTCATGGAGGAGTTCGTGATGGGCGACCACGCGGCTCGTGGACTCCATGCGGCTGGCCAGGGAGCTGGCGGCGTCGTCCATGTTCTTCACCAAGCTCTCCGAGCTCGTCGCCTCCGACGCTGCGTTCCACCGCGCCCTGGAGCGCGTCCGTGGCGACGGCGGCGAGCGGCTCCGCGTCGTGGCGTACGGGCTCGGCGGCACGCAGTACAGCTGGGCGCCGCGGTTCCGCCTCGCCGTCCTGCTCCTTCTGCGCGACACGTTCCCCGAGGTGGTCGGCGCCGTCGAGGTGGTGTGCCCGACCGTGGCCGCGGTGGAGCGCCGGGCTCTGGAGGAGCTGGGTTGCGTCGTCAGGGCGTCGCCCACGCAGTGTCGATCGGTCCATGAGCCGACGCTAATCTTTATGCCTTATGCGGACCGTGTCTTGCTTGAGAACCTGCTCATCTTGAACTGGAGCGCAGAGCAGCTTGGCAAGATCATCTTGCTCGGGCAAAGCTTCAGTGCCATGGTGAAGATGCTTGAGCAGAGCATGTCAAAGCAGGAAAAGTTTGGTGTCACCGAGCAGAGGGAGAAGGTGAGGAGGGTACATGCAATTCAGAAGTATGTGCGTGAAATCAAACTATGTGCATACTTTGCTGGCTTGTTCAGCAACCCTCTCTTGGGAGATGGTCCTGATCTTTTTCAGGAAAGTGATGAGGATCCTGATGAAGTGATCGAAGATCAATGTGACAGTTCAAAATGCATATGCATGCACTGCGTTGCTCGTATAGAGTGGCAAACCATGAGTACTGCTCTTTCCAGCTGCTTTTCGGTTCATCTATTTGATCTTGATGCTGAAATTGACATGGAAGATCTTGTACCAGGTTGTTCTGCAGCCCAATTCCATGTTCTTATGTACTGAAGCATTTATATTTGTGGTTTTATGGGTTTTGACTCTGATGTCTTGTTGCCTAATTCCCTGTTGCAGATAATTGTACCACAAGGATTTGGACCACAGTGAACATCCAGATGAACTATGATGCTCAGTTACAGGGGTAAGACCTGTGTTAATATTCTTTGAATCAGCTTTTGTTTCTTCCTATTGTTGATCGCTGAGCATGACTTGAGTTACAAGTGATACTGCGTACAAGAATATTGTACATTATTTCATTATATGTATACGTGCGCGCGCGCGTGCGTGCGCGTGTGTTGTTTTCTTACTCTTTTGTTTTTGACCTTGGAGTGAGATTTTCTTCTTCAATCATGATATTGCTGCAGGGCAAGTTCTTACTTTTCTTCATTGATGTACTAAAATATATGACCAGAAAAATCAAAAAATAACTTGAAAATTCTACAACCTATTAAAAATTTATGTTATGATTTGCGTAGCAGCTTCTCTGTTTTATGAATCTCTTCTGGTGTTACAAATTTGAATTTCTTATTTATTGTTCATGACTTCACCAACTAATTCATAATATTTTTTCACTAAATTAGATGGCATTTAAATCCTACTGACACGTACATCGACGACAAGAACTTAAAAGAATCTGAAAGCATAGTCAAAGAATTGCGCGAAACTATGCTGGAGATCAGGAGTTCTTCACTGTACACAAAGTTCATTGATCATCTGAAGGAAAATCCAAGCATTAGAGATCGCATCTCAAACATGTTGGGAGCTCCTGAATGTATGGACTTGGTTGTTTATGGTCTTGGGAGCTTTCAATTTAACGTGAAATCTCTGTATCAGCTTGCTTTTGCTCTTTTACTAAAGGAAGATGAGATATTTCCAGTTAATTGGTGACATTGAAATATATGACCCGGCGCTTTCTCCTGCTGATGTCAAGGCTTGCTTCGACTTGGGCATAAGAGTTCTCCTGGTTAATGAGCAATGCCGAAGAAGTGTCAAGAAGCCAACACTTTTCTTTGTCCCAGGACTGAAATTTGTTGGCCACCTAATGGAGTCAAACTTCTCTCCTATGCAGTTAAATAATAGGGACATTTGCATAAACGGTCTTCTTTTGGATGTCAATTACGGATTCGGTCTCCTTTTTTAGACTTTGCAAAAACGGTCCTGTTTTTTGAAATTGAAGCTAGAAGAAGGTCCTATTCCGTTAACAGTAGCTAACGGTGTCAAATAGCTTGCAAAAAGACTAATCTACCCTTTACAAAATCGGTCTTGTTTTTTAGAACGAGTTGCAAATCTGGTCTTGTTTAGACAATCGTCGTTTGTATAAATTTGACATCTTACATACATACCGAAAAATAGAAAACTTTGTACAATGGTAAAGTAATTAATTGATATATGAACCCAAAACCTATGGTGATCAAGCATAAAATTAATCTTTGTATGTCACTTTTTGGCTCATACATCTGAACAAATGGTTAATAAATATTTCCTAAAAAAATGACATATACCGATCATCTTTTGTCCCATTGATTATTCTTATCCACTCAGTTGGGGCTCGATGCAAAACTGCCGATCTCTCCCTCCCCTGTACATTCCCGTTCCTATCCATTGGTTATTCTTATCCACTCATTTCACCTGACGACGAGCGGCGACAGATGCAAAATTGCCAAGTCCAATCCCCTGCTAGCAAGGAGCACAAGCTCGTTCTTGCTCTGCTACTGAGCGGCGGGTAGACAGCGAGGACCTCGAGCTCGCGCTGTGCAGTAGGCGGCCGAGGAGAACCTCGCGCGGCGACCAGCAAGGAGTTGGAGCTCGATCTTGCCCGGAGCTCGACCCCAGCCCCCGCGCGCGCCGTGCCGCGTCGACCCCGCCCGCCTGCAGCCTTGCCGCCCCCTCCCCGCTCACCCACAGCCTCGCCGCGCCCTCCAATCTCGCCCAGATGAGCGCTGCGCCGCCGCCAAACTCAACCTAGGGTTAGGGTTGCGGGACCATGTCCATGGGCGAGAGGCACGAAACAGATAGAGCAAGGAGGTCGGGTCAGGCACAGAGAGGGAGGATAATTTGGTCAGGGGCAGCATGGTCCTTTCCTCTTTTTCCAAACGTTTTCTTATTTATTTTAATTCCAAAAATCACCTTTATCAAACGGCATCGCAAAAGTGGACCTGACGGCTCTTTCAAGTTCGAAAAACAGGACCATTTTTGCAAAGTCTAAAAAAGGAGACCGAATCCGTAATTGGCATCTGAAAGTAGACCGTTTATGCAAAAGCCCCTAAATAATATTATTCTGGTTTCTTATGGGATCAAGGACAGCGGGAAAAGTATTTCTGGTGAACTCGAAAACAGGAACTGTGGATTTACCTGTAGCAGGGGTTCCTTGGCTTTGGAAAGGGACAGATTCTTGTGGGCAAGCATGGATTACATTCGTGAAGTCATTGTCATGGATAACTTTGAAGAGGAACTCTTTGCAGTTTCTCAATTGAAGTTCGAGTTTCTTGAAGTAGCTGAGGATATGGACATCTACGCAAAACTGCCAAGTATGTGTTTTACTTCTAAATGGTTCTTTTATCCTTCTTTCTTTCCAAGTATTTTATTTGATAGTAGATTTGACTTTACAGGGTTGACGCTCAAGGAAAAGTTTTACCATAACTTTGAGTTGGAGTTGGAATATAACTCCTCGCTTGCTTTTGAGTAAGATCTCTCTAAGCATTAGGCCAATATCTAGCCATTTAATATGTGTTTCCTTATATTATTTTGGCGTTGTTACTGAAATTAGACTAGGAATGTTATTAATAAGATATTTATTTTAGTTGAAACATCATATATTGTTCGTCTCTATTTCAGTCACGTCGCTTCATTCTGTATGCAATTGGAAGAGAGAATATCACGCCCATTCAGGGAAGATCAATGTGATAGCAAGGATGATGATCCTCCGTTTTGGGGACAAGTTTTCTGTCATCGTCTCCCAGCAATGAATCGGACGACATGGTCCCCTCCTCCCAAGGGTTGGATCAAGCTCAACTTCCATGGCATTGGCTGTTCCAAAAGTCTTCCCGCCTCCGCTGGTGGTATATTCCACAATGACAAAGGCGAGGTGCTCTCTTACTATGCTGCTCCAGTCGGAGATGTAGATCAGATAGTTGCCAGTTTGATGCCAGGCTTGGGACTGGACCACAGATGTATATCATCACAAGCCCCAACCCAGGCAACCCACAGGACCTGACTATCAGGCCACTCCCGCAGCTGCAGTTCAATCAGTACAACATCAGGCCTTTACTGAACAGAGAGATGAGAGAGGTTATCATCAATGCAATTCTGAACAACATCACACAAGGAATACAAAGCCTTACCATCTCTAGTAATGGCAATGCAATGGTCACCAACCAAAGCAGCTTCACTTTGGTACCCAACACTGGAGTTCACATTACTGAAATTCAGCCAGAACAGGTACCACAACACACTGATCAGAGGTCACGCACTGGAGGCAACAAGAAGATAAATGGCAAGGCTTCAGAGGATCTGCTCAAGTTAGTGCAGAACAGGACCATAAGCAAGACATACAAAAGAAGGCCAAAGAAGGACCTTGATGAGAATCTGCTGAGAAGGAGCCCAAGGCTGCAGAAGAAGGGTGAAGGGTACAAGCTGGTACTAAAGACCACAGCTGCAGTTTTGAGCAGCAAAAAAAGAGCAAAGAGGGAAGGCCTATCCTGAAGAGCTTGGAGAACCTAGCTACTCTGGCTGGTAACTCTCAAAACTCTAACCTCTTAGATTTCAATGGCCCTGTGAAATTCCCAACTATGCAAAATTTAGAAGAATGCAATGGTCCTTACCCCGAGATTCATGTTGATCAGATACTGGAAGTGGCTCAGGGAGCCTGCGGTCTAGCACCTGAGGAGCTGACCAAGGAGATGCTGCTCGGCACAACGGCAAGCACCTCCAGCAACAATGGACAAGGAGTGTCCCATGGATCACAAGCCTAAGCATATGGAAGAAGCAGAGTGGGAGGAGCTGCTTTCAATTTCTCCTCATGGCCTGTGCTTGGCTTGTAACTTATCAAAACCTAGTATTTCTATTTATGTCTGGATCTTTATGAAATCGGTCTGTAATATTTGGGAAACAGTCCCCGCTGCTGTTATGTTTCAAGACTATGTTGCCCTAGGTTTGCATCATCTGGATGTGTATTTCTGTTGTCGAATTGTGCCCAAGTCATGCAAATGCAACCAGTGCTTGTATTGTCGGAATAATTCAGAGTCACAGCGATCAGTAGATCTTGAAACCATGTGCTCACATCTTAATATTACACTGAATGGAGGTTTCCTGTTCATGTTGAATGGGAAAAGGAATCAACCAATGCATATTGTTTTTTATGGATCAGACAAATAACAGAAGAAAGGACTGGAACATTCTTAACTGGAACATCAGGGGACTTAATGCTGATGACAAACAGAGAGCGGTTAAAGCGAAAGTTGTGGAAAGTAAATGTGCAGTACTTTGCTTGCAAGAAACCAAAATGCAACATTTTGACCACTCCATGATCAGGAAAATAGCATCCAAGCGTTTCAATAAATTTGCGTACAGTCCATCGGAGGGTGCCTCGGGGGGCATCCTTGTTGCCTGGACAGACAGCACCTTCACAGGCCAAGTTATACACAACCTCAAATATGCAGTCACGGTGAAATTTACATCAAGACGCAACTCAGAGACATGGACACTGACGACAGTCTATGGGCCCTGCCAAGGACCGGACAGAGATGAATTCATCAGTTGGCTAAACAATCTTGAGATAGAAGACGAGGAAAATTGGGTGTTTGTTGGAGATTTCAATTTCTACAGAACAACTGACAGCAGAAACAGGGCAGGGGCAAACATGAATGATATGATGATTTTCAATGAAGTAATTGACAACATTGGACTAATGGAAATCCCACTGAAAGGCCGGCAATACACTTGGAGTAACATGCAGCAAGACCCTCTCCTTGTCCAGCTAGATTGGTGCTTCACCTCAGTGAACTGGACCCTGACATATCCTAACACATTACTCATCCCCCTAGCTAAACCAATTTCTGACCACATTCCATGTGTTGTTCAAATAGGAACGAACATACCAAGAACCATCATTTTTAGGTTTGAAAACTACTGGATCGAGCATCCAGGCTTCTATGAACTTGTACAGAGAGTATGTGCAACAGATATCAGGGACCAAATGCAACAGCTATCATTACAGCAAAGTACAAGCTACTGAGGAGAGAACTGAAAAAATGGAGTAAAGGAATATCCAAGCTAAAGATACTAATCAAACAGTGCAATGAGGTACTGGCAGTGCTAGACAAGATAGAAGAACAAAGGAATCTCTTTGTACAGGAAATGAATTTCAGAGCTATCCTAAGGCCTCACATTCTTAAACTTTTGAAATATCAAAATGAATACTGGAGACAAAGATATACTGTCAGGCTAGTCAAATATGGGGATGAGGATACCAAGTTTTTCCATGCAGCAGCAACAGAGAGGTACCGAATCAACACAATCACAGTGTTAGAAGATGATGATGGAAGACAATTAACTAGTCATAATGAAAAGGCAGCAGTAATACTCCAAAATTACAAAGAAAGAATGGGGATGACAAACAACCCAGAGATGCTTTTTGAACTTTCACAGCTTATTCAGAGAAATGAAAACCTGCAGCACCTCAGCCAGCCCTTCACCAAGGAGGAGATTGACAACACAGTCAAAGAAATGCCATCAGCTAAAGCTCCTGGTCCAGATGGTTTTAATGGTATGTTCATCAAGAAGTGCTGGAATATAATAAAAAATGACTTCTATGAACTGTGCAACCAGTTCTACAATGGACAGTTGGATATCCAATCAATCAATAGTGCTTTCATCACCCTTATACCAAAAAACAACAGCCCGACCAAGGTCAATGATTTCAGGCCCATCTCCCTCATCAACTCAGTGCTGGAATTAATCACCAAACTTATGGCCAATAGACTGCAAAAAGTAATCATACCATTGATTCATCAAAACCAATACGGTTTCATCAACTCAAGAAGCATCCAAGACTGCCTAGCATGGGCCTATGAATATCTCCGTCAATGTCAACAATCCAAAAAAGAAATGATCATCCTCAAATTAGATTTTGAAAAGGCATTTGATACAATAGAACATTCCACCATGATTCAGATGATGAAGCACTTAGGATTTGATGATAGATGGATTGGTTGGGTGCAAACAATATTTAGTTCAGCAACAACCTCAGTTCTGTTAAATGGAGTGCCAGGAAACAAACTAAATTGTAAAAGAGGAGTTCGCCAAGGAGACCCTCTATCACCACTCCTATTTGTGTTGGGTGCAGAATTGCTGCAAGCCATCATCAACAAGGCACATCATATGGGAATCCTTACAAAACCACTGCCAAATACAAATGAAGATGATTTCCCAATAATCCAATATGCTGATGACACCATTCTGATCATGAATGCATCCCAGAGAGAATTATTCTGTCTCAAAGGAATTCTTCAATCATTCTCACAATCAACAGGGCTCAAAGTCAACTATGCAAAATCATGCATGGTACCCATCAGCTTAACTCAAGAAAAAACTGAAAATCTGTCGGCAACTTTTGGTTGCAGCATAGGGTCCATGCCTTTCACTTACCTTGGACTACCACTGGGAACAACAAGGCCATCAGTGGAGGATCACTCACCCATCTTGAACAACATTGAAAGAAGGTTGACAGCGGTGAGTTCTTTCCTACAATATTCAGGCAGACTAAAACTGGTGGGTTCAGTATTCTCAGCATTCCCAGTATACACAATGTGCACACTCAAAATGCCGGTAACAGTAATAAAAAAAATTGAAACCAAGATGAAGATCTGCTTATGGAGAGGATCAGAAACTAATGCAAAAGGTAAATCTTTAGTGGCTTGGCGGAAAGTGCAGCGGCCAAAGGCGAAGGGAGGACTGGGAGTCAAGAACCTCCACATTCAAAATGAAGCACTGCTACTCAAACATCTGGACAAATTCTACAACAAAAGAGACGTCCCATGGGTCAAATTAATATGGCACACTTACTACTCAGATGGCCAAATACCACATAATACCACCAATAGAGGATCCTTCTGGTGGAGAGATGTCATGAGCTTCATTGACCATTTCAGGAAAGTCACTTCTTGCAAGCTTGGGAATGGAAAGTCAGTTATGTTCTGGAATGACAAATGGAATGACCACTATTTGAGAGAAGAACTACCAAGGCTATTTTCCTTTGCCAAAAACAAAGATATCTCAGTCCATGATTTCCTACTCAACCCATCACCATACCATCAGTTCCATACACCTATGACCCAACAGGCTTGTGAAGAATTACAAACATTGCAGCAAATTATCCAAGACACATAGATCTCACCACAATCACATGACCAATGGATATACATTTGGGGATCCACTAAATACAAGTCAGCAAAGTTCTATGAAATACCCTTCAAAGACTTACAACCACCCAGACCCTTCCAGTGGATCTGGAGCTCCAAATGCTCAAACAAAATAAAAGTTTTCACCTGGTTACTCTTCATGGATAGGCTGAACACCAGAAATCTCCTCAAAAGGAAAAACATGCAGATACAAGGAAATAACTACAGTTGCGTTCTATGCTCATCAAATCATGAGGAAACAACATTCCATCTTTTCTTCGAATGCAGCTTCAGTAAGTCATGTTGGAGGGCTCTAAATATAAACTGGAACCTGCAAAGCCCCTTCTTCCAGATGATAATACAAGCAAGCCAAGATTTTGGTAACAATTTTTTCATGGAGATTGCTATCATGGGGGCGTGGCACATATGGAAACAAAGAAATGCAAAAATATTCCAGCAAGAGAATCCATCATACACAAGCTGGAGAAAAAACCTAATAGATGAGGCTAATCTTCAGGGAAACAGATTCAAGGATGCGATGAAGGAAGCAATCAATCTATACACACAGACCATACCACAAGACCAGCCAGACTAGTTCTTTTCAACTCTCTGCTCCCACCAATATACTTTCCTTAGCTTTCAGCTTGTATAGCGCAGCTTTACTTCGCTTTGTACATACATAGTTTTGTTCTTTTTCTTGGTTCCCCTCTCTTGGGAACCTTGCTTGTACAGTTTTTTGCCTCTACTTTAATGGAAAATGGGCAGTGGGAGCTTCTCCTACTGTAATTACGTAAAAAAAAAAGATAGTTGCCAGTTCTAAGGCACTTGAGCTTGGGCTAGAACATATGATTGAGCTCCATGAACCAGTACACAAGCTGATCATTGAGGGCGACAACGTTACTGTGATACGCTGGTGCAACAGAATCACACACCCACCTGAAAGAGCTAAAGATTCTTTTATCAATAGCTTTTGGTGCATGGATTTGAGGCCATGCAAGGCCGAGACAGCTGAAGATTGCAATGGGGAAGGAGGTAAAAATGAGGATGTCGGTTCTAAGGATAAACATGAGGATGATGATTCAAAGGGTGAAGACGAGGATGATTGTGCTTCACAAGGTGCATCTTCAAGGTTTGTCATCCCTCCTGGATGGGCTTCAAGAGAATACATAGCTTGGCGGGTCGAGGAGGAGGCTAATCAGGTCGCGATTGGTCTGGCAAGTCTTGGACGGTTTCTACCTGAGCACATGCTACACCTCTCAACCGCGTGTGAATGTGGGCATGGAATGGACATGAAGAAGGACAAGCCAGACATTACATGGTAAGGACCTAATGAAGTTGTTGCTCCATTCTGATACAAGTTAGCGTTCCAATTGTCTTCACGACTAACAATCAATGTCTGCTACAGGTTTAATCATGACATAGATGAGGGCCTTCTCAACAAAATAAAAACATTGAGCTCGAGGATTTTGTAACCCGTTCATGAGGAGCCTGCTGCTGGTCTTTTTGCCTGTTTTATCATGGTTGCTGTTATGAACAAGTCATGTCTCCTTGAGAAGCAGGCTGTCCCCAGACTGCTGCACTTGGAAACCTTGACTTCAAGACATAATAATCCTCCCACGTTGCCATCTCCTTGGGTAGAGAAGACCATTTGATCAGCACCTGTGTGATAGCAGAGTTGCCCTTCTTGGTAAGCCTTCTGTCCAGAATCTCTTCAGGTTCGAGTGATGCAATGTCCAGTGCTGGAGGAACAGGTAGCTCAGAGAAAACTGGAGAGAAATCTGGATTGAACTCTTTGAGTTGAGACACGTGAAATACAGGATGAATAAGGCTGTCTTGAGGAAGTTCCAGTTTGTAAGCTGCTTCACCAATCTTCTCCAATATAGAGTAAGGACCAAAATATTTCATAGCCAACTTGGGAAATGGTCTGTTCACAACAGAAGACTGAGAGTATGGTTGTAGTTTCAACAGTACCTGATCACCAACTTGGAAACTTCTGTCAGAACGGTGCTGGTCAGCATAGAATTTCATCCTGTTTTGAGCAGCAGACAATTTCTCCTTCAGAAATTCAGAGAATAATTGTCTTTCAGCCAATGTAGCCGAAACATCATCATTTGTGGTCAATTGTAGCATAGGAACAGGCCCAAATGATGGTTCAACACCATATAGAGCTTTAAATGGTGAGCATTGCAATGATGTGTGATAAGAAGTGTTGTACCAGAATTGAGCTAGTGGTAACCACTTTAACCACTGTTTTGGTGTGTCACTGACAGCACACCTCAGAAACATTTCCACACATTGGTTGACTCTTTCGGTTTGACCGTCTGTTTGTGGGTGATATGCAGAGCTCATTTGGAGTTTGGTGTTCAGTAGAGCAAAGAGATCCTGCCAGAATGAGCTAGTAAACACTTTGTCTCTGTCAGACACTATGGTCTTAGGAACTCCATGCATTTTGACCACATTGTCCATGAATAAAGTAGCAATGGTAGCTGCAGTGTAAGGGTGTTTGACAGGTATGAAGTGAGCAAATTTTGTGAATCGATCCACCACCACAAAAATCACAGAGTAGCCATTCACTTTAGGTAGGCCTTCAATAAAATCCATGGATATGTCATGCCATGCTGCAGAAGGAACAGGCAGAGGACTGAGCAATCCTGGAATTTTGCAGTGCTCATGCTTGGCTTGTTGACAGATGGTGCATTGCTTCACATAAGATTCCACTGCCTGTTTCATTCCATGCCAGTGAAACAACTTGTGCACTCGCTGATAAGTCGCCTGAGTACCAGAATGACCACCAACAGCAGAACTATGGAAGGCAGAAATTATCTTTGTTTGTAATGCAGTATTCTCCCCAACCCATATCTTCTTATTGTATCTGATTAAGCCATCAGTGAGACTGTATCCTTGTGCATTAGGATTAACCACAGCCAACTCAGTAAGCAATTCTTGAGCTCTAGAATCAACCATGTATGTATTAACCACCTCCTGAATCCATACTGGAACAACAGCAGAAATAGCAGATAGATGGAAGTACTGTCCCACTCTAGACAAAGCATCAGCCACTTTGTTGGTTATGCCTTTCTTGTAAATAATTTTGAATTGGAGGCCAGCCATTTTATTCATTGCTTTCCTTTGCATTTCAGTGGACAGTGTTTGATCCTGTAGATGGCATAGGCTTTTATGATCAGTCTTGACAATAAATGGCTTTTTCTCCAGATAACATCTCCATTTGTCGACTGCCATCAGCATGGCCAGAAACTCCTTTTCATATGTTGATAATTTCTGATTAGCCACACTCAATGCCTTGCTAAAGAATGCAACTGGGTGTCCATCCTGAGACAGGACAGCTCCCACCCCTTTATCACAAGCATCAGTGTCAATCTCAAACTGCTTCTCAAAATCAGGAAGAGCTAGAACTGGTGTGTTAGTCAAAGCTAGCTTGAGGTTCTCAAATGCTTGTTGAGCAGTTTCTGTCCACTGAAAATTCTTGTGTTGCAGCAATGAAGTGAGAGGTTTTGCCAATATGCCATAATCTTTGACAAACTTCCTGTAGTAACCTATAAGACCCAAGAATCCTCTTAACTCAGTAAAGTTTTGTGGAATAGGCCAGTTTTCCACTGCTGCAGTCTTGGTTGGGTCTGTTGCCACTCCCTTATCAGAAATTATATGGCCCAAATATTCAATTTGTTTCTGAGCAAATGCACATTTCTTGAACTTGACAAATAGCTTGTGCTGCTGCAATACATCAAACACCAGCTTCAGATGCTTGACATGCTCCTCCAACGTTTTACTGTAAATCAGTATATCATCCATGAACACCAGTACAAATTTCCTCATGTATTCAGAGAATATAGAGTTCATAAGACATTGAAAAGTGGCTGGAGCATTAGTTAAGCCAAAAGGCATGACTCTGAACTGGAAATGGCCATGATGTGTCTTAAAAGCTGTTTTGAACTCATCATTCAGTGTCATTCTTATCTGGTGGAATCCAGAATTGAGATCCAGCTTGGTGAAATACACAGCTCCAGCTATTTCATCCAAAAACTCATCTATTATTGGCATTGGAAATTTATTTTTGATAGTTGCAGCATTCAGCTTCCTGTAATCTACACAAAATCTCCAAGAACCATCTTTCTTTTTAACTAGCAGCACAGGAGATGCAAATGGGCTTAGACTAGGCACCACAGTACCAGCTTGAAGCATAGCAGCTACTTGTCTTTCAATCTCATTTTTTTGCTCAGGAGAGTATCTGTAAGGTCTACTGTTGATTGGCACCGTGTCTGGCAGTAGACTAATTGAATGGTCAAATGCTCTTGGAGGTGGTAGTTCAGTTGGTTCTTGGAACAAGTTGTCATAATCATGGATGACAAGCTGAACAGCTTCTGGAATGCCATTGATCATATATTTTTCCTGCCACTCAGGATTGTCCATGACTGCTGCCACCATGACAGTAGCCCACAAATCATTGCCCTTGTGTAACTTTAGAAGTTCTTCACCAGAAATTTCCGTGAGTTGTGTGACTTCAGTAGGTTGAACACCCTGCAGTCTGATGAGTTTGCCATTATATTCGAATTCTATCCATTTCATGAGCCAATCACAATTCATGGGTCTGAACTGCTGAAGCCAATCCATGCCCAATATGAGATCATATGCACCAAGAGGAATAACTTTTGCATCAGTTTTAAAGGTATGGCCCTGGATCCACCATTCCAGCCCTTTAACCTCCTGATCACACTTGATGATTTGTCCATTAGCTACTTTAACATTCAGTGGTGACACAGTTGAAGTGCAACAATTGATTCTGTCCAACATATGTGCATTGATAAAGGTATGAGAACTACCTGAATCGACCAGAATAGATAGTACTTGATTATTCACCAATGCTCTAAGCTGTACTGCATTGTGCTTTTGTGTGCCAGTAATAGCATTCAGAGACAAATAACAGTCATCATCAGCAGAGATGTAAGAGCACTCGAGCATGTCAAGTACAGCATCTGATAAATATCCACCTCCATCACCAATCTCAGCCATGATAGCATGAAGGTGAGCTGCAGGAACACCAGTGGGCAATGCTTGACACTTGTGTCCTGGTACATATTTTTCACCACACTTGAAGCATAAGTGATTTGCTTTTCTGTACTCATATAATTGCTTTGCCTTCCACAATTCTCCAGGTGCAAGTTGAGGCTTAGAGTCACTCCTAGCTGAAGATGTGTTAGGTCGCTGGAAAGTAGGTCGACTTGAATTTCTTCTGACACGAGCCAACAACTGCTCTTGAACTTGAGCCAATATAGCTGCTCTCTGCACAGTATGAGGGAGTTGCATTTCCACAGATCCTCTTAACTCATCTTTGAGGCCAGACAAAAACTGCGCAACCAGAAAGGTTTCACTGATAGAAGTGTCAAACAGCTTGATATTGTAAACTAGTTGTTCAAATGTAATGCGATATTCCTCAACAGAGCCCACTTGTTTAAGTGCCACCAATTCATTAGTTTTCATACGGTGTGTATCCACCTCAAACTCATCTACCACAGCCTCTGCGAACTGCTCCCACACATGAAACCCTGGTGTAAACTTGTATGATTGAAACCAGTGAGCAGCTCGTCCCTCTAGATGAACCGATGCAGCCATCACACGAAAATTATCAGGAATTTGATACATAGTGAAATAGGCGGTGCACTTATCTATCCACACTAGAGCATCAGATCCATCAAATTTTGGAAAATCCATTTTAGGCATCCAGTGCTTCCTATCAGAAGAGTCATCCCCACCCTTCTCATGCGACACAACAGTTTTACCAAACTTAGGCGGAGGAGGAGGGGGTGGAGGGGGCGCCTTGGAGGGAGGAGGCTGGGTGGATCTCACCGAGTTGGGTGAAGAGGTGGAACCCGCGGGGTGAGTGCCAGCGACACCCTCCTCAACCGGCGACGGCGACACCAGATTCGCCGCTTTCATCGTCTTCATCACCTGAACTTGCTCTTGCTGAATCAGCGTGATGCTGTTCATCGTCAGGTCCATCTTGGACTTGACGCGCGTCATCTCTTGACCTTGATCATCTACCTTCTTCGTCAACCCATCGACCGAGGTCTGCAAGGCCTTGACCGCCGCAAGCACTGTCTTCTCAACATCCGCCATAGCGTCCTTGAGGTAGCGAGCCTGAGGTCCGGGCTTGTACGCCGCCGTCGTCGCGTTCTCACTCCAAGCTGATCCAACCGAGGTATCGGATTTACAGTAATCGCCGAGACGATTACTACCTTCCCCCGGAATTTGACAGATCGAAGCCGAGAGAATTCAGAGAAACGCGACAGGAACGAGGTCTCTGATACCAGTGTGATACCCGACCGAATTCACGACAGCAAACAACAGAGATCCACGATAGTGTATGGAATTACTCACAAACACTTAGAGTTTGATACAAGTTCGCAGCAGAAGAGGTAGGATTGGAGAAGAAGAAAGAGTGGGCAGGTGAGATTCAGAATACAAGTTCAACGATGATAAGCCATCCCCAGCCGCACGGCTCTACTATATAAACTACCAGTTGGGCTTTTTCCCCGAGCAACGGCCCACGGCCCAAATCATTCGCGCGCCAACTCTTCATCCACTTCTGTAGAGTTCCCGCTCGTTGTCACTTCTCCGCTGTTGCTCGTCACGGCGGTGTCGGTGTCGACATCAGGCGTGACAGTCATGTCTGTCTGTTCCTGATAAAGTCCTCCATCTGCATGCGTGATAAGTCTCCAGCGTCTTCGATTGCCTGCTTCTGAAAATGCACAGCCCCACTGCTAATGCGTCATGATCCGGACGATCTGTACTGATGAGTCCTTTGATGGTTCTTTCTATCTGTAGCTGCTTTGATTCGTAGCATTCCTCCTAATCTTATTATAACAGAATTTTATCACCGTGGACCTGAGACACTCTTCGGGTGCATCTGCGAACAGTGACATGAATACATGCCCTGCAATGTGGATGATTAAGTTGAGCATGAACAACTTTCTGAGCTGAATTCGTGCTTGTTAATGAACTCATGAATCATGATCATGTTCATGTCGGTAGATGCCAACATGTGTGGTGCTATGAGAAATGCTGTAATACCGCTTTTCCTTGATGTTCTGAAATGTTACCGGGGAAGTCGCCACCACGCCGCACATCTGCCATGCCACTGTAGCGGCATGGCTGCCGGCATGGAGCGCACCGCCGCGTAGTCAACGAGCGTGCGGTTCTCCTCACGCGATGAAGTGCCATCGCGGCATCTCCGCTTCAGTTGACGCCGTTGTGCAAGCTGGTGCCATATCTCCTCTTTGAGCTCACATGCCACGGAGATCCAGGCTCTAAACGGAAGCCGGGGACCATCCAGAACTGAAGATTCCGAACTGAGGTGGCAACTGACCAACTGTGTGCCATGGCCCGGTCTGATACTCCAGCACGCCGGGTTGAATTGCGGTAAGATAGCACTAGAAACCTGCCATCATCTAATTTCCACCACGCCACCGCCGCCGTGTTCGGCTGATCGATAGGCCACGGACGAGATCGGGAAAAAGACGAGGACTTCGCATGTGCCGAGCGGCGAGCGGAGGCATCTGAACGCCGAGAGGAGGCATCCGCGGACTGGTGGGCCGGTCGCGACGCGCTCGCTCGGCGAGACCGTTGTCGGCGGCGGCCGGGCAGGGACCAAAGAGCCTTGGGTAATGGAGGACTAATCTACCAAACCAGTGTTGAAAAACAAGGATTAAGTCCAACTTTGATCCCTCAACTCTTGCCTTGGTTCAGTTGTCATCCCCAAACTCTTAAACCGGTCAAATTTGATCCCTCATCTTTCAATACCATTCACCATCAGTCCCTAAGTAGTTTTCGTTGTGGTTTTGCAGCTGATTAGGATTCGGCATGTCGATCCTGCTCTCCTCTTAATCCATCTCTCTGACACTCGGTAGATCCCATTGAAGCCCTAATTGACTTAGACTCGTATCATCGCTAAAGACTAAAATGTCATCGCTTGTTCATACTGCGGTTCGTTTAATCATTTATGATGTTCGTGAATCGGCTCTTCAAAAGGTTAGTGATTCATGGTGCTTTTAGGTCATGCATGAGAGACTACTGAGTATGAAAATACCATTTTCTTTGTACATATTGCAATGTTGTTGGCCTCGAGCCTGGTATATGCCTGTGTGGGCGCCTATGAGAATTTCAAAGACAGCAGCGACTCCATTTCCTGCTGCGCTGCCACTTGCCGGATGAGGCAGGTTTGGGAGAAAAAGAGACGGGGTACTAGCAGGGAGAGGAGGGTTGCGAGATTCAGCTGACGGAGGATAGATTGGGAGAGCTGAAGATCTAGATTGAGGAGCAATTGGCGGCGATGTGTAGAGGGCAACAACAGAATATGGAATTTTGTATTGGCTGATCTAAAAAAAAATTGTATTGGCTAGGGATTTGAGATAGAAAGGAACACTAAAGAGAGGGAAGAAGGAATCGGTCTGAGTCATTGCCACGTTGAATCCTAGTAAACGCGGTTTACCGTACAAAATTAGTATCAAAACCACCTAAGGGACTGATGGTGAATGGTATTGAGATATAAAGAACCAAATCTAACCGGTTTAAAAGATAAGGGACATAAATTGAATAGAGACAAGAGTTGAGGGACTAAAGTTGGACTTAATTCAAAAAAAAAGTACTGAACCAGAGGGCAATATTTTTTTAAGTACAAAGTACAACTCAGACGCCCATAACGCACGCACACTCACCCCTATGAACACACGTACGCAAACCTTACCCCTATGAGCATCTTCGAAGACTGTGCCGGCACATCCTAGATATTGACGAAGTCACCACTGGCGTCTCGCTGTCGACGGGAGCGTCGCTTACCACTGAAAGCACAATGCCGTTAAATCCTAAAAATTCACTCCCACGGGAAGTCGAACCTAGGACCTGAGGTGTTACTGAAGCTCACAGTGTTACTGAAGCTCACACTCACCAGAGGGCAATATTTGGTCACGATCAATAATCAAAATCTAAATTAGAGGATTCAATGTAAATATTTGGATCGCGATCCAAACTTAGCAGTCAAATATAAATATTGATTGTTAATCGCGATTCAACTTAGGGGTTACATGTAATATTGAACCTATAGCTCAAGATTTGCAAAACCACGGTAAACCGGACCGGAATCAGACCACAAACAGGAAAAACCGGTCTGATTCGGTTCACCAGGTCGACAATTTTTGGAGTTAAATTTTGAAATTCTATAAAAAAATTGTAACAAAAAGTATGAAACAAATTAGTTGAATTGCATCCCATTGGTGAAACAAGAACTCAAAAATTCTAATGTTTGGTTGGTCAAAAAAATCGCACAAGTCGACGGCTGGGAAAAGATAAAGATAAAAAGAAAAAGAAACCTTATCCCCTCCCGGCTCAATCATCCGCCCTCCTCCCCACCTAACACCTTCCTAAGTTCCTAGGGTACCCCAAGGTCGCGTGCTCTCGATCCGCCGCATCTCGCCGCCGTCCGGTCGCCACCGCCGCCCGTCGCCCCAATCTAGTGTCCTCTCACGGCTAACTGCCACCGCCGACCGGTTAGCCGAGGTCGCGGGCCGGCTAACCACGGGCCTGACCTTCACCGAGCGCAAAGGGTGAGATCTTCAAGAAGGTTAGCGAGCTCATCCAACAAGGCATCCTGGTGTTCGGGTTGACGGCGCGATGCAAGGGTTATGCCATCTAGGTAACCTCGCGTGTCTCAGTTGCTTTTTCTCCTAATTTTTTTGGGAAATTTGTGAGATGATCTGGATCTATCTCTCGATTTTCGCCTGATCTTTTTGGGAAATTTGTGAGATGATCTGGATCTATCTCTCGACTGATTTTTTTTTATTTAGAGCCTTTTTTTTAAAAAAAAAAGATTAGACTTTCTTGTTATGTTTGATTGGCAACAACTGATTTGCATATACGTCAGTGTATGGCATGAACCAATAGTGGTTTTGATGCTATTTTCCCCTTCCATTTCGAGGAATTGCATTTAGTGCCTTTTTAATGTCCAATCTAATGTCAACACCTTTCCAATTCAAGTGCTTAATCCAACAGATTTTATCTGTCAATTTTCCATTTTTTCTTGATGTTTTTGGGTTTTGTCCTCACATGTTCCAGTTTACCGGTTTCAATCTCCGGTTAGCCGGGTTTCCTTATGGTTTACCAACTAGGTAGCCGAAATTCGTCGTTTGGATTTCTTCTGGTTTTCGGTAAAATCGGTCAAACTGGTGCGGACCGGTCGTTAGATGTTAAAATACATCGATAGGGAAGAATTCCGCCTTAGAGAGAAGTAAGCATGAAAGCGGGAGTCGACGAAGGGGGGAGCGGTATCACTTGCGTAATTATAGAGAAGAAGGCGGTGTCTCCATCACAGTTTAATTACTTGCACTCATCATTGAGAAATGTTATGGAGAGATGTTTTCGTGTCCTGTTTTCCTATTCTCAGGACTTTATGGGTGTTTTATGTTGAAATACTATTTTTCCGCGGTCCACACCAGATTTCAAACCTTGATATGACCACAAACTGGTGTTTTGCTGAACAAGACTCCAGATTCTTTGTCTGCCTGGAGGGGAGTCCCTTGTTCCTCGCCAGGGCGGCGGAGCTTCGTCAAGCTCGCCTCCGCACTCTTCCCCCGTAGCGGCATAGGAGTGCCTTCATCATGGGGTTGCGCTGGGTTTCCAATGCAGCTCCGGCAGCGGCGCGCCTGATGCAAGTGTTCAGGCATGGACCTACCAATCCTCTCCTCAGCCGGCTTCTGGCCTGGGTGGTGCGCGCAGGAGCTGAACTTGTGGCGGAGAGCGTGCACCAGGGGTGGGTACGGGGAGCAGTCGGGCTGGAAGCGGACGAGTGTGGGTGTGCCGTTGCCTTTCATTGTTACTGGTTCGTGTTCCCAATGAAAAGACGTAGTACATTCGTAGCATCTCACTTCTGTCTTGCTTGAACTTCAATCTGATCCTTCCCCTCTGATTGGTGTATAAGCTCGCGGCCCCGGCCAAGTTTGGCGTGCAGGCAGGGCTCGTAGCGTGCAGAGCCCACCACATGCTCGATGGAATGGCCGACCCAGTGCGTTGCTTGTAAGTTCTTCACTTACCGTACTTCTTTCATCCACATTTTCGCAAGTATTCCTCCAATTGCGGGGCAAGATTTCCAGTGCACAAATTTGCATGGAGCATCCACCAATTTTATTGCCTGCAATTTCTGGACAGTTAGCAACATCAGCAAAATATTACAGTATATTGCATGACTCCAGCTCTCCGGATGGTCTCAATCTAAGAGCTACTTCGGTACCACTCTAGTCCGTAAATAGCCATCTCTATGTGGTTTCGGTGTCTACTTGTCATATATCGAGGGATCTTGTGGTGAGGAAGTTTCTTATTGAGCCTCGCCGCTCTGCAGGGTCCCTGGTTGATTCCATGCTGTTCTTGTCTCCATTCAATTGTTCGCTGTTTCGGTGAAGCCTGAGTACTACTTTATGTGATCCTACAAAATTCAGAGCTCTCATTCTTCAGTAATTTTAATGTCGCGTCGAAATCTACTATTCTTTGCGTTCATGATCATATAATTCATAAAACGCACAGATATTATTAATGAAGCATCTGGGTCTGAAAACATGTAGAGAACTGGTGTTTGAATTGTGCGGCTTACCTTCACTGGACACTAGAATGAGATCACTGTCAATTATTGGGAGAGTGTCTGTATTTGTGTAATTAGAGGAGTCAGAATTATCTTGTACACGAAAATTGCTTCGTCTTAGCAGGATCCTTCCAAGTAATTAGAAGTGTCAGAATTATCTTGTCCACGAAAATTGCTTCGTCTTAGCAGGATCCTTCCAAGGCGCAACTGCTGCCTTTATCCAATGCTTCAATTTTCCAATTTTTTGACAATTGAACACATTTCATGTAACGAAGGTATCCTTATTAATGGAATCAGTGTCAAGCTGACTGGAATTTCTTATCCCTGGACCTATTTCATATTTAGCTACTGTACCCAAAAGAATGCATTATGCATTACCTGTTGGGTTCAATTTCTTTAAGCTCTGCCAATTTTTATCACCAAGTTGGCATTTGTTCAAAATCAATCCAACAGAATATAATACAAGATTTCTGAATTGAAGAAGTGAAGCCATTTCCTCCTAATTACGGATTACTTTTTTGAAATCCAACAGAATATAATACGAGATTTCTGTTGGAGTATTACTTTTCTTTGTAAGTTCCCTGTTCCTTTTTTTTTTCAATTTATGGATCAATTTAAATGCTAAATTTTGTTCAAGTTGCTCTTCCGGATAATACTATTAATAGATGTGTACCTGTTTTTTGTTTTTTTTTTCATTTGGTGGCACATGTCATGGAGAAAAATTATTAGGCTGTCATTCTGTCAATACGTATTGTTATTCACCGTAAAACAATGCTATCGTTCATAATTTTCATTTTTTAGTAACATGAGAAGCTGATTGTGAGCAAAAATCGCTATGCTATGAGGAGTTAGCTTCTCTTCTAATCATCGTAAGTGATTTATTTTCTTATGATTGTATCTGTAGTTTATGTTACCTCCCACACTCGTGGCTTATTCAGTGGATCCAGACTCCCTCTGACTATTCCCTCAAACATGGTTGGATCCTGTGGGATGATACTAAGTTTTACATGTAAATCATGCATCCTGATTTTGCAGATGCCAGAATCATCGAATTGTTTATTCCTTGCCTTTGATTCAACGATCCAGAAAAGTGCTTGGATAAAGGTTTAGCTAAGCCTACTAACGTAGTCTGTTTCGACACTTTGCGGTTTTGATGGGAAGAAAAGAATCACTCGACAGTGCACATGATGACGAGGAGTTGGACTACCCGAGTGAGATGCTCGCTAAGCTTATATTTGGGGCCCATTCCGGTCCATCATGACAACATGTGTGTGCTCCTGTTGCAGATGGGTCCTAATATATAATATCCTTGTGCTCTTTGATTTTCTTAACCTTTTCTTTTTGCGAATGCTTATTTTCTTAACGTAAAACCAATCTGCAGTGAAGTCCATATGTGTTTCATTGTATGTATAATGTTGGTACTGCGCAATTAAGAAGGGTGGTATGCTCATCCTCAAATAATGTTTTGACGCCAATGTACGGGGCGGGGGCGGGGGTGGTGTGGGGGGGGGGGGGGGGGGGGGGGGGGTGCATATGTATCGTCCAAATGGAAAGCCTGCAGTATGCAGAAGGTGGCTCTATGATTGCACTTCATTGACTTGTTTTTTTACCAATTGTTGTGGTTTTAAGCTCCCTTTTCTTATATTTGAAGTTCCTGATTTGTTGATGGTTTTCTGATAGTTAGCTGGCTACACTACAACCTTTTTGTTGCTTGTGCCAAAGGTGCGTGTCCAAGTACCCCATTTAATTACACTTTATTTTCATAAGTTTGCAGGAAGTGTAAGATGATATAGTCCAATCTGAAAGTGCTTGAAGATACTACTGAGGAAGAAGATACTACAGGAGCAGGAGCAGAATTTCTGAAATAAACCAGCCGGGGAAGAAGCTTGCAACAAAATATCTCTGATACACTCTCTGACCTTGAGGCAGTGACAGTCACTCTGCTTTTCTTTCTTCCCTCCGAAGCCAGCAAAAGCCCAAAAACCACCTAAAACCCCGGGGGAGAAAACCCCAACATTCTGCGGCGGGGTTCGGCGGGAGGGGCAACTCCATGGTGAAAGCTTCAATTCCGTCAGCCCCCGCTTCTGGTAACCGATCGATCGTTTTCCCGTCTCCTTTGCATTGTCCCTCTGCATCGCTAATTCGCTCCGTGCTCCAGATCCTGGTGCTGCGACGGAGGAGAAGGCGGTGGAATCTTCCTGCGAGGTCATGGAGGAGTTCGTGATGGGCGACCACGCGCGGCTCGTGGACTCCATGCGGCTGGCCAAGGAGCTGGCCGCGTCGTCCACGTTCTTCGCCAAGCTCTCCGAGCTCTTTGCCACCGACCCTGCGTTCCGCCGCGCCCTGGAGCGCGTCCGTGGCGACGGCGGCAAGCGGCTCCGCGTCGTGGCGTACGGGCTCGTCGGCACGGAGTACAGTTGGGTGCCGCGGTTCCGCCTCGCTGTCCTGCTCCTCCTGCGCGACGCGTTCCCCGAGGCAATTGGCACGGTCGAGGTGGTGTTCCCGATTGTGGTCCCGGTGGAGCGCCGGGCGCTGGAGGAGCTGGGCTGTGTCGTCAGCGCATCGGTCCAGCAGTGCCGGCTGGTCCACGAGCCAACGCTGATCTTTATGCCGTACGCGGACCGTGTCTTCTTCGAGAACCTGCTCATCTTGAATTGGAGCGCGGATCAGCTTGGAAAGATCGTCATGCTCGGGCACAGCTTCGATACCATGGTGAATATGCTTGATCTGAGCATGGAGAAGCAGGAAATGTTTGGTGTCACCAAGCAGAGGGAGAAAGTGAGGAGAATACTTGCAATTCAGAAGTATGTTCGTGAAATCGCGCTATGCCCTGACTTTGTGGGTCTGCTCGATAACCCTCTCTTGGGAGGTGGTCTTGAACCTTTGCAGGAAAGTGATGAGGATCCTGATGAAGCGATCGAAGATCGGTGCGACCGATCAACATGTAAATGCATGCACTGCATTGCTCATAGAGAGAGGCAAGACATGATGACTGCTCTTCCCAGCCACTTTTCAGTTCATCTATTTCGTATTGATCCTGAAATTGACATGGAATGCCTTGTACCAGGTTGTTCTGCGACCAAATTTCTAACTCTTCTATAGTTTAGCCAATATGTTTATGGATTTATCGAATTGGGGTCTGATGTCTTGTTGCCTCTTTCTCTGTTGCAGGTAATTGTACTACAAGGGTCTGGAGCACAGTGAACATACAGATGAAATATGATCCTCAGTTTGCCGGGTAAGATGGCATACCCGTCTAGAAGTTTTTTGTATCGTTTTTTTTTTCCTGTTTCTAATCACTGAAGTCCATGACTTGAATTAAAAAATGGGCACTACGTACACGAATCTGGGTTTGTTTAATTTGTAATCATCTCATGTGAGACCTGCTCTGTGTCCTACTTACTGTAGCTCAGATGCTTCTGATCATCTGAGTCTGTTCAGTATCTCGTCTTAGGATTTTGTTATTGGCTTATTCTTTGTTTTTTTACCCTAGACTAGAATGAGAATTGAGAAATGGCCTGAAAAATCTTATAAATGACTTTGAAGTCCTACAAGCTATTAAATTTCTCTATTATGATTTGCATGTAAAATCTGAAGCTACTTTTTAATGGAGACCATATCATCATAGAGCACTACTATAATAGTAAATGTGTGTCTTCTGGCATTGCAGGTTTACGTTTGTTATGCATTATTAATTATTTCACCGACTAATTCAGATTCCTGCTTTCACTTAATTAGATGGCATTTAAATCCTAGTGAAGTGTACATTGAGGACAAGAACTTGACGGAAGCTGAAAGCATAGTCAAAGAAGTGCATGAAACTATGATAGATGTTAGGAGTTCGTCACTGTACACAAAGTTCATTGATCATATGAAGGAAAATCCTAGCATTAGAGATCGCATTTCAAGCATGTTGGGAGATAACGAATGTATGGAATTGGTTATTTATGGCCCTGGAAGCTTTGAATTTGATGTGGGGTCTCAATTTCAGCTTGCTTTCATTCTTCTTCTTAAGGAAGCTAAGATATTTCCAGTTGGTGATATTGAGATATATGACCCAGCACTTTCTCCTGCTGATGTCAAGGCATGCTTTGACTTGGGCATAAGAGTCCTCCTTGTTAATGAACAGTGCCGACGAAGTGTTGAGAAACCAACACTTTTCTTTGTTCCAGGACTGGCGCTTGCTGCGAATGTCATGGAGACAAACTTCTATCCCAAGCAGTTAAATAAGATGATTATAGTTTCCTATGGGTTCAAGGAGAACGGGAAAAGTATTTCTCATGCAGTCGAAAACATGAACTATGGAGATGCCTATGTGGGTTCACTGGCTTTTGAAAGGAACAGATTCATGTGGGCAAGCATGGATTATATTCACGAAGTCATTGTAATGGAGAAGTTTGATAAGAAACTCTGGGCACTTTCTGGATTGAAGTTTGAATTTTTTTAAGTTCCTGATGATATGGACATCTTCATAAAAGTACCAAGTATGTGTGTTAGCTTCTGAACTTCTGGTTTTACCTTTTTCTCTTTTTAATTATTTTCTTTATTTGATGGTGAATCCAACATAACAGGGTTGACGCTCATGGAAATAGTATTACTTAACTTCGTGTTGGATTTGGAATATAACTTCTTGCTTGCTTTCGAGTAAGACCTCCGTACCTGAAGGCTTGTGGCCAACATCTGGCTATCTATATATTTTTGCTTTGTCTTTTTTACATTCCGAACGAAATTTATAGCACGATTATCAGGTTTTAGTTGAAACATCATTTATTTTGCTTGTCTCTATTTTGTCAGTCATGTGGCTTCACTCCGTATTCAATTGGAAGAGAGAATATCACGCCCATTCAACGAAGATCAATGTGATTGCAAGGATGATAATCCTCGGTTCTGGGGACAAGTTTTCCGTCATCGTCTCCCAGCAATGAATCGGACGACATGGTCCCCTCCTCCCAAGGGTTGGATCAAGCTCAATTTCCATGGCATTGGCTGTTCCCAAGATTATCCCGCTTGCATTGGTGGTATACTCCACAATGACAATGGCGAGGTGCTCTCCTACTATGCTGCTCCAATCGGTGAAGTGGATCAAATCATGGCCAGTTGTAAGGCGCTTGAGCGCGGGCTAGAACTGATGGTTAAGCACCATGAACCAGTACGCAAACTGATCATTGAGGGGGATAACCTTACGGTGATACGCTGGTTCAATGGCATCACTCAACCGCCTGAAAGAGTTTATCATTCAGTTGTGCATAGTCTTTGGCACATGGCTTTGAGGCGGCTCAAGGAGGCTGAGGCACTTGCTCCTGCCAAGGCATCCGAAGAATGCAACAAGGGTGAAGACAAGGGTGCTGGTTCGTCAGATGATAAAAAAGAGAAGGATGATACGAATGGTATAGATGAGGATGGTGATGGTTCACAAGGCACATCTTCAAAGTTTTTCATCCCTCCTGAGTGGGTTCCAAGAGAGTACATTTCTTGGCACGTCGAGGAGGCGGCTAATCAGGTTGCCATTGGTCTGGCACACCTGGGGCCTCATCTACGGGGTGGCAGTCGATACCTCTCAGTCGAGTATGACTGTGGATATAGAGTGGGCATGGAGAAGGACAGACCAGACCTTACATGGTTCATTTACTGAACTCGCCGGTCGATTCTGATACAAAATGCTGTACCATTTTATACATTGCTAACGATCAGCATTTCTACAGATTATTTGAGGCTGTGGGTTAGAACTTATGAATGATTCGAACAAAATTCCAGCTGGAGGATTCTGTAACTTGTTCATGTGCCTGCTGCTGACCGTTGTTGCTAATGTCTTTTCCTGATTTTATCACAGTGGTCTTTTCTGAACAAGAAATGTCAGTCTGTTCTGGTAAACTTCTCGATATCTGCATGATAGGTCTCCGACATCTTCGATTGCCTGCTTCATGAAAAGCATAACCTGTTAATGTATTATGAGCCTGACCAGCTACCCGGTTGACCATTTGTGGTTCTTTTGATCTGCAAACTGCTTTGATTTGTGGCCCTCCTCCTAGCTTGAATGTAGAACTTTTATAACCGAGATCGTGTGATGCTCTATTGCTCTATGGGTGCATTTGTGAACATCAACATGAATATTCTCGATACCTGGTAATGTAGAACTTTTATAACCGAGATCGTGTGATGCTCTATGGGTGCATTTGTGAACATCAACATGAATATGCTCCTTCAAACCCCCCCCCCCCCCCCCCCCCCCCCCTCCCCAAAAAAAAAAAACATGAATATGCTCTGCAATGCGGATGGATGATAACATGAGCTGAATTTATGCGTGTGCTGGTCCTGAGACAAACACACGTCTGCCGTGCCGTTGTCGCGGCAGCGTCGCCGGCAACATCACGCGCACCCCCGAGTGGTCGATGCTCCACGAGCTCCGAGCTCCCCGTCCTCCTCAAGCGATTTAGCTCCACCACTTCCAGGATTTCCGGCATCGGACTCTGATTGAAGGGAAGGGCTCATCTCTCGCCGGGGACAGAACAACCAGAACGGAAAAACTCCGAAGTGAGGCCAACACGGGTGGCATGGCACAGAGCGATGCCGCCCCGGCACCCCGAATGCCAAGGGGACATCAGAATTCTGCCGACACGCCGTCCCATTCCAGTCACGCCACTGCCGCTTAATCGAGGGGACACCGGAGATCGCGGAGAAGACAAGCCCAGTGCTTCTTTATCGTGCTGTTCTTCTCCTTCGCGTGGATCTCATGGCGCAGGATGGACATGGCGGCGCTCGTTCCTGTCGCTACACGCTACAGGCGCTCGCTCAGCGAAGGCAGCCCGCCGCCGCCGGCCGGGGCCAAAGAGCCGACCTGGAGGACTAATAAGTAAATCAAGAATAAATAAGGGCTAATGTGTTAATATTTGGATCGCGATCATTAGTCGCGATCCGAATTAAAGAGTGATTTGCAAATGATTGGATCGCGATTAATAATCGCGATCCAAATTAAGAGGTAATTTGTAAATAGTGGATTGTTATTAATAGTTGCGATCTAAACTACGGACTAATTTGCTTATATAATTTTTTATATAGGGTTCTCTGTACAAAAATGTAACTTTCACCGGCCGTTAGATGGACACGGGCGGTCCAGATTTTGGAGAGCAGGCGGGAGAAGGATAATTTTACACGTAGGCCTCAATCTTCTTTGTTTCTTTGATGTGAGGCCCTCCTCTTCCCCTTCCTCGCGTGTTGAGGGAAACCATCGCCTTCGGGGTTATTTAGATTCATAACACTCCTAAAATGCTACATCTAAGCAATGATTTTAGTAAACAGGACATCCAACCAAAGCCACTACTTCCTTCCTTTGTCTCCAATGTGTAGCACTACCCCCTAAAATAGACTTTCCTGAACGATTTTGCCCTTGAGGCTTCTCAACCATGTACAGCATCATAAAAGAAGGAATTTCGGCTGAAAAAATTCATAAATAATTATTTAATCATTTAAATTACAAAAATGATCATATTAATGTTTGAGGACAATACTTTTAGTTCGAAAATTACAAAATAAATCAAACGAAAATCAGAAAATTGAGCCAAACTAAATCAGCTATGATTTATAAGAAAATTCGACATGACCTCTCTTCACATATTTATAACTGCAACATAACAATTATCTCACATAAATAGAAATTTGTCCAGCCACACAAATAGAGCCATCTAAACACAATTGTCCAACAATAAAGGTTCAAGGGTTGATACATGGCTCAACAACAACATTACAGTTCATGACAATCAAATAAAAGACATGCAAATGGCCAAATTTAGTTATTGCTTGTGCTGCCATCTTCTTGAGAGATGTTGAGAGAGCGCCTAGCTGAATTGGTAGAGGTAGAGGTTGTACCAACTACATGGACCTGCCCATCTTCAACCAAATCCGAAAGCCTTCTTGTAATGTAACCCGGCGAAATGGTTTCAGTTGCCACTATTTTTGGCCTCTGTGGCTTTCTCTTTGGTTTAGACACTTGCTTCCTGCATGAAAATTAATCTTTTATTAGAGAACAATGGTTTGTTGCTGAACATGAGGTGATAAGTAAAAAGATAAGGACTTCACTTGCCTCCCACGCGCTGCGCCACCCAGCCGCCACCGCGCCAGCAGCCCCCGCGCCAGCCGCGCCCGCCCGCGCTCGCCAGCAGCGCGCCGCTCGCCAGCCGCCGTGCCCGCGCCAGCAAGCCGCGCGCCCCCCGCCAGCCGCCGCGCCAGCCAGCCGCGCCCGCGCCTGCAAGCCTTCGCCCGCCCCCGCGCAAGCCAGCCGCCGCCCCGCTCGACGCCCCAACGACCTTAGGGTTAGGGTTCGTCGGGAGAGGTGAGTTGAGAGAGAAGAACGCTCCTGTTCCGATTCGATTTGATGCCGGATGTGTTCGTGAAGGGTGAGGGGCAATTTCGTCCACGAATGTTTGATTTATTGGAGAAAATAAAGAAAAAACAATATAATGCTACACATTGGAGACAAAGAAAGGAAATAGTGGCTTTAGTTAGATGTCCTGTTTATTAAAGGCATTGCTTGGACGTAGCACTTTAGGAGTGCTATGAATCTAAATAGCCCTCGTCTTCGCCCACCGCAACAAGAACCCCCCCCCCCCCCCCAGCCCTCCTCGTGCGCGCTGCTTCAATCTCAACCCAATCGGCCCAATCAGTCCTCGCTCCGCCATCACGCCCGCCCAACCTCGGCGCCGCCCTGCCTGCTCCCCCGGCACACTGCTGCCCCGCCTGCTGCTCCACCCGACGTCGCGCGCGCCCAAAATGCTTCATCCTCGCGCACCGCTGCCTTCTCCGCGCCGCCCTATCCCGTCGTGCCTCCTCTTTACCCGCGCGCTGCCCCATGGCTCTACCTGACGCAGCCCGGAGCTGCCCCGTCGCCGCGCTGGTGTCTCAAGATTTGCGGAACAATCGGGTTAATTTCGCGGAACAAATTATTTGGATAGCTAGAACAATCGGGTTTAAATATTGGAACAATTCGTTTTGATGGCTAGAACAACTCGTTGTGATGGATGGAATAATTCGCCGTGAAGATTGGAACAATCGGGTTTAAAGCTTGGAACAATTTGCTTCCATTGCTGGAACAACGATGAGCGCAAAAGGCTGGAGGTAGGAGACGACCACGTGCGTCGCAGAGGCGGCGGAATGCGGGACCTCCTATATGCAGGGCGTCCTATAGTTAACATACAATAGATCTGGCCAATAACCCATCAAATTTGAGCAGCCCAGCCTAAGTAAAAGCGTCAACATTTTAAAACAAAAGAGTCAGCATTTTTTAATTTCTATTTCAACATTTTTTAAAAAATGTTGACACATAACAAAAAAAATATTGACATAGTGCAAACAAAATATTGACACAGTACATTCAAAATGTTGACGAAAATTTCAAATTTTAAAAAATTCATTATATTGAATCTCATTTTGTAGATTTAATTGTAACAAACATTTAGGTTCAAACGGATTCGAAAACGGATTTACGGTTTAGAAGAAAAATACGTTTAAAGTTTGAAATCCGTTTCTTTTTCTCCCACTCCCAACCCGCTCCAATCAAAACGCGCCACGTCGCCTCCGCGTTGAGCAGGGCGGAGGCGAGAGCGACCCCGTGTTGAGGGCGGGCGCCGTGCGGCGGAGGTCCGGTTAGCCCGTCCCCGCCGCGGCGCCCACCGGATTAGAGCTGAAAATGCTCCTTAGCATTGTAGGCACTTCATCATCCAGTTGCGGTGGTATGCCCACTGGAGCGTCGAGGAAGCCCTCCGGCGGCGGCGCTCCTCAGGGCAAATGCAAGTGTGCGAGCATGGAGCAACCAATCGCGCGCGGGAGCGGAATTTGTGTCGGAGAGGGCAAAATGCGGACGGGAACGGCGAGCAACGAAGCCAGCAAACGCGTACCAGGGTGCGCAGCGCCATTGCCTTCCACTGTTTCAGGTTCGACGGTTCATGCCCCCACGAAATCCTAGTTAACAAACGTGCTAAATTGGTGAGCATCCCACTATCATCTAGCTTGAGCTTCGATTTGATCCTTCCCCTTCGATTAGTGTATAAGATCGCGACGGCTGGCGAGCTTGGTGTGCAGGCAGGGCTCGGAGCATGCACTGCCCACCACAGGCTCGATGGAATGCTTGACCTATTGAGCTGCGTGTAAATTCCCGATATATTTCCTTCACACTTACGCTTACGCGTTACTTTCTTCAATTGATTTCCAAGATTTTCCGTGCAAAATTTGCACGGAGCTGCCAGCAATTTATTGCTTCCCTTTCCAAACCGGTTCCTAAAATCAGCAGCAGATTACAGTACATTACATGACTCTAGTTCTTTAGATGGTCTGAATCTAAATGCTAGTAGTGCGGTAGCACCGTCCACAGTAAATCCTCGTCTCTGTGTTACTGTATTAGTGGTCTTGGTGCGTACTTGTCATATGTATAGAGATATTACGGTGGCAAACTTTGCATTGTGCTTTGCCATTCTGTGGCATGCTGGTTAGCTTCTTGCTGTTGTCATCACCATTCAATTGATTGCGGTACTGTTGAAGCCATGGGATCTCCTCGAGTACTCCTTTATGAGTCTGGAGAATTCAGACTTCTTGTTCTGCAGTAATTTTGATGGCGTGTCATATTCTATGATTTTCCCTGCTCAAAAAAAGAAAAAGGAAAAAGTATACATGTGTTATTACTGCACAAACTGGGCTTAGTAATTTTAGTGTTTGTTTGTTCACAGTGTGAAATACCTTCACTGAAGACAATAATGAGATCACTGTCAATTACTGTGTGAATTCTATGTGCTATTGTCAAGACTGTGCAATCTCCAAACTCCTTCCGGATAGTTTCTTGGATAATTGCATCAGTAGAGGTGTCAACTGAAGCAGTTGCCTCATCGAGTACGAGAACATTACTTCGCTTTAGCAGAACCCTTCCAAGGCAAAAAAGCTGCCTCTGTCCGACACTCCAATTTTCCCCATTCTCAACAACTGCAAAAGGTATCTCATTTGACACTTCAACAAAGATATCCGTGTTAATGGTTTACATTACAAATTAACCGAAAGGGTATATTACCTGTTGAGTCCAACTTCTTTGGATTTTGCCTGACTATATCACCAAGCTGGCATTTGTCCAAAATCTGGCCAATAGAAGGGAAAAAGAAAACAGATCCAGATCAGATGCTTGAATAGGTAAGAGGTTCTTTTAACCTTGCCTTATAACCTTTTAAGTTAGTTTGCTATTGAATCGTTTTGTTCTTCATTTACTGATTGACTCAAATTGTGGCGATCAAGTTGCTCTTGCTGTTGATAAGAAAAAATTGCTTCCTGGTTAATATTATTAGAGAAATATTAGCATCTATACAGTGCGTGTACTTTTGCATATGTTTTTGTATTTTACTTGTGGCACATTGACTCTTGATGGATAAACACATCGCCGGCATGAATTTCTACTAATAATATGCGGTCACCCATATTTGTTCGCAGAAGACAGTGTTATTACTAATTTGTGCTGTAAGTAAACAGAAACGACTTATTCTACGTATAATTGGTCTCTTCATATCACAATTTATATAGTTTATTCTTCTACGATTGGATTCATAGTTGATTAAATACCTCCCACACACGTTGATCAGAGTACTCGTTCAGTGGGTCAAGATTCCCTCTGACCGTCCCCTCAAACATGGTTGGATCTTGTGGGATGATGCTAAGTCTGCCTCGTAAATCATGAAGCCCTATTTTGCAGATGTCAACACTGTCGATCTCTATTGTTCCTTCCCTTGGTTCAACTATCCGGAAAAGAGCTTGGATAAAAGTTGACTTTCCACTTCCAGTACGTCCTACAACTCCCACCTTCTTCCTTCCTGGAATTGTACATGATATATTTCTCAAGACAGATGGGAGATGCTCTGCATATCTGACCTGTAAAAGCGAAGAGCCACATTAGATGGCTCCTGAGCGAGTGTGTATATTGAGATAAGAAATATGTAAAAAATAAGTCTTTCTCAAAAAAACTATAAATAGCATTAGCTAAGAACTTCCATGAGACGACTTTTCCTCTGCAGCATTTTCTGCAAGCTGTTTAAAATTTGTTCAAGCATACTGTTATTCATTTTTATACTGCATAAGATCCATTTTAGACCAACCCACCTGATGAGAGATCTATGTGTTCATTTATTATTACTGTAACTCATCAGAGTGTTACACATACCTCCAAGGATCGTATACTAATGGTTCCATCTTCTGGCCAGTTATTTGGTGGTCGGTTGTGCTCAACTACTAGAGGAGCCTCACTTGGTATCCTTGAGTACTGCATTATTCTTTCGACCGATATCATTTTGTCCTCTGTATTGCAAATGTTCCAAGTTATAGATGCCAGCTGGTAGTTGAGGTTCAATGCGTAAGTCACTGCAAGTCCAGCAATGCCTGCATGCACAATTATATTAGTTTGAAAATCATCAAACACGAGAGTGGTTAAGGCTTTCATAATCACCAAGATCTTATGTGCATATGGAGCTTACTTGGGTTTATAAAACCTTCAGGTAGGCTCACCAGGAGAATCAACGCAAATGCAAAGACAAAATTGGACAACATGTTTAGTCTGAAACAAAGCCACTCGACTGCACAGATAAAATGGAACCATGGTCTGGACTGGTTATCGACAAGGCCAAGGTTTGCTTTTCTGAAACGTTCTTTCTGCCCATATGCTCTGATGCTTGATGCACCTGTAAGTGATTCTGCAAAGTGGTGTAGGATTGGAGCCCTTTGGATTTGTGATAAGCGGGACAGCTCTCTTGCCGTTGGTATGTAGTACCTCTATCATTTTTCAGACAGTTTATAGGTTCAGCACTTTGTGAAATAAATAGTTGAATACCATAATATAGAGAGAAAGAAAACCGCTATAAGTGATTCCTGAATTCATGGCGCAAAAAATAACATTTTGCATGATTGTGAATCAATAATGGGAAAGAAAGCAGTTATGAACAAGTGTTTGACGAGAGCTCATACTTGACACAGGAAACAGAGCACCGTCACTGGAATGAAGATAGCAAAAACTGGCCACGCAACCTGTGACATAACACCAATGGTCCCAATACTTTGTATAACTGAAAACACACACCAGCCAAGCTTGTTTGCTATTTCCAGATCTAGAACACTTTGATCATTGGAGGCCTGTCACATGTCAAACAAATATTAATTAGTTTAACAGTTGTATGAGGTGGTAATAGAATTAAATCAGCACTAACCCTGTTTAAAATTCTGCCGGTAGGTGTAGAGTCAAAGAAGGACATTGGGGCACGCAGGATGCAGTGAAGCATGTTCTTGAAGAACTTTTCTGATGTTAATAGACCAATTAGTGACACAAGCATGGACCGAGCCAAGACGCATAATGCACTTCCCATAGATAGTGCGATATATACAGAGAAAAGGAGGCCTAATCCAACTGGTGGGGGGGTTGCAGATGTCGGAGGGCATGCCCATGCCATCCAATAGTTGCTAGCGACCTGAAATATTTGAAAGAATGACTGTGCAGCAATTGTTACTGGCACTAAAGCACCACCGTGAACTGCCCTCAGGTACGTCCAGTAAACCATTTTGCCGATGCCTCCCTTTTCTTGCTCTTCATCCTGTGTTAACCTCCCCTTCTTACTGATGTCTTCCAAGACATCATGTGCGGACTCTTGCTTTGTTATGCCCTGAAGCTCGACGTTTGTCTCGTTTTCTGTCTCAAACTCGTCCTCACTGTCTACTGAATGTTGGTTACCTGATGGTATTCTGCTGGAAGTCTCAGCACTTACGACAGATTCAAGAGCCTGGCTATGGGCTCCTATTATAGCTTCAAATCCTATACTCTGTTGAAGAAGCTCATCAAACTTTCCTTTCTGCACGATCTTTCCATCCTGCATCACCTATTATTTTGTAACCCATGTGGTTAGTTTCCTTGGCAACTTTAACCTCTGGAATTTGGACATGATTAGCTAAACCTAACCTAGTTTAACGCTTACCAGTATAAGATCTGCAGCTGGAAGGAACTCGACTTGGTGGGTCACATACAGTACTGTTTTGTCTTTAAGAATTCCCATTACACAATCCTGCAGAATCAAATTATTTTATTTGCTTAGGATATGTATCGATTGAATTCCCTAAAGTTCAGATAACAAATGAACCAGTAACCTAATGGCATATATTTATTTCTGAATTAGCATTTATTGAATCAACTGGACCAAGTCAAAAATGTTTATGCATTTATTGAAACTATTAAGCACACCTTGAAAAGCTGGCTTCCAGTATGCGCATCTACGGCACTAAAAGGATCATCAAAGAGGTAAATATCTGCATCTTCGTACAGTGATCTAGCAATCTGAATTCGTTGTTTCTGTCCACCGCTCATGTTAATTCCCCTTTCACCAATTTCAGTCAAATCACCATTTGCAAACAACTCAAGGTCTTTAGTCAGTGCGCAAGCTTGTATGATCTTTTCATACTTTTCCTTGTCATATAAGTTTCCAAAGAGAATGTTATCCCTGATGTTCCCAGACAGGATCCAGGCAGTTTGAGGAACATATGCTTTTCTCCCACTAACCCTGACAGTCCCATCTAGCTTTGGCATCTCCCCAAGTATGCATGATAATAGACTGGATTTTCCAGAGCCGACCATTCCGCAGATAGCCACCTTCATCCCTCTCTTTACTTTTAATTCGACATCTGTTAGCGTTGGAGAAGTTGTCTCGAGTTCCCAACTGAATATTCCATGATCAATCTCCACATCATAGTCAGTGTTGTCTCTTGGTACTTCTGTTACTGCATCATATTTCAATTCTTCCTCCTGGAGGTACTTTCCTACTCTATCAGCCGAAACTTTTCCCTGTGCAAACACTGAAAGCAAGTCAGGAAGATTGAATATTGGTTCTTGTAGCATCCGGAATGTTGCAAGAGCAGACAAAACAGTGCCAGCTGTCAGAGGAATCCCCATCAGTATGCATGAGCCAAATGTTATGGAGGATATGAATGCAGGTGACCCCCAAAATATGAATGTTGTCAGAGCTGTCAACCTCACAGATCTCCATAGCCAGTTGTGCTCCTCTTTCCGTAAAGCTTCTAGCTTTTGAAGGTATTGCAGATCCCATGCTTGAAGTTTCAGTACTTTCATGCTTCTAAGAACTTCCGTTGTTGCCTTCATTCTATTGTCTTTGGCAACCATGATCTTTGCTTGCAATCTTTTCTGCATTCTGGTTAGTGGAATATTGCAAGCCATTATTGCCAGTGTCGCTGCTAAACCAACCCAGGCCCCAACCCCTAAGTTTTGATGGAGAACATATACAGCTAGAGAGAGCTGAATGGGTAGCATCCAGATGTAGTTGGTGTACCATATACAATCAGTTATCCTTTGTATATCTACACTCATGTAGTTTATGATCTCTCCGCTAGTATGCTTCTGCCTTGAACTGCAGGATAAACGGAGCCCCTTTTGATAGATGTAGGATATCAAAGCAGCTCGCAGCCGCATTCCAAGATGTCGAGCTCCGAAAATCCATTGCCTCTGTGCCATTGTCTCCACGACTTTGGCACTTAGAAAAGCAACAACGAGAATGTAACCTCTTCTGAGTCCATACTGTCTCTCCCCTCCAAGGAACCTCACCAAGTCGTTAATCAGTGAGGGTCCAACATATGATGCACATGCACTTAACACAGCAAATCCTGCATTGGTCATTGCTTTCTGTCTAATGAATAGGAGCACTGCTATGTAGATTGATGAAGTACTTAAACCATGCCTGCCTTCAACATCATCTATGATCTTTTTGAATGAGTCTGATAGGAACTCAGCAGAATCTTTGCCATCGACATCTGGCACTTCATTTTTGTCTAGTGGTTTCTTGTATCCGGCAGCAAGAACAGGGTTCATCCAGGAGACTGTGACTAGTTCTAGAAGACTTGCTCTTCCATATGGACATGGCCTTTTGGTTTCTGCCTGCTGTCCTACAGATGAACTCAGTAGTGGCTCTGTTATGCTGCTATCTGTCAAGGTGATTCCTGTTTTTCCTCTGGCTGAAAGTGCAAATAGATAAGTGCAAAGAGCAAGCATCCACAGATCGATCCATTCTTCAAGTCCCAAATATTGATGATCTGGCAAAAGTGACCTGAGATCAAATATCACCCTAGTAATTGATTGCAGAAAGTTGAATATCCACCATGCCCGAATTATGAATGGAACTTTTGCAGATTTAGTTTTCTGAAACCTGAATACTGCTAGTGATAATATTATCCAGGATAGCACCTGCAAACTTTCACTAATATTAAAAGCTGGATACTTGCAATAACTTATTCTTTCATGTAATCTCGCAAATAATGCCCTTAGAATATGAGTGGCTAATATAAGCAGGCAACATGCTTTGCTTGCTTGATATTGGATACCCAGCTTTATGTCTGCACCCTTTTGTTCCTGATATGGATGCCTTTTGTTTTCAAGAGGTGAAGCCTTTAATCTCTGTCTATGCGATCTGAATTTCTTGAACAGAAATTGAGCCAATATACTCGTGATGAATATTAGTTGTATCAAGGCAAAAGCAACCATCCAGAAGCATGGTGAATATAGCTCTGGCCATTCTTGCAAATACTGCAATACAGTGTAATCTGTAATAATGCAATGCAAATTTCGTGTCAAAATCCAATTGCGAAATAAAAGTTCTTGAATTAGCATTTCCCTTTGATAACATAGGTGAGCTTGCAACTACAATTATGTTTCAGTTCTACTAAGGGTCGAATTCATCTTGTTAATCCAAATAAATTGTTTCTAAAATTAATATAAGCTGCTAACCAATACCAATGAGAAAATGACTTAGCAGGTCAAATTGTTGAAAAATTGATTCTGACCTGTATTGTCATGTTTTGTGAAGCTTATGTTTGGATTGGATAACTCATCTGTTGTGTCTTAGTGAAGATAAATTATATGATGTGTCCTTTAAAAAAATCCTGTTATAAATCTTCTTTGTTTATTAATTTAAGCCATAATTGATTTTAGGATAAGAGATGGTCTCATTCTGGTTCATTCTTTACTCATATCCAGATTGAATAAGCTATGCATTTTCTACATTTTTCTTTTCCTTTTTTTTTTCAAACTCTTTCTTCTGCTTTTAAGTTGGACACCTGGTAAGTAGTGATGTGAACTAAAAATGCCTAAATCTTTCTTGCTGGCCATCTCCTTTATCTGAAAGTTCCCTTTGAATCAAACCTAGCCAAAGTATATTATGCGTCGACTTCCAGCGAAAAAGATAATTTCGTGAGTCATGTTTTTACTGACTACTATGATATCTTGAAAGTGTTGTCTGGTACTAAAACGAAAAAATTGTGGCAAGAATCTCCTTAGTTCGTTCATGGGTGCAAAATGCCCTAATATTTTTGCATCCCAGTTTTCTAATAAAAATGTCCTAATACTGTTATAGGGATGGAGATGGAAACCTAATCGCAGCCCATGATGTGACCGAGGTCAACCCAGTTTGCTAAAGCAAATTTTGCACCTTCAGAGTGCTCTTTTTCACATTTGTAAATGAATATGCTTTACGAGACCGCAAGTTGCAGAGATATCTAAATCATGAAACTGTGTATAGTTCCATAGCTATTATGCTTAGTTTTATTGGCAGCTTTCCACTCAATGATGGAATGCATATTATTAATGAAGCCAAACATGAATATCGTAGTAGGAAATTCATTTGTTTGCATGCCCTTAATGATTTTGGCTGACATTGCAGGGCTAGGAAAGCAAAGGGTGAAGGAGTGGCGGGGAAAGAGCGATGGCCATGCAGTGCAATTGAGGACATGTCTCGGGAGAGAAGAATCAGTCTTATGCATGAACCTGTCTTGTGAATGCAGGCACAGGGCCACGGACTCGCAGGGATTAAGCCTTACCTGACGAATCACCGAGGAAGCCCCGGTGGAGGAACATCTCTCGCACCCTGTTCGGAATCCTCGCGAGAGCAGGCAAGTGCAGGCTCCCTCTCTCCATTGTGTTGCCACTGAGAGGTTAAGTGGTGATATTGTAGGTGGAGATTGGAGGTACCTGTTACGGACGGAGAGACCCCTGATGGTTGCAGTTTGGGCGTGTAATGTAGCACACAGATCCCGAACAGTGTGCGAGAGATGTTCCTCCACGTGCTGTGAGCACTGGTGATCCCGAACAGTACGTACTAAGGTTTTTGATAGTGAACGGAGTTGTATATTTTTGTGAGATCGTTTGAGGCTTGATCTGAGGAAATTGGAGTTAGTAAACGTTACTTTTGCACGTGCTGTGTATGGAAAGAATGGTTCGTGCACCTAACATGAGATCCCTTTTAACTAACATCCCGGAGCGGACAAGGGGAATAACATGGGATTGGGTGAATTGTGTGATGAATGATGATGCGCACTAGACGGCGACGGCGCAGCTTAAAGCTGCGGCTTCATATATACCGCATCATTTTTCTGTGACCGGGCTTCGGCGGTGCTGGTCACGTTCGTGGCGATGGCACGCAGCAGAAAAGCTTTGGCGCACAAGCGACAGAACGAAATGGCATGGCGTATAGAAAAGAAAAAAGCGAGAGAAGCTTTCTTTCCCGCATGGCGTATAGAAAAGAAAAAAGCGAGAGAAGCTTTCTTTCCCTCCATGTCGTGTCGCGCGTGCAGCCGTTTTGCCCCGGTCGGGTCCGGCCGCGTCACTAGCCTTGCTGAGACGAGGGGTATCCACCGAGATTGATCACCAGAGGGTGAATGTGAGTAGGGGATTGATGTCAGTGCTTAGTTCAAGCACCACAACAAAAGACTTTTATAGCGACAGTGTCTAAAATCTCGTAGCAATAGTTTTGAAAGCCGACCGTCGCTACAGTAGACAGGAGGCACTGTACAAATGAATCGCCGCTAAAAATCATTTGTACCGTAGACTACAAGTTTGTGATTTCTAACGTCAATAGCGGAGCGACGACGGTTGGCCTGGTCCGTCGCTATATGCCAGGCTATTTTGAACCGTCGCTACGTGCTGTTGTCGTCGAGTTTCTTCTCTCGGCTCTGGACTGACTCGATGGTTGTCACCGGGGCGGCACGGCGCCGGAGAGTGCCGTCCAGCGAGAGCCACACGAGACCGGGGGAGGGCCGGCGCTCCCTGCAGCCTCACTCACACGATCTCGCCCCGGCGATGGTGATGGGTCTTCGCCGATATATGGCGATGTTTTTCGATTGGTTTGACGTGGATTCCGCCGTCCCTGCCGGGTCTCCTCCACTCGAGAAACGACGCGCATCACTTCAGCCTTGCCTTTCGTCGTAGTATGCCTCATTTTCTGACGCGAGGACGATGCTGTCACACTGACACCGACAACGCGACGCACGACGGGGTAAGTGCGAGATTACTAATGGAGTATAGGAGTACTAGACTATACTGCTAGAGTGCTAGTAGGAGGAGTACGTGCGTGCATACCCTGATCTGCTCGCTCGTCTCCCGTGGAGCCTACGGCGAAGTAAGCATTCCTTATCCATGCCCGCAGTTAGACGTACAATACGCGCCAACGCTGGGACGCCCGAGTGGCCAGAGTCAGAGGGCTCCGGGAGCTTAGCTCCTGTCGGCCCGGGTTCGATTCCCAGCTGCGGCACGCGCTGCAGTGAACAGTGACAGAAATGGTACTGTTCACTGCGGTGTAAAAAAATTCCTTCACTCTCCCCGGGTCAAAATATATGGTTAAGACTCGCATCGAAGCTCACAACGGCCAGCTGAGTCACTGTGTAGGATCGGAGAGGAAGTTCGGAGGTTTTCTTAACCTGCGTGAGAGGCTCTTCTCATTAGCAAAATGCCGTCGGGGGCGGTCTTACCCTTGGCAGGTCGAGTTTTAGACGTACAATACGCAACGCACATGGTGCAATCGAGATCGATGAGCGAGGTTTGTCAATTGTCAACGATCGAAAAGTCGTGTCGTGACTCAGTGACAAGCGGCCGTATCAGTGGCCGAACTTGTGTGGCACGTGTTGCGGGGTTTATGACCAAGTATGTATGTGCCCATCTGCTGGGTTGTGATCGAGGACTTCAACTTCACCTCACTAACACACTCAGTACGACAATAGTAATCACGCAAAGATCCATAGTGTTTAAGTCCATCTTTCTCTTCCTGCAAGCTACTGAGCTATGCCTTAGCTGCAGGTGCTTTGTACCTTTTGGCCGTTTTGGCATAGCCCAGCTTGTCCATTTTCAGTCAGTGTTCATCAAAACCTCAGTACGGGTCGCGTCGTGCGTGATCAAAACCTTAAGCACTCACGTTTGCATGCTTCCAGATGCGTTACCCCTGTAACGTCCAGATTCCTTTTCTCTCTTTCTTCTTCTTGGGAGGAACGCCTTGGTTCCTTTGGCGCGCATCCGGATTATTGGGTCATGGTAGTACGTGATTGCTACACATTCACGTTAGTGATGCGTGGTGATACAAGGGATGTTGACAGACTACCTAAACACATGATATGAATGGCAAATGGAGTACGAATTGTACCCGAAATTTCCGATCGAGCACTCGTCCGTTCCACTTTTAAGTGTCGTTCTAGCAACATATATATTTTTTAAAAGTGTCATTCTTATATTTCTAATGCAACTCTCTCTCCACTTTTCATCATTTTTAACATATTTTTTATTTCTCTTTAATTCCTATAGTCAATACTCGTAAAAACAAGATCTTATATTCAAGAGTAGAATGAGGAGAAAATTCTTTTCTTGGCGTCAGTAAAAACTTCAGTTGCCTTCCATAGCCCTTTCGGATCTGAACTTGCCAATCAAGTTCAAAAAAAAAAAAACCGATTCCTTCCGTGACCCTTCCGTTAGTTATATAGCACTTAACTGTGTTAAATGGAGGGTAAAAAAACGATTTTACCCCTGACTTGAAATATGGACATATGGTACTTTAGTTATTTTCAAAAAATTGTGCAAATGTAGGATATGACAGACGGTTAGGATAATTTTGCTGAGTACATCACAATCTTCTTTGTTTTTGTGATGTGAGGCTTCCCCTTTCCTTCCCTCGCGTCTGGAGGGCGGCGGAGCTCCGGTTTGCTCGCTCCCGCCGCGGTCCCGGCCCCACCGGATTAGCGCTGGAAATGCTCTTTGGCATTGTAGGCACTTCACCATCCATCCGGTTGCGGTGGTATGCCCGCAGCTTCGACAAAGGAGGCCCTCCGGCGGCGGCCCTCCTCTGGGCTAATGCATGCAAGTGTGCCAGCATGTACCACCCAATCGCGCGCGGGAGCGGAATTTGTGTCCGAGAGGGCGCAAAGTGCAGACGGGAACGGCGAGCACCGAAGCCGGCGAATGCGGATCGGGGTGCGCCGCGCCATCGCCTTCCACTGTTTCAGGTTCGACGGTGAGCATCCCGCTACCATCTAGCTCGAGCTTCTATTTGATTCTTCCCCTTCGATTGGTGTATAAGCTCGCGACGCTGGCCGAGCTTGTCTTGCAGGCAGGGCTCGGAGCCTCGGAGCATGCACTGCCCACCACAGGCTCGATGGAATGCTTGACCGATTCCGCTGCTTATGAACTCCCCAACTTATTTACTTCGCCGTTATGCTTATGCGTTGATTCCTGCAGTTGATTTACAAGATTTTCCGTGCAAAATTTGCACAGAGCAGACAGCAATTTTATTGTTTATCTTTCCAAACCGGTTCCTAAAATCAGCAGAAGACTACAGTACATTACATGACTCCAGTTCTCTGGATGGTCTGAATCTAAGAGCTAGTAGTATGGTAGCACCGTCCACGGCAAAATCCTCGTGTCTACTTTAGCGGTCTTGGTGCGTACTTGTCATATGTAGAGAGATATTACAGTGGCAACTTTGCATAGTGCTTTGCCATTCTGTGGCATGCTGGTTAGCTTCTTGCTGTTGTCATCATCATTCAATTGATTGCGGTACTGTTGAAGCCGTGGGATCTCTTCGAGTACTCCTTTATGAGTCTGGAGAATTCAGACTTCTTGTTCTGCAGTAGTTTTGATGGTGTGTCATATTCTATGATTTTCCCTGCTCAAAAAAAGAGAGAGAAGAATACATGTGTTATAACTGCTCAAACTGGGCCTTGTATTTTAGTATTTGTTTGTTCACAGTGTGGCATACCTTCACTGAAGACAATAATGAGATCACTGTCAATTACTGTGTGAATTCTATGTGCTATTGTCAAGACTGTGCAATCTCCAAACTCCTTCCGGATAGTTTCTTGGATAATTGCATCAGTAGAGGAGTCAACTGAAGCAGTTGCCTCATCGAGGACGAGAACATTGCTTCGCTTTAGCAGAACCCTTCCAAGGCAAAACAGCTGTCTCTGTCCGACACTCCAATTTTCCCCATTCTCAACAACTGCAAAAGGTATCTCATTTGACATCTCAACAAAGATAGCGGTGCAGTAGGGGTTTCCCCTACTGTTTTTCCCTCAAAAAACAAATATAGCTGTGTTAATGGTTTACAGTATAAAGTAACTAGAGGGTTATATTACCTGTTGAGTCCAACTTCTTCGGATTTTGCCTGACTATATCACCAAGCTGGCATTTGTCCAAAATCTGGCCAAAAGAAGGGAAAAAGAGGTCCTTGTCATCACCTTTTCAGTTTGTTTCCCATTCAATCATTTTGTTCTTCATTTACTGATTGACTAAAATTGGGGCGGTCAAGTTGCCCTTGCTGTTGATATGAAAAATTGCTTCCTGGTTAATATTCTTAGGGGAATATAATCATCTATACGGTGTGTGCACTTTTACATGTGCTTTTCTATTTTACTCATGGCACAGTGACCCTTGATGGATGAGCACATCACTGGCATAAATTTCTACTAATAACATGCTGTTACACATATTTGTTCGCAGAAGGCATTGCTATTACCTTTTTGTTTTTGTGCTGTAAAATGCACCATAGTGTGAGCACAAATTACTTATTCGGTATATAATTAGCCTCTTCATATCACATCTTATGTAGAGTATTATTCTAGGATTGTATTCTTTGTTGATTAGATTACCTCCCACACACGTTGATCAGAGTACTCGTTCAGTGGATCAAGATTCCCTCTGACTGTCCCCTCAAACATGGTTGGGTCTTGTGGGATGATGCTAAGTCTGCCCCGTAAATCATGAAGCCCTATTTTGCAGATGTCAACACTATCGATCTCTATTGTTCCTTCCCTTGGTTCAACTATCCGGAAAAGAGCTTGGATAAAAGTTGACTTTCCACTTCCAGTACGTCCTACAACTCCCACCTTTTTCCTTCCTGGAATTGTACATGATACATTTCTCAAGACAGATGGGAGATGCTCTGCATATCTAACCTGTAAAAGCGAAGAACCACATTAGATGGCTCCTCTGAGGAAGTGCGTACATTTAGATAAAAATGTATGTAAAAAATAAGTCTTCCTCCCGGAAAATGTGAAGACTAAATAGCATTAGCTAAGAACTTTCATGAGATGAGTTTTTCTCTGCAGCATTTTATGCAAGTTGTTTAAACTTTGTTCAAGCATACAGTTATTCATTTTGATACTTAATGCATAAGATCCATTTTAGGCCAACTCACCTGATGATTGATATATGTATTCATTTATGATTACTGTAACTCATCAGAGTATTACACATACCTCTAAAGATCGGATACTGATGGCTCCATCTTCTGGCCAGTTGTTTGGTGGTCGGTTGTGTTCAACCACTAGAGGAGCCTCACTCGGTATCCTTGAGTACTGCATTAGTCTTTCAACTGATATCATTTTGTTCTCTGTATTGCAAATGTTCCAAGTTATAGATGCCAGCTGGTTGTTCAGGTTCAATGCATAAGTCACAGCAAGTCCAGCAATGCCTGCATGCACAATTATATTAGTTTGAAAATCATCAAACATGAGAATGGTTAAGGCTTTCGTAATCGCCTGGAGCTTATGTGCATATAGAGCTTACTTGGGTTTATAAAACCTTCAGGTAGGCTCACCAGAAGAGTCAATGAAAATGCAAAGACAAAGTTGGACAACATGTTTAGTCTGAAACAAAGCCACTCGACTGCAGATATATTGTGGAACCATGGTCTAGAGTGGTTATCAACAAGGCCAAGGTTTGCTTTTCTGAAACGTTCTTTCTGCCCATATGCTCTGATACTTGATGCACCTGTAAGTGATTCTGCAAAATGGTGTAGGAGTGGAGCCCTTTGGATTTGTGATAAACGGGCCAGCTCTCGTGCCGTTGGTATGTAGTACCTCTGTCATTATTCAGATAGTGTATAGGTTCAGCACTTTGTGAAATATATAGTTGAATGCCATAATATAGAGAGAAAAACTGCTATTAATGAATCCTGAATTTATGGTGCAGAAAGTAACATTTTGTATGCTTGTAAATTGGTAATAGGAAAGACTGCAGTTATGAACGAGATGTTTGACGAGAGCTCATACTTGACACAGGAAACAGAGCACCGTCACTGGAATGAAGATAGCAAAAACTGGCCATGCAACCTGTGACATAACACCAATGGTCCCCATAATTTGTATAACTGAAAACACACACCAACCAAGCTTGTTTGCTATTTCCAGATCTAGAACACTTTGATCATTGGAGGCCTGTTACATATCAAACAAATATTAATTAGTTTAACAGTCGTGTGAGCCCAGGATAAAATTGGAAATGTTTATAAAACTAAATCAGCACTAACCCTGTTCAAAATTCTGCCAGTAGGTGTGGAGTCAAAGAAGGACATGGGGGCACGCATGATGCAGTGGAGCATGTTCTTGAAGAACTTTTCTGATGTTAATAGACCAATTAGTGACACAAGCATGGACCGAGCCAAGACGCACAGTGCACTTCCCATAGATAGTGCTATATACACGGAGAAAAGGAGGCCTAATCCAACTGTTGGGGTGGTTGCTGATGTAGGAGGACATGCCCATGCCATCCAATAGTTGCTTGCGACTTGAAATATTTGAAAGAATGACTGTGCAGCAATTGTTACTGGCACTAAAGCACCACCGTGAACTGCCCTCAGGTACGTCCAGTAAACCTTTTTGCCAATGCCTCCCTTTTCTCGCTCTTCATCCTGTGTTAACCTCCCCTTCTGACTGATGTCTTCTGAGACATCATGTGCAGACTCTTGCTTTGTTATGCCCTGAAGCTGGTCATTTGTCTCGTTTTCTGTATCAAAGTCGTCCTCACTGTCTGCTGATTTTTGGTTATCTGATGGTATTCTGCTGGAACTCTCAGCATTTACGACAGATTCAAGAGCCTGGCTATGGGCTCCTACTATAGCTTCGAATCCTATGTTCTGTTGAAGAAGCTCATCGAATTTTCCTTTCTGTACGATCTTTCCATCCTGCATCACCTATTATTTGTAACCCATGTCGTTAGTTTCCTTGCCAACTTTAACCTTTGGAGTTTGGACATGATTGGGTAAACAAGACCCAGTTTAGACGCTTACCAGTATAAGGTCTGCAGCTGGAAGAAACTCGACTTGGTGGGTCACATACAGTACTGTTTTGTCTTTAAGAATTCCCATTACACAATCCTGCAGAATCAAATTATGTTAGTTCCTTAGGATATAATACAAAATTATACCGATTGAATTCCCAAAAGTCAGATAACGATGAACCAGTAATCTAATGGCATATATTCATTTCTGAATTAACATTTATCAAATCGACTGGACCAAGTCAAAAATACTTATGCATTTATTGAAACTATTAAGCACACCTTAAAAAGCTGGCTTCCAGTATGCGCATCGACGGCACTAAAAGGATCATCAAAGAGGTAAATATCTGCATCTTCGTACACAGATCTAGCAATTTGAATTCGCTGTTTCTGTCCACCGCTCATGTTAATTCCCCTTTCACCAATTTCAGTCAAATCACCATTTGCAAACAACTCAAGATCTTTAGTCAGTGCGCAAGCTTGTATAACCTTTTCATACTTTTCTTTGTCATATGTGTTTCCAAACAGAATGTTGTCCCTGATGTTCCCAGACAGGATCCAGGCAGTTTGAGGAACATATGCTTTTGTCCCACTGACCCTGACAGTTCCATCTAGCTTTGGCATCTCCCCAAGTATGCATGATAATAGACTGGACTTTCCAGAGCCGACCATTCCGCAGATCGCCACCTTCATTCCTCTCTTTACTTTTAATTCGACATCTGTTAGCGTTGGAGAAGTTGTCTCGAGTTCCCAACTGAATATTCCATGATCAATCTCCACATCATAGTCAGTGTTGTCTCTTGGTACTTCTGTTACTGCATCATATTTCAATTCTTCCTCCTGGAGGTACTTTACTACTCTATCAGCGGAAACTTTTCCCTGTGCAAACACAGAAAGCAAGTCAGGAAGCGTGAATATTGGATCTTGTAGCATCCGGAACGTTGCAAGAGCCGACAAAACAGTGCCGGCTGTCAGAGGAATCCCCATCAGTATGCATGAACCGAATGTTATGGAGGATATGAAGGCAGGCGACCCCCAAAATATGAATGTCGTTAGAGCTGTCAACCTCACAGATCTCCATAGCCAGTTGTACTCCTCTTTTCGTAAAGCTTCTAGCTTTTGAAGGTATTGCATATCCCATGCTTGAAGTTTCAGTATTTTCATGCTTCTAAGAACTTCTGTTGTTGCCTTCATTCTATTGTCTTTGGCAACCATGATCTTGGATTGCAATCTTTTCTGCATTCTGGTTAGTGGAATATTGCAAGCCATTATTGCCAGTGTCGCGGCTAAACCAACCCAGGCCCCAACCCCTAAATTTTGATGGAGAACATAGACAGCTAGAGAGAGCTGAATGGGTAGCATCCAGATGTAGTTGGTGTACCATATACAATCAGTTATCCTTTGTATATCTACACTCATGTAGTTTATGATCTCTCCGCTAGTATGCTTCTGCCTTGAACTGCAGGATAAGCAGAGCCCCTTTTGATAGATGTGGGATATCAAAGCAGCTCGCAGACGCATTCCAAGCTGTCGAGCTCCGAAAATCCATTGCCTCTGTGTTATTGTCTCCACGACTTTGGCACTTAGAAAAGCAACAGCGAGAATGTAACCTCTTCTGACTCCATACTGTCTCTCCCCCCCAAGGAACTTCACCAAGTCGTTAATCAGTGAGGGTCCAACATATGATGCACAGGCACTTAACACTGCAAATCCTGCATTGATCATTGCTTTCTGTTTAATAAATAGGAACATTGCTATATAGATTGATGAAGTACTTAAACCACGCCTGTGTTCAACATCATCTATGATCTTTTTAAATGAGTCTGATAGAAACTCAGCAGAATCTTTGCCATCAACATCTGGCACGTCATTCTTCTCTAGTGGTTTCTTGTATCCGGTGGCAAAGACAGGGTTCATCCAGGAGAATGTGACTAGTTCTAGAAGACCTGCTCTTCCATATGGACATGGCCTTTTCACTTCTGCCTGCTGTCCTACAGATGAACTCAGTAGTGGCTCTGTTATGCTGCTATCTGTCAAGGTGATTCCTGTTTTTCCTCTGGCTGAAAGTGCAAACAGATATGTGCAAAGAGCAAGCATGCACAGATCAATCCATTCTCCAAGTCCCACATATTGATGATCTGACAAAATTGTCCTGAGATCAAATACCACCCTGGTAATTGATTGCAGAAAGTTGAATATCCACCATGCCCGAATTATCAATGGAACTTTTGCAGATTTTGTTTTCTGAAACCAGAATACTGCTAGTGACAATATTATCCAGGATAGCACCTGCAAACCTTCACTAAGAACAAAGGGTGGATACTTGCAATAACTTATTCTTTCATGTAATCTCGGAAATAATGCCCTTAGAACATGAGTGGCTAATATAATCAGGCAACAAACTTTACTTGTTTGATATGAGATACCCAACTTTATGTCTGCACTCTTTTGTTCCTGATATTGATGCTTATTGTTTTCAAGAGTTTCTGTCTTTAATCTCTGTCTACGCCATCTGATTTTCTTGTACAGAAATTGAACCAATATGCTCGTGATGAATATTAATTGTATCAAGGCAAAAGCAACCGTCCAGAAGCATGGTGAATATAGCTCTGGCCATTCTTGCAAATACTGCAATACAGCGGAACCTGTAATAATACAATGCAAATTTCATGTCAAAATCCAGTTGCAGAATAAGTTCTTGAATTAGCATTTCCCTTTTATAACGTAAGTGAGGTAGTAGCTACAATTATGTAAAGCTAATATAAGCTGCTAACCAATGACCAATGAGAAAAAAATGACTTAGCAGGTTAAATTGTTGAAAAGTTGATTAATCCTGAATTCCTGATCAGTGTTGTCATGTTTTGACAAGCTTATGTTTGGACTAGATAACTCATCTGCTGTGTTTCGGTGAAGATAAATAAATTATATGATGTGTCCTTTTTAAAAAAAAAACTGTTATAAATCTTGTTTGTTTGGTAGTTCAAGCCATAATTGATTTTAGGATAAGAGATGGTCTCATTCAGGTTCATTCTTTACTCATATCCAGATTAAATAGGCTATGCATTTTCAATATTTTTCTTATCTTTGTTTTTTTTTAAAAAAAAAAGCTCTTTCTTCTGCTTAACTAACTTGACCTTCTCCTCTGTCTGAAAGTTTCCAATGAACCGAAACTAGCCAAGTATTTTATGACTCGTGTTTTTTGTTTTTTCAGACTATGATATGTTGAAACTCTTGTCTGACTAGAATGGCAAGTTACGGCAAGAATCTCCTTGGTTCGTTGGTGGGTGCAAAAATGTCCTAATGTGTTTTCATCCCACTTTGCTAATAAAACGTCCTAATACGGGTATAGGGATGGTGATGGAAACCAAATAACAGCCCATGACGTGATTCTTGCCATACCAGTTTTCAGTTCTCAAAATAAATAAAAAAGGTTTGCTAATGCAAAGTTTGCACTCAAGAGTATTCTTTTTCGCATTTGTTAATGAATATGTTTCACAACACCTCGAGTTGCGAGAGAGATCTAATCATGAAGACGGGTTTAGTTCCATAGTCATGATGCTTAGTTTTATTGGCAGTCTTCACCTCCATGCTGGAGTGCATTATTAATGAAGCCCCATAAAGAGAGTTAACATGAATATCATATCTTAGAAGGAACTTCGTTTGTTTCAATGCCCCTAATGATCTTGGCTGACATTGCAGGGCCAGGAGAGGAAAGGGTGAAGGAATGCTGAGGAAAGAGCGATGGCCATGCAGTGCAATTGAGGACATGTCGCAGGGGAGAGAAGAATCAGTCTTATGCATGAACCTATCTTCTGCATGCGGGCACAGGGCCACAGACTCGCCAGGATTGAGCAATACTGGGATTGAGTAAGCCTCACCTGACGAATCGTCGAGGAAGCCCCCGTGGAGGAACATCTCTCGCACCCTGTTCGGAATCCTCGCGAGACCAGGCAAGTGTAGGCTCCCTCTCTCCATTCTGTTGCCACTGAGAGAGAGAGAGAGAGAGAGAGAGAGCGGTTAAGTGGTGATATTGTAGAGGTGGAGATTGGAGGTACCTGTTACGGACGGAGAGATCCTGATGGTTGCAGTTTTGGCGTGTAATACAGCACGCAGATCCCGAAAATACAGTTTTCACGACAGGCCCAGTAAAATGGCGCTGATCACGAGTTCCATTTCGAACCGACGGAATATCCTATTGGTTGATGCTTAACCTCTGGTACAGTACTACTCGGAGTAGTGTAAGTAACTGAACGGAGCAGTGATTTTTTTTTTTTTTTTGTAGGCAACGGAGCAGTGAATTTGATGAGATCATTTGAGGCTTGAGCAAAATTTTGGAGTTTGTAACCTTTACCTTTGCGCGTGTTGTGTATGTAAAGAATGACCAATCAACTCGATCAATGGTACTCTATTTATTTACTCCAGACAACACAGTAATTAAGCAGTAAGCCTTTGTTTTGTGAGGGAAGTGTTTAATCCTTTTGTTATTTTTCCGATTACTGCGAGTCGCAGGACGATTTGATCGTGTGGTATGATACGTGGTCCGTCCAAATTTGCACAATAAACTGCACACGTAGCCATCGCCCACAAGGGCGCAGGACGACTTGGAGCACACAGACAAGAGAACCATGCCATCGAAAGAAATCAGGGACGGAGAAAGTGCCCTGGAAACGGAAACTCAACCAATATATTCCCCATCACTCTGTCACTGATTTTGATCAGGCACCGATTCAGCATTGGAGAAGGAGAATCCGGGCACGTTTCTTACAGGAGAGGACTTGACTCCAAAGACTTCAGTTCACTCTGTTTTGTGATATGATAATAGCTAGGCATCGTGTAGCCGGAGGGTAGGGAACGAAGCTACACTACACGGAATTGAACCGACCTGAGCCAGTCCAGGCACATGCCGGCCGCCGCTCGATGATGGTGATCACCTAATTAACGCGAGATTACTTTTAATTGTATGCCGGAGTGGACAAGAGGAAGAACAATGTGGATATAGGTGAGGCGCAGCCGCAGGCTGAATCTAATTAAATTGTGTGATGATGAGCACGAGACGGCGACGCTCGCACCTTTTTTTTTGTGTGTGTGTGTGTGTGATTAACGGCGACGCCGCAGCTTAAAGCTATGGTTTTATACTGTCTAGCTGTCATTTTCTGTGAGCGGGTTTCGGCGGTGCTCGCCACGTTGGCGATGGCGCGCAGCAGAAAAGCATTGGCGCACAAGCGGCGACAGAACGAAATGGCAGGATAAAATGGCGTAGAGAAAAGAAAAAAGTGAGAGAAAGCGACATGGAGGGAAGGAAAGCTGGTGATGACTGATGAGCAGGGGCGCCGCACATGAAAGTACGCGTCCGCCCGGCGTGCGTGCGTGCAGGTGCAGCCGTTTCGGCGTTTCACCCATCCGCTAGCCTAATTGGGTGGGGTTTGCGAGGCGTATCCACTGATATTGATCACCAGAGGGGCCGGAGATGAGAGATGTGCAGGTGAATGTGATTAGTTAGGTGATGTCACTGCTTAGTTCGTGTTTCTTGTCTGCTCTCTCTCGTCTCTGGACTGACTCGATCGTCGTCAGTCGTCACCGGCACGGTGCCGGAGAGAGAGTGCCATCCAGCCGGAGCCCGGGGGCGGTCGCTCGCTCCCAGCCTCACACGATCCCAGCGACGGTGATCGGTCGGCGCCGACGATGGCGACGCATTTTCGATGGGTTTGACGTGGGCTCGGCCGGGTCTCTTCCACCCCAGAAACGACGCGTCAGTTCAGCTTTTGTCGTCGTATGCTCCCATCCAGGCCTCTCAGGCTCTCACTCTCGGGCGGCCTCGGCGTGTAGTATGACGTACGGCTCGATCGGCGCGACCGCGGTAGGTGGGATTGCTACGGCGAAACGTGTGTCGTCCGTCCGCGGAGCTCGGCTCTGCTCTCTCGCTTGCTCGATCGTCTCCTCCCCCTCGTGGAGCCTACGGCGAAGCTAGCATTTAGCCGTGTGTACGTACTACTACATACTTACGATTCGCATGGTATGATCGAGCGAGTTACGTGCGTATCATGACAAGAGCCGTATCCACGGACGAACTTGCGGGGCGGCGCGCCCCACATGTTGCGGGGTTTATGCATGTGCCGCTCTGGGTTGTCATCAAGGTCTATCAGACTTCAAAGATACACTATCCTATCCTGTTGATACTCTCTGGATTAACAAAGAAGTAACACAATATTCCTCAGTTCTTCTCAATGGGGTCCCAGGGAAAGTTTTTCACTGTAAGAGAGGAGTTAGGTAAGGAGACCCTTTATCACCACTTTTATTTGTATTAGCTGCTGATCTCCTGCAATCTATTCTGAATAAGGCTAAAAATCAAGGTTTACTCAAATTACCAATCCATACAGGGGGCACAGATTTCCCAATAGTACAGTATGTAGATGATACACTACTCATTATGGAAGCATGTCCCAGGCAATTGATAGCACTCAAAGCTCTTCTCAATACATTTGCTGATGCCACAGGACTAAAGGTGAATTACAATAAATCACTGTTAATCCCCGTCAACTTGGACGCAGACAGGAGTGAGCTAATGGCCAGAACTTTCAACTGTCAACAAGGTCAAATGCCATTCACTTACCTAGGCTTACCGTTAGGGACAACAAAACCATCAGTTCAAGAGTTCATGCCAATAGCCCAGCAAATTGAAAGGAGATTGGTGTGCTGCTCACAGTTTTTAACTATGGCCGGCAAGATTGAAATGGCAAATACGGTTCTAACCTCAATGATGACATACACTATGTGTTCAATGAAAGTACCAATCACAATTATGGAACTAATCGATGTTTACAGAAGACATCTCATCTGGAGAGGATCTGATATAAATGCAAAGAAACCACCCTTGGCTGCTTGGAACCTGGTAACAATGCCTAAAGAGCAAGGAGGTTTGGGGGTTAAGAAGTTGAGAACACAAAATGATGCCCTTCTCATGAAAAACCTACACAAATTCTTCAATCAACATGATCTCCCATGGGTTCAACTGATATGGGACAATTACTTCAGAAATGGAAAATTACCAGGAAACATGAAAAAGGGCTCCTTCTGGTGGAAAGACATCATTAAGTTGCTTGATTTGTACAAGGGGCTAGCTACACCGACCATCAAAAGTGGTAAGACAATCTTATTCTGGGATGATGGCTGGTTCACAATGCCAATGAGACTACAATTCCCAGATATATCTCTCAACAAATTCATAAACCAAAACAATGCAGAAGTTCTCTTCCATCTGCCACTCACTGTCCAAGCTTACAATCAACTAAATGAACTCCTTCTCATCACTGGACAAATACAACTGCAAGAAGAAAAAGACATTTTGACTTATATGTGGGGAAATGGGCAATTCTCAGCTGCAAAGGCTTATAAATTACTCAGGGGAAAAATGGCAACACACCCGGCTTACAAATGGCTGTGGAAGAGTAACTGCCAGCCAAAGCACAAGGTTTTCGTCTGGTTACTACTCAAGGACAGGCTCAATGTCAGGGGTCTGTTGCGTAGGAAACATATGCATCTGGATGACTACACCTGTGAACTTTGCATTTGGCAAAAGGAAGAAACATTAAGGCACCTCTTTGTAAAGTGTAACTTTGCAAGAGCTTGTTGGCAATTGATTGGCATAAACATTCCCCAAAATTTGAGAATTCAGCACATCGTTAAATGGTTAAAGAGAAGAATCACCCAACCTTTCTACATGGACATAATTATCATGATGTGTTGGAGTATATGGGCTACAAGAAATGGATGGATCTTCAATAACATTGACCCAACTATTGAAAACTGCAAGCGGCTGTTCTTCAAAGAAATGAAATTGGTGCAGCTTAGAGCGAAACAAAGACACCAAGAAAGACTGCAACAATGGATCGATGCTTTCATTGATCATTAGTTCTTCTTTTCCTTTCAACTTTTGTAGTTCTTTATTTTTTTTGCCTCTGTATGTTTAAAGACCTTTTGTATTTACTTTATTTAATATATTATAATCTGTAGGGGCTTGCCCCTCCAGTTTCTTCAAAAAAAAAAAAAGAAGAAGTAACACAATATAGGACAAACGTAATTCTTTATTACTACGTTATGTCGTTTTGACACAGTCCAGCTTGTCCATATATATTCAGTGTTGATCATAAAGAGTCAGTCAGTACGGGCCGTGTCATGGACACTGCATGTTGCTCTCAAAACCTTACGCGCTCACGTATATATGAATGCTTCCAGATGCTTTTCCTGCCGTGTGTAACGTCTAGTAGATTCCATCTTTCTTTCTCTCTTGTTCTCTTGCGAGGAACGTCTTGATTCCTTTGGTGCGCATCCGGATTATTGGGTCATGATGAGTGCGTGATTGCTACACACATTCAAGTAAGTGCTGGGTGATGATACAAGTGATATTGACAGGACTGCCGCACCACATCCACATGAATGCATGCCAATTGCCAATGCAGTACGAACTTGTAACTGAAATTTGCGGTAGGAGAGATGACCTATCGGAGACGGGAAAGCTCATCTTTATTCTTGTCGCTTTTGCGAGCAGTCGTGCTATGGTGGGCGCCATGCACAGCAGTGGGTTGGGTGGCCGTGATCCGCTCTTTGTACTACTCGAGAGGAACTGAATGCTCCCTTTTTCTGACAGCCTTTTGTTTTTTATACAGCTCTTGTGCAATTATTGGACACGGCCATATGCATGCATGCGATGCATGTCATTGCATCGAGTTAGTGGCCACGTAAGGAGATTGCACTTCCAACCAAAGGAAAGAGTTCTGCACAGTAAGCTTATGATTTTTCATAAAATAAAAGCTTATGGTTGTTTATCTCTCTTTCATCATCATCCTAGGCTACCTTATTTCCTACAGCTTGACTATTCAGCCAGTGATCTGCGGTCAACAAAAACAAAACAGGGTGATAAAGTGGTTCGTCATATATGTATGTCTGAGATGAGCAATTCAACACCGTAGCAAAGTGATCATTGTTTACCTTTGATGTGATTTGAAGCGAGACGTGCGTGTCAAGTAGGCTTGCATCATGTTTGAGGTATATATTATACAAGGAGAATGATGAGGTATATTTTTTAGTTAATGCATGCATGTATATGTACATATGCTCACCGTGGCAGCCACGCAAAACCAAGATGACAACTTGGATTCGTGTGGCGCAAGTCGAGCGTATTAGTCAATCCCCAAGTCTTCTCAAAGTATCATTGTCTTGTTTTCCTGCAAATGTTTGGTCGTTTTAGTGAGGCGTCATGCAACATGGTGCAGTTAATCCGACCGTCCGACGTATGCCTACCTTATCAAATGATATAAACGCCGAGCCAGTCAAGGCACAATGTCTCTTAACTTGTCCTGTCGTTTGTCCTATTGCTTAAGTAGATACAGTAAAAAAATTGTTCCAGCCGGAGCCAGCCAACACACACACGGACAGTCAGACAGACAAGACAACGAGCCTCTCTATACAAAAACATGGCTTGGAAGTGAAATTTATGGACCCCAAGTTGCTGACACAAACGGGCCTCAGAGTACTAACTACTAAAGAAGCAAAAGCCCAACATTCGCGCACGCCGTACGTCCGCTTCAGCACAAATCCGCGCCTCTCTCTAGGCTTGGCCCGTAAACGCCGAATTGTTTGAGATGGTCATGGATGAAAAGAGCAGACAGTACGAAGCCGACGGCCGCTACCACCCACCATACGATCCGAGTATCTTGAACCATGCCGGTGAATACGAAAGGAGAAATCAAGAAGATGAGAACCACGGTCGGCATAAGAAACACACAGAAGAGAGAACGCTTGAATAGCTTGCGCTTGGCTTGATGATCGGCGAGCTCCTGGAGTTGAACATTCATGACCTTCGCCTCCTCTTCCAACCTAGTGCCGCCGCTTCCCGCCATCCCCAAATTCTTCGCTCTGCTAGTGCTCAGCAGCAGCAGCCGCTTGCCTTCTGTGCGGTAGGATTTGTTGCGTGAACACACGTAGTAAGATCGGGCTCTGATTTATTTGTGGGTTTGGGAGGACTCCGACTTTGACACTTGAAAGTGCTCGGGTCCGACCTGAGTACCTGACCAAAACCGAAACCGAATCTTTCGGCGCCCACCCTGTTATTTTTTTTTTGTTTTGAGGGGAGTCCACTCCGTTAATGGGCCACCCTTACCACAACTACCATATTCTCGGCCCTAGTAATAGAAGCGTAGCCCATTAAGGTAGTGTTTGGATGGGTGTATCAACCCTATTCTGCACCAAATGGTACTAAATCTGACTCATCCGGCATCAAATGGGTGTATCAACGCTATCCTGCATCAAATGGCATCTCTCCTCACGCGTCGAAGCTTCCGTCTTCCGCCTCCTGGCCAAGCACTCGGTCGATTGACCGCCTTCTGGCCGCGCGCTTCGCCACTGCAGGCATTGCTCCTCACCAGGTAAAGCATGGCTGGGATTAACGATTAATCAGATACCAACGCAGTAGACAGCTGCCGGATCGAGGATTTGAGATGACGATTCTTTTTTTTTTCCCTTTGAAGCCAACGATTCTTGCGGATAAGGGTGGTGCGAGCAAGAATAGGTGATACATGGCAAATCTTGGATTATTTAATTATTAGTTGGCCCTAATAAAATGGCACATGATATTCAGGTCTTTTCTCATATATCAACGTAAATATGTTACAAATATTCAAGTAAAAATTATGTAGTAAACTATTTGGAACAAATATAAGAGGTAAAGTTATCATTTTAGGGATGAGGTTATTCTAACACAACCCATTCATCCAACCAAACATCAACTTGTACAATCATGTATCTTTCCATACGTGCATCCAAACAAAAACATGTACCATTCAGTACAAGCAACCAAGCAGACTACTTGTACCATCTCATTCAGGATCATCTCATTCACTGAACCGTTCCATACATATTCACTCCCGTTGAAGCAACCAAACAGTACCTAAGAGCCAGCTCCTTTGAAACTGTCACCACTGAACCAGCCTAATTTTGAATTGATTCTATTGAGGCATCTGGCTAAGGTTTATTACGTACTGGAACCAAAATGTTGATGCTTCCTTGCTATGGACGTGATAGTCAGGTGATTTCAATGAAAATCTTCGAAGGAAGCCCAAAAACTTGTGTAAAAAGGGCTTGTTCATGACAAACTTCCGATCAGTTGTTCCTATATCAATCCAGTTCCCTACGGTCGGTCGATTCGTTAAGAGCAAATTCCTTATTTGCCATCAAAATTTTAACTCTTCCCTTATTTACCATTGAAATTATGTCATTCCCTTATTTGCCATCGGATCAAAATTCATTTCCCCTATTTGCCACTCATGTCACTTTGGCTAATAGAAAATTTTGCTCGCGTCACAACAGTGTTCATGCCATAGTACAAAAATAGGTTTGTCTCAATGTGTACTTTATGCCAAAAAAAAGTTTCAAATTTTTCGGATGAATATTTAAGGTGATTTTGCATAAAAATAAAATATTGCCTCTAATATTCATCCGAAAATTTTGAATTTTTCTTTGCATATGTTATACACTGCGACGACTCCATTTCGCTACTGTAGCACGAATAACGCAGCACGGAAGCAAGATAATCTAACCATCAAAGTGATTAGAGTGGCATATAAGAGAAGTAAATTTTGATCTGATGGCAAGTAAGGGAAATGCATAATTTTGATGGCAAATAAGGGAAGAGTTAAAGTTTCGATGGCAAATAAGGAATTTGCTCGTTCGTTAAACTGGACACAGAGACTGCTGATAACAGTTTTGGGAGTCGATTGCCCGTAACTGTGTTGTGCCTGGCTGCCTGCAAGCCACAACCACCAGATACAAAAGTGCTTGTGCTTGTCAGGCTGTTACATCTTTTTTATCAGCCGACGCCTCCTCTTGAATTATCACGAGTCACAAGTGCTGTTTCGAGAAGAGAATTACTTTGTTGGGATACAATAGTTGGGCTAGTTATGATACTATTTGTTTTTTGATTTCCAGCCAAGTCATGTACATGCTCCGGTTTTATTTTGAAGGCGTTAGGTAACTACACATTTCACTTAATTGGATGAGCAAGTTCACATACAACATGTGTAACTATGATAGCACATTCACAAAGACGAAAAAATACAGCAGGTTTGCCTCAACTCCATAAGGTAGCACAACCAAGTTTCTTTGCCTCGTCCTTGAATGTGACATCCCCTACTTTCGACACGTCCATCCCCTTCTCTCATCTGCTGCTTCTGTTGCGGGCCGGTGTCATTTGTCAACCAACATGCTTGAAGGGCGCAAGAAAAGCCAGGAGGGGAGCAGGTCCTGCAACCGCGTCGCCTGTTTCGTTTCTCCATCTCTTCCCAAACCGGGGCAGTGACCTCTAGCAAGGCAGCCGATTTCGTGTTGATCCGACTCCTGAACATCGTCAGGTTAAGACATTCCTGATTCACGAATGCTGTTGCGAGGAAGAGAATTACTATGTCGGATTCAGCTTTGCTCTGCTGCTGGATCTTGCTGGACCACCGAAGTCTTCGTCACCAGATGGGGAGGACGAAGACGACGAAGGTGACGGCGAAGAACCGTCGTCATTGCGCTTCCTCTTGAGCTCATGACCGTTGGGCCGAACCTTCTGCATGACGTAGGAGGGCAGGTCCTTCCTTCGGACGTGCGTGACGGTCACTACCAAGCCGGGCCTCCAGAACTCGTACTTGTACACGTCGTAGGTGAACTCCTCCGCCGTCGCACGGAGGTCAAACTTCGGCTGCTCCGGCTGCCGTGGCGGTTGCTGTTGTTGCTGCTGCTGCTGCTTGGTGGAGAGGCCGATGAAGAATGACGACGTGCACTGCAAGCCACAGGGCTCGGCGTCGTAGGCGCGCGGGTTCGGGTGGCAGAGCAGCTCGCCGGCCGTGTCCCTCTCGACCTTGGCCACCAGCTGCCGCAGCCGCGACTCCACCCAACCCTTCCACTCCCGGAGCTCGTCCTCCCCGCCGGCCACCGTGGCGTCTACCTGCAGGTAGCTCTTGTGCGCCCTGAAGAACTGGAACGGCCGGAACAGCGCGTCCCAGCCAATTCTGCCTGCGGCGATCTCCTGGCACGCGGCGTGGCCCGCCTCGATCTGCTCCCTGAGGATCCGCAGCGTCGCCTGCGACACGTTGTACGTGGAGTTCATGCACGGGTACGCCGGCGTGATGACGGCCATGAGGTGCGTCCGGTCGCGCGGGTTGGCCCGCGCGTCCCAGACCGGTAGGCCCAGCTCGGCGTCGTGCTCGATGTCGCGCAGCATCACGGGCATGAGCGGCGCCGTGGCGGGCCCGGCGGCCCACCTCCACTGGCTGAACACCCGGAAGAAGCGGGACACCAGCGTGCTGGGCGCGGCGTTCGGGTAGAGCTGGCACACGCGCGCCACCATGATGGCCCATGACACGCCGCCCAGGAAGCCCGCGACGTTGGAGTAGACGCCGCGCGCCCTGGCCCAGTGCTTCACGCACCGCAGCGCCGTGCGGAACGACGCGGGGTCCGGGACGAGGCGCAGGATCTCGTCGGCCACGCGCACGCCGTTGAGGCTGCGGGCCGTGGCGTGGTCCAGGCCGCGGAGCACGGACCGGTCGCTGCTGAGGTCCAGGTCGCGGGGCACCACGAGGTGGTGGCCCGCGACGCTGGCGTAGACGAGGTCCACCTGCACGCCGCGGAACCGCATCTTGATGACGGGCACGTGCGCCCCCGGCACGGGCTGCAGCTGCGTCACCGCCTCCGCCTCGGCCAGCGCGCCGCCCAGCCCGCCGAAGAAGTCGGCGTCGCGGTCCACGAAGGAAGGGCCCACGACGAGGGCGTCGATGTCGGAGCCGCGGCCGTGGACGCCGAGGCGGTACGACCCGAACGGGAGCAGCAGGGCCGTGGCCTCGTCCACCATGGCGTCCGGGTACCCGTGCTGGAACGTGACCTGCTTCACCCAGCGGTCGACGATGTCCTGCAGGTCGTGGAGCACCGCCTCGCGGACCGCCGACTCCTCGGGTGTCTCGTACAGCCCCGCCTCGTGGAGGAGCTTCTCGAGCTCCGCCGTGCTCTCCAGGTCGGCGGGCGTCGGGCCAACCAGGGAGATGGGCTCGCCGAACATCTGCTTCGGATGGGCAGCAGCCATGGCATGCGATCTTGCAGTTGCAGCAATCAACGCCCTCATCGAAGGATTGGCTCCCTTTTATTTCTCGAGAGGAATACCGATCCGAGTAGAGTGCGGTGAATTTGAATTCTTGTCGGAGTCGGGCTCCATAGCACGCGGGACTAGCCCGACTCCCTGTCGGAGTCGGATATCGCTACTTTCAGATAATACTGCAGTAGTCAATTACTCATCAGTACTAATAAAGTAGAACATTGACAGGCAACACTCGGTTTTTCTTCACAGAAAGTGCAATACAGTGTTTGTTTCCAAAATTTACATGCCGTGCAAACGTGCATTGCCAATAACTAGCAATGACATGACAAAAAGACCCTGATGCCTTTTTACTATACAAAACCAGCGTTTAGCTGTTACTCAGTGAAGCAAGGCAAAAAACATTGGCTATGGTTACTATACATTCCATAGCAAATTTACAACACATTTACAGCTTTACCCACCATAACCTACAAAAAATCACCGGTTACAGTACCTACTGTGCACTCTACCGAGAACTTTTGCGTTCTCCAAAAGAACTTGCATCCTTATTTGTCAGATCCAATAGACCGCCAGTCTCATCTACTTTTTCAACAAGAAGCCTCAGCAACGGGATTGTTGAAAGTGTTCCACGGGATCCAATCATGATGAGCTTCTTCTGCAACAAACACACCAAAAGAGGCTCAGAATAGTGGAGTACAAAAGGGGCCCTATAAATGATGCTTTTGCTATACAAAGGTAGTTCAAAGTATATGCATGGAGACTCACATCTTATGGCTTCTCTGTTAAGAGTGATACATGTGTTAACTATATTATGAAGATTTTCCCCGTTACAAAGACAATGCAAGATCATTTCTAGTTGATAATGGTGAAAATCTAAAAAGTACATTATGCTTCTAAGGAAAACAATTTCGGAGAATAACTGAAATAGGAAAATGCATTCATTGCAAGTTACCTTTGCACGTGTCAACAGAACATTGATCCTGTGCCAATCACCAAGCAAAGAGCCGCTAGCCCTTGAATTCACACTGGAGCGCACGAAAGATACTATAATACATTCCTTATCTCTACCCTGGAAGAAATCAATTTCAACAGTGTTAGAAGGCCACCATAAGTAACTGAACAATCGAACAAAAAGCAATAATGGATGCTTTCGAGCCTCAAGTTTTTTTACTTTGTTAAAAGGAAAAAAACAGCAACCATAATGGTCTGATGAAAGAACCATTTCCAGGAAAAAGAATCAGGGTAATTTTTCGCAGTCGAATCTGCAGGCTTGACTACTTAACAACATTATACAAAAAAAGGCATTATTGAAAAGGAAATGCATCTACAATTATATTCCCGTTGCATTATCACCATTGTAAGCACAATCTATCAAAAGGTTCAGCGTGTTAAGGACTTAGAATCATTGGCAACCTGGTATTTGTCGATTGTATGAACCTCAACCAAACCATCGGTGCATTGCTGAATGAGATTCACTTGGGCATTGTATGGGGTTATGATTCCAATATCTTCTTGAGGTACACCTCTCCTTATTAGTTCTCTTGTGATCTGCAGAAAAGGAGTAAATTTTCAGGAGTGCACCAAGTAAAAGGTAACATATTCCACCTCTAACACAGCTACGTGAAAACAGCTCCACACCAATGCATGAAATTCAACAAAGTTTGCCCCCAGATAAGCACAATCCGCACCAGCCTAAGAGCGTTCACAGGCTAAATCTAAGCTGGCTCTTATGATTGTTTATTGGAGAAAAAGAAGAGAGAGAAGGCAGCTAGCTCTTCCTCAAGAGCTAGTCTCTAAGGACAATGAGAGACTTATATATGGACCCCACTCCTCATTAATCATTGAGGACTTTTACGGTCCCTCATACTAGCTAGTATTTAAAAAATATTAGCTAGTATTAAGATCGGACGGTTGAAATCGATTGACTCTCCCCGACTAATACTAGTTAGTATTCATGGCAAACTAGTAATTAGTGTTTTATCACAAGGTTACAATATCATTAATTTGTAACATATCTCGTTTAGTAATTAATCAGATTTTAATGACCTAGGGTTCTTCATTTCCCTGGTGTTATATTGGTCGGCTGCTGCCGCCGCCGCCGCAAATCCTTGCCTCCTCCATTTCACGCCGCCGAAAATCCTCAAATCTCGGCTCCGTTTCGCTGGTGGCTCTAGAATGCCGGCCTATCCGGCGGCGCCGATGGACTGGTCAAGGCGTCAAGCCAGCTAGCGGCGACCCCGCGTCAACTCGTCGTTCTCCCATCTGTATAGCAAACCAGCACGAACCCTTAAAAGATTTTCTCCTGTAGATGTATGGTACTCTCCAATATCCAGTTGGTAGGTTCTAGCAATATCGAAACACAATTATCTTTTGATCTGAACCGAAGTTAGCATCGTGTATGGCTTTCTTCTGTTCTGGAGACAAGCGATTCGTGATCGCAACGAGGTTTCCTTGTGACCATTGCATTGTTATCTGCTTATGTAAATTATTAGCAGATGCGTTGTACAAGGGCCATTATTATGAAAAGTAAAAGCTCCGCAAAAAAATAATTTGGTCCTTGCACGAATGCATCCAATTCTATAGTTGTTAGACCGCATCTAATTATTCGTGTTTTAATGACAGTTCCAAAACTACCCTCAACAATACTAGCTAGTATTCTTCAATAATACTAGCTAGTACGGGGGACTGTAAAAGTCCTCTCATCCTTTGCAAGAGCTGGCTGCTAGCTCTTAGCTAGAGCTATCATTGGGGACGCTCTAATACACCTGATATTGCAGGTTGGTAGTTAGATGGGAGCCTGGTTGAAGGGGTATAGAACTAGCTTGAACAAATCAGAAAGATGGAGGACCCAGATCCTAATTTCAGAGGTTATGAACCTAGGTGACACTGTAGCAAAGGTTTAGAAACCCCTGGTGCATTTTACTCAACTATTTTTACATGACATATAGGTGCAGCATAAATCAGCCAAACACCAGCAGTATATTAGCAGATGAATAAACAGAGATGCATGAAATACGATCCATACCACCCTAGATCAGTACATACCCATGAAACAATGTGTGCTTCTGTAGGATTGTTCACTGTTCTGTGTTCCTTGGCCTCAAGGGCTGGAATTTGATCTGCAGAATTTAGTCACATAGTTAGCTTTGGCAATGACCATAGGACTGAAAGAGAAATTGGAATGAAGTAACTTTTAGAACTTAGCAAAGACCTGTGTTGGCAAAGATAACAGCCCTATCAGGGTTCAATATCTGCAATGAAAAAGAAATTGGACACAACTGTTAGAAGGAGCCGGCTGAATCTAGTTGGGCAACGCATCTCTAAGTTGGAAAGGCATATAAATTTAAGGGAAAGGAAAGCAGTGCTACCTCTTTCAACTTCAAGTTAACAGGTTCTCTACCAGAAAACTTGAGTTTCGCGTTTGCAATTTCTAACGAACCACAGGACAACCTACTTCCGTAAATCAATGAATTTGAAAGCTCCATGATACCAGATGACATACGGTACTGCAAGAAAGCAGCTAAAGATAGTGAGTTTCACTGTTAGGGTATTTCACTCAGCAGAAAATATGTGTAATTGCTTGAGATAGTAATAAAAGAAAAGGTGTTAAAATGACCTGGCACCGCAATGCTGAGATTGCCTGGGGATGCGCTTCTGACAACCTCCAGAATAAGCTAATGCCCATCCCGTTCTCTCGTGCTTCAGAGCTCTATTATAAGTTTACAAAATAATCAACATAAAGGAAGAATGGCATGAAAAGGACTATGAAGACAAGTACACACTCATGGTAACAGATACCTGAACAAGTGGAGGTAGCTGGTAATGGTCTCCTACTAGAACAAATTTTGTTGCAAGCATCAAAGGTCCCAGTGATACCTGGCGAGTAAATAAAAAAGTTTGCAAGCATCAAAGGTTCTACGCCTCTTCAGAAATTATTTATACAGAACATTCTGGTTTAGCATTTCAGTAGTTTGCTATCACAAAGTGAGTCCTCACGTCAAATGAGCATAACTATTAAATTTTCCATCATATATACTTTAAATGCAGTATGACCAATCATTTCCGATTTGTACTTACCGGCAATGTGATTTGCCCAGCCTCATCCATAATACATGTGTCAAACTTCTTATGTGCTAGCAGGGGATGGTATATCCCCAAACAAGTAACTCCAACAACTTGCACTTGCTCCATCCTTGTTTTGATAGCATCCACTGATTGCATTTCTGTTGCTGTTACACAACAATCACCACATGCTTTCTTTAATAAACTGGACTTATATATATTTTTTACGGGAACTGGACATATATTAATATAGTATAACTTCTGACCTGACAAACAGTGGGCCCTGACATCAGGATGTACAGCTTCCTCCCTTCCGATCCGAATAAAATCTACACCCTACAAGATTGAGTCATTAGTCAGAATAGTATTTTCATTTTATGGTTCATTTCAGTTGGGTGTTCAAGCTGGCACGGCAGGAAAATTTGATTATTTGGAGTGCAGTCAACTAGATTGAAAAATAAAAGCACGGGGTGGAAAGCCACATTAAAGGTTTCTTGAATACATTAAGCATGTCGAGCAAAGGAGAAAATTGCAGAACATGCTACTGAATGAAGGAAAAAACACGAACCTCAGTCTTCAACTTCATGAGTAGAGTATCAATAGCTGAATTAGTATATGAGGTTAGCAAGACAGATTCTCCTCTTATTAATAATGACTTCACCGCATGCACCATCGTATAGGTTTTGCCTGTTCCAGGCATACCTAGAATCAGAGCATAATCTTTTGCTCCAAGAATCTGAAAGTAATATATGTGTTTAAGCATATACATAAATATCCAGATTCTGAAAAGGGATTAAGAACTGAAAGAGCAAATATTTACTTTATGCAGCGACCGCTGTTGGTCATTGTTCAAACTTGGTAGTGAGCGTATGTATGATAGCGCAGGATCTTGGCTAAGCAGGCCCCCGCTATCAAACCTAGGAGCCTATAGGTATCCACGTTAGAAAATTCCCAAAATAAACAGGGTTTCAACACATGCTATAAATATGGTAGTGTGAAAACGGACCTCAAGATCAACAATCAACTTCCTTAGGTGAGAGTTCCGCGGATTCTGAGCAAATAGCTGGACAAGGTTGAGTCTGGCAATAGTTCAAATATGCACTTATGTTAGAAAGATTGAACTTTTGTGAATCGCCATTCGAGTCTGGAAGAAAACAGATCCAACCTCATTATAGCAAATGAAGAGCTAGATTCATCCTTATTTATCTGCCAAATTTCTCGTGTGAGATCTTCTTGCTCTGACAAGGAATTACTATCAGGAAGTCTCAGACGGCATGGCAGAGAAACCTGCAAAACGTCCATTTGAAATGCTTAATTTCAACCCAACACAATTCATGGATAGATTATCTGAAGATCTGCTATGGTCAAGTGATACCGTTATATGAGAGCAGCTGATATCCCTAACAGATCCATTTGCAACAGTTATCCGTTGAGTGCTAAGCACCTAAATAAACCAGCAGGAGACATGATAGAATTTATTACAGGGACAGATAAAAGAAACAAAGTTCATTGGTAAATAAAATTTACTCCACTTTTCTTTAGATGGCGTTAAGGACAAAGAATATGCACAAATTATAGTGTCTGTTCTTTGTACTAAAGCAATCTCAAGAAAAGTGGAGGTAGTATGTGATAAGTTTAACTGTTTAAGACATACCACAGAATCACCACGTTTGAAGCTGAGATCTACACTGTCTAATTGAGCTTCTGACTGATCTGCGGTTTCTGGCTGCATCTTTTGCCTCACAAAATTATATATATACCTTTTGCTTTTTCCTGAAGAATCTATTGAGTACCCATTTTTTATATCAAGGAAAAAATATGCTGCGCCAGAATTCCTGCTCCCAGAATTTGGATAATGAGGCTGGAAAAGGTCCTTCTTTTTTACCTGAAATTTTTATAAACCAAGATTAAGCAAGTAAATCTCACATTCCACGGCACTGATGGCAAACTAAATTACCTGAGAAGCTCTAGCTTCGAGATCAATAAGCCTATCCCAATGTTTAAGAAAGTCGTGATGTGCGACTGTTAAGTGATTGACAAGGTTGTCAAATATATCACCGAGCCCGCTAGTTGCAGCATTGCCTCCGTGCGCCTGTATCAACAAAATTTAAGCATGCCTATCAGCCTATGAAGATAGTAAAAGCATATATAGTTTACGTAATCAGATAAACAGTTCCTTGAAACTTCTAACAGCATCGTATAGAAAATCTAAATTCTAACACCCGAAAGGACAAACCTTGTGATATATGGTGCATGAAGTCAGGTGTCGACATCCATTACACGTGGATGGGCTCTACAAAAGAAGCAGGAATTAAGTTAATTTCTCAAAAATGAACCATTTGCGCTCAAGTTTCAAGTTCCACCTGTAACATTGCAGGAAAACTCTGTGAAGTTGATGCCTTCCGGATCTCAGTGGCAAGTTCGTTGCGCCGCATTATTAGCCCAATTAGATCAGACCTTTTTACTTTAATGCCCTTAAGAAGGTAAGGAAAAACTTTATAAGAGTACAGTAAAAGCACGCATATGGAGTACCATACTATCATCTTACAAGATTACCATTGTCTGATCTGTGTGAAGATAATAAAGGAGACCTGAGTCAATATCCTTATTCAAGTATCTGGGAAAGAAAAAAAAAAGGAGGTAAGGGCCTAATGAAAGACTGTCACTGCAGAACCTAGGATCATAGGATGAATCATTGGAAAACGTGAGTACTATACCTCTCTGTCATCAAAAGTGTGTACAATATCACCTGAGCAGAGTGTTCCATAGCTGTCTGCAGATACACAAAAAAAAACATTTTGAAAATACACAACCAAATTTATGAAATGAATCCTAGTGTTGGTTAGGTAAATGGCTAATTAGCAACATGAGAATAATATAACAAATCTCCTGCTCCAGAAGTGAATATCAAAATTAAGCATGGTATCTGACACTGGTCCTTATATAACAAAATCTGGCATGTGGTTATGTAAACTATAGACCACCAATCCTGTGAAAGTGGAAGGCTAGATTAGAAGCAAGGTTAAGTTACACCGTATTCACAGGTTGGTGCCAAAAGACTGGATGACAATAGGTCGCTGATAGGCTATGCATGAATGCGCATTAACCAGATTCTGATTAACAGGATGACAGTTAAACATGAAAAAAAAACTAGGTCACGGCTGCTCCTACACAGTAAGTTCATCAAGCATCACATCGCATTGCTATGTTATTTATAAAAACCGTGTATGAATAAGATCAAATCAGGAAAAAAAAAACATCCTATGGGAAACCTCATCTGAAACTTTGGAGTAAAAAACTAGACCTGCGGGAGGTATGACAGCCCCCAAGCTTAATTTTACGAGAGAAGACCTCACGCAGGCAGAGAAAACCCCGAACCCCTGCACCACCCTTACACTGGGGCACCGTAGCCTGTGTGAGAACAACTAACGACCTATGCCGGGCCTTAGTCCTGTGCTTTGGCCCTGGGACAGACGAGTGGATTTTTTTAACCTCAGCCTAAAATTCGCTCCCATACAAAGTCGAACCCAGGACCTGAGGAGTTCTACTAAGCCACCTAACGAACTCAGCTAGGGACCCATTCACCTGAATTCAGAACGTTTCTATTCCAGCCACTATACTAGGTTACCAATCCCGCTTTCATAACAGGTAAAATGTAAATAGTTGCAGAACATCAAAAAGGAGAAAGAATGCAAAAAAAATAGGAGTAAAATTTGCATTTTCATTGATATTCAGGAATATGCATTTACCTGACCACTAGTTCCTTTTCCGGTTTTGAACTCTAGTGGCATTATTCTATCATATGAGCCACCGTTGCATGAATCAACCCTAGATCTAACAGAAGCATCAATAATCCCTTTCAAACCATATCTTGGTGCCCATGCCATCTCCTCAATATCCATCACCTAAGGAACATGAGGATTTCATCTCAATAAAACTGTGAGGTATGAAGATATCTATGATATGGAGTGAGAATTCGCAACAAATTTTAAACATGGAAACAATGCAAATATTGATGATTGAGAGCCATAAGGAAAAGAGGAATGCCCGGGGAACTCTTTCATTTTGTGGCAGACCATGAAAGGGACCTGCTACCGATCCAAATACACACGAACACAGAGGCCACGTTCCAAACTATTGAAAGCTCAATGTTGTCCTTACCTCAGTCACTCCGATGGTCTTCCTCCCTTCAGTACGTCCGAAATCAACATTGGAGCATTTTGAACCCTAAAAGTGCAGTGTATTATTAGCAAACAAGTGTATGATCCTATTTTCTATAAAAAGAGTACAAAAGCAAAAGATAACCGTAGCACCTTCTATGCAGTTGTTTCACCAACGAAATTTACACCTAAGCTGTGAGGCTTCAATACCTTCTTTTAAAAACTATTATAACAGTGGTCGTGTGGCACATGTATTAATCACGAATAATGCAACTAAAGAACTATTTCAGTATAACTTGGCTGTTCTGATTTTTTTTAAAAAAAAACTAGAAGAATAGTTTATAATGGAAGGTTCCTTGTCAACAAAACTAAGAAAATGTATTTAGAACTATGGTATAGATCTATTAAGTTTACAAATCCTTGCAGCTATTGATGGATAGATAGAAACGAAATTGTTTATAATCCAAAAGCAAGGTTATCTACCTTCAAAAAGCATTTGAACCAATTTAGTATTTTGGGGATTGCTTCAATAAGCGTGGAGTATGTGTTGCTTTCACTTGCTGCATAAGGGAATATTAGAAGTTAGCAATGGTATGCCAAATAAGTTCAAAGCATGTGGGCACCTATCTAGCTTCAAAGGGGAAAAAGGATGAAAAGACAATGCATTCCTTGGATCAAACAAGCTCACAAAAAACTTAAGTATCCTCTGACAAAGTTTGACACTTTGTCATGATTCTTACCTCCGCATGCATATAAACTATCAAGGTTTTTCAAAAGAATCTCTTTCGCTTGTTGTTCTAAGAATTGTCGTGAAGGAGCATCCTCAAGTAGCCCAGCCTGAGGCACAAACAAAATGACTAGATGAGCATTAAGCATCTCGGCATCAGTAGATCAGAAAGTAGTGGAACAGTAACTCAAGTTAGTAGAGATTGCAGAGAACCTGAAAGACTTGATGAAGCAGAGTACCAATCAACGCATGGGTTGAATATTCATTGCTTTTTAATCTGTCATCAAGTACAGATCTTCTCGGACAATGGAAGCTGGAAGCAACCTAAAATAGAATATCCTAATTATCAAATTGACTTTAAGAAAACTTGAAAATATACTTGCATTGTGGAAAGTTTTTAAAATTTCAGTTAATGATTTGTGATATTAAGTTACACTGTTATCTGAATTAAATGTACTTGTTGGTACAAGTAACAAAATTTATCAGAGGACAAGTATAATACTAACCCGTGTCCCAGAAATAAGCAATTCTGGATGTATGACAACAAGATTCCTGTCATGATCAACGATATATTTTCCTTGGTCATTAAATTCTCCGATGACACTAACAGTGTCTCCAGGCCCAACAATACTATGGAGCCTGCAATTGTATGAACAGGAAGATCAATAGGACTAAAGATGATAGAGCCCGGTGTTTATATAGATAACATAGCTTATGAACCTTGTTCAGGAAGTGCTAAGGGTGTGTGATTACAGTAACCACCAAGGATTTAAGTTACATATTCAAAAAACTGGGGGAAATGAGGAGGAGGGGGTGAATTAGGTAGCTTAAAATGGTTATTATTGTGTACTGACCACTCATCACACAAATGCACTGCACATTCTTGCCCAGAGTGTTCATTTAGCAAACGCAAAACCTGTCATAACAAACAGTCAAACAGTGACTTGGCAGAATAACAAGAGGCTGTCGCACATTTACCTCGTACTAAGGGTAAAATGGCCACACACCTTAACAGGATACCGATCACATGATGAATCATCAACTTTGTGTTTTTCTGACACCTGAAAGTCATAGAATACCACCAAATTCCTGTTTCATCGCTAAGAGCTCTTTGACATCAACTTAAAAGAAACAGGAGAAAGTTCAAAAGGCAAACCTCTAAGACAAGAAAACTATCAAAGGGTGGGGCATCAATTGGTTTCTTGGATGGGATAGTTAGGTCAACATTCACAACAGGAGAAACATTACAGTCGTTATTTTGCCCGTTTGTGTCATGCACTCCTTTATTCACAGGATCAATAGGCGATTCTTCTTCCATAATTGCATCCTCAACTTGATCAAGAAGATCAAGTAATGCCTGGAAAGAGAACAATTACAAAAGGCATTACAACCTTTCACTGCAGAAGCGTAAAGAATCTCTAATAGTAGCTTAAAGAACCTGTCTAGTTCACCTTTTTATGTTGCCCTGCTCCCATCTGTTCAGGTCCACTCTTAGAAGTGACACCACCATTTAATTGCTGCAAAATGAATAAAAAAATATTACCACATGAAAGGTACTGTTTTAGCCAATAATACGCAAAATGATAACCTGATAATGAATGTACCTCACTGCAGCCATAGGAAAGCGATGGTGGAGTCCGAAATGGGCTCTGAGTATCCTCTACGATATCAGAGGCAACTGGACCAGATTCATTCACGCTGGAATTACGTCCTGCGGAAGTACATCTTGATATGCCCAGCGGAGATGAATGCCATTTCTTCATAGCCTCAAGAGAGGAATTTTTCTACCATGAAAGTTACACAGAAGCTGAAATCAGAAACCCAAAAAAGATTGACAATTTCATCTACCACCCTACTGGTTCGTACACCAGCTCATCACATGCCAAAGCACACACGCACACCGCATGGACATTGGTGAACTGCACCGGCATATGCACATGAACATGTAGAACTCTAAATGTACGCAAAGAAACTGCATTATTTGTGTACCTCGTTATTTGAGCACGGATTGAGCGCCATCCCTGCAAAATGCCTGGACTTCAGGGAGCGGAGGCGATCGTTCACCGGCGAGATCTTCCAGGTCACCACCTCCGCGCCCCCATCGTCCTGGCTCTGCTTAATCAACTGAACCGCACAAACAAGCCACCAGACCAAAGCACATAAGTCCATCCGAGCCACAGCTAGAGCAGACCAAATCGGACCATACTCAGAGATCGAGGAATCACTCACCATTCCGGGAGAAAACCTGACTCGCTTCGGCGCGAGCGTCTTGGTGACCTCCGGCGATACCTCCGCCGGCTCCTCCTCGGTTGGAGGCGGCGGCGGCGGTGGCGGAAGGGGAGGCGGCGCCGGGTCGGGCTTCTGGCGCTTGGCGGCCTGGGAGGCCTGGGTCTGGCGCTCGAAGAAGTGGAGGATGCCGAACTTGGCCGGCTGCGACGGCTGCGAGGCCGGCGGCTTCTTTGAGGCGGAGGCGGCGCCGGCGCGCTTCTTCGGCGGCATGGAGATTAGCGGTTAGGGTTGCGCCTCTGGGATTCGTCGTGGGCGCGACGGGGGCGGAGGGTGGCGGCCGTGGCGGCGAAATGGGAAAGATCGGATTGGTGAGGGAAGGGGAATGGAGAGGAGGGGAAGCGGCGGGGCGCTGCTGGGGCCGGGGAGGCGCGCGGAGGTGGGGAGGAAATTGGAGTTCCCGCGCGTAGCCATTTTAGCGCTACGGAACGGGCCTGAAGGCGTCGTTGTCCGGTATCTACTGGGCTCGAGATGGGCAAAAGATCGGTTCGATTCGGCCTGTAAATCACTGCTCCAGTAGTTTGGGCTCACTTCAAACTTCAGACCTCCATTCTGTTCTCGAGGCATACGGACATACTTTCCGTTTTTAATTATACGACGTCATTGATTTTTTTGTTAAACTTTGACCAATAACATATATGAAAATAATTAGTTGCTTAACATAAAATGTATATTGTTGGATCTATCATCAAAAACACTTTAAGATTAACTTATACATTTAGCTATTTGCACAAATATTTATGAATAAGACGAATGATTAAAGTAACAAAAAAAGTCAACAGTGTCGTGTCATATATTTAAAAACGGAGGGAGTACATGTGTAACCACACAGTCTCATTGGACCTTGACAAAGCCCGTTAGATTTTTCTATTTTAGCTTTTCTTCTAATAAATAAAATAGAGTAAATTGCATCGGAGGTCACCAAACTTGTTCAGTATGTGCAAATAGGTCACCGTACCTTAAAACAGGACCAATACATCACTAAACTTGTTCGGTATGTGCAAATAGGTCACCGTTCTTTGAACATGGCCAATACATCAATAAAAACTTTAAGTTGATCAACTAAGGTCTTCAGAGTGCCAAATCTCGCTAATCACGCATAAATGGACGCCAAGTCTGCATGATGACATAATCAAACGATATTTGCAAAGAACCCCTTCAAAGCTGTTTTGTTTTTCTCTCTGTGGGTTGTTCATGCCACTGCTGCAAAAAAAAACTCGGCTTCGCTTCCTGACGTGTTGTTCGTGTGCCGCTGCTAGAATAAATCGTGCAATGACCATCGCAACATAGTTTTCCCTGTAAGTTTAGGTCTTGAGAGCTAATACAGAATGATTGGAAATTGTCATGCGTCAGAGGCAACCATTGTTTGATGCAAAATTTCGTTGCAGATTGAGGCCTACACTGGTTGCATACATAAAATTGATAGTGACAGCTACTTACCTCATGGCAGTAGTTTTCTCAAATCTCAAATTGCGAAACTTTTGGTGTGTACTACAGGCACAGAACAAGTGCAACAGCTGTCACCCTAATTGAGGTAACCACTACATCATGATTAGTGGGATTTTGGCTCCGGTGACCACAGATGATCAACTTAAAAAGTTTAGTGAGGTATTGGTCCTATTTTAAAGCACGATGACCTATTTGCACACACTGAACAAGGTTAATGACCTTCAATGCAATTTACTCAATAAAATATATAGATGATATTTCCCTTAGTTTCGTGGAAGTAGAAGTGCATTCCTATCAGAGATGATACAGTCTATTTTAATAAAAAGATGAACATTGCAAAAGAAAAAGAAGAATTAAAAAAGAACGGCAAAGCTTCCCACAATTTTACTCGTGTTTAAAGGTGTGATTTGATTTGACATAGCTTCTATGTTGTATTTGACTATAATTTTCTATTTAACTCATTGCTACAAGATACTACTTTTCGTTCCATATTATTTGTCATTCTATAGTTCACTTTTTTTTTTCTCTTGTTCATTGCTACTTCTCAATGTACCTCTATGTCTCTTCTCATTCATTCTTCTTCGTTTTCTACGCACTCTCTATTTTTCATTTTTTTATTTCTAGTGTATAAAGCTGGAATAACAAGTAATCTGAAATGAATGTAGTACAAGAAATCGTGATCTTACGAGAGGTTGCTGAAATACGATTATAGTGTTACTCGTACTTTTGTATCGTTATGCTCATACTATATTATTTACAGTCTGCTGGTCATAAAACAGGAACAAGGGATTGACTGTAGTTTACATCATCATTAGATGCCTGTAGGAAAACATAGCAGTCGCGATCATCATCCAAACAAAAAGCGAGTTGGAACTTGGAAAGAGCGCAGCGACACATTTTATACGGCAGCCCCGACAGTGACGAGCCCATCCTTTCTCGATGGCACGAGTTACTGAGCTCAAGAACCTGGAGGACCGCGCGCTGTTCGTCGCTTGCCACCTTCTCCAACACTTGGCATGTCTGTACGTCTGTGTCGCTTCCCGACCAAGCCAAGATTGTGTTGCTTGCTGCAGATATCAAATTACGGCAGCACCAAAACAGACCACCTCGTCATTGCAGCGGAATCAACAGCGGACCGTCCTTCGGGTTCTAATTCCTGTCGGATTCCATGTTTTCGTACTGGTGGTTGGGATGATCGATCCACGACTGCAAAGACGATAGTATGAACCGGATTATTCAGTGACAGGTGAATCAGGTAAGCAGAAAAGTTGAATTTATCCGGCCGGCTCAACTGGAAGCCTGGAACCATTTGCACTGCTCCATCACGCCTTGCACATCACACTATGCTTTCGGCGCGCGCAGCTAAGCTCGCCTGTGACCTGCCTGCCTTGCCTGTGTGACGCTGCTGGTGCACACGCCGCTGCAAGCTCGACACATGACACGGCTTCTGGAACCCGAGGGCACGTGAAGACCGGCAGACGCGCGGCGCAGTTTTTTCCCCCCTTCGTTTTCGCCGGATTAATGGCATGCCAGACGCTGGAAGGTTCGGCTTGCTGGCTCCAGCCCGTGCTCGTCTCCGCGAGTCGGTCAACGTGGCTTCCGCTAGCCACATGGCGATGGCGAGCACGAGGACGTCGGAAAACGGACGCGCCGAGCCGAGCCTCCACAGGGCCTTTACGCGTTGCTTTGTGATAAGCAAGCTGCTATAGTGCTTAATCGCGCTTATGTTCTAGAGTCTAAGACTAAACGGCTAAATTAACTGGAGTAACCGAGTGTCACGCGTTCCAGGGCAAGGCGTGCGGCTCTGGGAGTGGCCGCACGCTTGCGCGTAGCACGGCCGCCATCGGGACAAACGGACCCCAGCTCGTTTACTGATGAAGCATCTTGCGGACATGAGTTTGGTTACTGGAGAAACGAAACCAGCTCGTGCTCGCGCATAGTACCTTTTTCCATGCTCCAACCATATTTAAATCCTCGTGTCTTCGAGGAATCGAAATTTCCGATTTCGCAGAGCTCAGTCAGAAGCGGCACCACGGGCCAGGGCCAGGGAGCAGACCACGCTAACGACCTGCCGATAAAACCACACAAGACCAACAAGAGAGCACCGAGAAGAAAGAGAGCTCGCTGGCCTCTGCATCTCCTCCTCATCCCGTATTGCACACCAGATCAGGGGATTGGTAATGGCGGAGGGGGAGGCGAGGAGAGCGTCATGAGGTGCGCCAGGCACCCGTACGAGGGCGGCGTCGGCGTCTGCGCGTCGTGCCTCCGCGGCCGCCTGCTCGCGCTCGCCGCCGCGCAGAACGAGGCGTCGTCGCTGCCTCCCCTGCCGCTGCCGCTGCCGCTCCCTGAGCCGGAAGCGCCGGAGCTGGCGTTCCCGAGGTCGGTGTCGCCGTACGTGTGCCGCCGCAAGTCCGACGCCTCGGGGCCGCGCCCAGCGCGGCGCCCGCCGGGCCTCCTCTTCTTCCGTACGCCGCAGGTCGGGCCCGCGTACGGCGGCGGCGGCGGCGGCCTCGAGGAAGGCGACATCGGCTTCCGGAGGCGGCGCAGCGGCAGGTTCTCCGTCCTCGGCGCGCTCTTCGGCGGCAGGTCGGAGGAGGAGAAGGACGGCGGCGGCGGCAAGGTCCGAAAGAACCGGTTTTGGCTCGCCGGGATCATGCCGCGCGGCCGCGGGAGGAAGAGCCGGACACCGCCCCGCCGCCGCCGCCTTCGTGTCCGCGCGATCAGCGACCGGGGACTCTCGCCGGTGAGGTACGGCTGCGACGACGGCGAGGAGAGCGCCTCACCTGGCGGAGTCACCGTGGATAACCTCGCCGTCCCCGTGGCGGAAAACGCCCTGCCGCCGTCTCCTGGCAAGCGCCGGGGCCGGCGTCTCGGGGTTCGCGGTGTGCATCAGCCCGCTCGTGCGGCCCAGTCCGGCGAGGCACCACCGTGGAGGCCACGCGCCGGACGCCGCCGCAGCAGCCGCCGTCACCAGCGAGCTTCGCCCGTCTCCGCTCCACCGGCTCACCTCCGGCGCCTCGCTGCCCCACTGCCGCTCCTGGAAGCTCGCCGACGGTGGTCGCTTCCGGTGAACTTCAGCTCCTCCCCTCCATTTCCCTTTGACCATTCTCCTAGCTCCATTTTCTTAACCCCCGAAAATTACTCGGCCACAGTTCGGGGTTTTACTTTTCTTTTGACCTTTCTTAAGTGATGAAAGCTGGAAAAAAAAAAAAGCATTCATGCCTCGCAAGCTGTTCCACTGACATGCGGGCACCGAGATTTCCAGGGGTGCTGCTTGTCAGTCGAACATGTTGCAACACTGTAAAAAAATGCTTCCCGCCCTCAATGTCTATGTATAGATTATTAGTAGATGCCTAATCTTGTGTTAGTAGATTTTTAATTGTGTTTGAGATTCTCCGATCAATAGATTTAGTGGTGTGTGTCTGGTAGGATGGGATAGGCGTCATGTGAGTGGAATTTAATGCCGGAATTATGAAATGGGAGATCTGAGCTCTGCACTGCAGCTTGCCTAGTGCGATATCTGATGGAGCAGTACAGTTTTTATTCCGTAAACGCGACTATGAACCCTTGCGGAGGGACACAATTTATGGTAACATTAGTTAGTTCAGCTGATGCACAGGGCAATAAGAATTTGATTAGCGAGTAGAGTAATTAGATGCTTGAATCTTGCTAGTACAACAGTTCGGTGAGCGAAAATATTGGCTATTGTGGTCCCAAAAAAAAAGAAAATCTTGGCTATTGGTAAAAAATTGGTTAACCTGCACATCTGGTCTCTGAATAATCCAAACGAAACCCATCATTCTTTTTGGTCAGACGCTCAAAACCTTCCACAAAGAGGCAAACAGAAATGTGGTGCCTCCTACCGGCGGCTTCTTCGTAAACTCCATTTGTTGGTGGACCAAAACGAATGCTTCCACTTCCAACTTCGTCCCAAGTCCCAACCAGGCCAGAGCCCAGATCTGGAGTGCTTTCATTATTCTGTTTGCGACAAATCTTGCTTAGGCTAGACGAAATCGGCTGAACTCAGGCCGCGGTAGAATATCCAGTGGACTCCGTTTCGACGCTCTTCAGTCTCCCTGTATTCATATTTTTTCTATTTCGAACTAACGCATTGGCAGTACAAAATACAATATCTTGTGTACACAGATAACTTCGTACTAACCCTAGTTTCTTGACGACATGTACAAAAGTTTCAGTCATGGAAATCCTACGGAAATTAGTTGCGTCACTACTCCATCTGCAAGCCTGAGACCTGTAGTATTTGCTTAAAATTGCAGTATAGGAGATGGCCTACATCTTTGAGTGTCCTCCGCGGAACTGATGCAATTGCATTACAAAATGCAGTATCGTGTATCCATGTCTAGTGCTTACGAGCAGGTAACTTCGTACCAACCCTGGTTTGTTGGCGACATATACAACTACACCCAAGCTCAAAGCTTCAGCTTTGGGTAATCCTACGGAATTTTTTTCCTTTACTACTCCGTTTGCAAGCCTCTAGTAGCTTGTATCAGTATTAGTGTTTGCATAAATTTATTACAGTACTCCTAGAACAAGCTGCAGTATAGGAGTAGGTGATGGCCAACAACTACAAGATCAACTCGCTTCATCCTGCCTGCTAGTGCTATCGCCGGATGGAGTCAACCACAAACCTCTTTCTGTTATCCTCAGCTAGTCAGCTAACGACTTCAATGAATGAACTCGAAAGCTCGCAATAATGGAGCTCTGCTTCGCTAGAAACCACCAGGGACCACCAGGGATTGAAGGGCAGCTGAGCTGAGCTCTGTGCTGCGTCTCTGCCTCTGCTGAAATAATTCCTAGACAGAACGTAGCGGAGACAGAACGTAGCGAAGGGTCGTTGCGCGCTTCACCACGGAGCGTAAAGGCTCGCAATAATGAAAGGTCAGAAGAAATTTGTTTTCGCCGCGCCTTTCCGGTTTAAAGCCAGTGCGGTACCGGTACTGCAAAGTTTTGATCTTGTGAATCGTCCGGAGCTGTGAGTGATGCGCATATGGACCGAGGTTGGTGCGTGGAGAATGGCCTGCATTATGCATATCCCAGTGCCTTTTAGATTTTTGATTGGCTGAAAAAGGTGATTATTTTGATGTGGAAATGGACCTTTTAATACCGTAGTGATGGTGTTGTTGGATGTGTTGTGTATAAGATCGACGAGTCCACATGCCCATGTCTAAGCCAAGCATTATTGGGGGATGAACGATCTATTTCGAGAATTAATTAGGCCTACAAATGCCGCCTATAATTTAATAGTCCTATGTGCTATGTATGGGGAAATCTTTTTTGGGACAATTATGTTTTTACTCTCACTCTGAACTCTAATTGTGATTTTACCCTCACTTTTTTGACTTTGTGATTTTACCCCTGTTTTTTTAATCTGAAGCCAGAGTTAACCCCTACTAGGGGTAAAATCGAAATAGAATTATTCTGATTTTACCCCTACTGAGGGTAAGATCTGGCTTCATGTTGAAAAACTGGGGGTAAAATCACAAAGTCAAAAAAGTGAGGGTAAAATCAGAATTAGAGTTCAAAGTGAGGGTAAAAACAAAAATGCCCCATCTTTTTTACAGTGACTAGTTCTACACTCCGGCACCTGTTGCTCTTGCGATGTTACCTGACCCCTGAAATTTCAGTTTCTTGCCCTCCATCATCAGACTATTTTTTTTAGATAAAGTCCATCATCAGATTATTAGTAGACATGAGAAAATTTTCAAAGAATTTCCAACCTTGATCCCGACATCTATTATTATATATATATTTGACGACGAAAAGGAGCCACCACATTCGCTCTAAAATGCTAGAAATTCTCACGTTAATCTAAGAAAATAAGAAGAGAAAATTACCCACAACTGCCATTATGAAACAATTTGTCAGAAAACCCCCTAAAAATATTTATAAAAAGGCTAAATTCGGAATAATAAAAAATAGCAAAAAATACCCCCACACCTATTTCTAAATTACCCACCATGCCATTATGAGTCAAAAAAAAAACTAAATTCGGAATAATAAAAAAAATACCCTTCACACCCATTTCTAATTTACCCTCCATGCCATTACAAAGAAAATAAATTTACTAAAAATATTTTTAGCTAAAAATATCTTTATTTCTTATTTTTTAATTTACCAATCATACCATTATGAGCCTAAAATAGCTAAATTTTGGTATAATAAAAGTCCAATAAACACTTAATCTTGATTTCTAAACTATGTTAATCTTCTACAATAATATAAAAATATTTTTAAATAGTATAATAAGTCTAGCCGCGCAAATGCGCGGGCAGCCATACTAGTTTTTTTTATACGAATGCGTGCAGTATTCAAGTCGTTCGGTATTTCAAATCCATCAGCATTGCGCCCTACGTATACGTAATGCGTGGTTCTAGAGACAAGAGTGAACACGCAACGCAGCAGTTGCTTCGCGTGTCTGCCTCAGCTCAGCTGTCGTTTCTGTGGGATCAAGATCCGCTTGTTTCTGTGTTGTCACTCAAGCCCATTAGATAAAGTATTAGGGAGTACTTGTTATGTGGCCTTTTCCGTCTCGTGACCATACGCTTAATCATCTTTGAATGCAAATACGCATAAATTAGTTGCTTGATGAACAAAGAAAGGGAAATCTCGAAGAAGGGCCTGCTCAAGTATCTGTGGTAATTAAGGGCTGGGAGGCGGTCCAAGAACACTTGGGTCGTCGAAGTTAACCCAAAATGGGTTAGGCCCGTTCTGAAATCCACAAAGGCCGGGCACTGCGGACCAGGTCGCAGAATGTCACGGAGCTAGATGATAGACCTTGTTTCATGTGTCTGAATTTTTGTTGCAATTGTTCCCGCCGTACACACCAATGAACGGAAACGGGATTAGAGTTCTCTCCACAAATGAAACGGGATTACACACCAATGGCAGTTTTAACACGTCACACTTCATATACAGACAGACGACGAGAGATCAAAGCATGTGCCACCGCCTGATCTCTCTAGCCAGTAACAGGAAAATGTACATATATTCCCAAGCCGGCCCGCGACCAAGTCTCAAGCCGGCAAATCTGCGTCACTCCCCGAGCGCGCGGCGCAGACGCGGCACTCGGCAACCTTCGCGGCGGCCGCGCGCCGGCCATCGAGGTAGTGTTGGTAGACGTACGAGAGGAAGCCCCACAGCGCCATGAGCATGGCCACGGCCTTGATGCCCGTCATCTTGTCCCCGAAAAACGCCACCGCGAAGATCGGCACCAGCGGCAGCGCCACCGTGCCGGTCACGTTCGCGAACAGCGACGACACTCTCGAGATCAGCCGCATCGTGCCCCACGACGAAGCTTGCCACGCCACCGCCGTGCCCACCAGCGTCAGCACGTACCTCGCCTTCCCGTTCTTGAACGACGCCATCTCCCCGGGGATCGTCCGCCACTGCCCCGACGCGAGCAGCCCCACCGCGGACACCGCCGACGACACGATGCACGGGTACATCTGCATCCGCAGCACCCACCGCAGCGTCCGCGCCCGGATCACCTTCTCGAAGGTGGCCTCGGCGAGCGAAAGGATGAGCGCGAAGAAGGCCGAGGCGGCCAGCGTGAGGACGAAGCCGACCGGGTACTTGCTCCGGGGCACGTCGCTGGCCGTCTCGTCGGAGGAGGAGCCCACGGCGAGGAGCGCGGCGGAGAAGGTGAGCAGGACGACGGAGTTGGAGATGAGCGCCGTGAACCGCTGCGCGTTGATGAGCCGCGAGGTGACGGCGTTGAAGCCCAGCTGCGTGGCGGCCACGAGCGAGAAGGTGGACACCGGCAGGTACTGCAGCGCGTACGCGTACATCAGGTTGTCGAAGCCGATCATGATGCCGATGCCCGCGTAGATGGCGACCATCTTGGACGCCGCCGGCTGCCGCTCCTCCGGCGACGGCGGCGGCGTCAGCATGAGCGGGAGGGCCATCAGTGGCGCGCCGCCGGTCTGTGCGAGTGAGGCCATCCACTGGCTGTTGCCGCCGGAGTCGAAGTAGAGGCGGCCGAGGAGGGTGGCTACGGTCTGCCCACAGAGCACCATCATCATGTCCGCCACCACCGTCATCCACCACCAGGCGCTGCCTCTCGTCGACCGTCGCATGCCGGCTTTTGATCCATCACGGCTGTCCTCGTGGTCCGATTCATGTTCCGGAACACCTTACAGCGCAATGAAAGTTGTGGTAGTTTAGTACAAAAAAAATTCACTCTTTTTCGTGACACTAACAAAAGCAGTTCATTTGGCACGTTGCGGTAGTTTAGTACAAAAAAAGTTCACTCTTTTTCGCGACACTAACAAAAGCAGTTAATTTGGCACGTAATGTAGGCAGAGGATTGCTGTAAAGTTAAATGAGCACTGTGCTGATTTGTAATAGCATGAGACTGAGAGCAACATTTGAATTGCATACATGCAGCGGCGCCGTGACAACAGATGATTTTTATGATGATATATAAGGTGCCCCATGTACGAAGGAAGTCTAGCTTATGTATTTAATTTATTTCATCAATAATTGTTTTTTTTTGCAGTTCGAAAGAAAAGCACTTATTAACCAATAATTTTTGTATAAATGAAACACAATTTCAGGATATTTTTTAACGGTACTTAGCTGACACATCACCGACCTGATCATTATAATAGACATGCACGTGGTGCATACAAGATCTGTGAAGAACATGGGAAGGGATAGGGAAGAGTTAGACGCAAGCTGGACCAACTAAACAACTTGTAATTGGTTCAGTAATAACAACAGAAAATGTTGAGATCATTAACGGACAAGATCTACGCGGTTATGTTGTTTCCTAGCCACAACATTGCTGGCTTAGGACGGCAGAACAAGAACAATCAAGCTGTGCTGTTGACAGTTTAGAAGCATCAAGATCAAGAATTCAAGATGAGCAGGCTCCAGAACACGAACACAGAAGAATCCTGAATCATGTTGAGCATCGATATATATACATGATAAAGAACAACTAACGCCAGCGAACTGATTAAAAGGAGAAGGATCTTGTGAATTACCTCTGATCTGGAGTTGAATCTCTTGAGCATCTGACATAGTGTGCCGAATGAACCTCGACTCAATACCAGGACGAGAGTCGCTAGCTTCTGCCTCACCTATCTTCCAGTCCACTCTCCTAACGAGAAATGGACTCCAGGCTCGTTGGCATTATATAGAATGATCCCAACGTTTAATAAGAACAATAAAAAGACATATAATTCCAGTACGTTTGGGTGATTTTTTCTTTTTTGGGCCCTCATTCCAGGACCCCAACCACTGCCGAGTAAATTATTCTGGACTGCATGTTTGAATACTCATGAGTCATGACAACGATTTCCAATCAAATCAAAAACTTTGCCTTCTATGATTGAGGTGCATTACTATTTCCTGGCAAGCCGGATCCAGTGAGTAAGATTGTTGGGTTAACACTGATCTTGGCCCGGTTTGGTGCTTGGTGCTGCTCCTGCGTGCTTCTGCTTCCGCACTGTACGTGCACTGTTCACAGCCCACAGGAGCGGGGGAGCAGCACCAAACCAGCTCTTGCTGCTTCTTGCTACAACGAACACAAGGCTCGTTTGGTAGAGCTCCTTCTTATGACAAAACAGATTATGCTCCGGATTCTTCGGAAAACTTGATTCTCTGAGAGAGCAGAAATTGTTTTACAAATCATTTGGCAAAACAGCTCTTTTTTTTTCACCTTTGCCTCTTTAAAGGATGAAAGATGTGAAATGAAATGTCTTTGGTGACCCCTGTTGTTCGATATAAATGTTCTGAATTTCTGCTAATTGTTTCAGTCTGAGTACTTTTGTTTTATAATGTCTCAGTCCGGGGAAGGTAGCAGCCATGAAAGGGGAGAGAATGCAGCTGTGGCCATGCACGTCATGTTTTTGTAGTTTTTGCCTGTCAGTGTCTATCTTTCAGTCGGATTGGGCATAGATTGGTGATCGCTGACATGCTCCATTGGCCATATTCCTTGAATCTTTTTTTGAGCATATATTCCTTGAATCTTCAACTGCTGCTTCAAGTGTCTTTGACGAATCACAAATGGCAGAAGCCGAACTCATTTAGGTCGTTACTGACACCAGCTTGTTAATTAGACACAATGGTTCTGTTAACAATTTCCACCACGGATTCGTAAGGTTGCGTCAGTCATCATATTCTAAACCCCCTACATCGTTTACCTAGCATTAAACTGAATTTCTGTTGGGGTAGAAAATAAACTGAACTTTCAGCTTTGCCATTGGCGCTGGTAGGAAGCGTCCATACAATAATCAGTATGAACATTTATTTTACAGCCACAATTCTTTTTTTCCTCTTTTGTTGTTGCTTAACTTGCCTTAGGGCTTTGTATGAACTTTGCTTCTTCTCCTTAATGAAATACATGCTTTGCACGTTCTTAAAAAAAAAATGCGTATTGCCATGGCACACAAATCAACTAATTATATGCGTAGTGACGACGGGTCCAACATTTTACAATATTATGCAGTCGTGGTGGTGGGTAAATAAAAGAAAAATGTAAGAGCAGAGACACGCAACATATTTATGCAGTCGAAGTGGGGGGTAAATAACGGGAAAGTATATGAGTAGAGTGATGGTGATAACAGAGATAACAGTTTTTAAGACAGTACCGTAGGGACTTTTACATGTCAAATGTCTAAGCAACTAGACATAGGCCAGTGTAATTTCACGATGCCAACCTGCTAAATGTAGAATCACCAAGAATGCTTCATCACAAACAAATGCACAATGCGTGTTCTTCTTTGATTTACAACAAAACACATGTCCGATCAAGTTACATCTATTAACTTACTTGGCTAAGAAAAGGAGCTAACAAGTTTGCTCTCAAGGCTAAAAGTTACAACATTAATTAAAAAATATTATCCACCACCACCACTAAGAAGAAAAAAAAAAAGCCAAAGTACCCTTTGATCGACTATTGCCATTAGGGCAACCACATGTAGAACGAAATACCTATATTTAACTACATCCAGGAGTAGGAAAGAAGCTTCCTTTATAAATTACACATATTTGTTGGTTAAAGTTTTAAAATCTGACTTAGAATAAACTCAAAAGTATTTATATTTTTTGGCACAGAGAGTACAATATTTAGACAACGCTTGTCTTTTAGTAAAAACCCTTTCTTGTTTGTCGTCCTGTGTACCATGTAATGGCTCATACAATGGCCAATTTTTTATGCATTATATCTTCAGTAAAACGTTACTTGCCAGACAGGCGAAGCATGGCCAAGGCATATGCCACTACTTGATCGCTCCGATAACAAGGGAATGTACGTATACTTCTGCAGTCCCTATGTTGCCGCGCGCGACAAAGATCGACTCAGGCCGGCGACATTGCGTCACTTCCTGTCCGATCTGCGCAGACGCGGCACTCGAGTCCCTTCCCAGCGGCGGCCGCGCGCCGGCCGTCGAGGTAGTGCTGGTACACGTACGAGAGGAAGCCCCACGCGGCCATGAGCATGGCCACGGCCTTGATGCCCGTCATCCTGTCCCCGAACAGCGCCACCGCGAACACCGGCACCAGTGGCAGCGCCACCGTGGCGGTCACGTTCGCGAACAGCGCCGACACCCTCGTGATCAGACGCATGATCCCCAACCCTGCCGCTTGCCACGACACCGCCGTGCCCACCAGCGTCAGCACGTACCTCGCCTTCCCGTTCTTGAACGATGCCATCTCCCCAGGGATCGTGCGCCACTGCCCCGACGCGAACAGCCCCACCAAGGACACCGCCGTCGCCACGAGGCACGGGTACATCTGCATCCTCAGCACCCACCGCATCGTCCGGACCTTGATCACCTTCTCGAAGGTGACCTCGGCGAGGGACAGGATGAGCGCGATGATGGCCGAGGCGGCCAGCGTGAGGACGAAGCCCACGGGGTACTTGCCGCGCGGCACGTTGCTGGCCGTCTCGTCGTCAGAGGATCCCACGCCGAGCAGCGCGGCGGAGAAGGTGAGCACGACCACGGAGTTGACGATGAGCGCCGTGAACCGCTGCGCGTTGATGAGGCGCGACGTGACGGCGTTGAAGGCCAGCTGCGTGGCGGCCACGAGCGAGAAGGTGGACACCGGCAGGTACAGCAGCGCGTACGAGTACATGAAGTTGTCGAAGCCGATCATGGTGCCGAGGCCCGCGTAGATGGCTGCCATCTTGGACGCTGCCGGCTTGTGCTCCTCTGCCGAGGGCGGCGGCGTCAGGAGGAGCGGGATGAACAGCAGCGGCGCGCCGGCGGTCTGTGAGAGTGTGGCCATCCACATGCTTTTGCCGCCGGAGTTGAAGTACAGGCGGCCGAGGAGGGTGGCCACGGTCTGACCGCAGAGCACCACCAGCATGTCCATCAGTACCTTCGTCCACCACCAGACGCTGCCTCTCGCTGACCGTCGCATGGCGGCTTTTGATCCATCACTGCTGTCCTCGTGGCTGGACTCCCGAACACCTTAGCACAATGACAGTTGCCGTGGTTTAGTACAACAAAGTTCAATCTTTTTTTTTGCAACGCAAACAAAAGAAATTAATTAGGCACGTAAGCAGTATATTTCTGTAAAGTTAAATGAGCACTGTGCTGATTTGTAAGAACGTTTTATTTTTTCCGTTCAATGAGACAGCCACTACGGCGAGCTGGTGGCAGGTGTTAGCCGGATCTGTCGACATTAAGATCAACGCGCTGGTGGCGGATGGTCGCCAATCCGCTACACAAGACCGCCAGGACATTGAGTCGGGATACAACCTTCCTGCTCTTGTTTCACTTCGCTCCCTTCGCTTGAAGACGACACCATCATCCTCTTCATTGTTGACGGGACTCACGACACCATACTCAGCCTTGAACAAGTTTTGCTCGCACTCATTTGGTGCTCACATAGCCGTCGATGGTCTACGAGGTGGCGGCTGGTGTTGGACAGATTTACTTGATATTTAGTAAATTGAGGTGTTGGTAGACAATAATTTCATGTCGCCAATCCGCTAAAGAGCGACGTCGGGCTATGAATGCTCGCTCTCGATTAGTCTCTTTCCTTCCCCGGCCACAGTCTCTGAGGTGCTACGGCCACCGTGTGGTTATTTTGGTTGGTTTGCATGCTTGATTATTAGAATAGTTATGATGGCGACGAGTGAATTTAATAGACACTGAACTCTCACGACTTTTAGTATTGATACAATAGACACTGAAATCTGACGACTTTTAGTATTGATATTATTCATGTATTAAAGTTTTCTTTTTCTTTTTTCCTTTAGTTTATTTAAGAAAAAAGATCGTGTGGAGTCACGCAGCCAGAATTACCATCTTTTTTAAAAACAAAAAGGACAGCCACTACGGCAGCATGAGTGAGCTGTAAGTCGTTTCCTACAATCTTGCTGGCTTAGGAAGGCACCACAAGAACAATCAAGCTGTGCCGTTTACAGTTTATAGAAGCATCAAGATCGAGAATTCAGGATGAGCAGGCTCCACCAGAACATGAACATAGAAGATAGAACCCTACCGTGTTCCCCACAAACTATCTTTTCACAATCAGGGAGGTAATATCAAAGGAAGAAAAAACTGAAAAAACCAGGAATGATTTTGACCATCATACATGATAAAGCACAAATAACTACAGTGAGCTGAAAAGGATAAAGGCTCTTTCGAATTACCTTTGATCTGGTGCTGAATCTCTTGAGCATGTGCCATAGTGTGCCAAATGAACTTCGACTCACAGCTAGGATGGGAGTCTGCTGCTAGCTTTTGCCTCAACTATCTTCCAGTTGTTGTTGACACTTAACTCCTAATGAGCAATGGACTCCAGCCTCCTTGGCATTATATACATTGATCCAAACGTTTAAGAACAATAAAAAGACATCTATTTCCAGTACGATTGGGTGATTTTTTTAGCCCTCACTCCAGGACCCCACCCACTGCCGAGTAAACTATTCTGGACTGCTTTTTTGAATACCCATGACCACGGTCTTCGATCAAATCTATCATACATACATGAAAATTAATTTCTTCTGCCTTCTATGATTGAAGTGCATTCCTGGCAAGGCGGATACAGATTACATATTAATATCGTTGGGTTTGAAGACTTTACGTTGATCTTACTATAACACTAGCTCCGTTTTGTGCTAATAATCTGTCTGCCGTTTCGAAACAGTCACTAATCACAAATCCTGTTCACGTGCGTGGAAATACATAGTTAGAACCTTTTCTTCGAAGTAAAAACAACACACACACTATTTTTAAAGACAAAAAAGAGCCCAAATCAAGGATTCAGTTAGGTGAGAAAGCACATTACGTGAGTCTCCATCCGCTGGATCCACGCAAAGGAAAAAGAAAAAAGAAAAACGGTCTCCATCCGCTGGAGATAGCTACGCACTCAACGACATGCACATACAACTTGCACCACGTTGACGATGACGGCGAAGAATACTAGTTCTGCACAGCAGACTCATCAAACCCCATTCTGATAATAGTATCAATCAAGTATGAAAAGAGTTAGCTTGACAACTTAATATCTTTTCCTATTTCCTCCAAAAAAAATGTATTTCCTATTTCAAAAACTTTCACGTCGATAGAAATGTTCGGAATTTTTCTTATAGTTTCAGTCCGGGGAAGGTAGCAGCCATGAAAGGAGAAGCTGCAGCTGTTGCCATGCACGTCATCTTTTGTAAAATTCATGGAATATATACAACAACAAAAATGGATCTCCTCTATTGTACCAGTTTATGCCTTACCGCACAGATCAGTGATTGCTGACACACTCCATTGTCGAGTTATGCTGGCCATATATTCCGGCACTGTGCTGCTTCAAATGTGTTATTAGGCAGATCACAAATGGAAGGAGCTGAACTCATTCAAGTCATTACTGATACACAGCTTGTTGATTAGACACAATGGTTTTGTTAACAATTTCCTTGACGGCTTCGTAAGGTTGCATCAATCATCGATCACTCCGAAACCCTTCTATTGGCGTAGAAAACAAACGAACTAGTCATGTGTTGCCATTGTAGACAAATCAAATTATTATCATATTTACTTGTGTTCGGGTGACTGAAATATTCTGTCTCGTTCAGGCGATGGCTCTGCCGTCGGATGTGCGTCAACGTTCGTGCGTCCAGATCTTATCCAGTTCCCTGTTATCGGGCCCGCCTAGCTTTATTGGTTACTGGATCTGTACCCGTTAATCTTTGTTGTATCCAAAATTCGGAATCCCTCCTCCTTTCGTCTCCCCCCAGTTCATTTCGACCGTTTCACTGTAACGGATAGGGAGAGGCGGAGAGAGAGGCGATTCGCCGGCGATTCGGCGGCGGTCGGCGGCGGCGGGATTTCTTCGCGGCGAGGATTTCTCCGTCGATTCGTTCCCGTCCAATCTCTGCTCGCGCTGATGTATTCTTCGTAGCTGGTCTCCGGGGGAGCTTCTCGTCCTAGGGTTTGGTGGAGGCTGGTCGTCGGCGAGCTTAGCGAGGTATGTGTTGGTTTCCCCCCTTCCCTTCTGGTTCCTGTGTTGCTTCCTGTGTTTTTGATGTGTGCCGTAGTCGTCTCCGTGCCTTGTTCTTCTCCGACGTGGTCGATTCCGGTGACCCTATTCACGCATCTGTGGGTGTCTTTGTTCTGGCTAGTTGTCTCCGCTCGTGGTTGTGTAGCTGTGGTTGCAGTTCGTCTGCTTTGCTTGGTCGTGTCCTTGTAATGGCCATGTGATGTGTTGTCCTTCGTCTGCTAGGGTTAGGTTAGTTGAAATAGAGATTTGATTTATATCCAAATTAGCTGCTAGGTTTGATTAGTTTGAGCAATAACATTAAGGTCACAGATGTATGAATATATCTGCTTCTGTATTGGTGTTGTTGAAATAGAGATTTTGCCTCATGTCTAATATGCTTCTGTGTGTTGAAATTGAGATTTATGCAGCTGCATTGTTCTTGGTTTAATGAAATGAGCATTGCTTTATATGTTGTTTACTGAATACATAGTCAGAGCAGGCTAAGTTAACTGAACATTGTTAATTTTACATTGCTTAACATTGCTTAACTGAATACTTATGTTGTTAACTGCATTGATGTTAACTGAACATTGGTTAACATTGATTTATGCAGATGCATTGTCACTTTGTAATGGTCTACGATATCAGCAATTACTATAGTTAACAGCAATTACTAGGGTTGTTCAGAATGAATCGTTTTAATTTGCAGTAGCAAATTATAGTAATTGTTGTTTTTATATACTGCAATTTCTATAAATGTGATATGCAATTTGTTTGTTGTTTCATTTAGGTTGTCATCATGGCTTACTCTGATGCTGAATATTCTGACAATGAATCTGTAAATGGTATTGAGGATAGTGAGTACGAGTGTGAGGCTGGCCATGTAGATGGTGCAGCAAATGTTGTTGGTAATTCAGAAGATGATATTGACGATGCCACATTGGTGAAGAGCTTTAAAATTCTGAGAAGGGTACATCTCTGTGATTTTAGTCATATTTTTTTTTGTATTTGTTATTTACTTAAGATCGTATGCTAATAACTGCCATTTGTTCTTATGTAGATGACAAAACAAATTGCTTCTGGCATTGGCAGGCAAGGTGTCAGTACACGTAGCACTGTTGATGTATCTAATGTTGCAGCTGGTCCCAGCAAACCGATGTCAGTGAAAGCAAATAGCCGGTGCAATCAATCCTATTTTAAGGATGTCATCATGGCTCTGAATGATCATCAGAAACAGGTGGTTACTGATTATGGATTTGGAGACCTGCTGCAGTTTGATGGCTGCCCTGTGCCTAGGAGATTTGTGCAGTGGATAGCCGATCATATCGATGAGAAATGTCATGATATCCATGTAAATGGTGAGGTGATTCCTCTCACTGCTTTATCTGTTCATAATGTTCTTGGAACAGCTCTAGGTGGCAATGATATTTCTGATACTGGAGAATCTGGGAAGATGGAGTTTCTGGAATTGTTTGATGCTTCAACCATCCCAACTATCAAGACATTTGGTTCAAAAATTCTGTTGAAGGAAAAAATGTCAGATGATCAGTTCTTTCGTTGTTTCATGGTTGTTGCTCTATCAACTTTTCTCTGTCCCAATTCAAGTACCTATCCTAGCCCCAAATATTTGAAGCCTCTGGTTGATCTGTCCACTATTAAACAGTGGGATTGGTCCAAATTCATTTTGGAGAGATTGCTTCTAGCAGTCAAGAAGTACGTTGTTGACAAGCGCAAGACTTTAGGTGGCTGTATCTATTTTCTCGCAGTAAGTGTGTTCTTATATGCTCTATTTTTGTTTTTTAATTCAATATTCCTTTGATCAGTTGTTGTTATTCAATATTCCTTTTAATCAATGTGCTGACATGACCTGACCACGCCACTGATTATGATTGATGTAAGCTAATTAGTTTTTGTAATTTCATCCAGGTCTTTTATTTGGATCATGTCAAATTTGGTCCAAATGTAACTATCTCAAATGCCATCCCTCGCATATCTGTTTGGAAAGGCTCAATGGTGAAAAAATACAGTTCAATTGACTGTGTGTCGAACAATGTGTTCGGAAAGCGCCCTGTAAGTTCCATTCTGTAAAAATGCTTTTGTACTACATCCTTGTATTTTGTTTTGTTACTTATGTCTATTATATTACAGATTAAAAAATTCGAAGAAACTTGTTATGCAAATGTTTCTGTCTTTGGTGATCAATACCACGTACTGAAGCGTGCTTTAGGTGAAAGGTTCGCCTACCTTCCTGAAAATGTATGTGTAGGATCCATTTTATACATGCTTTATTTTTTGTAGTTTGTTCAGTGTCTGCTGTATAGTTCAATTTAACATTGCAAATTATTTCTATTTGTAGGTTATAAATGGTATCTGTGGCCTGTACGAATGTTTCTCTATTCAAAGATTTGCTGCTCCTGACTACAGCCCTGATCAGCTTGTTATAGAAATATTCCAGTATTTGCAAGATGAAATTAGTGTTGCTGATAATGCTGAAACTGGTAATTTGAATGATGGTGCTGCTGGCAATTCAAATCAGGAAGATCCACACCATTCCATGAATAATAATGATGGAAACGAAGATGCTAATACTGAGAAACTTGATTCTGATGGTGATTATCAAGAATCTGGTGGTAATAACATTTGTTCTCAAGCCACTGTTGTTGTACCATCACAAGAGTGCTTTTGTAAGTCAAATAAGTTGTTCTGTGACTTTGTAAATTTATTTTTTCTATGCAGTTGTGACCTATTTTATTTGATGTTTTGTATAAAGCTGAGGTCAAAAGTTCTGGTCAACGTAAGAGAAAGAGGAATACTAGTAGTCCTGAATCTACGGGTTCTGTTGCTTCAAGAACAAGACGCCGTCTAGCTCTTAATGCTGCTAAATCTCCTTTGAGCCGACCTTCCAATGTCAATGTTGATGTGAGTACTACTTCTAATAACCTTGTTTATAATATTTAAACATATGTAGGATATTGGCTGTATGCTTGTTCATCATGAGGTTGTATTGCCTTGTCAATATCATGTATAGCATTATTTGTTTTTTGGCTTATCAGTTTGTGATTCATTTTTTCGTTTCATATTTTAGTCTGTCTCTCAAGGAAGTAAGGAGAACCCAGTTATGGTTGATGAGAGTGTTCCTTCTCCAAAGCGTGTAGTATTGGAAAAATCAATCAAAGAGGCCTGTGATGAAGTTGCCAGGAAGCATGAGGAATATAATTGTACAAAGTTGCGTCAATCTGCTTCAGTAAATGCAGTGAGTTAATTTTCACTTTATTTTGATGTTAAATATTTTTTCTCCCTGGATTTGGTGCATTTGATAAAGCTGTTTGATAATTATGTATAGGTTTCTTCAAAAGTGCCTGTTGAAGATGTCAACGAAATTACACGGTGTGAATTCAACAAGAAAAATGTTAATGATAAGGTTGCATCTGAAGGACATAGGGTTTGCTCTGCATCTAAGCCTCCTCCTGCTGCTGGTAGTTTCAAAGTATGTATGATTCTCCTTTTTTTTTCTGTGGTCATTTTTCTAGTAGTAGAATGGATACTTCTAGCTGAATCGATATATTTTACTCAGCAGAACAGTAATGTAGAAAATGCTGAAGCTTCAAAAAATTCTTGTCCTGATCCAAAAGTTGTTTGCCATAGCAAGACTGTTGCAGCTGATTTTCATGAAAAATGTTTGTTCCAGTTTGTCAATATCTTTGCTGATCATGTGTTGGTGATTTCTATCCATTGTTTCATTTTTGTTTTTTGAAGATAAATTTACTAAGAAGGCTCCCTATTTCAATTCTCCATCTGTTCCTTCTTTTCGGTTTTTCGATGATGAAGATGATATGGGGAATTATGTTGAAGATGTCAACTTAAGACGTCCAGTCGGTTGTAGTGGTATTCCTACGCCAACCAATTCAGTTAAGTTATCTATTTTCATTTCAATTAAATGATTGGTTCTATTTGCTGTTCTTTGTATTTATGAATTTTTGATATCAGGCAAGTACTTCTAGTCATCATTCAAGTGGTATTCTTCCAAAAGGTTCTAGGCTGCATGAGCGTGTTTTATCCGCTTACAAATTACCTAAAGCCAATGTTGAACATAATATCAATCCAGAAGCATCTCGGAGCACAGCATCAAACAATAACTCTCATGATAAGTTTGCATTTGAGGTCAGTTTTGTTTTTGTTTATATTTTAGAATAAATAGTTTCATTTATCTGTTTCCTGATTTTACTTCTATTCATGTTTTTAGGATTATTTAATTATGGAATCTCTTTCTAATACTGATGATGAAACAAATGAAGTTCGTGATGTTTCTGGTCCATATTCTGCACAGCCCATTGGTTTTTTAAATAACGATGGTGAATATGTTATTCTTGTAAGTTGTTTTTTGAGAGCAATCATCGTGCTGATAATTACTGGAAATATTTGTGCAAGTTGATGTGTTTGTGTAAGTTTGTACTTCTTGTTTACTGATTATTAAGAGAAATTGCAGAGCCAAGGGCTTGAAGATAACAATGATGTCACAATTACTGGAGAGAGAACCGCAAAGGATAAACTTTCAGCAATGTGTCATGACTCAGATCAATATTATGATAACTCTATTGGTACTAGTGACCGACTTGCTGTCAGTGGAAGTTCTTCGGGGAAATTGGCAAATCATCGTGCTAGAAGAGTTCATGTCAGAAGCAGGTATCAAGTTTCTCCCTATATGAACGAGCGTCCAAAGATTTGTCTCACTAACCGTGAGAAAGAAGTGTATGATGTTGTGTTGCAGCTGTCTAGGAGTGATCATGACAAGTATGTTATTTGTCAATATCAAGTTTGCTCTGTTTTTATTGTTTGCTTAATTTCGTATATTAATGCAAAGTTTGTTTTCATATAGTGAATTAGCTGTTTTGTACAAGCACGTGAAAGTTACCTTTAATTCTCTTGGGAGTTCTCTTGGACCAAATGGAAAAGTGCAAACCTTTGTTGTTAATGCTTATTGCAAGTATCTTTTTGATACGAAGCATCCTCGCGAATCTTACAAGCACTTCTTCTTCACCAAAGTTAGCGTAAGTGTTTTCAGTACCTAGGTTCTAAATTAATTATTATCAGTTGTTTGAGATGTGATGCTAGTTTATATTTATGTATATATTTATGTAGGATTATTTACTGGAATGTTATACCAGTCCTGCAAAGGAAAAAGAACTAAGAGATTATGCAGTGAATTCATTTAATGGTGCCAATTCTGCTAGGAAATTGTACAACTCCAATCTGGTTTGTAAAATTTACATGGTCAATTTAATTTGTTTAATCACTGTGTCTTATTTTGATTATTTTACTTGAACTATTCTGTCTATTATTGCAGCTATATTTCCCAATATTCTACAGAAATCACTGGTTACTCATTGTTGTTGACCTGAAGAATAGATGCTACCTTTATCTTGAGCCTGATTGTGCTAACTATGGTCCTGATTCTGCTTATCATAGGCAAATGAAGGAAACATTTGTGGGTGATATTAACTTTCTGTTTTGAGAATATAGTATACTGTTGTTATTTTTGTTAACTTTTTGATATTTATTTTTGTGTTGTAGGCAAAAAATTTCTTTGCAATCTGGGAACAAACAGTTCAACTGGACTGTGGCATACCCCTTTTAAAGGGTCCATATTTTGTTGATGTTCCTCAGCAATTAAATGAGTATGTCTTGCTATATCCAATTTGTACTAAATTTTGAAGTCTTGTGTCAGTTTTCTATATGATTTCTTTATCTTATTTTATTAGAAACGATGGTGGAGTCTTCATCTTGAAGTTGCTGGAAGTGTTTGAGCCAAATGTGAATCTTCATCAGAAGTTCACTCAAGTTGATATCCGCAACATCAGGAAGAAGTTTGTCAATGAGATGATTTTCGCACCGAAGAATGAAATGGTTGACTCAGTCGAATTGGTGAAGACCTATAAACCTGAGGTCTGTACAATATAGTTAGCTTTTTATATTTTTCATTACTTGACTTTTTTCTCATAATTTGATTTTCTTTTTTTTGTAGGTGTATGCAAAGTACTTTGCGAAGTAGGCTGCTTGGTAGTTTTTTCAGATCTTAGTTTCGTGGCAAAGCTGTAATGGTGTGAGAGTGTGTGAGTGGTCTGTTTTGTAACTATGTGATGGGTGGATAACTTTGCATCGTTGTAGCTATATATCCGGTGCACGGATCGTTCTCGAACAATTTCTGTTGTGGATATCGTAGTAACAAATATCTAAATATCGATACGATCTATTGCTTCAATCGTATCACTTTGCACTATATGTTTGATTGTCAAGCTTATGTTGTAGTAGTTTTAATTCTTTCACTGCAGGAGGCACGGCAGCTTGTAAAGAACACGACGTCATGGAACTGAAGTGAGTAAACGAGCAGTTATCTATTTCATAGTAATTTTTGTCATCATCTATACTAGTAGTTGCTACACTAGTATGGTAGCTGCTATGCAAATTTTCTCAGTAAACTTGTATCATTGAAAACGCTTGCAAAATTAATTGTCTATAACTCTGAACATGGTAAGGAGAAATAGCAAGAGTAATTTGGTTACATCCATATGAATTCGAAATATGCATTCTTGCAGTTACAATGTCATATTAATGCTATGAATTTTCCTTCTGTTGTATATATTGATGTTGACGGCTTCTTCAGTCTATGTCTTGTATATTGTCTTTGCCTTTGTTTCCCTTGTCTTTTGGGATTGTCTTTCGCTGTCTTTTGGCAGCAGGCTTCTTCTTGATACTTTTGCTGCTTCCATGGATGTCATCTGAAAAGAATAGATGTGTGTTAGCTTTTATCTGTCCTTGTCTCATTTGAAATAAGAGAGTACAAGAGTTACCGTTATTACTTGTTTTTGCTTTCTTTTTTCTTGGTTTTGCTGGTACTTGAGGCAAATGTAGATTAGGACACCTCTGAATGTTATGATCATCTTGACGGCAATGAGTACAAAGATTCCTTTGTTTTGTCCTCTTTTCTTCCATTGTACCAATCTTTCTTTTATGTTTTGGTGGTCTTCCCTTCTTTGTTGCGAAATCAGGATTCTGAATTGGATTTGCCTGGGATTCTTGAGCTGAGTTGTCAGGTAGATCTGTGACTTCGTCTTCATCATTCATTTCTGCTAACTTCCTGTCTATGTTATCAGCTTCATCTAACAGAAATTTGAATTTGTCTCCTGTTTTTGAGCCATCAGATGATATTCCACAGAATCTTGTGCACAGAATGTTATATCTCAGTTGGCTGCTTGTGCCAACTTCAATCTCTGGTATGAAACTCTTCTGGCTCTCTTGCTTTTTGCCTTTCATTCTCCATCTGTTCAGAAAATACTTTTCATCCAATTGAAATATGTTTAGGTTTTGCAGGACTCTTAAAATGTGAGAGCACAATATTCCATCCTTTTGGAACTTGCAGCAGATGCAGAAGTACAATGTTTGTGGTATGTCCAAAGTGACAATGTACTTTCTTGTCCTAAATTCATTTTCTCTGTGGTTTGGTGCTTTGTAGACTGCGTATCTCTTTTTTGATTCTATCTCTTCACATATATATTTTGTAGCAAACTTTATTTCCTGCTGAAACTTGAAAAATATCTTCCTTGTGAGCAGTTTTGCGGCTTGCACTTCAAATTCATAGCATGAAAATAGCTCAGGCATAGTTCTCCTTGAATTGAATTCTTTAGTTCTCTGATTTTTCTGAGTTGTGTCAGAAATCCTTTTGTACTCGTGCATGAATCTCATGAGGCTGTATGTTGGTCCAACATCCAGCTTAAACAGTGAGTTTGTACCTTCGCTCCTAGCAGTAGAGATGATAAATGGATAGAACTTGCTTTTGAAATATACCGGTGCAAAGTTTTTCCTTATCTTCCAGACTTCCTTGAGATAGTTGAACCCTTTGATGTCATACTTTTTAGGCAACTCCAGAAACAGTCTGTCAAACTCTTTTTCTGTTAAGCTGTTTCTTAGAATGTCAAACAAATCATCGTAGAGATCTTTGTTATCTTTCATGGCAAATGTGCGTCCACCTCTTTCTTTAACTTTCTTGACAATATGGAAGTAACAGTTGCGATGATTTGTGTTTGGGAAGATATTCTTTATCGCTGTCCTCATTGCTTGATCTTGATCTGTGATAATTGATATTGGATGTTTCCCTCCCATGCATTCCAAGAACTTTGTAAATAGCCACTGAAATGTTTCTATTGTTTCATCCTTCAGGAAAGCACAGCCAAACAAGCAGTTATCTCCATGTGAAGTGATTCCCACTAGCGGAGCGAATTTCATGTTGTATTTGTTGGTGTTGTACGTTGTATCGAAGCTTATGAAGTCACCAAACTCTTGGTAATACCTCCTGTTGTCTCCACTTGCCCAAAAAATGTTCTGCACTTTGAACTTGCTGTCAGTATCAAATGTGAAATAGAACATTGGGTCTTCAGCTTGCATTTTTGAGAACCATTGCGATACTTGTGTCATGTCATTATCTGAATTTTCTTGTCTGATCCTGGTTTTCATATTACTGACATGCTTCTTGTTGTAAGGTGTTGTTCCACCTCTGATGTACGATAGTATTGCCATGATTTTTCTGTCTTCTATGTTGACTTCGCTGAATGTTCTTATCAGCTTGCTTTCCATATCTGTCATTTTTGACTGAGAGAAGAGGCAGCTCATTTGGTCTCTGGCTGCAAGAGGATGATTGTGTTCAAGATTTATTCTTGTGACTGTCCACTTGTTTCCAATGAGCGTAATTATCATTTCAGCTGGGCATTGTGTATGAACAATGGCACTTGTTTTCCTTTTCGCTGTTTCAGGATTTGGTGTTGGTGGGGTTGCAACTGTTTTCCTCCCCTTGTTCAGTGTTTGTACACCTGACCCTTCACTAGTATCTTTTTGTGGACCTTTCCTTCCAAACATGTTGCATTTGAAGGTTCTTCTTGTAACCTTTCCAAAGTTGGGATCCTTTTTTTCTTTGCACTTGTATGTTGACCATCTTGTGACAGAAAATCCAACAATAAAACCATATTCATTATAGAATCTATATGCCTCCTTTTCTGTGTTGAATGTCATTCCAAGTAATGGAGCATGTCTGCTTTCATTTTCTTGAGTTGATGTCTCTGCTGCATGAATGCTTGCATCTTGTTCTAGAATTGCTTGTAGTTCAGCGTCTTCATTTTCTGATTCTGACTCACTGTCCACTTCAACTTGGTTGTTATAGTCTTCTGTTTCAGAATCATCATTTGGTATTGTTGCTCCTTCATTTTGAACTGAAAAGCTATTCTCTTCATCATCTTCAGATGACCAAGCAAATTCAGGATATGTATCTGCTTGTACTGAATTTTGCTGAGGATCACCTGTTCCTTTAGTCTGTATGTACTCGATGGTCATGTCAGCGCTGTTTGTCAACAAGTGACCATCACTGCCAATACTGTGCAGGTTTGTCTTGTTGTTTTCCATGATGCTTGCGAATATTTCATCATCTACAGTAGGTAGCAGGAAGTCTGAGCTCAACAGTTTGCTATTTGTTGCTAAATCATTTGCTTCTCCACTCTTATTCAGGTATTGAGACCTGTTAATCTGGCTGGTCCAATTTCTGTTACCCAGGTACACAGGGCTGTCCATTTCATACGCTGTGCTTGCTCCTAGATACATACTTGTGTCCTGTTGTTATAAAAAATTATCATTAGCTTCAAAACAGTTATCATTAACACTACATAATTATTTGCAATATTATTTAGTTCACTAAATAATATAGTAAACCAATAGAAGATTTACCTCAAAATCATCAGTAGACTGTAGAAGATCTACATAGCTCTTGAACATTGGCAGTTCAGTCTCTATCTGCTTTTGTGTAATTGTATTGGGTGCTGTCTTCTGTTCCATAAGTGCTGTATAACTTGTTTCTCCTTGTGATAGTATTAAATCTCCAGTAGGTCCAAGATTGGATGCCTGTTAATGATTATACTTTTGTCAGTTCAAGTAATAGGATAATATTGAAGTGCAGAAAATAGTTGCTAATCTTTACTACTTTAATTGCAATGTACATAAAGTGCAAGTATGATATATTGACTATGCAATTTGTAGAATGAAACACTTGACCTCTGTATATTTGTTCAATGAACTCTGAGTCATGCAGTATTCGTTACTCAGCATTTCACTTCCTCTATCAGCAGTGATTTTATCCTGTAAAATCATGTAAAATATTTTCTATTATTTTTAGTTTATTTCTTGATTGAAAACATGAACCAGCAATTAGTTCTTACCTGTCTCATATTTGAGTTTGTAAAATAATCTTTTGAAGGTGTATCCTGGAATAATGCTCCCTTCTCTCGACCATATTCTTCCAGTGAATCAGTTATTGTGTCTCCCATTGTGTATCCCAAACCTAGAGTTAGCTGTCATCAAAATTATACTAGCTATATCAATGACATTGTGAATTTGATACTACTGTATTAGAAAATGATGCATGATTGTGCTTTTAAGAATTGAAACGAGAAAGTAACTCTTACCTCTTTGACAGGTTTCCTGTTTGAAGGTGTTTGGTGCTTTAAATTTCTCTTCTCTTGCACATAATCTGTCTCTGAATCATTTGCAATGTTGCCGAAAAGTAGAGTCTGCAAAGAGGTAGAATATGTTACTTGTATCAATGATATGTTGTATTTTGTAGTAGCATTTGTTTTGGCAATAGATTATATCTTGAAGATACGCACTCAAATTGAGTGCTTCTGGTTTGATCCTTTGAAGCTATTTTGTCTTCAACCATCATTTCCTTTTCAATATGAGCAGAGGTCGATTGATTCATAATGCTGCCAATACTCAAAATCTGCAACAAATATGTGCTAGTTATATGTGTGAACATGAAATCTATTATCTCCACATGCAATTCGACAATTCTTGACATGGAATTATATGCTTTGATTGTTGAAATCTTAGTTTTAGTGCATGTTGGATTCCTGTTTCAGCCACAATCATTATATGATTCACATGCCCTGCTAATGAATGTGTCTGTAACTCAACAGGACTGAAGAAAGCAACTTGCTAATCTACATTTGTACCATGAATTGTTTCTGAATATGAACACTTCAATACACAGCAGGAGCAGCAGCAGGAAAGAAACGCAAGAACAAACACACAAAGGATAGCACCTGGCGGTTTAGGAGAGAGGTAATGTTACCTTCTTATCTGCTGATTTGGGTTCTTCTTCTTTGGCCTTCTTCTTCTTCATCTTGATCGGGTGGGATTTTCCTCCTTCCTCTTGTTCTCTGTTGCCCACGAGGAACAAGAGAGGAGCTCACCGATCTGCTCTCTCTTGGGTTTTAGCCTTGTGCTACGTTTCTTTCTTGCCCGGGGGTTCAAGGGTATTCTTGGAAGCTTTGTTTTTAGCAAGCTTCCAAGAAGGAAGGGTATTTCGGTCTTTGAAGGGAGACAACTTCTGCAAAAAAGCATTTCTCTCTGTAGCATGTAGAGTTGGTGGGATATTTCTGGAATTATGTTTGTTTTGGGCCTTTTTAGTCTTTATTGGGCCTTTGCCTTATGTGGGCTATTGCATTTGTTTCTGTTACAGTTGCGTCAACTCTGCTTCAGTAATGCAGTGTTAAATTTTCCACTTTATTTTAGATGTTAAATATTTTTTCTCCCTGGATTTGGTGCATTTGAGAAAGCGGTTTTGAATATTAAGTGAAGGTTTCTTCAAAAGGCCTGTTGAAGATGTCAACGCAATTACACGGTGTGAATTCACAGAAAATTTATGTAGGTTGCATCTGAAGGACATAGGGGTTTGCTCTGCCTCTAAGCCGCCTCCGCTGGCTGTAGTTTCAAAGGTATGATATGGATTCTCTCCTTTTTTTTTCTGGGGTCGTGTTTTTCTAGTATAGAATGGTCGTCTAGCTGAATCGATTATATTGTACTCAGCGAACGTAAATGTAAAAATGCTGAAGCTTCAAAAAATTCTTGTCCCTTATCCAAAAGTTGTTTGCCATAGCAAGACTGTTGCAGCCTGATTTTCATGAAATGTTTGTTCCATTTGTCAATATTTTGCTGATCAAAAATGTGTTTTGGGATTTCTAATCCATTGTTTCTTTGGTTTTTTGAAATAAAATTACTAAGAGGCTCCCTATTTTCAAATTCTCTCTCCCATCTGTTCCTTCTATTTCGGTTTTTTCGATGATGAGATGATATGGGGAATTATGTTGAAGGTCAACTTAAGAAAGTCCAGATTCGCTATTCCTACTGACTCGGGCGCTATTGGCCTACCGTTCAACCCACTTCAGTTAAGTTATCTCTATGTATTTCATATAGTTCGTGAAATTAGTAATGATTCATGGAGTTCTAATTTCGCAATGTTGCTTGTATTTAATTTTGTGAGTTTTGATCTATCAGGCGAGGACGATTACGAGAGTCTATTTCCCCTTACGATGTCAAGTGGGTTATGCTCAGGAAGGGTACGCTAGGACTCGATGCGGGTTAAGTTATATCCGCTGTACAAATTGACTAAGGGTGAGTGCACTCGTCGTTAGGGACTGTGATCGCAGATGTATGGTGCGAGAGGCGAATAATTTATCTAAGCCTTCCATTACAGCGCAGTACCAGTCTCTATGGGACTGTCACGGTCCGGCTTTCACCTCAAGTTAACTCTCATAGATAATTTGCTATTGAGCGGGTCAAGTTTTGTCCATTTGTCTATACATTTACATGAATTATACTGATAGTAATGGGCTTCATATTTCTGTTCTCGATTTACAAGTCAGATATTCATGTATTTAAGGATAATGTAATAATCGGATCTCTCGAGAAATATCCCTAGACATCTGTGTGGGTCCCGGGACACTCTGACTGATGAAAAGCAAGATGAGTTCGTGATGGTCTTCTTGGTCTATATTCTGCACAAGCCCATGTGGTTTTTAAATAACGATATGCAGTGATGACATATTATTCTTTTAAGGTGGTTTTGTGAGAGGCGAAGTCATCGTGCGGATAATTACGAAATATCAGGTGCAGTGATGTGTTGTGTAAGTTTGTTACGTCGTAGTTTACTTACTTGAGTATTAAGAGCCGATATTGCAGAGCCAAGGGGCTGAGATTACGATAGATTTCACAATTATGACTGAGTATAGAGAACCGCAAGGATAAGCCTTTCAGCATATGCGTCATGACCCTCGGTATATCGAATATAGATATCTCGTGCTTATTGCGTACTAGCAGTATGCACGCTGGGATGGTCGCTGTCCGTCAGTAGCGATGCGAGTTCTGTCACGTGAAACTACACTTGGTGCGACGATCGATCATCGGTGGGGCGGGGGGCTAGGTCTGATATTCTCCGATGGTCAGAATCGCTAATCGCTGAATCACGAAAGCTTTCTCTAAGACTATGACGTAAGCCTCGGTTAGCCACGCGATTACTTCTCATATACGGTTCTTTCCACCTACTGCACGCTTTTCGAGGAAAGCGATGTCGGTATCTCCCTACTCTACTCTAACGATTTTAGCCTCCTCTTGATGTTAGGGGGGGCATTTGCGTGGGGATATATAGTGCAAAGTGTGGTGTGTTTTTCATATATATTAGCGGTTTGTACAGCCGTGAAGTTCCTTTAATCAGGATCTGGGGTTCTCTTGGACCAGATGAAAAGTGGCAAACCTATTTGTTGTTTTAATGCGTTTGCACGTATCTTTTTGATACGAGCTCTCGCGAATCTTACAAACACTTCTGTCGTCTCTTCTTCACCAAAGTTAGGCGTAATGTTGTTCAGTACCTAGGTTCTATTATTATTTATCATTGTTTGAGATGTGATGCTATTTATTATGTATATATTTATGTAGGAATTATTTACTGGAATGGTATACCAGTCGCTGCAAAGGAAAAAGACTAGAGATTAATGCGTGAATTCCATTTTAATGGTGCCAATTCTGCTGGAAATTGTACACTCAAATCTGGTTTGTAAATTTACATGTCAATTTAATTTGTTTAATCACGATGTGTCTTATTTTAATTATTTTACGTGACTATTCCTTCGATTATTAGCAGCTATATTACCCATATTCCCTAACCGAAATCACTTCACTGGGTTACTCATTGTTGTTGAACTGAAGAATAGATTTTTGCTACTTTATCTTGAGCCTGATTGTGCTAACTATGGGCCTGATTCTGCTTATCCTAGCAATAAAGGAAACATTTTGGTGATTTTACCTTCTGTGGGGGAATATAGTATACTGGTATTTATTTTGTAATGTTATGATATGTTATTTTGTGGTGTAGGCAAAATTCTTTGGACAATCTGGGAAACAAACAGTTCACTGGACTGTGGCAGAACCCCTTTTAAAGGGTCCATATTTGTTGATGTTCCTCACATTAGAATGAGTATGTCCCTTGCTATATCCAATTTGGCTAAATTTTGAAGTCTTGTGTCAGTTTTCCTATATGATTTCTTTTAGCGTATTTGATTTAGAAACGATGGGGAAGTCTTCATCTATGAAGTTGCTGGAATTGTTTTTGATCCAAATGGTGGGAATCTTCAGCAGAAGTTTTCACTCAGTTGATATCGGCAACATCAGGAGAAGTTTGTCAATGAGATGATTTTCGCAACCGAAAATAGAAAATGGTTTGACTCAGTCGATTGGTGAGACCTATAACCACCTGAGGTCTGTACAATATAGTTGCTGTATATGTTTCATTACTTGAACTTTATTTTTCTATCATTTGATTTCTTTTTTTTGTAGGTGTATCAATCTTGTGCGACGTAGGCTGCTTGGTATTTTTTTCAGATCTTAGTTCGTGGCAGAGCTGTATGGTGTGAGAGTGTGTGAGTGGTCTGTTTTGTACTATGTGAGGGTGGGATAACTTTGCTCGGTGTAAGCTATATAGCCGGTGCACGGATCGTTCTCGAACATGTCTTTTGGATGCGTAGGAACAAAGATCTAAATATCGATACGATCTATTGCTTCAAGCGTATCAATGTGGCACTATATTTTGATTGTCAGCGTATCTTGGAGTAAGTTTTTAATTCCTTTCACGCAGGAGGCACCAACGGCAGCTTAGTAAAAACACGCCGTCCATGGAACTGAAGTGAGTAACAGCCATTATCTATTTACATATACTTTTTGGCATCATCTAATACACTATTAATTGCTACTAGTGGTAGCTGCTAGGCTTTTCCCTACACTTGTATCATTTGAACGCTTGCAAAATTAATTGTCATAACGCTGAACAATGGTAAGGAGAAATAGCAAGAGTAATTTGGTTACATCCATATGATTCAATATGCATTCCTTGCGTTACATGTCAGTTTAATGCATAGGAATTTTCCTTCTGTTTATAGATTGATGTTTTTTGGACGGCTTACTTCGTTCTATGTCTTGTATATTTCTTTGCTTTGTTTCCCTTGTCTTTTTGGGATTGTTCTTCGCTGTCTTTTGGCAGCAGGCTTTCTTCTTGATATTTTTGCTTCTTCCAAATGGATGTCTCTGAAAGAATAGATGTGTGTTAGCTTTTATCTTCCGTGGTCTCATTATGAAATAAGGAGAGTACCGAGTTACGTTTTAACTCGTGTTTTTGCTTTCTTTGTTCTTGGTTTTTGCTGGTACTTTGAGGAAATGTAAGATTAGGGCCACCTTCTGAATGTTAGATCATCTTGCGGCAATGAGTAACAAAAGATTCCTTTGGTTTTGTCCTCTTTTCAGTCCTTGTAACCAATCTTTGTTGATGTTTTGGTGGTCTTCCCTCTATTGTTGCGAATCGAGGCTTCTGAATATTGATTTGCCGGATTTCTTGAAGCTGAGTTGTCAGGTCGCTCTGTGAACTTCGTCTTCATCCTTCGTTCGGCTACTTCCTGTCATACTGTTTTATCCGCTTCATCGACAGACATTGAATTTGTCTCCTCCTGTTTTTGAGCCCTCAGATGATCGTCCACAGATGCTTGGTACACAGACTGTTTATCTGCCTTGGCTGCTTGTGCCACCTTCAAATCCTCTGGTATCAACTCATTCCGGGCGCATCTTGACTTTTGCCTTTGCCCTTCTCCATCTGTTCAGTACCATCGATTATGCCTCCAATTAGACCTCTGTTTAAGGGTTTTTGCCGCCCGTAAAATGTGAGAGCCCCCTCATTCCATCCTTGGGGACCTTGCCATGCACGGGCAGTGCAGCAAGTACCATGTTTGTGTCATGTCCAACGGGGCCAATGTACTTTCTTGTCCTCATCGTTTCTCTGTGGTTGGTGCTATTTGTAGAGACTGCGTTCTCTTTTTGCTTCTATCTCTTCACTCTATATTTATTTGGTACGCACACTTTACTTTCCTGCTGAACTTGAAACTCTCGTCCATCTTCTTGTGCGTCACGTTTGCGTTGCACTTCAAAGTCATACATGAAATGCTCAGGCAATAGTTTTCTCCCCTCCTTGAATGGAGAATTCTTTAAGTCTCTGTTTTTCTGATTGTGTCAGAAATCCTTTGGTTACTCGTGCATACTCTCCTGAGGCTGTATGTTGTCCACCATCCAGCTTCCCAGTGCGTTTGTCTTTTGTCCCTTCGCTCCTAGCCGTAGCCGATGCTCAGGACTAACGAACTTGCTTTTGCCATATCCCCGGTGCCCCGTTTTTTTCCTTCTTTCCCGACTTCCTTGCGCATCGTTGCCCCCTTTGATGTCAATCCTTTTTAGGCACCTCGCCAGACACCGTCTGTCCACTATTTTTCTGTTAATGCTGTTTCTTCAGACTGGCAAACACATGCACCGTAGCGATCTTTGTTCGCTTTCCTGGGGCCGATGTGCGTCCCCTTCTTTCTTCCCTTTCTTGCCAATCTGGAAGTCACAAGTTTTGCGATGACGTTGTGGTTGGGGCGCTCTCTTTATCGCTGTCCTCCCTTGCGTGATCTTGATCTGTGAATCCAGTTGCTCATGCTGTTTCCCTCCCCCCTGCATGCCAAGACCTTTGTCCATAGCCCCTGCCATGTTTTCTAATGTTTCCCTCTTCCGGACCAGCCCGGCAACCCAGCTTATCTTCCATGAATGCCGTGCTTTCCCCCTCGCGGCGCGCATGTCACTGTTGTATTTTTGGTGTTGTCGTTATCGCCGACTTCGGAGTCCCCACACCTCTTGGTCCTCCCTCCTGTTGTCTCCACCTGCCACACAACATGTTTCTTCCCTTTGCACTTGCTGTCAGTATCAAATGTGAACTAGCAACCTTGGGTCTTCAGCTTGCCTTTTGAGAACCATGGCGGATACTTGTGTCATTCAGTAATCGAATTTCTTGTCTAGCCTGTTTTCATAGTACTGGACCGCGTCTTGTTGTAGGTGTTTGTTCCACGCTGATGTACGATAGTAGTAGTGCCCAGGATTGTTTCTGTCTTCCTATGTTGACTGTCGCTGAAGGTGCTTATCAGCTTGCTTTCCATACTGTCAATTTTGACTGAAGAGAGAGGCGCTCATTTGGGCGTCTGGCTGCAGAGGTGAGTGTGGTCAAGATTTAATTCTTGTGACTGTCCACTTGTTTCCAAATGAAGCCGGATATCTTTCAGCTGGCATTGTGGATGAACAATGGCACTTTGTTTTCCTTTGCGCTGTTTCAGGATTTAGGGTGTTTGGTGGGGTTTCAACTGTTTTCCTCCCATTGTGCAGTGTTTGTTAACACCTGCCCGGCACTAGTAATCTTTTTTTTTTGGCCTTTCCTTCCAACAATTGCATTTGAAGGTTCTTCTTGTAACCTTTCCAAGTATGGGTCCTTTTTTTTCTTGCCTGTTGTTGACTCATCTTGTGACGAATCCAACAATAAACCAGATTCAGTATAGAATCTTATGCCTACCTTTCTGTGTGATTTCTATAAATGTGATATGCAATTTGTTTGTTGTTTCATTTAGGTTGTCATCATGGCTTACTCTGATGCTGAATATTCTGACAATGAATCTGTAAATGGTATTGAGGATAGTGAGTACGAGTGTGAGGCTGGCCATGTAGATGGTGCAGCAAATGTTGTTGGTAATTCAGAAGATGATATTGACGATGCCACATTGGTGAAGAGCTTTAAAATTCTGAGAAGGGTACATCTCTGTGATTTTAGTCATATTTTTTTTTATTTGTTATTTACTTAAGATCGTATGCTAATAACTGCCATTTGTTCTTATGTAGATGACAAAACAAATTGCTTCTGGCATTGGCAGGCAAGGTGTCAGTACACGTAGCACTGTTGATGTATCTAATGTTGCAGCTGGTCCCAGCAAACCGATGTCAGTGAAAGCAAATAGCCGGTGCAATCAATCCTATTTTAAGGATGTCATCATGGCTCTGAATGATCATCAGAAACAGGTGGTTACTGATTATGGATTTGGAGACCTGCTGCAGTTTGATGGCTGCCCTGTGCCTAGGAGATTTGTGCAGTGGATAGCCGATCATATCGATGAGAAAGTCATGATATCCATGTAAATGGTGAGGTGATTCCTCTCACTGCTTTATCTGTTCATAATGTTCTTGGAACAGCTCTAGGTGGCAATGATATTTCTGATACTGGAGAATCTGGGAAGATGGAGTTTCTGAAATTGTTTGATGCTTCAACCATCCCAACTATCAAGACATTGGTTCAAAAATTCTGTTGAAGGAAAAAAATGTCAGATGATCAGTTCTTTCGTTGTTTCATGGTTGTTGCTCTATCAACTTTTCTCTGTCCCAATTCAAGTACCTATCCTAGCCCCAAATATTTGAAGCCTCTGGTTGATCTGTCCACTATTAAACAGTGGGATTGGTCCAAATTCATTTTGGAGAGATTGCTTCTAGCAGTCAAGAAGTACGTTGTTGACAAGCGCAAGACTTTAGGTGGCTGTGTATCTATTTTCTCGCAGTAAGTGTGTTCTTATATGCTCTATTTTTGTTTTTTAATTCAATATTCCTTTGATCAGTTGTTGTTATTCAATATTCCTTTTAATCAATGTGCTGACATGACCTGACCACGCCACTGATTATGATTGATGTAAGCTAATTAGTTTTTGTAATTTCATCCAGGTCTTTTATTTGGATCATGTCAAATTTGGTCCAAATGTAACTATCTCAAATGCCATCCCTCGCATATCTGTTTGGAAAGGCTCAATGGTGAAAAATACAGTTCAATTGACTGTGTGTCGAACAATGTGTTCGGAAAGCGCCCTGTAAGTTCCATTCTGTAAAAATGCTTTTGTACTACATCCTTGTATTTTTTTTTGTTACTTATGTCTATTATATTACAGATTAAAAAATTCGAAGAAACTTGTTATGCAAATGTTTCTGTCTTTGGTGATCAATACCACGTACTGAAGCGTGCTTTAGGTGAAAGGTTCGCCTACCTTCCTGAAAATGTATGTGTAGGATCCATTTTATACATGCTTTATTTTTTGTAGTTTGTTCATTGTCTGCTGTATAGTTCAATTTAACATTGCAAATTATTTCTATTTGTAGGTTATAAATGGTATCTGTGGCCTGTACGAATGTTTCTCTATTCAAAGATTTGCTGCTCCTGACTACAGCCCTGATCAGCTTGTTATAGAAATATTCCAGTATTTGCAAGATGAAATTAGTGTTGCTGATAATGCTGAAACTGGTAATTTGAATGATGGTGCTGCTGGCAATTCAAATCAGGAAGATCCACACCATTCCATGAATAATAATGATGGAAACGAAGATGCTAATACTGAGAAACTTGATTCTGATGGTGATTATCAAGAATCTGGTGGTAATAACATTTGTTCTCAAGCCACTGTTGTTGTACCATCACAAGAGTGCTTTTGTAAGTCAAATAAGTTGTTCTGTGACTTTGTAAATTTATTTTTTCTATGCAGTTGTGACCTATTTTATTTGATGTTTTGTATAAAGCTGAGGTCAAAAGTTCTGGTCAACGTAAGAGAAAGAGGAATACTAGTAGTCCTGAATCTACGGGTTCTGTTGCTTCAAGAACAAGACGCCGTCTAGCTCTTAATGCTGCTAAATCTCCTTTGAGCCGACCTTCCAATGTCAATGTTGATGTGAGTACTACTTCTAATAACCTTGTTTATAATATTTAAACATATGTAGGATATTGGCTGTATGCTTGTTCATCATGAGGTTGTATTGCCTTGTCAATATCATGTATAGCATTATTTGTTTTTTGGCTTATCAGTTTGTGATTCATTTTTTCGTTTCATATTTTAGTCTGTCTCTCAAGGAAGTAAGGAGAACCCAGTTATGGTTGATGAGAGTGTTCCTTCTCCAAAGCGTGTAGTATTGGAAAAATCAATCAAAGAGGCCTGTGATGAAGTTGCCAGGAAGCATGAGGAATATAATTGTACAAAGTTGCGTCAATCTGCTTCAGTAAATGCAGTGAGTTAATTTTCACTTTATTTTGATGTTAAATATTTTTTCTCCCTGGATTTGGTGCATTTGATAAAGCTGTTTGATAATTATGTATAGGTTTCTTCAAAAGTGCCTGTTGAAGATGTCAACGAAATTACACGGTGTGAATTCAACAAGAAAAATGTTAATGATAAGGTTGCATCTGAAGGACATAGGGTTTGCTCTGCATCTAAGCCTCCTCCTGCTGCTGGTAGTTTCAAAGTATGTATGATTCTCCTTTTTTTTTCTGTGGTCATTTTTCTAGTAGTAGAATGGATACTTCTAGCTGAATCGATATATTTTACTCAGCAGAACAGTAATGTAGAAAATGCTGAAGCTTCAAAAAATTCTTGTCCTGATCCAAAAGTTGTTTGCCATAGCAAGACTGTTGCAGCTGATTTTCATGAAAAATGTTTGTTCCAGTTTGTCAATATCTTTGCTGATCATGTGTTGGTGATTTCTATCCATTGTTTCATTTTTGTTTTTTGAAGATAAATTTACTAAGAAGGCTCCCTATTTCAATTCTCCATCTGTTCCTTCTTTTCGGTTTTTCGATGATGAAGATGATATGGGGAATTATGTTGAAGATGTCAACTTAAGACGTCCAGTCGGTTGTAGTGGTATTCCTACGCCAACCAATTCAGTTAAGTTATCTATTTTCATTTCAATTAAATGATTGGTTCTATTTGCTGTTCTTTGTATTTATGAATTTTTGATATCAGGCAAGTACTTCTAGTCATCATTCAAGTGGTATTCTTCCAAAAGGTTCTAGGCTGCATGAGCGTGTTTTATCCGCTTACAAATTACCTAAAGCCAATGTTGAACATAATATCAATCCAGAAGCATCTCGGAGCACAGCATCAAACAATAACTCTCATGATAAGTTTGCATTTGAGGTCAGTTTTGTTTTTGTTTATATTTTAGAATAAATAGTTTCATTTATCTGTTTCCTGATTTTACTTCTATTCATGTTTTTAGGATTATTTAATTATGGAATCTCTTTCTAATACTGATGATGAAACAAATGAAGTTCGTGATGTTTCTGGTCCATATTCTGCACAGCCCATTGGTTTTTTAAATAACGATGGTGAATATGTTATTCTTGTAAGTTGTTTTTTGAGAGCAATCATCGTGCTGATAATTACTGGAAATATTTGTGCAAGTTGATGTGTTTGTGTAAGTTTGTACTTCTTGTTTACTGATTATTAAGAGAAATTGCAGAGCCAAGGGCTTGAAGATAACAATGATGTCACAATTACTGGAGAGAGAACCGCAAAGGATAAACTTTCAGCAATGTGTCATGACTCAGATCAATATTATGATAACTCTATTGGTACTAGTGACCGACTTGCTGTCAGTGGAAGTTCTTCGGGGAAATTGGCAAATCATCGTGCTAGAAGAGTTCATGTCAGAAGCAGGTATCAAGTTTCTCACTATATGAACGAGCGTCCAAAGATTTGTCTCACTAACCGTGAGAAAGAAGTTTCTCACTATATCAAGTTTGCTCTGTTTTTATTGTTTGCTTAATTTCGTATATTAATGCAAAGTTTGTTTTCATATAGTGAATTAGCTGTTTTGTACAAGCACGTGAAAGTTACCTTTAATTCTCTTGGGAGTTCTCTTGGACCAAATGGAAAAGTGCAAACCTTTGTTGTTAATGCTTATTGCAAGTATCTTTTTGATACGAAGCATCCTCGCGAATCTTACAAGCACTTCTTCTTCACCAAAGTTAGCGTAAGTGTTTTCAGTACCTAGGTTCTAAATTAATTATTATCAGTTGTTTGAGATGTGATGCTAGTTTATATTTATGTATATATTTATGTAGGATTATTTACTGGAATGTTATACCAGTCCTGCAAAGGAAAAAGAACTAAGAGATTATGCAGTGAATTCATTTAATGGTGCCAATTCTGCTAGGAAATTGTACAACTCCAATCTGGTTTGTAAAATTTACATGGTCAATTTAATTTGTTTAATCACTGTGTCTTATTTTGATTATTTTACTTGAACTATTCTGTCTATTATTGCAGCTATATTTCCCAATATTCTACAGAAATCACTGGTTACTCATTGTTGTTGACCTGAAGAATAGATGCTACCTTTATCTTGAGCCTGATTGTGCTAACTATGGTCCTGATTCTGCTTATCATAGGCAAATAAAGGAAACATTTGTGGGTGATATTAACTTTCTGTTTTGAGAATATAGTATACTGTTGTTATTTTTGTTAACTTTTTGATATTTATTTTTGTGTTGTAGGCAAAAAATTTCTTTGCAATCTGGGAACAAACAGTTCAACTGGACTGTGGCATACCCCTTTTAAAGGGTCCATATTTTGTTGATGTTCCTCAGCAATTAAATGAGTATGTCTTGCTATATCCAATTTGTACTAAATTTTGAAGTCTTGTGTCAGTTTTCTATATGATTTCTTTATCTTATTTTATTAGAAACGATGGTGGAGTCTTCATCTTGAAGTTGCTGGAAGTGTTTGAGCCAAATGTGAATCTTCATCAGAAGTTCACTCAAGTTGATATCCGCAACATCAGGAAGAAGTTTGTCAATGAGATGATTTTCGCACCGAAGAATGAAATGGTTGACTCAGTCGAATTGGTGAAGACCTATAAACCTGAGGTCTGTACAATATAGTTAGCTTTTTATATTTTTCATTACTTGACTTTTTTCTCATAATTTGATTTTCTTTTTTTTGTAGGTGTATGCAAAGTACTTTGCGAAGTAGGCTGCTTGGTAGTTTTTTCAGATCTTAGTTTCGTGGCAAAGCTGTAATGGTGTGAGAGTGTGTGAGTGGTCTGTTTTGTAACTATGTGATGGGTGGATAACTTTGCATCGTTGTAGCTATATATCCGGTGCACGGATCGTTCTCGAACAATTTCTGTTGTGGATATCGTAGTAACAAATATCTAAATATCGATACGATCTATTGCTTCAATCGTATCACTTTGCACTATATGTTTGATTGTCAAGCTTATGTTGTAGTAGTTTTAATTCTTTCACTGCAGGAGGCACGGCAGCTTGTAAAGAACACGACGTCATGGAACTGAAGTGAGTAAACGAGCAGTTATCTATTTCATAGTAATTTTTGTCATCATCTATACTAGTAGTTGCTACACTAGTATGGTAGCTGCTATGCAAATTTTCTCAGTAAACTTGTATCATTGAAAACGCTTGCAAAATTAATTGTCTATAACTCTGAACATGGTAAGGAGAAATAGCAAGAGTAATTTGGTTACATCCATATGAATTCGAAATATGCATTCTTGCAGTTACAATGTCATATTAATGCTATGAATTTTCCTTCTGTTGTATATATTGATGTTGACGGCTTCTTCGGTCTATGTCTTGTATATTGTCTTTGCCTTTGTTTCCCTTGTCTTTTGGGATTGTCTTTCGCTGTCTTTTGGCAGCAGGCTTCTTCTTGATACTTTTGCTGCTTCCATGGATGTCATCTGAAAAGAATAGATGTGTGTTAGCTTTTATCTGTCCTTGTCTCATTTGAAATAAGAGAGTACAAGAGTTACCGTTATTACTTGTTTTTGCTTTCTTTTTTCTTGGTTTTGCTGGTACTTGAGGCAAATGTAGATTAGGACACCTCTGAATGTTATGATCATCTTGACGGCAATGAGTACAAAGATTCCTTTGTTTTGTCCTCTTTTCTTCCATTGTACCAATCTTTCTTTTATGTTTTGGTGGTCTTCCCTTCTTTGTTGCGAAATCAGGATTCTGAATTGGATTTGCCTGGGATTCTTGAGCTGAGTTGTCAGGTAGATCTGTGACTTCGTCTTCATCATTCATTTCTGCTAACTTCCTGTCTATGTTATCAGCTTCATCTAACAGAAATTTGAATTTGTCTCCTGTTTTTGAGCCATCAGATGATATTCCACAGAATCTTGTGCACAGAATGTTATATCTCAGTTGGCTGCTTGTGCCAACTTCAATCTCTGGTATGAAACTCTTCTGGCTCTCTTGCTTTTTGCCTTTCATTCTCCATCTGTTCAGAAAATACTTTTCATCCAATTGAAATATGTTTAGGTTTTGCAGGACTCTTAAAATGTGAGAGCACAATATTCCATCCTTTTGGAACTTGCAGCAGATGCAGAAGTACAATGTTTGTGGTATGTCCAAAGTGACAATGTACTTTCTTGTCCTAAATTCATTTTCTCTGTGGTTTGGTGCTTTGTAGACTGCGTATCTCTTTTTTGATTCTATCTCTTCACATATATATTTTGTAGCAAACTTTATTTCCTGCTGAAACTTGAAAAATATCTTCCTTGTGAGCAGTTTTGCGGCTTGCACTTCAAATTCATAGCATGAAAATAGCTCAGGCATAGTTCTCCTTGAATTGAATTCTTTAGTTCTCTGATTTTTCTGAGTTGTGTCAGAAATCCTTTTGTACTCGTGCATGAATCTCATGAGGCTGTATGTTGGTCCAACATCCAGCTTAAACAGTGAGTTTGTACCTTCGCTCCTAGCAGTAGAGATGATAAATGGATAGAACTTGCTTTTGAAATATACCGGTGCAAAGTTTTTCCTTATCTTCCAGACTTCCTTGAGATAGTTGAACCCTTTGATGTCATACTTTTTAGGCAACTCCAGAAACAGTCTGTCAAACTCTTTTTCTGTTAAGCTGTTTCTTAGAATGTCAAACAAATCATCGTAGAGATCTTTGTTATCTTTCATGGCAAATGTGCGTCCACTTCTTTCTTTAACTTTCTTGACAATATGGAAGTAACAGTTGCGATGATTTGTGTTTGGGAAGATATTCTTTATCGCTGTCCTCATTGCTTGATCTTGATCTGTGATAATTGATATTGGATGTTTCCCTCCCATGCATTCCAAGAACTTTGTAAATAGCCACTGAAATGTTTCTATTGTTTCATCCTTCAGGAAAGCACAGCCAAACAAGCAGTTATCTCCATGTGAAGTGATTCCCACTAGCGGAGCGAATTTCATGTTGTATTTGTTGGTGTTGTACGTTGTATCGAAGCTTATGAAGTCACCAAACTCTTGGTAATACCTCCTGTTGTCTCCACTTGCCCAAAAAATGTTCTGCACTTTGAACTTGCTGTCAGTATCAAATGTGAAATAGAACATTGGGTCTTCAGCTTGCATTTTTGAGAACCATTGCGATACTTGTGTCATGTCATTATCTGAATTTTCTTGTCTGATCCTGGTTTTCATATTACTGACATGCTTCTTGTTGTAAGGTGTTGTTCCACCTCTGATGTACGATAGTATTGCCATGATTTTTCTGTCTTCTATGTTGACTTCGCTGAATGTTCTTATCAGCTTGCTTTCCATATCTGTCATTTTTGACTGAGAGAAGAGGCAGCTCATTTGGTCTCTGGCTGCAAGAGGATGATTGTGTTCAAGATTTATTCTTGTGACTGTCCACTTGTTTCCAATGAGCGTAATTATCATTTCAGCTGGGCATTGTGTATGAACAATGGCACTTGTTTTCCTTTTCGCTGTTTCAGGATTTGGTGTTGGTGGGGTTGCAACTGTTTTCCTCCCCTTGTTCAGTGTTTGTACACCTGACCCTTCACTAGTATCTTTTTTTGGACCTTTCCTTCCAAACATGTTGCATTTGAAGGTTCTTCTTGTAACCTTTCCAAAGTTGGGATCCTTTTTTTCTTTGCACTTGTATGTTGACCATCTTGTGACAGAAAATCCAACAATAAAACCATATTCATTATAGAATCTATATGCCTCCTTTTCTGTGTTGAATGTCATTCCAAGTAATGGAGCATGTCTGCTTTCATTTTCTTGAGTTGATGTCTCTGCTGCATGAATGCTTGCATCTTGTTCTAGAATTGCTTGTAGTTCAGCGTCTTTATTTTCTGATTCTGACTCACTGTCCACTTCAACTTGGTTGTTATAGTCTTCTGTTTCAGAATCATCATTTGGTATTGTTGCTCCTTCATTTTGAACTGAAAAGCTATTCTCTTCATCATCTTCAGATGACCAAGCAAATTCAGGATATGTATCTGCTTGTACTGAATTTTGCTGAGGATCACCTGTTCCTTTAGTCTGTATGTACTCGATGGTCATGTCAGCGCTGTTTGTCAACAAGTGACCATCACTGCCAATACTGTGCAGGTTTGTCTTGTTGTTTTCCATGATGCTTGCGAATATTTCATCATCTACAGTAGGTAGCAGGAAGTCTGAGCTCAACAGTTTGCTATTTGTTGCTAAATCATTTGCTTCTCCACTCTTATTCAGGTATTGAGACCTGTTAATCTGGCTGGTCCAATTTCTGTTACCCAGGTACACAGGGCTGTCCATTTCATACGCTGTGCTTGCTCCTAGATACATACTTGTGTCCTGTTGTTATAAAAAATTATCATTAGCTTCAAAACAGTTATCATTAACACTACATAATTATTTGCAATATTATTTAGTTCACTAAATAATATAGTAAACCAATAGAAGATTTACCTCAAAATCATCAGTAGACTGTAGAAGATCTACATAGCTCTTGAACATTGGCAGTTCAGTCTCTATCTGCTTTTGTGTAATTGTATTGGGTGCTGTCTTCTGTTCCATAAGTGCTGTATAACTTGTTTCTCCTTGTGATAGTATTAAATCTCCAGTAGGTCCAAGATTGGATGCCTGTTAATGATTATACTTTTGTCAGTTCAAGTAATAGGATAATATTGAAGTGCAGAAAATAGTTGCTAATCTTTACTACTTTAATTGCAATGTACATAAAGTGCAAGTATGATATATTGACTATGCAATTTGTAGAATGAAACACTTGACCTCTGTATATTTGTTCAATGAACTCTGAGTCATGCAGTATTCGTTACTCAGCATTTCACTTCCTCTATCAGCAGTGATTTTATCCTGTAAAATCATGTAAAATATTTTCTATTATTTTTAGTTTATTTCTTGATTGAAAACATGAACCAGCAATTAGTTCTTACCTGTCTCATATTTGAGTTTGTAAAATAATCTTTTGAAGGTGTATCCTGGAATAATGCTCCCTTCTCTCGACCATATTCTTCCAGTGAATCAGTTATTGTGTCTCCCATTGTGTATCCCAAACCTAGAGTTAGCTGTCATCAAAATTATACTAGCTATATCAATGACATTGTGAATTTGATACTACTGTATTAGAAAATGATGCATGATTGTGCTTTTAAGAATTGAAACGAGAAAGTAACTCTTACCTCTTTGACAGGTTTCCTGTTTGAAGGTGTTTGGTGCTTTAAATTTCTCTTCTCTTGCACATAATCTGTCTCTGAATCATTTGCAATGTTGCCGAAAAGTAGAGTCTGCAAAGAGGTAGAATATGTTACTTGTATCAATGATATGTTGTATTTTGTAGTAGCATTTGTTTTGGCAATAAATTATATCTTGAAGATACGCACTCGAAATTGAGTGCTTCTGGTTTGATCCTTTGAAGCTATTTTGTCTTCAACCATCATTTCCTTTTCAATATGAGCAGAGGTCGATTGATTCATAATGCTGCCAATACTCAAAATCTGCAACAAATATGTGCTAGTTATATGTGTGAACATGAAATCTATTATCTCCACATGCAATTCGACAATTCTTGACATGGAATTATATGCTTTGATTGTTGAAATCTTAGTTTTAGTGCATGTTGGATTCCTGTTTCAGCCACAATCATTATATGATTCACATGCCCTGCTAATGAATGTGTCTGTAACTCAACAGGACTGAAGAAAGCAACTTGCTAATCTACATTTGTACCATGAATTGTTTCTGAATATGAACACTTCAATACACAGCAGGAGCAGCAGCAGGAAAGAAACGCAAGAACAAACACACAAAGGATAGCACCTGGCGGTTTAGGAGAGAGGTAATGTTACCTTCTTATCTGCTGATTTGGGTTCTTCTTCTTTGGCCTTCTTCTTCTTCATCTTGATCGGGTGGGATTTTCCTCCTTCCTCTTGTTCTCTGTTGCCCACGAGGAACAAGAGAGGAGCTCACCGATCTGCTCTCTCTTGGGTTTTAGCCTTGTGCTACGTTTCTTTCTTGCCCGGGGGTTCAAGGGTATTCTTGGAAGCTTTGTTTTTAGCAAGCTTCCAAGAAGGAAGGGTATTTCGGTCTTTGAAGGGAGACAACTTCTGCAAAAGAGCATTTCTCTCTGTAGCATGTAGAGTTGGTGGGATATTTCTGGAATTATGTTTGTTTTGGGCCTTTTTAGTCTTTATTGGGCCTTTGCCTTATGTGGGCTATTGCATCTGTTTCTGGAATTCTGTATGTACGGCCTTTTTAGTCTTTATTGGGCTTTTGGCTTACATGGGCTGTTGCATCTGTTTTTATATGGGCCTTTTTCTGCATCCTATTTTTCTGGGCGACTTCAACGGTTTGGTTGAGGAGGGTTACGTTTCCTGTACACGACGTTCATTCGTGCAACAGAAACACGATCAGCCCTACAGTGCTGACGCTTCACTTCCGGATTTTTTGGAGCCACGTTCTCGTATTTGCCGGCCGGTTCAGTTTAGATAGACATAATCCTCCAGCCCTTCATCGTTTCCCGCGACCCTTCAGTTCCTATTTATTAGGCACCATTTTCTCTGTTAATTGATTTTCAGTTGCACCCACGTACAGGGCCTCTCGCCCTATAAAAACCAACCCCGACCCTTCCTGTTTCGCATTCCCATCTGCCGACTTCTCTCCGCAGGTGCAGAGAAGGCAAAAGGTTTTCAACCTTGCTGCCTCTTCTTGTTTCTCCTCCTTTTGATCTTCAAGTTTGTTCTTTGTTTCAAGGGCTTTGTAGTTTCAAAGCCGGCTCCTTTTCATCTATAATCTGTAATCTTACTTTTCATGTTTACAATTTTGTAGGCTGCAGAAGAGTCTCCTTGTTCTTGTTCAAGTTTTTTCGCTCAAGTAAGTGTTTCTGGTCTTCCAAGTTCCTATACAGAGGAGATGTATCTATTATGAAAGATGGTGTGTTTTACCTTTGTTTGTGTTGCTGTAATTAATCTCATGCGTTAAGTTTGCTTCCTTGTGTTGATTCGTCATTTCATTTTGTTTATTTTAATGAAATTTTATCTGTTTGACAAATTGTTAATAAAAATAAGAGGAAACAGAGATTATTTGCTCATCAATTTGTTCAAACCTGGTTACAGTATCTGATTCGCAATTTCTTCAGAACATGGTACTCTTGTGGAATCTGTTACTGTTATGGTACTGTTTGTTTGTTTGTTGTATTATTTGAATAAATTACCTTGATGAAGTTAATGTATTTATGCTTTCCCTGTGCATAATGATAGTTTTATTGTGATAATTAAACTGAAAACTGATGTGTCATGAAAGTTGTTTCTATAAACTTGAGGGAATATATATGCAATTTAAATTTGCATTTTATATGTATTCAAATTGCTATCTTGTCTAGTTGTAATTATAGGTTTCATGATTAGCAATTTTTACAAAAAAGGTTAGCAATTTGAAACTGGACTTAAACACTGGTCTAGTCTGTCTTGTCTAGTTGTAATTATAGGCTTAAACACTGGTTGCATTTGAAACTTTGCATAGCATAAAATATTCTTTGATGATATATCTGTTCATGATTTTCTTTTTTTCATGTCTCTAATTTTTAATATCAACAGGATGGCTGAGAAAGTTGCGTCATCCTATGAAAGTGGTGGTTCTTCTGGTGGTCCTCTGAGGAAAGACAAGAAAGACAACAAGGCTGCTCCATTTGTTCCCAAGGGGAAGGCTTTCTATCTATCAAGGACACTTGCTGATTATTTGCATGTGGTAGAAGGTCCGCAGGAATTGTTAATTTGCTGTCCTAACCAGATGAGGAGCAATAACATCTTTGTTGTTATCATGGCTGCAATGAAGAGGTAAAGAATATTTCTCCTTCTAAATTTATGAAGTTATTTTTTAGTATATTTTCAGTAAATGAAATGATGCTGCCAAGTTGTTGTAAATATACATCTCTGGATACTGTTTTCATGTACATAGCTTACACTTTCTTACTAATTGGAAGTCATGATAGCTTACACTTTCTTACTAGTTGTATTTGTTTCAATCCCTGATCGTTATTTTTTTTTTCTTTTATCATAGTGGACACAATGCTAAGTTGTCTATAAAAGATGTTAACATGGGAGTGGATCCTGGGAGAAGAATACTTATCAGATGCCGTAGTACTCAAAATGCTGAACATTTCAGCAGGCAGTTGTTGTACTTTCAAACTCCTGTGACTGTATTGCCCTTTTATAGGGTTGATGATGCTGAGTTGTTTAGCCTGTACAGTGACCCTGGTAATCGCATGCGAGTAGATGTGCGTGCAGTGAAACCTCAGGGTGATGATGTTGATGCTGTAGCTGCTTATGTTGAACCTGACCCTGTTGTTGAAGTAATGAGCAACATTGTAGCAGAATATCTTGATATCCAACATGGGCCTCAAACCTGTCTGGTTGTTGTGTCTGGAACTCATGATGGGGATCATTTGTGGTTATCTGTCACTGAGAGCTGCAAAAGGTGCATTTCTATAATCTATTCTGCTACTAGTTCAGTATTTCAAAAATAAAATAGAATATGCATATCTCTTATCTATTGTATTGTTTTATAAATTTTTTTGCTTCCTGCAGGATACTTAATGGATGCTCTGAAATCAAGGTTGCTATTGACTATGAAAACAAAGTGTTTGTCAAGTGCCCAAATGAAGATGCTGCTGTTGTCTTATGCAGCTTTTATGCCATTGTTGATGGTGCTAGGGAGTATAGGTTCCACAAAGTGCTTGACCTTGATTTTCCTGTGCTTGACTTTGGTGAAACCATTGAGATCAGGGAAACGCAGGACAGGATCAATGTCTTGGTTCGCCGTAACCGCCAAAATGAAGAACGTGCTGCAGCTGAAGCCGCTGCATCTGAAGTCAATCCAGTAGTAGTGTCTGATGATTCTGATGACGGTTTGGGCGAAGAGGAAGGTGCTGATGCTGATGCTGATGATGCTGAGTCTGATTAAGAAGTTGATGCACGTGCCGATGCTCTGCTGCTTTAGCTTAGTTATTATTGAAGAAGTTGTTGCTTGGTTGCTGTTTTAGTTATTTTGCCACGAACTTTTTAGTATTCAGATGTTAAGTTAGTGTGGAAATTGTTGAACAATGTCTACTTTGGTTGTTTCAAGTTGGTGAAAGACAAGTAATTTGCTTCATGTTGAAAGCAGCATCAGTTTCAAATTTGTTATTACCTGCTGCGATGCATTTCCATTTTGGCCAGTTGGCAGTTTTGCATTATAAATTTGTAATTTTATCTTTTGTTCAGCAAGTCATGTATAGAAGCCCCATGTGCATTATCAGATTTGTTGATTCATTGCAAATTTTGGTAATGCATTTAATTTTTTGGGGCAAAATTATATTAAAATCAAAATTTTTTCTTGTGTAATGTCATATGCAGTGGCAATAGATCTTCGTAGCAGAATGTATATGGATGGTGACTGTGCAAATATTATCTGCACTATGACTTGTTATGTGTTATGTGATGATTATCTGTTTGTCAAGATAATATTTGTTCCTTGCTAAGCATTGTCTTTCGTTTTTTGTAATTAGCTTCATTGAGCAATTTGGTTTTATGTGCCATTTCATGTCTTGGTTGTGTATATCAAATTGCAACTACTCAGGACATAATGCTGGCTATATTTTTCTCATTTTTTTTAAATATTACATTAACTGAACACGCAGCTACACTTCTCCTGGTGCTCATTTCATATAGCCGGCTCTCATTCCACCACAAAGGTTAGTAAACATCCTTAGCTGTTTCATTTTGTAGTATCATGTATTGCTCTCTTTCTTTTGATTTTCAGTTAATGTTTGAAGTTCATATGGGGCTGCCTCTCTCTTTCTATCTGACAATGTTTCTAAAATGCAACCACTCATTTATTCTGCTAATGGGAATCTGAAAATGGGAAAGAACTAATTCATGTAACAGATATTTAGCATAGACAATGGTTAAACATGGAACAAAGTTAACAATAACATGAACACAAATATTTGTTCATTATCTCTTACATGTAATTGTCGAACTTGTTTATCTTGTTTGCTGTTAAGGGTTTTGTTTATGTTTACATAGTCAAAACAATTTTGTTTTAGTCTTGACTATAGATTATGCACATGTACCAAAATAAACATAGATTTAAACAAAGAATTTTGTCCATTATATATAACTTGTTTCATTGAAACTTATCTTTCTTGTTTCCTGTTCTGGATTTTATTTATGTATACAAACTCATTAACATGGAAATAATTAGACATAAACATATACATAGAACTAATTAGACATACATAGGCCAAGATTTTTTATCATTATCCCTTGTAATTGTCAAACTTGTTTTTCTTGTTAGCTGTCAAGGATTTTGTTTATGTAAACATACTCAAAAACATTTTGTGCTAGTCTTAACTGTAGATTCAAAACCAATTTTATGTAAACATACTCAAAACCAATTTGTTTGAGTCCAAACTGTATATTCTGCAAATTTTATCTTTCTTGTTTGCTGTCAGGGATTTTATTTATGTAGTCATACTGAAAACCAATTTGTTTGAGTCCAAACTGTAGATTCTTGATATGAAACAAATCTGTATCTTGTTTGAGTAAAAATTATCTTTCTTGTTTGCTGTCAGGGATTTTATTTATGTAGTCATACTGAAAACCAATTTGTTTGAGTCCAAACTGTAGATTCTTGATATGAAACAAATCTGTATCTTGTTTGAGTAAAAATTATCTTTCTTGTTTGCTGTCAGGGATTTTATTTATGTAGTCATACTGAAAACCAATTTGTTTGAGTCCAAACTGTAGATTCTTGATATGAAACAAATCTGTATCTTGTTTGAGTAAAAATTATTTCTCTTGTTTGCTGTCGGGGATTTTATTTATGTATTATTTCTCAAAACTAATTTGTTTTAGTCATAACTGTAGAATAAAATTGTTTTTGTGTTTTGTCATAACTAATTTGTCTATGTTTTCATATAGTGAAGTGATTTTGTGTTTAGTCTTAACTGTAGAATAAAATAACTGTTAGAATACAATAATGATTCCATTTTTGTTTTGTTACTTTAGGACATTCATCAGCAATGTCAAGTGCTACAGGAAAAGGTGATGCGTCTGGTAGTGGTTCCAAGAGAGCATATGTCTTGGCTATGTTCAGGTTAGCTTCTGAACATCTCTTTCTGTTAGATGTCCATGTGTATGTGCTCTATATATTCTTCTTGTTGATGGCTAAATGTTTCAATTATGTTGTTTGTACCCTAAGTATCATTCAGATCCTTATGAATTTTTGACTGCATATGATGATTGGCAGCATTGGCTTGTTTACTGTATAAGCTTTCTAGCTACAAAGCTCGACAGGGATTGTATTTACATGTACAATGACCATTTTCTTACAGTCCCTGTCGAGCTTGTAGCTGGAATGCCAAACTCTGATGCAGTCTCTTTTGCTTAATTTTTTGTTTGCTGGTAGAGATGCTATATGTTGAATCGTGTTACTTGTACCCAAATTAGCATTCAGATCTTTTTAATTTTAATAGAAGATTCCTGAATTTTGTGCCATTATTTGGGAATATTGACATTTGGGCAGCAGATTTGTATTGTTTTTTCAATCTTGTGATTTGATTCTCTAAGCTACACTTAGGATCATTTTTGCTCTTTAGAAACTGCAATTTGAACAGAAACATGACCATATTTTACTTGTTCTTAAGTGTTCTTCTTGTTAGCACATTTGTACTGTTGTTTTCATGTCCTTTGGTGTTTACAAGCTGCAATTTTAACAGAAACATGACCATATTTTACTTGTTCTCAAGTTTTCTTCTTGTTAGCACTATTGTGTAGTTGTTACAAGCTGCAATTTGAACAGAAACATAAACACTACATTATGCAAGTTTTCTTCTTGTTAGCCCTGTTCCTGTGTACTTCTGAGAACAGAAAAGTTGTAATCGGGTTGGCGCCTTTTTTTTGTTGCGCCCGTTTCAATTTTGAACTTTGTTGGATTTTTGTTGCTGCCCGTTTACATTCAACAGGAACAAAAACAGCTTTGAACAACAGCTTTGAACTACAGACAACCACAGCCATCGGATTGAGATCCAACGGCTGTGGTTGTCGACTGAAACAACCCCCTCTTTTCAGGCAGCTGAAAATTAGTCGGCCCCAATTATTATTGCAACATGTTCATATATACTAGAATAGTAACAAGATGAGTCGTAGTAAATTTGCAAATCCAACTTGGCATGTATGATAAATCAAGCAACCAAACAAGTAGTGACAATATGTGTCCAATACTCTACATATAGTATATTTATGCAGTGGCAGTGAGTGGTGGGCAAATAAGGGAAAAGTGAAGGAGTAGAGCGGTGGTGATGGCAAAGATATCTTTTATATATATATATAAAAGAAATAGTAGAGATAGCGATTTGTACATATCAAACGTCAAAGAACTAGACGGAGACATGTATAACTTCATGATGCCAACCCTCTTAACTTAGAATCAGCAAGCATGCATGATCACACAAACAATGGACTGGACCATCTTTGATTTGGAACCAACTCTCGCACCAATCAGGCCGCGCCTTACCCTTTGCCGTTTATCTTCCTACTAAGTATGTACTATATACATGTCTCACACACTGGACGAGTTTTGTATGCATTACATTCAGTATAAAACGTTACTTTCCAGAAAGACAAAGCATGGCCAAGGTATATGCCACTTCTTGATCGCTCTAACAATGAAAATGTACGTACGATACTTATGAAGTCCCTAGTTAATTTCCTGGCGCGATTGAGACTCCAGCCGGCGAACTCGCGTCACTCCCCGTCCGCGCTGCGCAGACGCGGCACTCGACCCTCCTCCCGGCGGCGGCGCGCTGGCCGTCGAGGTAGTGCTGGTAGACGTAGGAGAGGAAGCCCCACAGCGCCATGAGCATGGCCACTGCCTTGATGCCCGTCATCTTGTCCCCGAACAGCGCCACCGCGAGCACCGGCACCAGCGGCAGCCCCACCGTGCCGGTCACGTTGGCGAACAGCGACGACACCCTCGAGAGCAGCCGCACCATCCCCACCGCCGTCGCCTGCCACGCCACCGCCGTGCCCGCCAGGTTCAGCACGTACCTCACCCTCCCGTTCTTGGACGACGCCATCTCCGCCGGGATCGTGCGCCACTCTCCCGACGCGAACAGCCCCACCACGCACACCGCCGAGGCCACCGTGTTGGTGTACAGCTGCATCCGCAGCACCCACCGCATCGTCTGCGCCCGGATCACCTTCGTGAAGGTGACCTCGAAGAGGGACAGGACGAGCGCGAACACGGCGGAGGCCGCCAGCGTGAGGGCGAAGCCCACCGGGTACTTTTCGCGCGGCACGTTGCTGGAGGCGGCCTCGTCGCCGTCGGAGCCCACGCCGAGGAGCGCGGCCGAGAAGGTGAGCACGACGACGGAGTTGGCGATGAGCGCCGTGAACCGCTGCGCGTTGATGAGCCGCGACGTGACGGCGTTGAAGGCCAGCTGCGTGGCGGCCACGAGCGAGAAGGTGGATACCGGCAGGTACAGCAGCGCGTACGAGTACATCAGGTTGTCGAAGCCGATCATGACGCCGAGGACCGCGTAGATGGCCGCCATCTTGGACGCTGCCGGCCGGTGCTCCGCCGCCGCGGGCGGCGGCGTCAGGAGGAGCGGGATGGCCAGCAGCGGCGCGCCGCCGGACTGCGTGAGCGTGGCCATCCACATGCTTTTGCCGCCGGAGTTGAAGTAGAGGCGGCCGAGGAGGGTGGCCACGGTCTGGCCGCAGAGCACCGTCAGCATGTCCACGACTACCGTCATCCACCACCAGACGCTGCCTCGCGTCGACCAGCGCGTAGCACCTTTCGTTCCAACACCGCTGTCCTCATGGTCCGATTCCTGTTCGGTGATCCCTGAATGCGCAGTTTTAAAAAATAAAAATAAAATCAGTCTTTTTCTAACAGAAAAATTTACCGTGAATTAGCTCAGTAAAATTCATGTTTTTTCTAATACTAATAAACAAAAAATCAGTCTTTTTTCTAACACAAACAAAAGCAGTCAGGCATGTAGGCAGGATTGCTGTAAAGTGAAATGAGTGCTGCACTGCTCCGTATGATCTTTCTTTCTTGTTTTACTCGAATCAGACAGCCACTACGACTCCTTGAGCTTGGATGCAATATTGCCAGTGCACTAGTGCTGTGGCAAGTGATGAGATCTGCCAACTGCAAGTTTACTTGGACCTCAACTACTAAATTAAATGATGAGAGGATAGCTTATATATTTAGTTTATATATTTCTTCAATGATTGCTTATTCTTCAATTTGATAGCAGCCTTCTATTAAAGCGAAATATTTATATCAACGAAATATTTTTCTTCTTAAAAAAGGTAAACACAGCAGGCACATTGCCGATATTGATACGCAAGCAGTGCATATAAGATTTGTGCAAAACAGGAGGAGACAGAGCAGAGTTAGACGCATGTTGGACCAACTAGACGCACGTTTAGCTTTTTCAATGAAACACACTTTTTTAGTTGGCCAAGGTCGAACGAAAACAGGTGGAATCATAAGCGGGGATGATCTCGATGCTGGTGCTGGTTGTTTCTTAGTAAAACTTAATTTGCTGGGCGCAGGACGGCAGCACAACAAGAACAACAACAGTCTAAGCTGGACCGTCTAGACGCATCAATCATTCAAGAATGAGCAGACTCAAGAACACGAACCTAGAACCCTCACATGTTCACCACAAGCTGACTGATTTTTTAAGATCAGGGAGCAAATACGAAACGAAACAATACACTTTGAAATCTCAAGAATCATTTTGATCATCGGTGCACTATAAACCACAGCGAAAGCAAGAAGAAAATCAGGAGGCTCTTTGACGTACCTCTGATCTGGAGCTGGATCTCTTGTGCGTGTGCCATACTGCCGACTGAACCTCAACTGAATGCCCGGATGAGAGGCTCCTTCTGCCCCACTACCTCAGCTATCCTCCGGTTGTTTTCTACACTTCTTGCTAATGACAATGAACTCCGTGCTCCTTTGCACCATATATATTGATCCCAACATTTAATAACGCTAAAGCGACATTTATTTCCAGTTCGATTGGCTGGTTTTCCCCTCACGGTAGGACCGCACCCACAGCGGAGTACACAATTCTGGACGACGTGTTTAAGCACTCATGACCTCTATGCAATCAAATCTATCATGCATATATCAGGTATAACTTCTTCGGCCGTCTATGGTTGAGCTGCATTCCCGGCAAGGTGGGTCTAGGAAGTAATATCATTGGGTTGATCTTACTACAAGACATCGGTAGACTAAGTTCAGTTGCTTTCCAGTTGTTAATCATTGGTAAATTTAGGATATTTACAACTACCACATCAGATGCATATTCACATGGACGAGCGTGTCTTGAAAGGCAAACCGATTCTATTTCTGAAGACAGACAATTAGGACCCTAAATCAAGGAGTGCATTAGAGATAGATAGGCACTCAATTACTAGTCAAGTCCACCTGAAATCGACATGCGCATACCAGTTGCATCACGCTAATGATGACGGCACAGAATACTAGTTTTACACAGCAAACTAATCATCAAGCACATCTGATACCAGTATCTACCAAATATGAAAAGAGTTAGCCGATAAGTTAACCTCTTTCCTGTTAAACCACTTTTTTTTTTAGAAAAGGGAATATATTACTTATATCCCAGCCTCTGTATCGGTTGATACATGTAGCTGTCCTGTTAAACCACTTGGATGTCGTCCAGTGGTTGTGAATTATTGATTGATACTAGAATCGTTCTGAATTTTGATGACAGCTTCGGTCTGAGTTGTTTTTAATTATTATTTTGTTTTATAAAAAAAGTTTAAGTCCAAGGAAGTAGCAGTCATGAAAGGAGGAAGCTGCAACCCTTTGTAGAATCCAGGCAAGATCCAAAAGAAAGGATCTCCTCCTACACAGTATATATAGTTTTTGCCTGTCGTCGTCTTTCAAGTTTCCACTCATATTGATGATTGCTGACACTGTCCGTTGTCGCATTACGCCGGCTAATATTCCTGGTATCTTCGACTGCTGCACTGGATGTCATGTTTTGACTAATGGCAGCAGCCGGACTCGCCAGGTCGTGACTAAAACAGCGGTTGATTGGACAGAAAGGTTTCCGTAACAAATTTTTCTACGACTCTATAAGGTTTCCATCAGCCACCACTCAGTGTGACAATCAGTAAGTGTCCGTTCAGGAAGTGTCATTTCCACATTTGGATGATGCAAGTTTGAACTAGTGAGCTGAATTTCTGTCGACAAAGCAAGAAAACAAAAATATGACTGTTACGATTAATCGCGGGGGTAAATTAAAGATCCTAGTATTACGAAGATCCATCCGGAGTGAACAAATTTATTCTTTATTTTTTTAAGGTTATACAATGTGGAGATATCGAATCACGCTGCAGAGAGTTTTGTAGCGTGATGTTCGTCGTCGTCAAATATCTCGGCTATCTTCTTGGCCTTGGCACGGTCATCAAGATAGTGCTGGTAGACGTAGGACAATAGCCCCCAGACAGCTATGAGCATGGCGAGCAGCTTCACCCCGTTCACCCTGTCGCCGAGGAAGATCACCGCGACGACCGGCGACAGCGGCGTCGCCACCGTGCTGATCACGTTGGTGAACAGCGACGACACCGTGGCGACGAGCCCCATCAGGCCCATCGTGCAGAGCTGCCACGCGACGGCCGTCCACGCCAGCGTCATCGCGTACGCCACCTTGCCCTTCCCGTACCCGTCCATCTCCCCGGCGATGGTGCTCCACTCGCCGGAGATGAACAGCCCGGCCACCGACACGCACGCGGCGGCGGCGTTGCTCCAGAACTGCAGCTCCAGCACGGCGTAGAACGTGTCGCTCCTGAGCACCTTCTCGAACGTCAACTGCGTCAGCGACAGGATCAGGGAGAAGAGCGCCGACGCCGACAGCGTCAGCGCGAACCCCGCCGGGAACTTCCCCTTTGGGATGGCGCTGCTGCTGCTGTCCTCCGATCCCTGGCTCACGCCGATGAGCGCGGCCGAGAAGGTGAGCAGCACAACGGAATTGAGTATGAGCGCTCTGAACTTCTCCTTGTTCAGGAAGTAGGAGAAGACGGCGTTGAAGGAGACCTGGGTCGCCTGGATGATCGAGTAGGTCGACATCGGCAGGTACAGGAGGCCGTACGAGTACATCAGGTTGTCGCCGGCGAGGAGGACGCCGAGGCCGGCGTATATGGCGGCGACCGTGACAAGCCGTGGCCGTGGCGCGACGGAGGAGGAGGACGACTTGGGCCGGAAGTAGAGGAGCAGAGGGATGGCGAGGGGCACGCCGCAGGACTGCACCACCGTCTGCATCCACAGGCTCTTGCCGCCCTGGTCGTAGTAGATCCGGCCGAGCAGCGTGGCCACGCTCTGCCCGGCGAGGACGAACACGATGTTGGCAAGGACCACCGCCCACCATTTCAGCCGCTTCGATATCGACGGCTGCGGCGCCACCGCGTACGCACCACCATTCTCAGCTTTTTCTGCTCTCTGTCTATGATCGTCTTCAACTTCTTGGCCTCGGATACCTGCATAGTACCCCAACAGTCCGGCCAGCTCATTAATTGAGCTGCTCGATCTTACTGGTTGCTCGAATAATTGCGCAGTCTCGATCAAAAAAGAAAGGGAGAGAAAGGGACCTGCGATCTGCAACTGAATTTCACCAGCTTCACCCATCTTGAAGCTTTGAAGAGTGGAAGGGTAGTAGCAAACTAGCAAGCAAAATTTGTATCCTGCAAATCTGAAGTGCTGAAAAAGACTTGTAGCTGAGCTGCACACAGGGACCACCTCTTGGCGTGGTGCCCCCCGCGAATTCCTCAACAATCGATTCCATCATGAAAATATCGAATAGACAGCACGTGGCGCTAACGTCTGGACTTGGTGTCAACAATTGCCTGGCTCGTGAGCTGCGACTGAGATATTTTCATTTCCTCCTATATATGGTCAGTGTTCCGGGCACTGCCTCCCATAAAATTCAACAATGTACGCAAAAAGTTCCAAACTCGGTTTGACGGTGATGGCATGGGGATATCCGGACGGAAGCAAAACCTTCTCTACGAGTTTGACAATTATTGAGCTGCCCTAAGATTTGATGGAAGTGTCCGTCTTATCTGTAGCTATATTTCAGTACTTTTTTTTTTGACGGAAAAAGAGCAGGCACTCTGCCTTTTCATTAGAGAAGAAGAAAACAGGATAAAAAACAAAGCCCTACAGGTCCGATGCTAGTTAGCAGCTTATGCTGCCCAGCGAGCTTAGTACAGCTAAAACAAAGCAAACAAAACAGGTTGGACCGCAGTCCACACCACATAACCGGCAGGAAAAGAAAGCAAACTAGAAACAAAAGACAGAAAACTACTACAACTCAACCGATGCCCACGGTCTAATTGCCAGCAAAAATAGATCAACTTCTTCCTTCGCCATTAGTGCCACCTGCAAGCTTTCATGCTCCTCGCTTTGGAAGATCCTCCTATTTCTTTCTTTCCATATATTCCACCATGCGTATAGAACCGCTCCAGTAGCTTTCTTCCTCATGGTTGGCTCCATTTTTCTGCAAGTGGTGTTCAGCCAGTGCGCCAGGCCGGAACAAGCATCTTCATTGCCCGGCAGTTCCTGCACATGAAACCAACTAGAGACAAGATTAATCACCTCTTTTGCAAAGTGGCACTCCATTAATAAATGCTTGGGTGTCTCCAGCTCATCGAAGCACAGTGGGCAAACGATGTTGTTATCCCACCCTCTCACTTCCAGATTGTCTGCTGTTAGTATTTTTTCATGAAGAGCAATCCATGCGAACATGAGAATTTTGGATTCAGCTCTTGCAGTCCATAACGCAGATGTGTCAAACGGACTGTATGTCCCTATGAACTGCACTTCATATGCTGATTTTGCCGAATACTGCCCATTAGCCGACCATTTCCAACGAATCATATCTTTAGTTCCCTGTATCAGCCTGACATCCTTTAACCTTCTCCAAATGGTGACATACTCCTTTATTTGCTCCGTTGTAGTGATGTTTCTGACCGATCTAATCCAGTTTGAATTTTCCAGCTCCTTTCCCACCGTCCTGTTTTTGAACTTTGCCACCTGATACAGATTAGGCGCAATGTCTTTTAGCTTCTCTCCATTCAGCCATTTATGGTGCCAGAACAGGGCCGTTTCTCCATTCCCTATAGTGATTTCTGTGGAGAGGTCAAAAAGAGCTCTGTCCAGATCATTACACGGTATCCTCATCCCTTTCCAAGGTTTTTCCTCAGCCGACCATGTCTGCCAGAGCCATCTCTGCCTTAGTGCAGCACCAAATTTCTGAAGGTCCAAAACTCCAAGTCCGCCGAGCCTTTTAGGCCGTTTCACCATTTGCCAGTTGACCAGGCAATGGCCACCTGAATTTTGTTGCGTGTCCTCACCTCGCCATATGAAAATTCTTCTGATACGGTCAATTTTCTTTACTGCCCATTTTGGGAGAGGGAAAACCGTCGCGTGATACGCTACGATTGATGTTAGAACTGACTTTGCCAATGCCACTCTTCCGGCCTTTGGCATATGCTTGCCCTTCCATGCTGGCAGTTTCCCACCGACCTTGTCAATTAGTGGTTGTAAATCAATCTTTCTCAACTTCCTTGTATGGAGAGGCAAACCCAAATATTTGCATGGGAAGGTTCGCACATTGGCTGGGAAGCTGCTCAAGATCTGACCCAAATCAATGTCTGCACATTTGATAGGATAAATTTCTGTTTTCTGAAGATTTGCCTTTAAACCCGTAGCTGCTCCAAATTGTTCCAGAATGCTTCTTATGGCTTGAAGCTCTGCTATGTTTGGGTTTGCAAAAATTGCCGCATCATCCGCGTATAAGGATATTCTCACTTTGGTTGTCCTGGACATCAGTGGCTTTAAAATTCCTCGCTCTGTAGCCAGCTGTAAGATTTTCTGTAGTGGATCAATCGCTAAAATAAACAATAATGGTGACAGTGGGTCTCCTTGTCTCAAACCTTTCTTGTGTGTAATTGGCTTCCCTGGGCATCCATTAAGCATAACTCTTGTTGTTGAGGTGGAAAGTATTAGGCTTATCCATTCTCTCCACCGATGTCCGAATCCCAACACTTCCAGCAACTCTAAGAGGTACGACCAAAGTACCGAGTCGAAAGCTTTAGCAATGTCTAGCTTCACAAAGAGGGACGGCCTTTTCCTCATATGTAATTCCCTAACAAGGCTCTGGACGTAGATGAAGTTATCATGGATACACCGTTTCTTTACAAATGCACTCTGATTTACTGACACTAGGCTCTGCAATTTAGGAGCTAGTCGGTTGGCTAGGATTTTTGAGAAAATCTTTGCCACACTATGAATCAAACTAATGGGTCTGTAGTCTGCCACCTTCATAGCTTGCTCCTTCTTTGGCAGCAACACGACATTTGCAGAGTTTAACAAATTAAAAAGATTCCCCCTTAATTGCGAGAGCTGCCCAAAAATGTGCATCAGGTCATGCTTTATGATATTCCAACATGTAATAAAAAACATCCCTATAAAACCGTCTGGCCCAGGTGCTTTTTCTTTGGGCATTTCCTTTATTGCTTTGTATACTTCTTGTTCTGCAATGTCAGCCTCTAATTCTTGCAAATCCCAAGGCTCATAATTTAATTCCTCCCAGTTTAGCGACACATTTCTGCTGTCTGCCATCCCTAGTTGCTTTGAAAAATGCTGATCTATCTCTTTTGCTTTGTCTTGATGGCTGATCGCATAGCCTCCTTCAGTTTCCAGAATTTGGATGTGTTTTTTTCTCTTTCGTCCATTTGCTCTTATGTAAAATGTTGAATTTGGGGGATTTTTGGAGCTTCTTGCTCCTCACACTACCAACATTCTCCATTATACATACCAACATTACATTTTAGTCCTTACACTCTTTTCATATTACACCAACACTCCCCTCAAGATGGGCTAAATATATTCAACATGCCCATCTTGTTACATGCCAACTCATTATCCTTAGGACCTAAACCTTTTGTGAGACAATCAGCTAGTTGATTACGAGACTTGACATACTCTAGCTTCAAAGCCCCACTATCCATCTTCTCTTTGATAAAGAACTTATCGATCTCCACATGCTTCATTCGGTCGAACTGAACGGGATTATTTGCAATGTTGATTGCAGCTACATTGTCACAATGTAGTCCCATAGTCTTATTCCTCAACACTCGAAGCTCCTTCAAAAGACCTTTCACCCACATCATTTCACATAGAGCCAATGTCATGGCTCTATACTCCGCCTCCGCCATAGATCGAGACACTACAGCTTGCTTCTTGCTTCGCCATGAAACAAGATTACCACCCACAAATACACAATATCCAGATGTAGATCTCCGATCATCTCTACTACTTGCCCAATCCGCATCACAATAACCTTCCACATTCAACTGTTGGTTTGCTCTAAACCAAAGCCCCTTTCCTGGACTCCCCTTCAAATACCTCAATATTTGATACACCACCTCCATGTGTCCAGTTCTAGGATCATGCATATATCTACTTACCACACTTACCGCATATGAAATATCGGGTCTTGTATGGTAGAGGTAGATCAACCGCCCCACTAGTCTTTGATATCTCTCTTTGTCAACCGGATCACCTGACTGGGCACATATTTGGTGATTCCTGTCAATGGGAGAACCACAAGGGCGACATCCTAACATTCCAGTTTCTGCCAACAAATCAAGGACATACTTTCTTTGGGACAGAACAATTCCCTTTGGTGAACTGGCAATCTCAATCCCAAGGAAATATCGAAGTGGTCCTAGATCCTTCACCTCAAACGTCTTTCCCAACCTTTCTTTCAAGACCTTGATCTCCTCAATATCATCTCCAGTTATCACTATATCATCCACATAAACAGCTAAGATAGTGATATTGGAACCCCGATGTCTGTAAAACACTGTGTGATCTCCATTACATTGAGAATAACTCATATCACACACTGCCCTTCTGAATCTATCAAACCATGCATGTGGTGACTGCTTTAGACCATATAGTGACTTCTTGAGTTTACATACCTTCCCAAGAGTCTGCTCATTTGCAAATCTAGGTGGAATTTCCATATACACCTCCTCCTGCAAGTCTCCATGAAGAAATGCATTCTTCACATCCAACTGATGAAGAGGCCAACCAAAGTTAGCTGCACATGAGATCAAGGTCCTCACTGTACTCATTCTTGCCACAGGAGCAAAGGTTTCATCATAGTCAATTCCATAAGTCTGACTATATCCTTTTGCAACTAATCTAGCTTTATACCTGTCTACCTTTCCTTCTGGTGTCTGTTTCACTGTGAAGACCCATTTACAACCCACTGCCTTCTTTGTTGCTGGAAGGCGAACAAGTTCCCATGTCTTGTTCTTTTGAAGAGCATTCAACTTTTCCTTCATTGCATCCTTCCACTTTGGATCCTGCTTAGCACACCTCCAATCCTTCGGAATAGGCACTGCTTGTAGAGATGCAACAAATGTCTTATATGCAGGTGAGACACTAGAATATGAAATGTAATTGGCAATGTCACACTCATCAAAACCATAACGTAGAGGAGGTTTTCCAGCATTGACTCTAGGATCTGTCATACCCCATTTCTGGAATATGTTGTGCATCCGGTATCAGTCCCTGGATCAGTAGCTGATACGCACAAAAACACAGATATGATAATCAAAAGCATACTTTGAATTGGTAAATAAGCATAATACCTGAGATATAGAACCCTTAGCGGTGGTACGACTAGGAAATATCCAAGTCCAACCAACCAGCTAACGGTGAAGCAGACAGCAGAAAGCTTGGCCCAAAGCCACAAGCACACTTGAGAGGCAGAACCGAAAACCCAAACGTTGTCGTCTTCTACGAAGTCTTCTCCTACTAAACCAACAAACGCAAACGCGTGAGTACATAAGGTACTCAGCAAGCCCTACACTACACAAAGGTATATATACATGCATACTTGGTCTTAGCAAGGAAGAGGCTATATGGTTTATTTGCAGCATAGCAAGCTTTATGCAGGGTTCACTAAAGCAAGACAAGGATTCATAGGTAAAACAGGGAATTGATTGTCAATATTTTAGTTGATTGGCCCTGGGGGAGTATGGAGCCTTCCCGCCAGTTCCCAAGTTTTAGTTGGGCCTTCTGACCTCAAGGGTCATACCGGCCCGGCACACTTGCCATCACTTCCAAAACACGGGCTGACTTCAACCCACTCACACGCCAAGGAGAGAGAGAAGTGGCTAATCCATACGTGCGCAACAATAATGTGTCATATGCCGTGACAACGTCCATCCGGATGAATTTTACACTCTGCAGAGTTTGTACATCTTTTCCCACGGGCTATGCACCCTTTGCAAAGGGGTACATAACGCTTAATCCATCTCCTCCGAGTGTCCCCACAATTCCACCACGGGACGCGCCCAGGGGCTTATTTGACAAACAGGTAACCACTCCCCCGAGCAAGGCTGCGGGTAACTCCCCTGTGTCAAGCCAGACCGCGGTTAACTGTACTCCCCCGCGTCTTCTCCTGGTCCCCCGTTGCCCGACTGGCCTTCCGATGGTTCTTGCAGTGGGCACCAAGAAGGTAGGGTAAGTCCTTCCCATTACGGGTTCCGTGGTTGTACGAGAAATCATTATGTTACGGGCGTCAGAACCGGTCCTTATATGGCCGGGCAAGCACCATATCCCACACTAGGGGCCTATAACAACAACATCCATTCACTAGTGGCCTTGCCCGCAATCCAACCCATCCCATCATCACCGCCACCATCAGCATCATCACCTAACACAGTTGTGCTACTCCCAAGCCCATTATATCACACACACCACCAAACTCATTTAACACCGTTGTAAAACATATATAGGTGTAAGGTGTAGCAATGTAGAAGCATTGCAGGGGTCCTAAGCATTCTAATAGCAAGGTAAAAGTGCCATCATAGAAATGATGGAACTATCCTAGGGTTATCAAGGTAACAGGTAAACAAAGGGGTAAACAAGGATTCAGATATCAACGCCCTAGTAACAGGCATTAATACCAATAAACAAGTAGGTCCATAGCTACACAAGTAGTAAAATAACAAGTAATGCATAATACTATAGTAGGCTCTATAGGTGCATTGCGAGAACAGTAGGTTCAATCATGATCAAGGAGATGTAGAGCTTGCCTTCACTAATTAGTCTTCTTCTTCACGTCCTCGTAATCCGGGTCCTCAGGTCCTTCCTAGAAGCTTGTATCTTCTGACTCGTATGTCGAGGTCGATGTCTTCAAGTCCTTCGTCGAAGCTCGTCCTTGAAGCTTGTATCTTCTGGATCTTCCTTTAGTTCTTCCTCGAATCTCGCGTAATCTAGCGTATAAAAGATACCGTATAAACAAACTACCGCAAAGGAAATAAAGATCGAGAAGAACCACACAAGATCCAATTAACTTCAATAAGAACCAATAGAACACCGATATAAGCCAAAGGCACAAATCATGTATGATGCATTAGGTTTTACTTTAGGAGGAGCTTATTATCTTAAGAGAGGCTATTAGGGGTGATGCATCGAGCACTAGGGCTTTTGATGTAAATGAGAGATGCTAAACTATGATAAATGCATGCGGGTAGGAGTAGGTAGAGACGGCGTGTGTACGTGTTAGATGTACATTGGCAGCATTACGGCTTTATATAGGTAGTAACCTATATAAAGGTTCACGCAGCAAACGTACAAGTGCAAGTGTGTCACTTTAATTACCTTTTTAGGTTAGGGTATTAACTAATGGTGATTAACTATTAATTACTTACTAAATTGATTAATTACTAAGATTATTCACTAGTTATTTGTCATGAGTTAAGCGCATGACGATGGCACGTGTATGTGATTATGCATGACATGAGTGCACGGTTGCAAATAAAAGACAAGGATCAACTGATTAAGATCAACCAGCAATTAAAATAACAACGAACAATAAATCCAATAAGCTCTAATGAAAGGACCAAATAAATACGAAAATAATAATAAATAACAAAGCTTGGTAGGGGTCGAGGGTAGTCAATAGATTAAGGTTGATTGAGCGACGATTGAACTAGGTTTGGGTTGTAAAAGAGTTGCGATGAAAAAGGTTGCCAGGTTATGATATAGAGCGGTACGACAAGATCGGATAAGCTCGTCGCCAAAAGGTGAACGAGCATTGATGTGCGAGATCGACATCACATGATTTACCGACATGGGATTTAGGGTATTAGGTTTCCAGGCGTTACAACATGAAGGATTGGGTAGGTTCGCTGCTAGCGAGTGAGGGTGTATGTGCGACATACAAGGTTAAGGCGGAAGGATGTATTGAGATAAGGAAGGTACTAGATTTTAAGGTGAAAGGTGTTGCAAGATTGGTTAGGCCCAACGCCAATTGACGAATGCGCACTTGCGACAAGTGACATCGACGTCATATGACTTGCCGATATGGGATTTTTGGACATTGATGGCTTGTAGGTCTGTTCTAGTGTTCCAATTTTAGTACCAAAGGGTACTACGCATTTCTACGAACGCGTGAGCGCAAGAATCGCTCAAAACGGAGCTTCGGTGATGCAGTTACATAGGTTTATAGGTTCCAGGGGCTTACTTGTAATTACAAAAATATGCCGAGGGCATATTTATAATTACAGAAAGGATTTAGGGACTGAAATGTAATTACAGAAAGTTTTGGGGACCAATCTGTAATTATGGAAAAGTTTAGGGGCTTTGGTGTAAAAAGACAGGGGCTAAAATATAATTACAGAAAAGTATAAGGTCGTTTCTGTAAAAAGACAGGACCTAAACAGAATTATGCAAAAGAGCAGGGGGTTAACTGTAAAAGTACAGGGGCTGGGGATTTTCTAGGATTTTTGGATTTATTTTCCTATTGGAAAATCATGGACCGTGTCCACGGTGGCGTGGACCGGGTTCATGGGAGCGGTCCACGAGACAGCACGGTGGACCGGATCAATGTGGAGCGTTGGATCTGAGATGGACGGCTAAGATTTAATGAAATCGAAAGGGTACGCCCTCTTTTAATCCTGGCCGTTCGTTTGGAAATGGAGGGCCGGAGGTGATTGGGAGGTGAGTGCGGCGGCCGGCGGCGACAGAGGCGGCGGCGCCATGGGAGGAGTTCGCCGGAGTTGGCTTCCCGGCGTTCCCGTGGGCTAAACATGATGCGAGGGAGTGCGGGAGAGAGAGGAGAGAACGACGCGCTCACCACGGGGCTCGTCGACGTCGCGCACGGGCGGAGGGGTGCTGACGACGACGCGAGGCGGAGCGCGACGGCGGCGCTCGACGGAGAAGGGGAAGGAGGGCGGCTCGTCGACTTCTTGATGGTCGGTGCGGTGCACGTCACCGAGATGAAGCGGAGGCGCGTACGCGGCGACAGAGACGCGGCCGGGAGGGTGGCCGGCGTCGAGCACGCGCGGCGGCGGACGGCGGCGCGCGGTGCAGAGGGTGCTCTGGGGCTCCTTGAGCTAAGCGAAGAGGCGCAGGAGGAGCAGCTCAACCTCGTGATGTTGGAGCGCACCTGGAGAGAGGGAGGGAGTGCTCCACAGCGGCGAATCGACGGTCGCCGACGAGGAGAGAGAGAAATGGGGAAATTCTTCGATTGAAGCTCGTGGAGGGCGGAGGTGAGCTGAGCAGAGGGAGAGGAGGTGCGCGCGCACCCGAATTTATAGGCGGGAGGAGAGGTGAGGCTGGGGGGTGGTCGCGACCGCGGTCTCCGGTCGTCGGTCTCCGGTCGTCGGTCGCCTGGCGGACGGGACGCGACGAGGTGGACAGCCATGCTGGTGACGGAGCTTCGGGATGGCTACAGCGGCTCGGAGGCGACTGGACACCGGGCTGCACGTGGGCGACAGGACGAGGCGGTGGAGTCGACGCACGGCGGCGTCACGGCGGCATGGGCGCTTCTGGCGCTGGCAGGAGGAAGGAGGAGAGGCTGACAAGTGGGGCCCACTTGTCAGTGAGACAAAGAGAGGAGACGGGCTGGCAGGCTGGGTTGTGCTGGGCCGAGAGAAAGGATGCGGCCCACTACGATTTCTCAGGAAAAAGAAAAGGAGGGGATGCTGGGCTGGGCCGGCTAGAGAGGGAAGGGAAGAATCAGCCCGAGAGAATTTGGAAAAGGAAATAGACTTTCCTTTTTACAGGATTTAAGTTTGATCAAATTTGAATGAGATTCAAATTTGAAAAGGGGATTTAAATAGAACAAACATACAAAATAAAGCAGAAACTCCAAAGATGCTTATGATGATTTTCATGCACGCTTTCAAATTCAAAAATTTTAAATTCCAAGGTGAGTTAGCTTAAAGTTAAGTTAAACAATTATTTAGTTTGTTTTAAAATTCAAAAGTTCAAACTTTTAGTAGATTTTAAATGTAAGCAAACACTTGAGCACTATTTTAATATTTGTAAATTTCATATTCTAACTATGCTTTAATTTATTTAGTGCATTTTGTTTTGAAAATTCATGGAAAGGTAAGAGTTGGACAAAAATTTAAATTTGGAGTGGTTTTTTATTCCTTTTTAGAATGCTTTGAAATTTTGGGGTGTTACAGGATCTCTACGTTGTGCAAGAGGCAAGTCTACATGATCAAGAGTGGGAGAGATATTACCGGTCGGAGTCGATGAGCTTGAAGGAGAGGGATCCAAGGATGGGATTGGGACTAGAGTGTCAGACACTTGTTTAGGTTGTGGCTGCTCCCCCTGCTTCTTAGACCGCTTTCGCTCATACACTATGATTTGTTTCTCTCCCTGCTTATCATTCCCCTTGTCTTCCATACTTCTAGTGGGACAAGGAATTGTCCCAACAACTACCACCTCATTATCTTCCTCAGCATTATCAACCACCACTTCATTACCATCACCATCATCAACCACCTCATTATCTTCCTGTGCATCTTCAACCATCACTTCATTGTCAGCAGCCCTTTCCCGTCCAACAACATCGTTTATAGGACAAGGAATTGTCCCGACAACCACCTGCTCATGAGCATCTTCCACACGATCATTCTCATTCTCTTCCTCTCTACTGTCATTCTCACTGACAGGAGAGAACTCCTCAAGAAACTGATTGAGATCACCCTTCTCTGTGTAGTAAGGCTCAAAGTCTCGAAATGTCACATCCATACTCACAAACAATCTTCTTCCAATAGGATCCCAGCACTTGTACCCTTTCTGTGTGGGTGCATAGCCAATAAATATACACTTGACAGCTTGAGGATCCAATTTTCCCATCGAAGGCCTATGGTCTCTCACAAAGCAAACACAACCAAACACTCTAGGCGGAATCACAAATTCCTGATGATCTGATCCCCACAGAAGATTAGCAGGTGACTTCATACCAAGGATCCTAGATGGCATACGGTTGATAAGGTATGTAGCCGTCATCACCGCCTCACTCCACAAATATTTAGGCACATTCATCTAGAACATCATTGACCTTGCCACTTCCAACAAGTGTCGGTTCTTTCTCTCTGCTACACCATTCTGTGAAGGAGTACCCGGGCAAGTGGTTTGATGAATGATGCCTTGATCAGAGGTGTATGACACAAACTCATTGTTCACATACTCTGTTCCATTATCACTCCTTATGATCCTAACCTTTGCATTAAACTGATTAGTGACCAATTTATGAAAGTTTTGAAAGCAACGAAGAACCTCATTCTTGTGTTTCAGCATATAAATCCAGGTCATACGAGTGTAGCAATCGATAAAGGTGACAAATGACTTGGCCCCACTCACAGAAGCAACTGAACAAGGACCCCATACATCAGAATGTATTAACATAAAGGGTTCACAACTCCGAAGACCAATACTTGGATAGGTGGATCTCGTATGCTTCCCAAGCTCATATGCATCACACACAAGTCTACTCATGTCCACCCCTTTAAATGATTCTGGGTATAATTTACTTACGTTGTCAAAAGACGGATGTCCCAACCGACAATGGAGTAACAAAATTTTCCTCTCAGCTTCTCCTGCATCTGCAACCATGGCTAACTCCTCATGATTGATGAACCACAACCCATTGCGTCTGATCCAGTCCCAATCCTTCTCCCAGTTCCCCTCTCCTGAAAAACACAAGAAGTTTCATCAAAGGTAACTGTGCACTTGAATTGATCAATTAGAGAACTAACAGACAAAAGATTGACTGGAAATGAAGGAACATGCAACACCGATGCAAGGCTAAGGGATGGTGTACACTCTATAGACCCTACACCATGGACGGGTTGAGACGTGCCATCAGCAGTTTGAACGGATTCAGAATGTACATAAGGACTATATGTTGTGAAGGAACTAGATATGCCAGTAACATGCTTGGATGCTCCTGAGTCAATGACCCACTCTACTTGATGCTTATATGTAGATGCAAGTGCCTTTGCCTGAGTACCTCCGTCCAGATGGACGTAGTTGGCAACATTACCGAAGTGACTGATGGGTGCTCCCATCTCTGTAACCGTAGCTGCATGTCTCATTTTCACCTTCCTTGCAAGATCTAGCTCAACGGACATCTCATCCACCTTGAGCCTCAACACGGCTAAGAGCAGTGTCTTCAAAGCGCCGACCTTCGCCTCTAATCGCTTTACCAACTCAACTCCTTTACTCAACTCTCTCCTCTTCTCCTCGATTTCAACATCCGAGGCTTCCAACTCGACAAACCATTTGGCCGTAGCCATCACCTCTACTGAACTCATCGCACATTCTTCTACTAAACTCATCACATTTCTTGGCGAAAGAGAATCATCCCCACAACGACATGCTTCTGCCTTTACCACAACAGTCTAATCCGCCATCTTCACTTCTAACTCAACTGTACTCATAACAGATCATACATGCAACGCCTGTCGGATAATCCGGTAAACTGCCGCACAGTCCGGGCCTGGACAGACCACAACAGACACTCCCCGGAGTGTCCGGTATAGTACCGGACTGTCCGGTGCTCAATCTTCTTCCTCCGCACGCGTCTCTCCACCAAATCACTCCCAAACACCCGCACAGCTACTCCTCTCCAATCAACAACTCGACTCTGAAATCCTCCACCGCACAGCCTTCTTCTCCCTTCCTCTTCAACCAGCCGCACCACTTCCACTTTTCTCTTCTCACTCCACTCCTGCTTGCCTCAAATCCAGGAGGTACACACGAATCCCTTCTCTTCTTCCTTCTTCTCTCAGCAATACAGAAAAAATCACCAAAAAACAACAGCAAGCAATGGTGGTAGCAGCAGGCACGCACAACACTTTCTCTCTCCAATCCTTTCTTCTTCACTCAGATCACCGGCACCGAACAGCAGCAATCCACACGACCACCCATACACAAGGCTGCTTATTCTCTATGCCACACCAGTGTCGTACCCCATTTCTGGAGCACTAGTGCTTACCGTATCAGTCCCTGGATCAGTAGCTGATACGACACTTTTACAGAATGGCATATCAGAGTCATACCATTGATAATATTACCAAGTCTCATTACAAGCCTTTATATTACAAAAGATCTTTTTACAATGTCCAAAAGCCTTATTACAACACGACACAAACACCACACTTGAGCGTCACTGAGGACTGTGACACAATACTAGAACTACTGCAACGGAAGACTGAAGCGGGGTCCACTCTACAGGCAGACTTGCGCGCGGACGGAACCCTACTCATCATCGCCATCACCTTGGAAGTCGTACTCTGGTTCTTCCTCTGAATGATTGAAGCAAGAGTGAGTACATAAGGTACTCAACAAGTCCTAACGCAAGGGTTAAATAGCATGCAAGGGAGAGATCAAGAATAAAGGCTGAGGTGTATCATATCGGCCGAAAAGCCAATTTTTGTGCAAGGGTTTGTTTGAAAAGCAAAACAGTTTTACAAACTAAGTCAAGTAAGATTCTGAAATTAGTGGGGTTGGTTGGCCCTGGGGGAGATGCATCCATCCCGCCAGTTCCCAAGTTTTAACGCTGGCCGACAACCAGCACACGGCTCCAAACCGGTGTATTCCAAAACACACACGCCAAGGATAACTCACGCAGAAAAATCTAATCATTTGTGTGGCCATTGCTTTCGCAATTGTCCAATGCCGTGGAACACGGCTATCCGGATAGATTCAACACTCTGCAGAGGTTGTGCACTTTACCCACAAGGTATACCAGCCTTTGCCATCGTCATGGTTTAGACTAGCATACTAATGGTTCCGTACCTACTTGGTGTCACCACGGCACCACCACGGAAAATCCACAACCAGGGGCATCCATTCACCAAAGGAATAAGGGCCACAGGCCATCACCAACCGCCGGACGCTAACGCCAATTTCGTTAGGTCTTCTCCTGACTTCCGCTGCGACTCCCGCCTCTTGATGGGTACCGGGTGACACTATAGTAGGGTGTGGTTCCAAACCTTTCCCATACAAGGCATGTGGTTGCACGATGGGTGCTAAGCAAGGCGGCACATGAACCGGTCCTTATACGACCGAACCAGGCATCTTCAATAGCCAGTCCTCACGAGGAAAGGCGTCCAAGAGATAGCCTCAGGACTACCTCGCCTGATCCCGCCAAAACATACCCCACTATGGGTTGCATATTATCACTAATCCCACCCAAGGTCACATTTACGCACACCACCAAGCACGCACACATTTTTAACACAAAAACATGTGTAGCAAGATTAATTATATACACAGTGTAATAAAGTCCTAAGCAGCATTTTCATCCAACATATCATTAAAGGTTAATGATGTTGGGAACTAGGGTTAACAAGGAGATTAGGGTATAAGCAATATCAAGGTGAGGCAATCAACAATTACTTAGGACATTCTAAGCATTTAAATCATTTGTAAATACTATGCATGTTTATTTGAAAATAAGCTCTAATGTAGGATTATTTGCAAACATAGGCGCGATATGATCAAGGAGGTTAGGACTTGCCTTCAAAGTCTTCTTCCTCTAGTCCTTCCTCGTAGTCAGGGTCCTCGTGCTCTTCCTCGAACGCTTGGTTATCTAACGATCCAAAGTAAATAAAGGGCGAATAAATCTACCGCTCAAGCAAATAACAACCATTAAATAAAATAAAATCCAAATAAATAACAAATAGAGATGGCTCTGGCGTAGATGAAGAGACAAGGGTGTTAGAAGAATTTAGGTGAAAGAATTTCTGGATTTGGAGTTAAGATGAAGTAGTTATGAATTTTTTTGAATGTAAAAGAAAGGAAATTGATTAGGATTTGATTAACTTAATTAAGTATAATCAACATCCTAATTTTCCAGAGGTGTTCAAAGGTTGCAAAGTGGGTAGAAAAGAATATAGGATTTTTGGGAATTTATTGGGATTTTTCTGTTATTGGAAATGTGCTCGAAATTGTTTTCTGTGTACAATCTCGGGTGCACCTAGCAATTTGTTCTGTGTATGGGAGGCTGACATGCGGGTCCAGAGGGGCCAGATCACTGTGCGCTACTGTCTGGTGAACTGGGTCTATGGGGTCTGTGGACCGGGGTGCGAGAGGGAGAGGTCCACGGTGCGCCGAGCGCACCACATGGCGGTGTGACTCGGTCGTCGTGGGCCCGTGGCGCCGACGTGGCAGCCACGTCGGATGGCCACACGACGCGGTCAGGCGCGGCGGCGAGACGCGCGCGCGCGGCGGCGCGGCGCCGGAGTGCACGCCGGCGGCGGCTGCGGTGGTCGGAACGGGGAGCGGAGGGTGGCTGCGGGCTCTCCGTGCGACGGCGGTTCTGGAAGCGCTTGACGTTGACGAGGACAGGGGCTAGGGCGGCGCTGCGAGCTCGCCGGAGACGGGCGGCGCTCGGGCGCGCGCGGGGAAAACAACGCGCACGTGCGCAGGGGTTGACTTGGGGGCGTGTGGACGTGCACGTGTGCACGCGCGGGCGGTGCGTGGCCTCGGCGAGGCCGGGGAGGGCTCCGCGGCAGCCGGAGATGGAAGAGGGAGGCGGCGGAGCAGCTGCGCTCGGTGCGGGCAGGTCTCGGGTGCGCGGGGAGGAAGAAGAGGGGCGCAGGTGAGGGAGATGAGAGCGAAGAAGCTCACCTCGAGCTGGATTGGAGCGGGGAGCGATGGAGAAGCAGCGCGGGAGTTCACCGGAGTGTGGCCGGAGATGGGGAAGAGAGAGGGAAGGAGAGCTTGGGCTGTGCGGAATGGGTGAGCGGTGGCGGAGTGACGGAGGAAGTGAGGAGGGAGCTCGGGAGCATGCTTTATAGCCGCGCAAAGACGGTTCTTCGCCGGGAAATATCGGGGCTCCGGCGAGATATTTTCTCGCCGGATTGACGTCGATTTGACAGGTAATGGCGGTGCTAGCTCGGTGACGCGGGCGCGGAGTGGCTCCAGCGGCTTGGACGCGACGAGAGAGCGCTGTGGCTGACGGAGGAGATCAGTGCGGCATGGGCTTCGTCGGAGTTCTCGTCGGGGTTAGGGTTTGACGCGACGGGGCGGCACTGTGCGATGGAACTGGATGGAGAAGTGGCGGTGTGGCTCACGTGAGCGGCGAGGACGACTCCTGTGCGCTGAAACGACGCGGCGACGAACTCCGGCAGCTCGGTATGGGCGGCGGCGGATTTCACGCCGGCGTCGCCAGGAGGAAGACGACGACGCGGGCCCCACCTATCGGCGACACAGAGGGGGAAAACGGGCCGCGTCGCGCTGGGCCGGGAGAAAGTGGGCCGGGAGCGGGCTGGCGTGGTGAAGGAGAAAAGAGAAAAAGGAAAAAGAAGATTGGGCCGGCTGGAGATTTGGCCCAACACGGTTTTGGAGCTGGTTTTGATTCAAACATTTCTGGGTTTTGAATTTGAAGGCAATTCAAATTCGGACAAAAACAAAAATCGAACAAACACTTAAAATAAAATCAATAAACTCTAAAAATGCATATGGTGAGCTTTGTGCATGAATTAAAATTCAAAAATTTATTTTTGGTTCTAACTTAATCTAGAAAATTGTATTTAGTTGAAAAATTTTAAAAGGGTCAAATTTTAAGGTTTTTTTAATTGAGCACAAAATTGAGGGCGCTACAACCAGCCACCAGCCACACTCGCACTGCTCCAGCTCGACCAGCAGCTGCTCCCGCACTCCAGCCGCGTACGCACGCCCAGGCAGCTCGCGGCCCGTCGCAGCCGCGCGCCCGCCGCTCGCCGCGCACGACGCGCCCGTGCAGCTCGCGGCCCGCCGCAGCCGCGCGGCCTGCCGGCGTTCACACACACCGCGCCGCCGCAGCTTCGCCGAGCTCTGTATTCCATGTTGAATTTAGGGGATTTTTGGAGCTTCTTGCTCCTCACACTACCAACACTCTCCATTATACATACCAACATTACATTTTAGTTCTTACACTCTTTTCATATTACACCAACATAAAACAACTTCGTATTTGCATCTGAAGCTCTGATGTTGGTGAGCCTTGACCGTTGCCAAGCTTTAATTCTCTCTATTGCCAAGAGACCTTGATATTTTAATTTTATCCTCTTTCTGAATTCAATTTCTTCTGATGTCAGTTGTCGATGTTCTTCAGCGACATCCAGCCTCCACACTACCTCCTTGGCTACGGCAATCTGAATCTTTATGTTTCCTATATTTTCCTTCTCCCATTTTTTAGATTTCAGTACGTTTCCCTCACGCACAAACTAGTTCAAATAAGAAAGGCAAAAGCTACACTCCAGGAACCACAAAAACAAGAAAAGATGACACAAATATAGCAGGAAAAAAAAACGTATGTTGATCTAATTTGTATTTTTATTCCTGAGGAGAAAAAAAAATGGGTTTGGGTCCATGCATCAATGCTTATCGACAGCGGAGGTTGTCGGGTACTTTGTGCTGTTCCTGCTCGATTGAGTAAAAACAGGAGCTAGAGGATTGGAGGCGCTTTGGAGCACCGTGGGAACTTGAATCCCACTGCATGCTGCAAGCCTGCAACAATGAGGGACAAGTCTGGTGCTGCAAGAATGTCAGAAGTACAAGTCAATTTTGATTACATCCTTTAATCAGCGGTACATGTCTTTGTTTTCAACTTTTTTAGACAATGAGATGAGTGTATTAATCCAGCCTTGGTTCTCATAGTGTTAAGCAAAACATAATCACGGTCATCATCAGACGTGCAAAATTGTTGCACTGATGAAATAAAATAACAAAAAAAAAAGACAGCATCTCCTCACTGACAATTTATTGTTGAAACGAACATCTTGGAATGACAGACCATGGCCAAAAGACCGTCTTGGAATGTGAGGAAAGCTGTTGATCCACATATACAACGACGGTGATTCCACCATGGTGCCACCAACATCGAATTAAGTTCCTTTTTTTTGCAAAAAACATCGAATTAAGTTAAGAAGACTCTAATATGTATTGCAAACAAAAGAGATGACTGACAGAGTACACATGAGAAATCTGTCCACTTTCCGTACCATGACATATACATCCTTTTTATAAAATCATGAATAGATGAACTTTGTATTAAAGCAAAACTATATAGCTAAAATAAAATATTTTACATAAGAAGATATTTGTAACATTTAAATGTTCTATAAATTAACAAAAACAATGAACATGTACCCTCGCAGCCAAAACAAAAGGTTAAATCTGCAGAGAACATTTCTACCACAAGATCACAGTCTATTCTAGGAAACCCTTAAGCACTAGCCTTTCTAGCTTTCTTATCATCCAGATAGTGGTGATAGACATATGAAACAAACCCCCATACTGAAATAAGCATGGCTATAATCTTTACTCCGTTCATCTTGTCATGAAAGATTACCACAGCAAAAAAGGGAACAATAGGTATAGCAAAGGTGCTGATCACATTGGAGAACATTGATGACACCTCAAAGATCAAACCCACCATTCCGAGAGAAGCGATCTGCCAAGATATTGATGTCCACACTAATGTCATCAAATAGGAGAACTCTCCAGATTTGAATGTGTCCATCTCTTGTTTCAAAGACTTCCATTCACCACTTGCAAATAGTCCAACAAGAGAAGCAAAAGTTGCCACAAGTGATGTATATATTTGCATGTTCAAAACTTCTGAGTAAGTATGCCTCTTGATTATGTTCTTGAATGAAAGTTGCATCAAGGAAAGGATAAGTGCGTAGGTACATGATGCTCCTAAGGTCAATATAAAACCCAAAAAATATTTTCCTCTCGAGACGCTAATCGATTCTTCTGATTCTTCACTAACACCAACAAGTAAATCAGACAAAGTAAGTAGAACTACAGAGTTGAAGATCAAGCCACTGAGTTTTTGAGAGTTCAGAACGTATGTGAAGACAACGCTGAATGCCAACTGACTTGCACAGATTATGGAATAGGTCGATACTGGAAGATAGTGAAGCCCTTTGGAATACATCATGTCATCTGCCGCTATGATGAGCCCCAGGACAATGTATGTTAGGGCAACTTTGGCAATTGGAGTTTCACTTTGTTCGGAAGACGACTTTGACGGGAAAAAGAACAGGCCAAAGAACAGTATAGGAAATCCGGCAGTTTGCACAAATGTAGATATCCATTTACCACTTCCACCTTGATGGTAGTAGTATCTCCCAAGTAGTGATGCTGATGTCTGACCAACAATGAGGAACAAAATATCAATTGCAACTATGAACCATCGTCGCCAATTTATGACTCCAGGGCTTCCCGATGGTGCATCTTGAGTTGTTTCTTCAGGTTTTGAAGCTGCTATGGTTTGTAGTTAAAACAATAAAAGTTAGTGAGAGTGAGGTGGGCAAGCAAAAATAAATTATAAGGGTTCTATATTCAGTAGAGTGGCAACAGCCCTTATTTCCCTATAAAGCATTAGTAGGTGTCAATAGGACATATTATAGGCTACTATTGCTTGGAAGCTCAAATATACAAGCTACAATTTTTTGCTGGCGTGTGTGTGCACGAATATTCAAATATTTGGCGCTCTCTTTCAACTAATCTTGAGTATCTGTATTACTTTGTAGAATATAATCTAAGATGGTTCTTTGTTAATACAACAATACTAATTTGTGCAAAAAAAAACACATCAATAAGCTAGAATACGTGAAAATAAAAAATAAAATCTGTGCAAATAAACACATCGATAAGCTAGAATACGTGAAAATTAAAAATAAAATCCGTGCAAAGAATTCGACCTTCACTACCAAATGCACTTCATAAAGAGCACTGCTATAGGTACGACCCGTTTGTTAGACTTTTGTACAATCAGGAAATTTAATGGCTAAAATCACTCGGGTGGTGATTCACATTTCAATCAAAGGGTTTAAAACACTTAAGTCTAACAAATGGGTCTACTCTGAAGCATTTTCTCTTCATAAATTCGCCCCAATTTATGGAAGCGCAATTACACTATTATTATGCTCAAGGAATTCCATATGCAGGAGAAACAGGGTTAAGGAAACATAGCATCTGGCCCAAACAAAACAGAAGTGATCGTTTAAGGGCTAAGAGTAGTAAACTGACCTGGGATTTGTATCTGAACCTCGCCGCCGCCGCTGCTCGCGTTACCGTTGTTGTTGCTGCCGCTGCTGTTGTCGGTCATCTTATTGGAGAAACTGTCTCTTTCTTGGGAGAACGTCCAAGGCCGGAGGAGCAGGAAGAGAAGGACGATGAGATGAGTGCAGCGCAGGCAGGCACAGTGATCGCGACACCACGCGTTCCGCGGTGGAGAGAGCGAAGTGGCATGCGTGGATCGGAGAGTACGTGAGCGGGGATCCGAACTCCGGTTTCTAATATTAGAACGGAGACCGTGCATGCGCAGCGGATGAGCCCTCTGTTCCGGGAGAGAAGAGTCGGAGAGGGAGGCGGACCAGTGGTCACTGGTCAGCTTCTTCTGTGCCGCGCGGATGGCTGCGCTTGACAGTAGGAGCTCGGTTCCTTGCTTCTCTCGCCGCTGTCTCCTCGTCCGTTCTTTGCACAGTTTTGCAGGTATCCACATCCATTTCTACTATCGTTGAGATGCTGATTTGCGTCCCTAATCCCCAAATACACAAGCATTAAAAAGAAAAACTCGGAAGAGTTCTGCGCGCGGTCGGCATGGGCCGAATCTTGCTTTTTCATAGATCACGGGCCAAATTTTTCTTTCCCAGACAACGCAAACAGATTAGGGACAATAGCGTTTTGACTACAATTTTGAACTCTAATTGTGAAACAACCATTGATTTTTAGATTTTGCAAAATCATCATAGATTGTTTTCAAATTTTGCAAGATCACCACTGATTTTTTGAAAATCTATGGTAAAATCGCAATACTATTTTGTAAGATCACCGTAGCTTTTTGAAAATTTGTGAAAATCACAAAATCTGAAAATCGATGGTTGTTTCACAATTAGAATACAAAAGTTTTGCAATTGCCCCAATGGATTAGGATCCTTTGCGGTTTGACGACACGCTGAAGTGAGGTCGCATCCTTCGCGGTTTGACGACACGCTGAAGTGAGGTCGCATCCAGTCCGCAGAATCAAACGGTCGCATCCAACGTTTTGACGGCACGGTGCAGTGTAGTTGCACACGGCCAGATTTGACGCTTTCGATTTGAGGACTCCCTATGTCACATTTTATTTATGCGACAAAAAGATTCACTAAGGCATGCAAATTCAAGCCTATAGATATTTTGTTCCGTTTCAGAAAATTCAAGCCTGCAGACCTTTTCTTCCGTTTTTGGAAATTCATGCCTACAGATGTTTTCTTCCGTTTTGGAAAATTCATACCTATGTTCATAGCACTTTTTTCAGCCAAAATCGATGGCACATGCAACCATGTTCGCCCTGGATAATGAAGGGATCAAAATACATGATTGCCAGTACTTGATCACATATCTTGATGAGAAAATTGAGCTTCAGTTGTATTTTTCAGCAAGCACTCATGTCATGAGCATCTTAACACTGCTCAACAAACAAATTTCCACGGCCAAACTTGCAAAGATTATTAAACTAAGTCAATTCTCCCTTACAAAATCGGATAGTTTTAACAATCACGTGAACCATTCCAGAGGATTCACTCGCGTCATCGTTCACGACTAATGGAGCAACGCCGACGTCACGGCCAAGGCGATGGCCGCCTCCTTGCTGAACGCGTGGTCCTCCGCGGCCAGCGGCGACGACTGCTCGAGGTCCTGGAACCCTTGCTCGCAGGTGTCGGGTGCGTCGAGCGCCGCGCTGAGCGCCGTCACCGCGCTCTCCAGGCCGGCGGGCGAGCCGGACGCGACGCCCCTCGCCGCCTGGCCGGCCTGGTTCACGGCGCTCGAGTACACCTCGGCGCAGTCGCTGAGGCACTGCACAATCCTCTTGTCCTTGGCGGAGGCCTTGAGGGCGGCGATGCGCTTGGAGATGCCGCCGGCGTCTTGCCCGGCGATCCTCGCCGCGATGACGGCGAGGCCGCGCTTGTCCGCGGTGGCGCTGCCCTTGTCGGCCTGGAAGAACTTGATGCAGAAGTCGTAGCCGATGTCCGTGTGGCTGGCGGCGAAGGACTTGCACGCGTCTTGCAGGACGGAGGCGCTGGACGTGGAGGCGGCCGCGAGGAGGAGGACGGCGACAACTTGCAGAGGATTCATGGTTAGTTTGGCTCGCTAGTAGCTCGAATGTTCTTTTGTGCGAGAATTCCTGTGTGCTTTGGTGAAGGAACTAACGTTTATGTGGACTGTTTATATAGACGGGGAGCCCTAAAGGATAATAAATGGATTCCATAGCTGATAACCGATATATAGACAAGGTTCAATTGTTACTATTTATTTCCATAGCAAATATATTCTGCATTCAATGAGATTATTGTACTCATTAATTTCTATTGAACTTCTTCTATAAATTGGTACCGTTGAATGTTTCTCAATATATACGATTCTATATGTAGCGATTACATTCTTTTTTTTTCTTTTTTTTTTTGAGAAACTAGCGATTACATTCCCTAAATGCATGGGATTCACAGGAGCTCTCCTTGGATCGTTCAAAACAGAAATACGGCCCATTACGTGTCCAAATAAAAACAGAGAAATAGGTCCATTACAAACCGAGGGCCTCAACCTCCGGCCAGGACTGAGTCAGCTGTCTGGTTGGGCCTCTGCGGCAGGCCCGTATCTCGTGTTCGGCAGGCTCTCGTCTTCCAGTTGATATGGGCCCAAACTGGACATCCACGCTCAGAGTCGAAGTTCAGTCGGAAACCGCCAGGCGCGAAGCGGTGGTTCAACAGCTCCAACGTCGCTCAAAAAAAAAAAAAAAAAAACAGCTCCAACCCTTTTCCGCGTGCATCGCAAGTTCGTCTTCCAGTTTCGCCTGTAAATTATCATTCGTGCTTTGGAACCCGAACAGGGGAAACAGGGAGAGAAGTGTGTGTACCTACTCTACTCGACCAAAAGTTGAGACGAACACTGGGAACTGGCATGGTTTGGTGCGCTAATTCCTCGTATGGAGAACAAGCACCTACTCTACTCTGAATTATTCTTTCACTTCCTCACTCAAACGTGGCCTGTGACTGCACTGGTGTCACGACAATGGTGGTCAGACTCGCACCACCAAGAACAGCTCGTACGGAGCAGTTGCCCACGCATGCGACTCTTCTGACCTAAACGGCGCCGGTAAGCCGAGCACCAAACGATAAGACATCACATGAGTGAAAACGCTCGGAGTGGCATGCAACTGACAGGAGCCCGCCCCTCCGGAATCGTTGCACCAACCCGTATGGCCGGCACTCGGCAGAGCCCCAAAAGCTCAACGTTTGTGTCGTGGTTTTGACCACTGTTTTGAAGACAGAAACGGAGCTTGCCCTCGTCATGTTTCTTGTGGATAGAGTTGGTGACCAAACCACATCTATCAGCCGCGCGAGCCGGCTGAGGTGAATTAGACGCAGCTTGCCTTGACCACCGTCAACGCCGCGCGCGGTGCCCTCGGCTCCAGGTCGCCGCTCTGCACGGGGAACGGGTGAGGACGGTGAGCTCCGAGCTGGAGCTGGAGACCGGTTCCTCACGGCTCTGCTTTTGCCTGGCCTGGCGGCACACACACGGCTCTTGTGACTGCGCCCCTGGACTCGCATTGGAATTTCGGAATCGGCGAGCAGTCCGGCGGTAAAAGGTCCGTTCCAGGGCAATGCCTGATGCTCGTGACGTTTATACGCGATGCCGCAGGGGTCAGGGAGTCACTTGGATCTGAAGAGATGACGATGCTCTGATCTTTGCATGTCCAGACAGGACACGCTAGCATTGACGAAAGCATCAGAAGTGAGACCGTGGCACTACCGACGCTGTTGGGAGGTTACCCTAGCCTTATCACTATCAGTGCAATCTTCAAAAATCGGTGGACTCACGGCACCAGCATAGTAGTCAGTCGGCACTCCAGGATGTCTGGGTATGTCAATCTTGTTTTTAGTTCGAGCGACTGGAATAGTTTCCTTCCTGAACGTTGATAATATAGAATGCAACCTTCGATTCCAACCAAGGATTTCAATTTTTCATCACCACGCATGGTGGCAAGCATTGCTATACATCACTCTGTTCTAGGAGTCGGTCCCCTGAATCCGTTCTTTCAGCTCGCGTGTTAGTACGACGCTAAACCAGAACTCCAAGATGATGACATTGACATCGTTTTTCCATCTGGCGTTCATGCCGACACCTGTGACTGCCACGTTGTAAGTTGTGACACCCCACACATGGGTACACGACAGATGGATGACACACGCAACTACGGCGTCCTTGGATAAAGGAAAAGATGCAACGAACTAAACCGCAGAAACCAACAGTTCTGCGACCACGTTCACTATCTTGGCATCTTATTTCCCCGTTTTCCAAAACCCGAACTCCTAGGATGAACTATGTGCAAATGCTGCTGCTGCCGCTGCTTACGCCTACCCCGTAAGCATCGTACTATGACACGGTCAACAACAGACGCTTCCAAAGCGGATCGATCACCTGAACCGATCGAATTAGCAACATGACACAAGTTACGTTTTACACGCCGGCGATCCAGCGGTACAGCACCATGAACGCCGTCTCCTCCTCCTCGTCCGACCCCGGCGCCGACGACATCTCCGCGGCCTCCGCGTCCCACAGCCACGGCTCCTCCTGCCTGGTGGCCGTCTGGGTCTGGTGGCTCTGGCTCCACCGCGAGCTCCACCGCCCGGAGAACGTGTAGGCCGTCGAGGCCAGCCGGTCCACGTACTCCCGCAGCCAGCCGCGCGACGACCCCGCCGCCTCGGCCACCGTCTCGCCGGGTGGGGACGGCGGCGCGTCTTCCTGGACCGCGGGCTTCTCCTCCTTGATGGTGGCGGCTTCCCTGACGGTGGCGCGCGCGGCGCGGGACACGACGGCCTCCACCTCCTCGTCGATCTGGTAGTCGAAGGAGCCGAGCGAGTAGGTTCGGCTGTTCCTGCTGTTGCCGCCGCCGCCGCCGGCGGCGGCCAACGGGGACGAGCCGCGGTTGCTGACGGTGCCGATCTCGACGACGAAGCTCCTGGAACGGTCCCGGATTCTCTGTTCCTGCGGCGGCGGCGGAGCCGGATGCTGGGCGGCGGCCAGCATGGCGGAGAGCGAGGGGTGCGGGAGCGCGACGGCGGCGCGGCAAAGCGGGCAGGACGGCGTGGTGCGGAGCCAGGCGTCGACGCACGCGGCGTGGAACGCGTGGCGGCACGCCGGGAGAAGACGCAGCTCGGCGTCGGGCGTGAACGGCGACAGGCAGACGGCGCAGTCCGGGGAGCTCTTGGGCAGCGCGGCCAGCGCCGACGCCATCGTGAACAGCGGCAGCGAGTCGATCAGCCGCTGCTTCTCGTCGCCGGGCGCCTCCTCCTTCTTGCCCCCCGCCGCCGCCGCCGCTGGCTGCGCCGCGGAGTCCACCTCTTCTGTCCCGGCCGAGTGCACCTCGTCGCGGTGCGTCGTCCGTGGGAGCGGCGGGGACGACGACGAAGAGCGGTCGGCGATGAACCGGAGCAGGAGGTGGATGGCGACGGAGGCGAGGAAGACGAAGGCGAGCAGCGCGGCGATGATCATGAAGGAAGGGAGGAAGGAGGAGGAGGCAGAGTAGGGCGAGGTGGCGCCGATGTCGCCGCCGCCGGACGGTGGCGCGGGTGATGATGGGAGAGAGGATGAGGAGGAGGACATGGCGATCGAGACTGACTACTCCAGGTAGGAATGTAGGATGGGGTTTCACCGCGAGACCAGGGGACGGGGGTCTTGCGCCTTTTATTCGCGAGGTTCTTTGGAGTGCGTGGCAGCTTGGTGTGGTGGTGTGGAAGCAGAGGCCGGGAGTGAATAGTGGCAGGCAGGGTGCACTGCTGCACTCACTCATGGTCTAGATCCCTGCGGTAATGGAGGAGGTCAGCCTTGCAAGCAAACCAATCCACGTCTGTATTTTCCCAGCAGGAATGGAGTAGCAGCATACTCCTTCGTGACTGCACTACTGGAACAGATACTGCCACTTGCTAATGGTAATTGTCTCTGTTCATTCAGATGATCTCCTGCCTTTTGTTTCTCTCAGTTTTCTTTTCTATACTCTGTATAATCCCTACTACAGAGTACTCCGTAATAGATTAATGAATGTTAATGCAACGCCTGATCATGGAGAGGGTACATAGAACATATACACTGACCGACAAGTATTGATGGCAGCACATCTAGCCATCAATTCGACCAAATCCGTCGCAGCGCATCAGATAGACAGTGATCCTGTTCTCATAATCCCTGATGGACTGATGATGCGGCCTCCATAACTAATGTGTACGTATACGCACTGTTCCGGCGGACGTTTAGCACACAGGTGACAGGAGTAACGCTGTATTTCACCAAATGGTATCATCAAATAAAGGCCGCCGGATCAAGAGACGTACTACTGTCAAAGATCAGCCTGTTCAGCAGACTGCAGCTGCAGAAAAATAACTACGAACACTGTAACTGTTGCTGAAAAAATAATTACAAACACTGTAGCTGATGCTGTCGCCTGCTGCAAAACCTCCAACCGAACACCTTGGATAACGTAAACCAACGCCGCGTTGTTGTACATGTTGCCGTGCCACCGAATACTAATTCGCGTGTCCTATGTTGTCGAGAACTCTGTAAGACACGTCGCTAGTCGTGGGTCCCCGGATATATACACTTATGAGTAATGCCGTGCCATCAGGTCCAGATTGACATGAGATGGAAGAGGAGAGGGACAGTTCTCCCCAGAAAATGTTACATCATGACGGTAAGATGATTAGATGTGCGTGTTGCATATTGCTTGCAATAAGTGGTAGATCCATTATTAGATCACCAATTTCTTAGATCCACAGGCCGCAGCACATGCACAGAGAGGCCGTGCGGATGGGAGTGTTAATGCCTGTAGTGATCACGAAATTGGTACAACGAGTTGCCACTTGATAAAAGCATGGCGGGGAATGATAATTACTGTTATTTTTTTAATCAATGATAATCACTGTTGGATCTGTATGATGTGGATACCGCGGAATGTCAGACTTGCATTCTGGGACGAATCCAACCAGCTTCAGAGTCACTGATGATAGTACTTGTAGTCTACTCTCTTTTTTTTTTTTTCGAAAAATGGCACTTCTAGTCTACTGCAACCATGCTTTCTGTCAGTGAAGAAGTGTCTGTCCCAAGACACAAGTGTGAAGCAATGGGCTTTGTAAGGTGTATGTCCCAACTCCAAGACAAAAGATCACAAAACACAAGTGTGAAGCGATGGGCTTTGCAAGGTGTCTTTCACTAGTGCGAGAGATCAAGAACCCCCGCTGCTTTTTGATTCAAAGCAAAGGGGGCGCATGAGATTGCTTGGCTTGCACACTTAGCATGCATGCGGCGGGTTTTTCGATTGGATTCTTGTCGCCGTGGCTCAAGTTCGAAAGGCCATATCGGTGTAAAGGACCGGCGCTTTGGTGATGAAACCCTGTCTCATGGCGTCCGCTTTTGCTGCTTAAGTTATGATGAGCATGAGATGCACTTGCGCACTGTCCTGCCATTTCTTTTTTCATTTCCCCTGGTCCATGTCTATTTTCGACCCTTTTCGTTCTTACTGGAGCTGCGCGCGCCCTCTCATGATGATGCCATGCGTAAAACTTTCCCGTGGAGTAGCTCTCCAACTTTGAAGTTGAACAGATTAAGAAAACCTGAACAGTCTTGTCACAGTCTCGTTGTCAGTATTTTTCTGAGATTACAGGCTAACCTTTTCCTTTTGGCTGTAACCTGAAAATCACATGAGGTAAATGGACGTTTATCACCTGCCGACGTGCCTGGAACGACTGACACTGACTAATCAGCGCAGCCTAATGATGTTAGCTTGTACCAGCACAAACAAGTTACGCTGCCCTCCTGCCGGGAGAAACCCCTCCAGGATACGTGTGTGTGTCGCTGAGGGTGACACCACGCGATCCCTGTGATGGTGCCGTAAGTGGCCTAATTCGGCTGTGACATCACCCGGGGAATGCTGTCGCGAACCAAGATCTTTGTTGCCTGGATCCGCACGGAAAAACGCTTCCAAGCTTCCATTTCGGTTGGTCCACCAAGAATTGTGGCACAGCGCGAACTCCGTGAACCGGAACCGGCCAAATTTGTTAGCAGCTTGTTGTTCACCAAGACGAGCGGAAAGCAGTGGCGACCTAATCCAAACGTCTGTCTGGGTGGCTCACACGCAACTGGCGTATATACATGGAAGCGAAGGTGAAGACCGAAGAAGCTAAATAATGGAACCGAAGAGAAAGTATGCCATGAGGGCCTAATTACAGTGGCCCAGCTTAGTACAAGCCCTGCCTCAAAAAAAAAAAAGAAGCTTAGTATACAAGCCCACCTATGGCGGTAGATATCAACGGGCCGTCCCGAAAACGTAGGGGCTTTTGGTTTGGTCCAAGATTACGGAAGGCGGGGATTCCGGCGTTTGACGGACGTGAACGACGACCTCCGACGCGGGCTTCCTCTTGCGCTTGTATACCCACACGCAGAGACAGCCCACCGACACCGCAGCAAGGCCACCGGCGGCTGCGGCCCAAGCTGCCGTAACCGCGCTGCGGTTCTTCTTGGGCCTGACATTGTTTCCCGGGTCACTCTGCGCCTGCGGCGGGAGCGGCGGGTTCGTCCCGGCGAGGCTGTCGCCGTCGTACGTCTGCAGCTTGAACACCTCGAGGCCGTTAAGGATCGCGTCGTAGTACTGCGGCTTGGTGTACACGTCCGGGTGCAGCTCGACCCACAAGTCCGTCTGCCCGACCGACCCAGGCGCCGCGATAACGACGTAGTCGGCGTACACCGGCCTGCCGATCCCGCCGCTGAGGTTTATCACGTCCACGAACCTCTGCGCCGTCTGGTTGTTGATGTACACGTCGAACACGCGCTGGTTCGGCTTCGTGATCGGGTACTGGATCTCGCAAAAGTGGAGCCGGACGACGTAGAAGAACCCAGCGTCGACGGGGAGGATCCAGGTGAGGTTGTAGTTGAGGTTCACCTGCGCCGTCGGGCCCATGGACCTCGCCGAGCCGTACACGCTCTCCGGCGCGACGTACGGCGGCGCGGCCGGCCCGTACCGGATGGTTACGTTGTCGTCCTTGCCGTAGCTCACCCCGAACGCCGCGCCGAAGATGTACGGGGAGTCGTCGTCCCACGAGCGGTAGAGGTCCGCGGAGTCGTCGCTCGGGGAGACGGCCACGCCGCCGACGTTGAGCCGGTACATGGTTTGGAACGCCGTGTCGGCGCGGATCGGCATCGGGTCCGGGTGCTTGCCGTCGGCGAGGGTGGGCACGAGCTTGCTGAACATGTCGGCCGGCGCGGGCACGATCTCGATGCCGTTCACGAACGCGTAGTGCTGGGCAGAGGACGGGGTGAACGTGACGTCGAGGCGGCCGGCGTTGCCGGAGCTGCTGGCGTTGAGGGAGAACTCGCGGACGAGGTAGGCGTAGTTGAGCGCGAGCGCGGTCTGGGACGCGTTGAAGTCGCGCAGCAGCGTGACGCCGCCGGCCGTGACGCCGAAGAGCGCGTCCGCGGCGCTGCGGTCGCCGTAGCCGGACGGGTAGAAGAAGAGCCGGAGGAACACGCGCCCGGCGGTGACCGGGAAGGAGTAGGTGTAGCTGGAGGCGAAGACCCGCGCGGTCATGTAGGGACGGCGGACGGGAGCTCGGGATCCTGGTACGACGCGGGGGACGCGACGCCGCGACACGGATGGCGCGAACTTGGAGGCGGCGTCGCCGTCCCATGTCCGGCCGTCCGAGTCGTTGGCCGAGGTGGACCCGCCGCAGTTGATGCGGAACTGGCCAGGGACGGCGGAGTTCTCGCCGCTCGCCGCGACGGCAAGCAGGATGACGAGGCTCGGCAACATGAGGAGGTGTCGCAGCAGAGTCGAGGAGGCCATATCACCAACTTTTCTTGGTGTCACGGCGCGCGCGCTCATATGTTTTTTGAGGATTGCCAAAACGCAGGCTCAGATCACAAGCGCGCTGAGCGTAGCTTTGATTGCATCAGTGCCACAAGCTCAGATCACTTGTTCTTGCTAGGTTGCTCAAGGGACTCTTGCATAAGTGGAGTTCATCGGTGGGGAAGGAGATAAATACTTCTTGGTGCGCTCCGTCTTTTCGTCAGACGACGCGGAGTGGCGCTTTCAGTTCCTTGGTCAGCATCATTAACTAAAGAATCTTTTAAAGTCGGGATTTAATCATTTAACGCAGGCGGTCAAACGAGTTCGTAGTGGACCACCAAGCATGTGTCAAAATTATATAGCCGTATGGCTGAACGGAACCTGCGACCAAGTCAGCGAAACAGATACGGTGACGAAAACCAGTCGTGCTTAGGCGCTGGCGATGAACTGTGAACCACTGCACAAATGGCGGCTAGGCATCGTCCAGCTATCATCCGTCCACGAGAATCTGAAATGCTCCCTCGAGGAGGCCGGCACCAGCTACTCATGTTATCTGGAACTTGATTTGACATGTCAGTTTTCTGCGATCTCCCAGCGCGGTGGTCAACAGGTCAAGGATTTGGCTGCCGAGCTACACGTTTTGGGGAAGATCACCACTTCACCAGTGTCCAGCTTGCGTTCTCTGGAGCAAAACTAGTATACATAAAGTGAGATCATAAAGCGACTCATCGATCATAATTATACAATATGCTCTTGATTGTCGACACAATTTTGTTTCAAAAATCTTGGGTCGGCATGGTACGTAGGTTAGCACGAAGGTTTATGTGAGGTGCACGGTACCGAGGCTATGGGAGATCACAGGAGGATCCGTTGTTCGTTGGTCCACCAATCCAAAGGTTGGTCCAGGCCAGCAAGATACAAATGGAAGTTTCATCCTGGATGAGAATAGCAGGTCCCAGCTCAAGCGTTGCCTGAAGCTCAGCGTGCCCGTGGTACAACACACAGCGGTAGGGCTCGGATCGCCGTTACCCTGTTTCCACCTCCACGAACTCCACTGTGCCCCACCGCCCAGCAGAACGCACCGGAAATCTCGAGACTGGTCTTTTGGAAACATCCAAAGAATAACGAGCAACATTCATCTTCCAGTCAAAATACTCGCACACACAATCAGCTTTACAGATCTCGGCACAGGGACAGCAGGAATTGGGTGCGGCCTATCTGCACGCGTTTGTTAACCTAGTTGCTACAGGACAACAACAATCTATGCACATTGCACAATCTCATCCCACATTAGCAATACAGTGGTGAAGGATAGAAGAATAACAATCGCATATTGCAATGGTGTCCTCTGTTAAACACCATGGAATCAGATACATTCACAAAATTCACTTTTCATAGCCTTCTGATGCTGCTGCAATGATATTGTCTCCAGCATAACATGTTCACAAGATTATCATGAATAGCCGACATCTCCTAAGCACATACACATTCCACCGCTAAACCATCTTTAACACTTATCCAACAGTTCAAATCTCCCAGCATACCAAATAAGCACCAGGTACACCTGGACAGAAAAAATTAGGTTGTGGGTCATGTCATACTCCAAAAGCCACATCTGGTGCCATGCCAATAACCATCCCAAAAGGGTCCGGCCTTCATGACCTCATCTTTTTATGGTCCCTTTCACCACGATCATAGTTCCGGTGCTCGTAAGGATCCTTTCTTTTCCGATTGTCAAGCTCTGGAGAATGATATTCTTGACTGTCAATGGACAGCTCACCTTCTTCTGTGTTTTCCGGATGGGGCCAACTCTGCCTTCTCTCCTGCTTGATCTTCTCATCCTCGGCTGCCAACTCTACACCATGTTCCAGCTCCCTTTCAATGAGATCATCATCATCCATGACATCAACCTTTCTAGACACATCACCTTTTGATTTCCTCCGCTTCTCCAGGGCTGCTTTCACCTTATCCTTGTTTATCTTCTTCATTGCATCCATCATCGTGGATGACATATTGGGTCCTTCATTGCTATTTGCAGTGCCATCCCTTGCTTCACCCTGAGGTATCCTAGAGTTTTGCTTCTCAGTATGAGGGTAGTCATAGCCATGGTGGCCTGACATGTTTTGCTGGCTAGATTGCCTGGGTGCTTGGTGATTTTCATGGGCAGGAGGTTCATCATCTGCTCCTGGAACTTTCCCAGGAGTACGTTGATTAACAACACTTGCAGAACTCCCTTCAGTATCATTGCCTTGTGATGGTGGTGGTGCAACACGGTTTTGCTCATAGAGCTCCAACATCTGGTTGCTAACCTCTGAAAGGAGTAAGAGTTACATAGTGTAAGCATGCATCTTTGAAATTAAAACTCAGAAAAAGAATAAGCATAAAATGACAATAGAAACAAAAGACAGGACTAAAAGGAAAGTTGCAATATATATGATAAAAATACAAGAATGACAACGGCCAGATACACTGTTGTAAACAAATGAGGCAAAATATATATGCATACAAAAACACAGGAGATTCCCTTGTTCATAGATAGTGGAATTGTGTGTGCCTTCCCACCTAATCTAGTTTCATGATCATTTTTAACAAACATTTGACCGCCCAGTTTCCATGGGATTCCTTGATAGCTAACCAGTAGCTATTCTGCACCGATACGGATACGCGTATCAGTATCACGGCGTATCGGATACGGCGATACACCAATTTCCCCAAAAACCCGATACTTGGATACGTGTCCATTTTTAAATAAATAAATAAATAAAATGCATCCGAGCAATAATAGTGGCTTAGCAGCCTAATAATAATTCAAATTACAGCAACCACATCACGAATTGTTAACAGATTGTTCACAACTTAGGAAATTAAAAAGGATACATGCTGCATGCAAGAGATTTGGTGGCGGCTAGGTCAGGAAGAGCCAAGCAGAGGCATGTATCTGCCTCCAAATGGGCTGGGCCATGTCCCTTAACAGGCCAAAACGTATCCCCTACCGAGTTATTGTGGCCCAATACGTATGGACCAAGTATCGGATTTTATTTCTATTTATTTTTAATTGGATACTCACAGGATACGTATCGGCGGCGTATTGGATACGTATCAGTATTGGATACGCGTATCGATACCCATACGGCAGTTTTTTGGAGTATCGGTGTTTTGTAGACCAGTAGTGCATTGCAAGTATGCACAATTGATTTTTCATCTAGAGACCAACCTTCCAACTGTCGTGGAGTTACGTCAAACTCTTGCCACCAGACCTTCTCGCCATCTGATGGAAGCTTGACTTTGAGAAACTTCGCAGCCAAGAAGATTGCGCCAGCCGCAATATGGTGCGGCTTAAATTGCAGGCAAAGTGATGTGCGGAGCCTGTACACCCCTTTTAAGGCGTAGTAAATAGGCATATTTGGTGATTACTATTTGCAACAAGAAGAGTAATTTAGCATACCCATCATTGACAAAATTCCAGGCAACTTGAGCAAGTGCATTTTGAGCAACCTTGAACTTTTTTATTGCTTCAACTAACGGCTTGTATGGATGGTGCACGTTCAAGTCAAAACCAAGAGTTACAAGCACAACACGCTCCCCAAGCAAAATAAGTTCCTTCTGTTGCTCATATACTTCCTGAAGAAAACAGAGAAAAACAAACAGCCTCAATTACAATCCTGTAGCAAATAATAAAGGAAAGGCCATCCTTTAGTTTTTCACTCTTTTAAGTGATCTCAATACCCCCCCCCCCCCCCCCACCCCCACCCCACCCCCAAAAAAAAAGAGCAAAAAAGGAAATAATAGCATGGGGGTTAATAGTATCATTGTCAACTGAAAAGTTCAGATTCTGTAGAACAGAAATATGTATATCAAGATAAATGCTCCAAAATCAAATATTTCACCTTTTGCTTTATTCTGTGAACTGCAGCAGGATCCTTTTTATAAATGATCTCGTAAGAAAGGAGTATGACATCCTTCAGAGGTCTGGGTGTTTCTTCAACTTTTCCCGCCAAGAACATACATACTGTTGCAATCGTCTGCATTAAAATGAAGTCATATATCACAACTTTCAAAACTCAGCTGTCAAAAAAATCCCTAATTTAAAAAGTAAAATGAAGTAGTGTGTCGTATGGTGCATGTTACCAAAAAAATAGAATGTATTGCTGGCCAACTTAATTCAAGAGGCATAAAAGGGAAAGATAGGTTATCACTTATCACATCCAGTAGAAGATATATAATTCATATGTGATAATTAATCACTTTTCTGCCTTCACTCTTCAACATACATGTGGCACTGAAACGTGTGCCTGTGATTCATCATTTAGATAATATTGCACAGGCTACTTTGTCCACATTGTGATTCACAATTTGAAGCGGAAATACAGAGTATCACTTTAAATCATGTCATGAAGACATGAACTGAGGTCAAAAGGTTTAAAGCGGACTTACCCGTCTGTCATTTTTTGCATGAGACTGACGAAGGAAAAATCGATGACAGAATACTATAGCCGTAGCAATTGTCACTTGAGGCCTGCATTATATAGCTATTTGCAATTAGAAGCAGGAAAAAACTTACATCCATAAATGCATCAAATGGAACAAAACCATAATATGTGAAGTAAACTACAGGTATTATTCTTACTAAGATGAAATTCATTCAATGTAAGAAAAGGACGTCTTTGCATGTCGATGCATGCTGAAAAGAACTAGTAACCACAGCATCCTTAATAATTAGCAAGTTCACAAACTCTCCATTTGTTATGTGGGGACGGCACTACTCCAGGAGACTCAAGGCTGGGCGTGAGTAGTAGTCCGTTCTGCGCGCATGCTTGCCAAGTTGTTAGGATCGTTTTCGTCAGAGGTTCAGTTAGTCGTCAGATATTCAGTTAGTTTAAGATTCAGTTTGTTTAGGAGTCTAGTTGAGATTGAGTTAGCATTATTGTTTAGGCCGGTCTCTATATAAGAGAACCGTGAACAATGAATAAAGGCAAGCAAGAAGTTTAAACCCAATTCCATCTATCTCTATCTCTAATCCCATCTCCTCTTAAGCTCACGGGGAGCATAAACCCTAGCCATCACAACATCTGGTATCAGGTCCAATTCCATCTATCTCTCTCTCTAATCTCATCTCCTCTTAAGCTCACGGGGAGCATAAACCCTAGCCGTCACAACACCATTGATATCGCACTAATTGCAATATGGCTGTTTGTCCATTTGTGACAGTGAAAATGCATGGAGTCCTGTTTTTATATTATTCTATACGAGCAATACTCTACATACTTCTACGTAGCAACTTTTCAAACATAATAATGGGTTGACAGGCTTTTACATTTACAATCAACATATCAGATTTACTTGACGCCAAATTATCAATGCTGGCACAGAAAGTAAGCCGATACACAAGGTCTATATCACCATATTTGATGCCCAATATCACCAGAGAGATAGACAGTTGTCATACTTGGCATGACATCTGATGATCCCGGATATTATAAGTTGCTAATGGCGTATGTTTTACCTTGATTATAAAAGGAACAACACTCAACAAATCTACCCTAGAATGCAAAGCTGCTATTTACAGGAACTTGTAATAAAGTTACCATTTTCACTTTAGATCATATTTGATTGTACTATATGTGCCACAATGAGCGGATGTGAACACGGTTTCCCTCATAATTCAAAATACTACAGCATGACATCAATTATAACTCAGTAGAGAATTAAAAATGTTTGCAAACAGGAACAGATAAAAACAAAAGCTGATAGGAAGAACTAAGATCCAGTAAATCAGAGATCATCTAAACAAACTTGAAAATTCAAGAAGACAAGAACACAAGGTAAATAGACTAAAGGCAAAATAACTGCATTAGTGGTATGCTATTCTTACACTTTAAGCCTCATCCCCAAATCCTGCAAAAATGTACAGTATGACTTGCGAAGATAAGACTCTTTCTTCAGATCGATGCCATCTCTCCTCGATAAAGAATTTTCCTCTATTTCTTTTCTACTAAAATACCATGACGCACCAAGTTGGCCACCTTCTGCATGTCTATCATATGGAACTCTATATGGGCTGTTTTCTACAATTCCATGATGTGAAGAGTCACTTGTCTGCAACGCATCCATGTAGATATTCCTCCTCTCTTCTCACAACCTGAAGCAAAGTGTGGCATGTAGTGTTACTGATTGCAAATTTAAAAGAGACCAAGTTACATAACAGGTTGTATGTTTGTGCATGTTGATTGTAAAATAGGAAGTGCATGCAAATGCCTAAATGCAAGAGCCCAATAATTCAGATTCTCACTTCGGATTTATCAGTTATTCGAGTAGCTCATATCTTCAAAGAGATTCACAACAAGGGACAGATAAGAATATAATAAATTTACATAACTATAGTGCACACTCTTCATTCATTTAATAATGTAAATCTCTCATGATCAATGTTTTTAAGGCGTTGTTTAAACCTCGTTGAAGCGTCGGAGCAATTGGATGCGGAAGATCCACGCGACGACTCACCTTATTCCGTAAAGCGTCTGCCTCACGGGCAACGCTGCTGCTAAGCAGAGGAGCACGCGGAGGGCGGCAGTGGCGGGGCGAGCAGGACGGTGGCAGCTGGCGAGAGGGGCAACGGATGGTGGTTTTGTCGCCGGGATGTGCTGGAGTGTTGCTTAGAGAGGCGGCTGGTGGAGCAGTGAGTGAGGATGGCAGCTGGTGAGAGGTATTTATGTCTAGGGTAAAAGTGAGAGGTGAATGGGGGGATTCACTGATGGGCCTTTAGTTTCATGATGGGCTAACGGGATGAGACGGGCGCCGGTGGGGTACGGCCCACATGTCGGTGCAGGCTGGGTGAGGACTGACCAACCATTCACCACTAACTCCGTTTTTTATGTACGGTAATGATAATGGCAGCGTATCCTATGAGAACCAGGTTCGTGTGAGAACTATGAGAACTCTAATTTGGGTCACATGATCTTGATCCAATGGTGCGCTTGAATTCAGGTGGGAGGGGGGATTTACAAAATCACCATCCACTTAATCATACTTTTGCAAATTCCCCCTCCCACCTCTCCCTATGCGCCCCCCTTGGATCAAGATCATGTGACCCAGATTGGAGTTCTCATAGTTCTCACACGAACCTGGTTCTCATAGGATACGTTGCCAATGATAATGGGCTATGAATTGTATACAGCCCAAATGTGCTCTCCTTTGTTTCATTAATTATGAAACTTCTGAGAGGTGCAGCATATAAGTTGCGGCTTGTTTCTAGAAGTGTTTCCCTGATTAACCCAACTGGCTATAGATAGAGATCAGCCAACTCAAGTAATTGGCTCTATGACCACATTTAAAGAAAATACAGTAACGAAACCACGCATTATGGGGTCAAGAACTGAAGTATTTGAAGCTGTTTGTTTTACCTAAATCAAGATAGTAAAGGTTGTGTAGCATCAAACCAAACCCGGCCCGATTAATCCAAAATCAACAAGTAATGCAGTAACTACTAACCACAACTAAATTACACATCTTGAAAATCAAGTGATTTAGGTGGAACAGGTGGGTACAAGAGGGCAAATTTTATTTTATTTTTTTGGAAGCCACAAGAGCAATTTTCATATCTTTCGCTTACTATTGCCAGCTTGATTTCCATTTTCGATAGGAGCCACATATCAATTTACACTACATGGCCCGTGTCGCTGTAATCCAAAGGTAAGGCAGACCCGAAAGGTGAAAACACCATGAATAGGAGTAAAAAATAACATTTGTAAGCTAGTTCATTAGCTGTGTAGTTTCATGAAAAGGACCTGGATATTGTTATGAAACGAAGGAAGAGGGTCTATGCAAGTAAGAAGTCCCGTTAGCATGCTAATTATAATCCTTGTTTCACAATTTATTGAAGCACTGAACTTCCACGATTGACTGGCGATTCATATAAGCTAGCCTGAATTGGCATGCTAGTTTATCCCCTAATTTCTATGTCCGAGCAAGCTTTCCTCATCCTTTGGGGATGGGATTTGGGAGGGAGACGGAAGCATGGACATACCTCCAGCGGAGAGCTCCCGCGGTCCTCAGATCTGGCGCTCCAGCTGCGTCTCCGGCGTTCACCTTCCAAAAAATCTGAGGCGGCGGACGACGGGGCCTGCGGTGATAAAGCGGCGGCGTGGCGACGCGAGCTGGAGCGAGGCGGCCTGGCGGCGGGCGGCGGGCGGCGAGCGGCGAGCGGCGATGGGACCTGGCAGCCAGGGGCGTCGGGGAATGGGGATCGACTCGCGGGGAGCGGATCGGGGAATCCTAGCTGCAGTGAGTGGTGTTTTCATGTAAACTGCGTTTTGGTTCCACATGTCAGTGGCAGGTGTTTGGCACGCGTCAGAATCCCAATGCCGTGCCTCAATCTTACACTCGGTTAGAAGCAGACAAGTGGAGCTTGCAATAAAGCTCGAGCTCGCGACAAGTGGAGCTTTGCAAAAAAGCTCGAGCTCGCGCTTGCAATAAAACTCGAGCTGGCAAGCCACAACTCAACTCGATCGCTAGTTTGGCTTGGTTTAGCTCCGACCGGTCTTTTAAACGAACAAAACCTTTCTTTGTAACTCGTTTTTAACAAGTTAGCTTGTGCTTGTATGAGTTGCTCATAAACTATTTGATTGGATCATTAAGCTCAATGATATGAAAAGGCCAAACATCAACTCAACAATAAAAATGATATTTTTATGTTTGGTGAAGCTCAACTTGCCGTTCAACAAAGAAAGATAACATAGTATTGATAAAATTTATATTGAAGTTTTAGAGCAGTTGACCAAAGATTCGTGACTTATGATGACAATTTTGGTAATGGCATCTCAAGTTAGAACTTCTGATATTGTCAAGGTGCATAGATTCATAAGCATTACGACCATCAAAGTTTAACTATACATAGCTCACGAGCCCAAATGGTTCATACTCTTAATTGATGAACTAAATTAGAGAAACTACAATATTCATATTTTTTTTGTTTTTTACATCTTCCGATAGATACCTATTGTAACAGTATTTGCTATGATGTACATTAAGAGAATTGCTGTAGCAACTGCTACAACTTTTTGAATATTCTATATGACGAAGAATCCACACCCGAGGTTAATAGACTAGCTCGAGCTTTGCAATGTAAGTAAAAGATATTTTGTTTTGACTCGACAACATTCACAAGTCGAGACAACATGTTGGTGGTATAATAAGCTTTTATGACCACATTAATTTATGACGCTTTGCTAAATGTTTGGAAATTTCAGTTTTCTCGTCTTCAAAATCACTTATATGTTGGCTACCGCAATAAAAATGGACAGATGATCTTGGAATCCCTTTTTTTTCATGCAAACTAATGATCTTTGATTTTTATACTTGTAAGCACACCACCACCAACACGATTACTTAGAATCTTTCTTATATCAATAGCGGGTAAGTCACATGACATGATGTGAATCTGAGTCCTTGTTAGTTGTTACACCCAAAAAAAAAACATGGGTCCTCAAGACGTGCGAATAGGTTGATTGACCATGGTTTGCATCCTGCTTTTGAAAGCAACCCATTTTAGATATCCCGACAATCAAAAATCAGTGTTTAGCGTCATCTTGATCATGAGCCGAGCCCTAGCAACTATCAACAAAATCTGGCCATGGACACCCGATATCAATTAAGCTTTCCTTCTCCACCGTTGTTTGAGTCTTTGCTTGACACGCCTCATTTGACCGGACTCATGGCTCGTCCTCGTCCGGAGCAACGTCACCCTAGGGTCTCCTTTTAAGCCCCAACGAGTGATTTGATGGGTCCTTGAGCTTTTTGTCAAACAAGACCAGAACATCTTATGTAAGTCACTCCGACTCTCTGTGAGACCTCTACTTTGCTTACGTCCTCCTCTAATTGGAGTCCGAACCTACATGCATTGCGAGGCCACCGAACACGGTGAAGCGTTAAGCATGGCCTAAGAAAATTGCCGAACACGGTGAAGAAATGAACATGGCCTAAGAAAAAGGATAGGGGTGAAAACCGCAAGACGAGAGTGTACTCTAACCCGATACGAGTAAGGCCATGAGTAAGGCCATGAATGTTGTTAATGGGCCTCAATTTTCCACATTAGGGGTCTCAGCTGGGCCTAATGTCAGACCGATCGTAGTCGTCTTCTTCACTTAATTTTTTCCACATATAGTTGTCTTCTCAGCTGGGCCTCATGTCAATTTTCCGCATAGGCTCGCTATTTTTTTAGGCCGCTTCGGAACAATTGAGCCGAACGTCGTCGTCTTCACTTGCGAACCGATCCGGGAATCCGCTCCGCATCGAGCCATTTCTGAAGACATGGTGCGGTCTCCACACAGCAACGTCTAGCTCGCACCCGGGCACAAAGCGGAGTAACGCGCGGGCAGGGGCAAGCTGTTGCCGCGCTCTACCGAACGCGATCATCAGTACGCACAGCTTGCAGAATCAAGCCACTCGCAAAGTTTGCTCTTGCTACTGATCCAAGGACACAGGTAGAACAAGCACCTCAGGGGCTCCAGCTGTTTGCCACGTCAGGACGAGTCCTTGCCAAGGTCGACTCAGCCCAATCTTGTCGCCTTGCTTGAAGTTGGCCCGCAGCCGGTACACGCACTATGGGCATGGGCCACGTGAGCATGATCCAGATAATGGAGAAAACAGGGTCAGTACTTTGACGTGGACAGGTTACCCATGGAGATAAGATCAGAACGCAGTTCTTGTTACGGAATACTAGTACTACTGATCATAAGTTCTCGACACATCATCCGCTGTGAAACTTGACCGAGCAACAGCACCGCAGTGCTTATCACAACACAAGACCAGCTCCGGTTCGGGCTTGCTGTTGGCGCAGCTAGCAGCCTGGCGGTCCAGGTCCAGCCCGCGCGGCCGCTGGAACGTCCCACTTCCCTGGCGGATCCAGAACCACCCACGGTTTTCTCCCAGCTTTCCCGCCAGGATCCACGTCAGCGCGAGAGCCGGTTGTCGTTTACCCCGCCTCGCCACGATAAATACGCGCCCCGTCCACTTCGTTGCGAGCCAAACCCATCCGAGCACACAAGCGCCCGCTTCCTCTCCAAAGCACAAAGCTCATCAGCTTCAGCTTGCTTGGGCAAAGCTCCTTCCTTCCTCTCCAACAAACAAACCGAGAGAAATGGCCGCGTCCGTCGCCTGCGCCTTCTTCTTCGACGCCGAGCCGCTCGGTGAGCAGGGCCGCCACGCGCTGGACGCCTGCGCGCTCTGCTCCAAGCCGCTCGCCCGCAACAGCGACATCTTCATGTACAAGGGCGACACGCCCTTCTGCAGCGAGGAGTGCCGCTACGAGCAGATGCACTTCGACGCATCATCCTACAAGCGCCAGGCCGGCGGCCGGAAGCAGCAGCAACGCAGCGGGCACGAAGCTGGGTCGGCCTCCGTGTCCAGGAAGGCAAACGTGTCCGTGGCGAGCTGCTAGTATTGTTAACCGGATCTGATGAGGCTTCGTCCAAGTTATTGAGATAGCTGCAAAGATGTGCCGAGCACACACGACAACCGAGCAAAGGGAGGGCTCTTGCCTGCCGGCTCTGCGCTGAGCGGCTCGGTTTGGTGAGATGCAGAGCGAAAAAAAGGGATTGGAAGATCTGAAGATTAAAGAAGGCAACGAGCCCAGATTTGCCCTGGGTTCGATTGATCTGTGCTACTGCAGCACCTGTTTATCTCTCCCTTTTGATTTGCTCGTCCTGAGTTGTGTGTGTGTGCGCTGAGAGGCTCATTAGGGCGTGTGCGGCGATGTGTACATGTACAAAGCATTTCAAAGAAGTTATGCTAGCCCTCAAATTTTGATCGCAAAGATATCGTGTTCCTGAGTTCTTTTTATTTCTGTTTCCTTGGTGCGAGCTTCCTTGAAATCTGTTGGAAACTATAGCAGTACTTCCTTGAAGTAGTATGTAAGATCTTAGTGAGCCTCGAAACACTACAATAAAAAAACAAGCAGTTCTTTAAAAATCCGATCCTAATCCCTGCTCCAAAAATTACAAAGTTGTTTTAACCTTGATCTAGCGGATCGAAATTACTACGTCGTCACAATTCTTACTAGCAGTTTTGAGCGCAAACGGTCACAACTCAGGCCCTCTTTTGGAGGGATTCTGCAAAACGGATTCTAGCAACACTGTAGCTATTGTAGCTACAGTGACAGAATCTGTGAGAAGCTACGATTTCGCTGTTTTTGGATTCTGGTAAAAAATGGATTCTGTTACAGTGTTTTTGCTGTAGCTACAAAAGCAGAATCTAAAATTCAAAATCCAGTCCAGAAGCTGTGCTAAACAGGCCCTCACAAGGATGCAAGTTGTTTTACTTGAGCTGAATGATAAAGAAAGCTCTGTGCAAATGTGCTGCTGCTACTTGCACAAACCGGAATAGGTGCAGCGACTACTCTATGATGACTTGAGACTTTGAGAGCAGCCCCTTTACGTCGGCATCAAGCCACTAAAGAAAGCACCAAAGCGGAGGAAAATCATTGTACCCACGTCGGATTCGTTGAACAATTCAATTCTCCACAGGTTTCTGTACCTCTCACGACTCATCGCTGAGTCACCGGAGCGTCCCCACACTCGCAATCAACATGCGAGGCGCTGAGTCACCGGAGCGAGGCGAGTCCCCACACTCGCAATCAACAGGCGCTCGTCATGGCTCGGCTGGAGCTACTAGGTGAGCACCCCGGGGGCGTACGCCCAAACCATTTGTGTGTCCCGTAGCCACCAGCTCGGGCGTACAGCCGGTGCAGCACGTATGGACGCCGTCCACGGCGTCAGGGATCCCCCGCACTTTTATGCGCGCTCCGCCACTGCGCAGGCGACAACTGTGCGGTAGAGAGCGAGTGCTTACGAACATCGTTTTGTCGCCGACCGTGCAAAGTTACGAGGGAACATTTTTCACCATGCAGCATGCAGCAGGAGGGAGAGTGCACACTCTGCGCTGGCTTGTGTGCAAGTATGCGAACAAACTTAAGTTATCTTTCGGATGAACGATATGGGGGCTCCAATTATCAAGCGCACTGCTTCTCCGTGAAGCCCTCACGGCGCGGATCTCCAGAAGGCTGCTCCCTCAGACGAAGCGTGCCTGCCGGCCCGATGGAATCTTGAGCCGTCCGTGCGTGCGTGCGCCTGCGATCGCAAGGCGCTTCGGCTTGCGCACGATTGCCAAGGCGCGAAACCTGGCAACCTCTCAAGCAGCGTGTTCGTCTCGCTGCTTTGCAGCAGCTACAATGTTCGCAGTTATTTCTTCAGCAGCAGCTACAGTGTTTTCAGCAGCAGTTACAGTGTTCACAGTTATTTTTCTACAGCCGCAGCTGCAGCGAAACGAACAGGCTGAAGGTTAGGAAAGCTAAACAATGAGTTTATCAGCCGCTTCTCCCCGAACTTCTCAACAGAAGCAGGTGCCGATGAGCGAAGCCACAGATCTGGGCGCGTGAGCACTTTGGGGGCGTACGCAATGCCTATGTGCCACCTGCCACCGGTCCCCTCGCGCCTCGCACAAGCTGCTGCTGCCTGGTGGCCTGCATGCACCACACCTCCCCTCAAGATTCCCGTACGAAAAATGGCTGGAAGAGAAATTAAAAAGAGCCCATGCTGATATTTTGAGGGCGGTTGCAAGTGGCCTCGATCATTGCTCTGCGCCCGCCTAACCATGTGAGGAGGTGGGGGGATACTGCCTCTCGTGTGTTGGCGAAAAGGCTGGCGCACTGATTATCAGTGCTAAGATAGTTTGGTTTAGTTTAAGCTTAGCTAGTGGTGCAAGATTTGTTGAAGCTTACGATATACGGTACCCTGGACGGTTCCGGCGAATATTTACTCGTCTCTTTTGCTGCAGAAAGTGGATGGAGCAAGTAGTATTTCTAGTCCACCACTTGCTCTTTTTCCTCCCTCACCGTGTGATACGCATCGCACGCGGTTTTTTTGCGTATGATAATAACCGGGATAGTTTCTTTTGGCGATTCCTGCTGTTGGTTTCGGAATCCAGAACCCCGTCACCACGTCAGATGGGGCCCGCGGTCCTGTCGTTCTCGTCGCGGTGGAGCCGAGTGCTTTGGCCACCACCACCTCCTCCAAGTTCGGCCGTAGACACGGTCGCCATCAAGCCGGAGCCAACCACTGCACCATGATGGGCTGCATGGCCCATCCTGGAATAAAGAACCGAACCACTCCATCCTGCTGACTCTGCACGGTTTGGTCCCGTCCGGCGCGCTGTTTTGCTCGACCCGTGGGCCGTGTCGCCCGCGCCAGACCGCTGTGTCCCCCACGGCCTCGCGTGTACCCGCAGCGGCACCCTGTCCGGTCCCCGTCCGCGATATATACCCACGCCCTCCTCCGGAGATCAGCTCACCAGAGACACCTCGTCCTCCTCGCCCACGTCTAAGCAGCAACGCAACTAGCCGAGCAACCAACGCTCAAGGGCCTTGCCTGCTTGCCAAGCCAACAACCACAAGCCATCACCATGGCAGCGTCTTTCGCCTCCACCTTCTTCCTCGACGCCGAGCCTGTTTGCGAGCCCAGCATGCCGGCGCTGGACGCGTGCGCGCTCTGCGCCAAGCGGCTGGGCCGCGACAGCGACATCTTCATGTACAGAGGCGACACGCCCTTCTGCAGCGAGGAGTGCCGCTACGAGCAGATGCAGCTCGACGCCATCCGCGAAAGGCAGGCCGCCAGCTCCGCTGCTCGGAGGCAGACGCACTCCGCCGCCAAAACGGAGTGCTGGCGTGGGCGCCAAGAGTCGACCAAGGTCCCCGCGGCGAGCTAAGCCGAGCTGAGCGACTCCAACCTTTGCTGTTACTCAAGCGATTGGGGTCAAGACGAGATCTGGAGAACCATCGATCTCACGGGATGGTTGTTTCGCTGTGCCGCGTTGCAGCGATTCCAGGCCCCGGCGACGGAGCATGATGTGAAAAGCGCCATCAGCTCGAACGGAGCTCTGGCCATCATTTTTGGGCCGTGTGCGTTCTACTTCTTCTAGTGTCTATATATCAGACTGATTGTAAAGCAATTTTGTAATCCGAGGCATTTTGGAACAATGTTTCCAAGCAAATTTTGATGAAAGTTCGTGCGTTTGGGAATGGAATGAAACAGAAAAGGACCGATCTGAATATCGCACTCTACAATAAACCCATTCGTACCCTGGTTTTATTCTTCGATTGTATGAGATGCATGCTGACTGCTTATGTGCAAGAGGCCCAGGATTTCGTCGATGTTACATGTGTTTGTGTTGTAAATGTAGGTCATTTTCAAGAAGCTTTGCTAGTGCTACCTCTGAATTTTGACTAGGAACATGTTACATATATCCTGTTAATTCTGATTTTAAAAAAGAGAAAGCAATGTATCATGTTCCCTCCTCTGTTTGGTCTTTCCTATCTAATGTTCATCCAATAAAACTTGACAAACGAAGCACATGTTAGTACTTACGGAACAACAAATCAATACTCCTACAAAGTAACTACTGGTTATGCACAGACTTTAACTGTAGTCTTGCGGAAATCTGACGTAGTTACTATCGGACTACTGAAGCCAATATATATAGCATGATAAGGCAACTCGTGCGTATCAGTGTGCCGCTGTAGGTGTATAACAGGGAAGTAGCAGAACCCATCAAAAATAAGTTGGATTTTCTTTTGGCCAAGTGGCTAAACAAAACAACAAAATTTGGAGAAATGTCACACCCACGTCAGATTCCATGATTAATTATTGTTTCCAGTACGTTTCTCTACTCATCGCTGAGTCACTGGACCGGGGTGTCTCCGACCTGATGCGTCATGGCTTGGCTGGAGATGCCGTGGACGTGACTGAACATGTGCACGATCAGCAACAGGTCGGCCGTGACGCCCCGCATATGAAGCACGGCTGGAGTGGACGCCGCATAACCTCGCAGCTCAGAGCCCACGTGTTATTTGTGTTTCCTAAGTTTGCAGCCAACATTTCTGTTGCCGAGAGCGAATACGTACATGTGCCAGCGAGCAGCGGACGCCAATATTTGGAGCCGGGCTTTGCAAACAGTTGTCGTCATGCAATGTCAATTTTGCGGCTATTTTAATTTTTGTTATTACGGTCCATGTGTCAGTCACTTTGCCAGAAAACAAATGTTAAAAAGAGGGAACTTACATGTCGACTACCCGTATAATACGCAGAGGATGATGTACTGGCAAACTGTACCTGCAATCATCAAGCGAAATGCTTCACTGCGAAGCCACTTCCTAAACAAATAGCGGCGGGCGTAGATCTCAAGCAGGCTGCTCCCTAGAACGAAGCCTGCCTCTGCCAGACCTGATGGAATCTTGAGCCGTGTAGCTGCAATCGCAAGGTGCTTCGCCCTTAGTCCTAAACTTGCACGGTCACCAAGGTGCAACTTGGCAAACTCTCGGTTAAACACCCAGTTCTCTAATTGTCTCAATGATTCCCCCTTAAGTTTTCTACTATATGCAGGAGTACTCTAAATTGACACAGGGCGGCCAGAGAGATCACGTGGCTGAAGCGGGTGCGTGACAAGATCACAGCGCTAAACGCTTCGCTTATTCGCCACCTGCCTACTGGTCCCCTTTAATGCCGCTCATAAGCCATACATGGCGTGCATGCACCATACTTCCCATGATTCCCGTAAGAAAGCAGCCCTAAAATGGGTTTAAAAGAGCCACTAGTATTAACACTGCGAGGGCACTAGCAGTGTTCTCTATCATTTGCGTGCCTAAGCATGTGTGACATTTACATTAGCGTAAACAAATGTTGGGGGTCGGCCTAGTGGTGTAGATCAGATGCAAACCATTCCAACTTGCTCTTTTTTCCATTGATCATCGATTCCATGGAACATCAACTTGGTCTCTTTAGCCGCGGAAAGCGAGCAAACCGCAGTATTTCAACTCCACCTCGCTGTCGTAGCGCGCAGCACACGGTTTCCCCGTTGAGAACGGGACGTTTTTGGCTCCAATTCCTCGGTGTTTCTCTCGGTGACCAGCTTCCTGTCGTTCTCGTCGCGGTGGAGCCGGGTGCGCGGGCCACGCACGCAGAGACATGGCGGCTGTCAAGCCGAGCCCACCACTGCGTCTTTTCGTTCGTCCGGCGCGCAGTATTGCCCAGCCCCGGTTTCCCACACCCGCCCGTGCCCAGACGGCCAGACCCGCGGCCCGCCGATCTGGCCGCCTCCCAGCACGTTATATAACCATCCCCAACCTCCAAGCTCAAGTGGAGCACTCGACACTGATCCAACTCGCCCTTTCCCCACACAACCCATCGAGCTTGCGAAGCTGAAGCCTTAACGCCTTGCTACTTGCCATGGCCCCATCTCTCGACTGCGCGTTCTTCTTCGACGCCGAGCCGCTCTGCGAGCCCGGCCTTCCCGCGCTGGACGCGTGCGCTATGTGCGCCAAGCAGCTGCGCCGCGACAGCGACATCTTCATGTACCGAGGCGACACGCCTTTCTGCAGCGAGGACTGCCGCTACGAGCAGATGCAGCTCGACGCCATCCGTGCGAGGAAGGCCACAAGGTCCTCCGGAACGGAGTCGCGGAGCGCTCACCAAGAGTCCACAAAGGTGTCCGTGGCGAGCTAAACGGATCGAAGCTGGAGAATTGAGGCTTTGAGAAGTTGTTTGGCCTGTGACAAGATCCTGGGCACTGCTGATGTGACAGCGTGACGGGTTTCCATTTCCGTCGTGCTTTGTCTAGCGGGAGCATTGGTGATGCCCATGGCCGCTGGAGAAGCATTCGAGACAGTACGACAGATGCTTGCACGAGGCTTTGGCCATCTCGGCCGCCTTACTCTTCAAGTAGACTTCAGCAACTCCATCTGAGGCGGGTGTGGTGTGGCACACTACTACTGTGAATTTCAGGCTTTGGGCTCCGTGGATTACACCAATTTGTAAATCTGAATCATTTTGGGGAAAAAAAAATCCCATGAGAAATTTGAGGAAAACCATGTTTGCTCCGAGCAATGAGTTTTGGCTGAAAAATAATATAAGTGTCGTACTACCAATTGTTTTTAGAGAACGTGCGGAGCACGTATTTCATTAAGAAGAGGAGAAAAGCTCGCAACGTGGCCAGGACCTAGTTCCCTAAGGTACTTGGCAAAATCCGACCACGAAGCATTGTTAAGTTACAAGTACAATAGGAGGGCAAACGCCCTAAAATCGTAAATAAAAACAACCAAAAAGAGGCGGGAACAAGCTCCCAAAACAAAGCATCATAAACTAAATGCTACTTTCGCCGAGGGAGGAGTAGCTTCCGCAGCTTGGGGAACCTGGCAGCCGCCCACAGATGGGCCTCATCAATAATCTCTTCCGACAAGGCTACCGGTTGGAGCGTCCAAAATTCGAAGATCCTATTGTTCATTTCCTTCCAAAGCCTCCACACGACCAAGATGAGCAACGATTCGAACCCAGGACGAAGTAGGGCAAAATAAACCCTGACAATCCGAAATAAACAAGGAAAACGGGAACAGGCTTCCAAACAGAGAATTAATCCACTAATAAGTCCGCCTAGGGAGGAGTAGCTTCCGCAGTTTGGAGAACCCCGCAGCTGCCCAAAAGTGAGACTCATCGATGATTTTCTGCGACAATGCGATAGGTTGGAGCGTTTGGAATTCGAAGACCATGTTATTCCATTCCTTCCAAAGCCTCCAAGCGACCAAAATTCAAAGAATATGAAGGTAGAGGCCTCACGGCTTGGGTGCACTTTTACGTGACCTAAGCCACCATTCGACAAAAGCGTCCAGGTTAAGTGAAACAAATTGGAAACCCGAACCAGGTTCTTTGTAAGTCACGGCTTCGGGTGGGAAGAATACTCAACAGAGACCCCTTTATCACCCCCACCGCTAGTTACTTAGAACAACAACGATTACAGGAGTCCTCCATCGCTAGCACAGAAATCGACAAACAACCGAGAGGGGAGAAGGGAGAGGGAAGGCGAGCTAAGCACGCTGATTTGGCCAGCGTAGAGGTGCTAGGGCGATTCTGACAGCGATCATGATCAAGCGACGGCGATCACCACCAGGCGGCGGCGACCACGATCAAGCAACAACGACTACGACCAGGCGATGATGACGACCATGAGTTCCGCGTCTAGGCGGCGGCGACCACGGTCAAGCGGTAGCTACCACAAGTTCCACGACCAGACAACGGCTACCATAACCAAGCGACCACGACCAGACGACGGCGACCACGACTAGGCGACGGCGACCACGAGTTCTGCCCGGCGGCAACCACGACCAAATGATAGCTACCACAAGTTCCACGACTAGGCGATGACGACCACGAGTTCCGCCTGACAGCAACCACGACCAAGCGATAGCTACCACAAGTTCCACGACCAGACGACGGCGACCATGACCAAGCGCAGCGACCACGACCAGGCGATAGCGACCACGACCACGACCAAGAGACAGTGACGGCGACCACGACCACGCCCAGGCGCCAGCGACCACGACCATGAGTTCCATGCCCAGGCGACGGTGACCACGACCAAGTGATAGCTACCACAAGTTCCACGACCAGATGACGACAACCATGACCAAGCGACCGCGACCATGACCAGACGACGACCACATGTCGTAGCATAACTATCATGACCCGAGTAGCATAACTAGCCTCAACAAGGTAACCCATCACACCCTCACGACCCTCGAGAAAGTCTATAAGGATGTTCCCAAGACTCTCGACGAGAGCGACTAGTTGGAGCGCTTGGAAGCGAAGCCTTCCAAAGCCTCCATGCGACCAAAAGAAGATGAGCCAGCGATGAGATAGAGGTGCTTGTGAAAGTGCGACCGAAATAGATTAGCGACCTTGAGAGTCCAAAGGAGTGCGGCATCACGGGCTTTGATGTCATCGGTGACAAGTGGCCAGGGTGGGGCAACAGCGACCAAGAGCGAGAAGCGTCTTTTAAGGAGTCCACTCATAGCACCAAAGTCTCCACCGCCTAAATCCAGTGGCCCTCATGCGGATTCAGCCGACAATCGAGCCAAGCACATTGATTTGGTCGGCGGAGAGGTACTCGGGGCAACACGCCCAAGATGGGAGAGAAGAGAGAGGGCGGTGAGGAAGGATCAGGGCAATCCACAACCACAGGCACGACCAGAGGATGACGACCACAACCACGACCAGAGGATAGCGACCACAACCACGACCACAATCCCGACCAAGCAACGGCGACCACAACCACAACCAGGGGATGACAACCATAGCCCCGACCACGAGACAACGACCACAACCACAACCCAGCAACCACAACCACAACCTCATGTTCTGCATCGAAGTGACCGCGACCACGACCACGTGTTCCGCATCCAGGCATCGGCGATCACAACCAAGCGACCACGACCTCGTGTTTTGCATCCAGGCGTCGACGACCACGACCACGTGTTTCGCATCTAGGCGTTGGCGACCACAACCAAGCGACCACGACCAAGTGTTGTTCCACGTCCAGACGGTGGCTACCATGACCACGTGTTCCGCGTCCAAACGGCAGCGATGACAACCACGACCAAGCTATTACGACCAAGTATTCCGCGTCCAGACGGCGGCGACCACGACCATGTGTTCCGCATCCAGGCGTCGACGACCACGACCACGTGTTCCACGTCCAGACGGCGGCTACCACAACTATGTCTTCCACGTGCAGACAGCAACGATGGCGACCACGACCAAGCGACCACGTCCCGCAGTCCAGAGGGCTACTTCAGATCTGACGCAAATCTTGTTTTGGTCCGTAGCGAGAGCAATTGTTTCATCATGTGGCGGAGCATTAACATAAATTTAGGTGGGGCAACTTGCACTAGAGTGTTCATCACTGCAGGTTTGAAGAATCACGCCACAAGCACAGCTCGACCAGGCATTCTGTTCTCCAACTTCAGAGCGTAGCAATAGCTCTCCAAAATCACTACTCCAGGTGCCTCTGCTTCAACTACGACAGGGGCAGCACCTTGGCAACCAGCAGTACAAACACATCTAAGGCAACCTGCAGCTCGGCAAGGTTCTGTTCTGTTTCTGTTTCAGGTCTGAAGAAAATGCAGGTGTGCAGAATTGGCCATTGGCACCATAAGAAATTAGCTTCTCCGAATCATGCATCACGATGATGCTCTCTGATTTGCTGTAGCGTCAGTAGTGTGCAAAACTGAATTATTGGGCACTTGATTGGCTGCGTGCTCAGATTAGAACAACATGATTATCTGCCAAGAAGAACTACTTCAGAACTGACGCATTAGCAGCCTGCTATCGACAACAGGCGCGACGAGGCTCCCCGGTTGTACGACCACTGCGAGTTACACGCGAGGGGAAGGGAGAGGTGGCGCTCTCAGCCTGCGGTTAGCACGGAGGAGGTGGCGTCGGACAGCAAACGGCGGCATCGGATTTCCCAAGGGGCCAGCCGAAGGGGACGACCGGGTTGGGAGACGAGCGCCATGGGGCCCTCGGCCCGCACGGCCTTGAGCGCGCAGTCGACCGCGCCGGCGTACGGCGGCGGCGAGCCCGGCTCCACCTTCAAGTTCACCATCCTCGTCTTGATGGCGTCGCCGACGACCAGCTCTGCACAGCCATGACGAGGAGAGCTCGCCGTGCACTCGAGCCGCCGGCGACCTGCGCCCAGATCCGGCGACGCGACCATACGGAGAGGAGGGCGGCCGGGCCCAGGCGACCACAGGGAGAGGGCGCGCCGCGCGGCGCGGCTCCCCGCCCGACCTTGGCGCATCGGAAGAAGCGACCGGACTCGACGATGGAGGTGACGACCGCAGATCTTGGAGACGGAGCACCGGGGACAGAAGCTCGAGAAGGGCGAGAGGAGGCCCGCCGCCGCCTTCCTTGCGGGCGCGCGGGTCGCCGATGGCCTGCTCCGGCGACGGCGAAGGGGAACAAAGGTGGGGCGGGGGTGGCGGCGGCGGCGGCGGCTAGGGTTCCGCCTCGTCTCCACACGAATGATTTGTCTCCGAGGAAACTTGAGATCATCTTGGCTGTAGCATCAGTCAGAGTTCAGAGCTCCCGTACTACCAATTGTTGCGCTTGCATAGTTGAATTGATTGATAAGGCACCCACTGTATCGTGACGCAGTTTTAATTTATATATTGGCTTTCAACCAGAACCATATAGATTACTTCAATAATCGTCCCATCAAATGACTAAAGAAAAAGAGCTAGTAAGTGGAGGGCCTCATCATACCCACGTCGGACCTTGAACGTTTCTATTCTTCTTTGTTCTTGTACTACTACATTCATTTCAAAATGTAAACATTTGTTGACTTTTCAGCATCACGTTTGACCTTTCGTCTTATTCAAAATTTTGTACAAAATATAAAATAAATAAGTCATATTTAAAGTATGTCTAATGATAAAACAAATTGTAACAAAATAAATAATACGTCCACAGCTTTCATTTTGAATAAGACGAAGGGTCAAACGTGATGCTGAAAAATCAATAAATGCTTATATTTTAGAACAGAATGAGTATATACTCGAAAAAAATTGTTCTTGTACTATATATCCCACGCAACTCATCGCTGAGTCACTGGAGTCTCCGTCCCATCATGAGGTGCGTCATGCCTTGGCTGGAAGCTGTGGACGTACCACCAAACACAATCCCATGACCCACAGGGTGTACCATAGGGTGGGGGACTCACCTCCGGTGCCGCACGTATGGCGGTATGGGACGCCGGACACGGCCATCAACACCATGCACGCTTACAGTATCTGTTTTCCGGTACCCTGCATCCAACACCTGTGTGGTGAAGAGCGAGTACGTCCAATACACTTTTGCAGCGCGAGCATTACGAGCATTTTTCACCATGCAAGGCATGCGAACGCTCTCTTGATTTGTTATTTGGCTGTATCAGTCAGTCACTTTGCCTGCAGCAGGAGCTAGAAGCGGTGGCGGTGCCTCTCTAGGGAGCTCGCTGATCTACATCTACTCCTTTACCAGTATGGCAGTGCCTACTCCAGTTACTCCATATCATTTGGGCGATCTGCAAGCTCCAACAACATCGCGAAAATGTGCAATGCTTCGCTGCTACTCCACCTAAACAAAGTCGAGCAGATCTCGAGAAAAGCTGCTCCCCGGAACGAAACCTGCCCGCCCGTCCGCCCCCTTTCGCGATGGCATCTTGAGCCGCCGTCCAGCTGCGATCACAAGGTGCCTCGCCCCTGCCCCGGAACGTGTACAGCGGGCCAATGCGAAACCTGGCAATCTCACGGTGAAACCTCGAGTTTTCTATGCTTCCCCTACGATTCTCCTCGAGTTTTCAATGCGCCACAAAGATCGCGTACAGCCGCCGGTGCGTGACCAAATCATGGCAGGCGCGACGCCTGTGCGCCACCTCGCCCTCGGTCCCCGCCGTGTCCACGAGCCGCGGGGCGACGCATGGCGTGCATGCACCGCGGTTCCCAAGATTCCCGTAGGAAAGCAAAGCTCGGAAATTTTAAAAATGTTCATGTACCGTCATTGTGAAGGGCACTAGCGAGGCAGGCAGGCAGTGCTCTCGATCATTTGCGTTGCTTGCAAGCCTAGGCCTAACCATGTGGGGCTCCCGCCTCGTATGTTGGCGAAAAGGCTGGCGCACAAATGATCGGCCGTATGATGTGTAGAGTTTGTTTAAGCCAAAGCTTGGAGCCTGCCTAATTTTCTGCATTTGATGCGAACGATTCCGACGTCTCTTTCGATCGATTTAATACCGATGAGGGCCAACACGTAATTCTTGCTCCGCTCCTTTGCGGCGCGCGAAAAGCGGTGGAAGTAGTATTTCTAGTCCACAACTGGACGCTTTGTCCCTTGCCGTGACAGCGCCAGCACACGGTTTTAGCGTGTAACCGGGACGTTTCGATGCGATTCCTGTGTGTTCGTATCGGAAAACCAGAGAACCCGCCGGGCCGGCCACATCGTTGTCGTCCTCGCCTCGCCTCACGTCGTTCTCGTCGCGGTGGAGGAGCCAAGGGAGGGCGCGTGGGCCACGCAGCCACGGACACGGACACACTGTGGCCATCAAGGGTGTGTTTGGTACCCTGCATTTGGGCCGGCCTGGCTCCCGGGATGCAGGGTCCGAATGTTTGGTTGCCTGCATGGCCAGTTGGGCCTGGCCCGGCGGGTGCAAAAGCAGCGAGCGGGCCTGGCTCCCGGGAAACGGATTTCATTTCCGTTTCCGCGCGGCCAGGCTCGCGCGGGATGCGAGCGCGCGCGCGGGATGCAGAAAAGTTGGCCCGCGCGGTGCAAGGCGCGCAAGCGCGCGAACCCTAGGGTCACCTCCCGCCACTCGCGCCATTTCGCTCGCGTTATATTCTCACCGCCGCCGCGTCCCTCGCCATTCTCGCCCTCGCGCTCTCACTCCCGCCGCTCTCCCGCGCTCCCGCTCCTACTCCCGCCGCTCTCTCCTCTCTCCATCCCCAACTCCGACCGGCCTTCTTCTGGTGCTGGTGAGGATTCGCCCCTCTCCCTCCTCCTTTCCTCCATTCTTCGTGGTGATGGGGAACCATGAACCCTAACCACCCATCGATTTGTGCAGGTTGGGGGTCGATTCGTCCGTGAGCTCGTTTGCTGTTGTGAGGTAAGCTCGATTCGTCGCTAGATCTGATTTCCCCCCTCGATTTCTTCCTTGTTTCCTACTGAAGACTGACCGTGGCCTTCTTTTCTTGTAGGGTTTGGTTGGTTGGAAGGTAAAGAGGCCAGATCCCGTGGTTGCTTGCTTGTTCCTGTCGATTTGTGTTGCTTGTTGCTGTTGGAAAGCTTGTGGTAACGAGGATTGTCCCCTCCCTCTCCCTCTCCCCGTTTCTCTCTGTGATGTGATGATTTGCTTTGTTTGGTTCCTGCATTTTGCTTTCTTGCCATGTCAAACTGAGCACATGTTCATGTCGATGATAAAATACCTGCTTGCCACTGAACTGAGCACATGTTCATTGCTGATGATACTTGTTTAGTAAAAGGTTAAATCTGAGCACATGTCCCTGCCAATGATGGATTGTGATATGTATATCTACTGAATGATTCGTTTTCATGATGTTTTGTGTGCTGTCTGTTATTGCTGGTACTTTGTATTAACGAATTGCATCTGAGGCATGGTTATATTCTCTGTTTGAAATAGATGGATCCAGGGGAACAAAGACGCATGACTGTTGTTAAGGCTGCTGCTTTTGTTACTGTCATTTATGCCTGGTTGATGACTATGCTTAGAATGGGTGGAGGTAGTTCTGCTAGGATTACATATGGCCCTCTGAGTGCCATGGATGAAGAGCGCCAGAAAAACCTAAACAAAATCTACAACTGCAATGATATTGAGTGTGTGAACATGTTGCGCATGCGTAGAGCTCCCTTTTTTAACCTCTGTAACCTACTTCGGTCAAGAAACCTGCTGAGGGATAGCATCAATAGTTGTGTAGAGGAGCAGGTTGCAATGTTTTTGCATGTTGTTGGGCACAACCAAAGGTTTCGGGTAATTCACACCAACTGGAGGAGGTCAATTGAGACTGTTAGTAGGTACTTTAGGGAGGTTCTTTATGCTATTGGGGAGCTTAGGGGGGAGATGATAAGGCCACCAGGGAATGAGACACATAGTAGGATCAGAACCAGCCCAAGGTGGTACCCATACTTTAAGGTAACTAAAACAAAATGAACTAATTGCCAATGTTCTTAATTCAGTCATGTGCATCATTATAAGTCCATTGCATTTCATATTTTGTAGGACTGTATTGGTGCTATAGATGGTACTCATGTGCATGCTAGAGTACCAGCAAAGATTGCTGCAGCATTTAGGGGTAGAAAGCACTACACCACACAAAATGTGCTAGCTGCTGTGGACTTTGACCTGTACTTCACATATGTCCTAGCTGGATGGGAGGGGTCTGCACATGATGCTCTCATCCTTGCTGATGCAATAGAGAGGGAAGATGGGCTAAGGGTTCCACCAGGTACTTGTACATCAATTTGTGTAATTGAGTCAGTCAATGAACAATTAAAATAACTAGTAGCTCTAATTGGTGTCTACCTTCAATGTTATAGGGAAATTCTACTTAGTTGATGCTGGTTATGCATGTCGTCCTGGATTCCTCCCTCCCTACAGAGCCACTAGATATCATTTGCAAGAATATGGGGGTAGAAACTATCCAACTAATGCAAAAGAATTATTCAACCTGAGACATTCTGGTTTAAGGGTGTCAGTTGAGAGAGCCTTTGGGGCACTGAAGGGGAGGTTTCGAATTTTAGACAACAAGCCATTTCATCCATACAAGACCCAAGTGAAATTAGTACTTGCATGTTGCATCCTGCATAACTGGATCCTGAGGCATGGGAAAGATGAAGTCTTTCCTGAAGAGGCAACTTGGGAACCTAATACTGAGGGTATTTCTGGTAGTCATGCTCTCCCTTCTGAAGATAATGCAGCATGGGGTAGCAGGAGGGATGAAATAGCAAACCAAATGTGGAACAACAGGGGTACTTCTAGGGTGTAGTGTTGCTTTGCATGGACTTGTGATGTTGGACTTGTGCTGTTCACTTGTGTTCAGTTGTGTTGGTCACTTGACATGTTGGTTTGTACTGTTGTTGTAGACTGAGGCAAGGGACATGTGGCATGATGTAATAATCTTGAATTATTTGAGGCTTTGAACATGTGCAATGATGATTTACTTGCTGTCATTTAAATTACTAATTTGAGGCTTTGAACATGTGCAATGATGACTGACTTATTTTATTTGAGGCTATGGAGTTGTGATGTGATGAGAACTTATTATTTTTCTGAGGCAATGGAGTTGTGCTGTGATGATAACTTATTATTTTTCTGAGGCAATGGAGTTGTGCTGTGATGATAACTTATTATTTTTCTGAGGCAATGGAGTTGTGCTGTGATGATAACTTATTATTTTTCTGAGGCATTGCATTTGTGCTGTGATGGTTACATATTTTAATGAGGCATTGCAATTGTGTTGTGAGGGTTACATATTTTTGGTTATGCATCATTTCACTGAGGCAATGGCTGACTAACATAAATAGGGGATGGCTGACATTTTTGGGAATGCTGGGTCTGATGCTCCTGCTGCTGCTGAGATTGTTGGCTCTGAGGCAGCTCCTGTTGAGGTTGTCGGTGATGTTCCTGCTGCTAGTGATGTTGGTGCTGGTGAGGCTCGTGGCCGAGGTGCCATGCGCTGGACCAGTGCCATGTCTAGCTTTGTGCTTCGTCGCATGTGCCAGCTGATCTCCACTGGTGTGAGAACTGATAAAGGGTTCAAGGAGGTGCACCTCAACCAAGTTGCCAAGGCTTTGCAAGAGTTCAGTGGCAATGATGTCACTGGAACTCAGGTTTACAACCATCTGCGCAAGTGGAGGCAGAGATGGATGAAGGTCTCCAAGCTCAGAGAGTTGAGTGGTGCCAACTGGGATGAGGACTTGTGCATGATCAGCCTTGAAGAGGAGCACTACAAAGGACACATTAAGGTATGTACTTCACATATGTTTTCTTTTTTCCTCATGTTTTATTTTGGCACAACAAAATAAATTGATTACTGACTTTATTCAATGCATCTTATTTCTGCAGGCACACCCTAAGGATGCTGAGTACTTGAACAAGCCAATTGAGAACTACAAGCAGATGGAAATGATCTTTGGGACAGGGTTGGCAACTGGCAAGTATGCTATGGGATCCAATGAGCCTTTGGGCAACCCCATTGCTGACTCTGGGAGTGCAGTCAAGATTGAATCCATTGATGACAAGGCTGCTAGAGTGATTGATGACATTGCTGGGTTAATGAGTGAAGCAGCCAAGGATGCAAAGGAGGCTACAAGTTCAGCCACCCCTGCTGCTCCTGGTACTAAGAGGAAGAGGTGTGCCCTCAGTGAGGAGGACAGTGTTGCTCTGAGTAGCATGACTGATGCTGTGAAGGATGTGGCTGCTGCTATTCGTGAGACCAAGGTTGAGGTGCTCAACCCTGACCTCTATGGTTCAGTGATGTACATGGCTGGCTTCACTGAAGAGGCTCTCATTTGTGCCTTCTCTCATCTGGTGGACAACAAGGCTCAGGGTGATGCATTTGTCAAGATGATTGAGGCCCACCGTGTTCTGTGGCTGAGGACCTTCCTGGCCAAGCACTACTACATCTAGATCTCATTACATGGAAACTGACTGATCCTTCTTTTGTGGAGTGAAGCTCCTACTTGGCTGCTTTCTCCTTCTTTTGTGCAGGCTGACTGGAGCTGGCAACAAATGGCTCCATTCTTTTGATTGCACACAACTTGCTTGTTGTGCAAAACTGATGTTGTTTCTTAGTTGGTTCATGGCATGTTAGGTTCTAGTATTTGTGTGGCACAAACATTGATCTTGATGATCTGTGCCTTGGGCACATGCATTTCCTATGTGATGATGTATTTGATCAGTCAGTTTGTAGGTTGCCTATGATGTGAACATTAATGCTGCTATGCCAGTTACTTATTTTCTTAACTTGCCTGCTGTTATGCCATTGATTTTATGATCTGAGCACAATTGCAATGCCTATGATGTTTGCTTTTCAATATTGCATTTGTCTGAGCACAACTACACTGCCTATGATGTTTGCCTAAATTTTTTTGCATGCTCTGAGCACAACTTCATTGCCAATAATCTTTTTCTTTCTCATGAACTGATCTGAGCACAACTTCATTGCCAATGATCTTTTTGCTTCCTCATGAACTGATCTGAGCACATCACTTCTATTATGTCTTTGCTTATCTGATCACTCACATTTTCATTGACAATTTTAGGATTGCAAATATGACTTGGTATGTTGTTTTTTGTGGTCGCAAAACTGGAGTTTTCTCCAACTGGAACGAATGCCATGCACAGGTCGATCGTTTCAGTGGTGCTTGCCACCAGAAATTCAAGACAAAGGCTGAAGCTATTGCGGCATTCAACAATGGTCTACAAGCTCATTTTGTCCCAGTCAATCAAAAGAGGATGTTATCATGGAAGGATGTAATAATAGTAGTTCAATTCATAATCATTGTAATATTAATCTATTTTGTGTTTAGTTAGTTGCAAGTGAAAGTGTGTTATGAGATGATGTATTCTGTTCTCACATGTATGCAAATTCTGGGTGGTAACCTCACCATTCCTCATGCAAGAGGTTTTCAAACTTTTTACATCCAGGCAACCAAACACATGCATCAGTTTCTCAGATTTGAATTTCTTGTGCAATGCAGGCAACCAATCAGCTGCTGAACTCATCCTGCATCTGGGGCTGCAGGCATCCAAACATTGGCAGGTTGCATGCGCGTAGCCTGTCTGGGCGCGGCCTGGCTGGCAGATACGGGCCAGGCTCCCCAGGGAAGCAATCCAAACACGCCCCAACTCTTGGAGCGGAGCCAACCACTGCACCACGACGCCGTGTGTTTGGAGAAAACGACGCCTTGTGTTTGGAGAAAATGGCTTCAGCTTCGGCTTCGGCTTCACTCTGACACAAGCAGCGGCTGACTGAATTCTCTCTTATCGAGTTACTGTAGCATCATCTAGCTGTTACAGAACTCGTGAGAGGAAATCAGCCAACCCAGTCTCCAGCCAGCAAACCCGAACAAGCTGACTATTTAACACTGTAGCTACAGTAATAAGCCGGGAAAAGCACCAGACAACCAGCTTAGAGCAAAGCCAACAGTTGGGCCCCGTTTCTGGCTTCAAGCCAACCAGCTAAAGCCAGGTCCATACAACAAATGACTCTAAATACTGTTCTATAGCAGTAACATGGGCCCCGTTCTTTCCGTGTCTTTCTCTCTGCCAAAGTCTGCAGGCCCACAAATCGCCAACAAAACTGGCTCCTCATCAGCTCCTAGCAGACGACGCGCTCGGCGCCGGAAGTTGCGTCAAGTAACGAATCTTTTCCCTCTCTCTCCTCTCCACCTCGGTTTGGACCATGACATGTCCGGCTACAAGCTAGTTATTGGGCTTGCTCTTATCCAGCTTACCAAATTTTCTGCCAGGATGAACACTAATTCTCCTGTAGCTACAGTGGACGAACAGTATTAAAAATGAGCATAAGCAGGTAGAATAAACTGTCCCAAATGTTGGAGTATAAGTTAATTGCTCACCTTTCCCCATCAGTTTAAGCTTTTGGGTGAACTGGTTGGTGCATGCAACTCTAATATAGTATCAGGGCCAGAGGTCTCGAGTTCGAATCTTGATTGGCGCGATTTATTAAATAAATTGCAGCTCACTCCAATATTCCACGTTTGCGGCCTGAGGGAGCCTGCACGTGAAGGGGAGTGTTGGAGTATAAGTTAATTGCCTATTTTTTCCCATCAACTTAAACTTTTAGATGAACTGATTGATGCATGCAACACTAATACCAAACACACCCGAAGGAGCCGGTTCACTCCCCCTGGCCTGCCCCGCCGCGCGGTATTTTGGCCAACCCGTGGGCCGTCTCGCCCGACCCTTGTTTTCCCATGCCAGCAGCCAGCGCGTGCACCAGCAGCTTTGCCCTGCCCGTCGCCGTCCACCCATATATACGCCTCCGCCCCAACCTCCTCACCTCAACTCACAAAGCGTGAAAGCGAGTCCTCCTCTCCCTCCGGTCTCTAGTCTCCACCAAAGCGGCAACGAGCGAGCTCTAGCTCAGCTCTAAAAGGCTCAAGGCATTTCTTCTTGCTAAACACAGCCACACGTTATGGCGGCATCCTTCTTCTTCGACGCCGAGTGCTTCGGCGAGGCCGGCGTGCCCGCCCTTGACGCGTGCGCGCTCTGCGCCAAGCGGCTGGGCCGCGACAGCGACATATTCATGTACAAGGGCGACACGCCCTTCTGCAGCGAGGAGTGCCGTTACGAGCAGATGCAGCTCGACGCCATCCGCGCGAGGCAGGCCGCCAGGTCGGCCGGCCGCGGTAGGCAGCAGCAGTACGCCTCGTCGGGAACGGAGTCGCGGCGCGCGCACCAAGAGTCCAGAAAGGTGACCGTGGCGAGCTGATCGCCCGGCCGGAAGCTGCACTGCCGAGAAGGATCTCGGCATGGGTCAACTTGTTCAGAAGAACCGTCTGTTGATGGGGACGGAAGTAGCTCGCCGATTTGTCGGTCACGCTTCCGGGGAAGCGGGATGGTGCCCTTCGGCGCCGGAGATGGACATGGCCTTGGGAGAAAGTTCATCTGCTTGATTGTGGCTTTGGCTTTCTGAGTCGCCCACTTGCCAGGGTGTGTTTTAGCTTTGCGTGTCACACCACTCTGTAAATAAGATGCGCAGTTGGAAATATTATTGATTCCAATTTGAGCAAAGTTTCAAGTACATTAGTATTTGCTGGCCACTGTTGATCTGATACGAAACATTGGTTTCCTTCCCGACCAGGCCCCTTTTTTTGTATGTGCGTTTTTTTCCCTTCTTCTGGTCTGAATTTGAAGCTGTTGTGTGCAACCATTTTGTGCTGAGCAAACACAAACTATTTCGAACACCACACCTTGTAAAAATACTCACAGCAATCAGAGCAGAGTGCCCTGCTAACTGTAAACTTGCCTAAACTTTACGATCTGTGATTGCTTCTCACAGCAATCAGGAGTGTGCCCTGTTAAAATTGCCTCTTGATTATGGTGCCACTTGCTGTCACTTACAAGTACGTTGTGTGACTCTGCATAAGCTGTGAAAACGTTCGGAAACTGATACAGGAGGTGAGGAACACACTTGTATTGACACGTTTGAGATTTCTGAATCGAAGATATTGAGGAAAAGAGCGAATATCGTCAGAAAGAGAACAAGTCCAACGGGTCTTTCGTGTTTCGTGACACGACGACGACCCATTGCACCCTGCCATGAGCCCGTGAGGCCGCACGATCCCGGGGACACGTCTCGGCCTAGCTGCATCGGACGGGTGCATGAACCCAACATGTGTCAGCTGGCTGCAGTAAAGAGCCGTGACAGCACACGTACGGGCACCGTCCACAGCCAACGACCCCACGCCGAATTTCTGCGTGCTCCGGCCGCTGCGTTGCATTGCATTGCATGCCGGCAACCATGTGGCCGGTAGCTAGAGCATGTCGAGTTAAACGCACGCTCCCAAAAAAACTTTTTGTGTTGGCGCTCGCACGTACACTCACAAAAACTGTTTTAACTATGCCGTGCATTGTATCTGCGCGCTTGACCACCCATCACAGTTGAAGTTTACGCTCCTCAAAATATCGTATCGCCGTACAAAAACGTGGCGAGGCGCAGATCTCCACAAAGCCGCCTGCTTCCCGGAAAGAGGCCTCGCCGGCAAAGCGAGACGCCCATTGGCAGGGCGGCGCTCACCAGAGCGCGGAAATCACAGGGAAACCCCCCGTGCGATGGTCCCAAACCCAAAAGCAGCCTCGACTCCCTCGAGCCGCGCGCGAGGTCGTGTGCTTCTCCCCGAAGCCAATGAGCAAAGCGCGCAGGACATCGCGGCCTCCCCAAGGCGCAACCTGACACGCTCTCGCCGACCCGATACACAGGTGTTCCGGCTTCACGTCCAAGTTCTCGCGCCGGCGACCCATACCATCTTACGCGAGCGATGACGCACGCACGGGGCGAAAGCCAAAGGCGTCGTCGCGGACTCGCGGCTGCCGAGACGCGCGCCATGGCGTGCGTGCGCGGCACCAGCACGCACGCGCCATGATTCCCGTTGGGGAAAAGGAAAAGGAAAAAAAAAATCAATGGAGCTCGACAAAATGTACGGACTCTTTGCTTTTGGCCCGTGGACTGACGACTGTTTTGGGGCGCCTAACCATGCGGTGTTGCCGTTTCATACGCGGGCAGAAATATCTAAGCCCCTAACCATGAGTGGAGTGCAGCAAAGTTGCGCTAGTTTATTACGCCAAAGCGAAGCTTATTAGAGGCTCCCGGCTAATGGCGTGGATTCGAGCACATGGCTCCACGCCCGGTCGGTCCCTGCATTGTTTACTACTCGCCTCGTTTGCTGGCGACAAGAGCACCAAGCAGCTGTTTCCTTCGCCTGGTTGGTTTACAACACGGGGGTTAATTGGTGTGCAAGGAACGGAAGGAATTGGTACTACTGCTGGTTGTTTGATTATTGGCGTTGGTTAAGCCGCCAGCGGGTACACGTGTGCCGGCCGAGATCCAGCGTGCTGAACTGATGGATGGTGCACGTGTATGCGTCAGCCGTGACTATGACCTTCTAGCATCAGCTGTTGTTTAGGAGCTGGAGGGAATGTGATTAGGGAACAAACAGCTGGTTATGTTTGGTTCTTGCTGGTTAATCATACGGCGAAAAGTCAAGCGTCAAGCGACACAGTGGGTCCTACAAGAGAACCGTGCTGTGTCCCACAGGTCAGAAGAAGAATTCAGCTTGTCTTCGTCTAGGCCGGCCGGCCCAGGGTGAATGAGCTGTGGTTTCAGGCTTCTAATAATATCGCTGGGTTGGAATAAGTTAATCAGGAACCAGGAAATGTTCTCTGTGCTTTGTCAAAGCTTGCTTGGGAGCTACTCTGACGAGGGATCAAAGAGAATTATATGTTTTCCATCTGCATGTTGGGTGGTTGAGAGTTGAGACGCTGAATCCATGGTATGAGGTAGTAGAATTTTTCAGCGCTTCTCGTCAGTTGTCAAAAGACACCTTGATGCAAGACTTATTTTCTTTCTTTCTTCCAGTTACTTATTATAATATTTGGGTAGTTCAGCATCACACTGTTAGGTATTTTATTGGCCATATTTGTCATTCGGTTAGGTATTTTTCTTTAGATCTTTCAAGTGAGGAGACAAAATCAATCAGGGCCCTATTCCGCAGGCAAGATAGGATTGATAATGTGCGGCAGAGTATATTTCGGTGGCTGCTAACCGTACGAAACCTCTTCTAATTATTTTCTCTATGTATCTGAGAATATATGGGTTGTTTTCTCCACAATTTAAGAATCTTTCTTGGTCACTCCTGACTCAGCCGTGCCTGCATTATTCTGCTCCGATCCTGCTTATTTTCTTTTGGAGGAATCGAGTAAATGGGGATGATGCGAATTTTTCTGTTCAGCAATCAAGGAACCGAGCTCAGTCTTCTGAGTTCTGACCCGTCTAGGTCAAGTGTGACTATATACGTACTGAGCGATTGTTTAATGTCACTAGTACACTTTGTTTGACCAGGGGAGCAGTTAGGTTCAACGTCTCAGACCTTTGATCTTTGATCGCTTTTTCACTTGGTTTGGACTAGTTTACACAGTGATACTGAGTAGATTTGGAGCGTTGTCTATGATCAGTAGTTCCCGTGTCAAAAATTAACAGCCGTCCAAGAACACGAGGGCCCCAGCTCAGGCAACCCACCACCACCATGTCGACAGTTCGTGCTGCATTCCGGCGATTATGCAGGTTCTTGACAACAACCCTACACGTCGTAAAGGCACAAGAAATCCTGCACAAAGCAATAGTGGAAAGCGGGAGTGTGCCCCTCGCGCTTGTGATGGCGACTGCGACGCGCGCACGATACTGCGAACGCTGGCCCCCGGCTTTCGTTTGCCACTGAAAGTGACACTTCCGGGCCGGAACAAAATAGGTGCCCTCGATGAAACCACCGGCCGGGAATCGAACTGTGTAGTATTATTTCTTTTCGCATAGACAAATCTGGGGGCGGAAAGGTTCCTGTACTTATACATAATTATTAAGAGGATCCGTTTTGTATAGTAATAGAGTTAGTGAAGTAAGCACAAAAAATTGACCAGGCAAAAACTGATAAAAAGAATATCCAATTATTGGCATCATTAACACGAAACCTACTCCCACTTAACTAAGGTCGTTGATGACTTAATTGCGCTGATCATTTCTCAATTGTTTTAAGAAAAAAATGATGGAAATGTTGCCACCTATTCATACTGTTCGTAAGAACTTGATGGCGAAGGATTCTGTTTTATAATGAAAGGTTCCATCCAATGTATTGGGTGTCAAAGAAAGAGATGTTGACAAAGCCATATCTTATAATTGATGTAAAAGTACTCAGGCAGGGGATTTCAATAGAGGTGGTATAGTGCAAAAAGGACCACGCAGTAGATGTATTTGTATCTATCCTTGATTTTATTGTATTTTAACGTTAGTCCTTGCCTCCTTGGATTGTTTGCTCAGGACCAGTACAGGAGTATTTACGTTGCTGGAAGAAAACTGCTAAAAGGAAGTGTCTTTTTTTTTACGGAAATAAAAGGAAGTGTCTTGCCACAGCAAGTCTGAAGATGTTAAAAATGCACCCATCAAGTTCTCCCTAAGAATTAGCGATTTTGTTAACTAAGGAGACATCACTCACTAGATTTGCTTTAACCGTTACAAACTACTCCGTCCTAAGTTTTCTTCAGCGACTATTCTTTTTAAAATTGATTTGCATTGCTCCATCCAGTTCAAGGATTTCAGGCTACAAGCCACCGAAACCATTGGAATATTGGATCACCAGTTGCTGTCCAGTACCTATCCCACGCAAAACTTGATCCGATATTTCTCTATCTAATCATGCACCAATGGGTTCATCATGCTTCTGACGCACCAGTTGCATGGCACGCTTAAAAAAGAGACCAATCTCATCAACAATTCCCTGCACACACACGATACATGATACGACAAGGCTGAAACGAAATGTAGGGCCTCCAATTGGGTGGTTTCTTCCGAGTAAATTAAGCCCCGATCGCAATCCAGCGGCATTCAGTCCGAGTAGGATTGCCGTCAGATCATCCAACACGCAGCCGCAGGGCACCAATCACACCCCGTTTAACTTATTTTTGTGGCGATGATGCTACTAGATGGAGGCACCAATAAACTGGGAGCCAACCACGGGTCACTGCAAGCAGAAAACTCGAAACCACAATTGTTTGTTCCATCCATCAGATCAGATGTGACGTGCACTGAATCGATGGAAGAACCAAACCAATGGGGCCGTTGGTGAGTGGAAAAGCGGAAAGAATGAGGGCTTGTTTGGCACCGGCTTCTCCACCAGCTTGTTCACCTGCTTATTCACGCGCTACAGTAAAATCACTGTTGCTACAGTGAAAAAGCTGAAAAAAGCACCCCAAATGCTGTGGCTTATTCTGTCAGTGAACAGTGAAAACACTGTAGCTACAGTACAAAAAGGCAATAAGCTGCAGCATAAGCCGGTGCAAAAAGCAGCACCAAACACACCCTGAAATGTCAAGGGGTTGGTTGGACCCCGGACTCGACGAGCTTGCTCCATGGAACAGTGCTGGATTGTGTATACAAAAATGGCGCGCGGGGTCCACTCAGCCATGCGCAATTGGTAACCTGATTCACATCACGGCAACACTCGAGGAGGCGCCAGGCTGGGTGGCTGCGCAACTTGGTAATTTGCCTACCCTCTTTTGTTCAAGAGAACGACAGTGATACGCTGCAATGCGTGCCAGATAATTTCTTACGAGGCGGAATATTTCGCGAAAGGAACTGTGTTGGTGGTATGCGTATACAAACTTGAGGCACTAGCGTGGTAAGAGTTTTGTTTTTTTTCCTAGAGCGTGTGTTGCACGTTTTGTTTGATATACTTGTACATGGAGCATTTCCGTGATATGGGGAAACTAACACGATTATTATACAAAGGAAGCATAAGCATGTCCGCCTGCTAAGACTTTGTTGCCCTGCTTTCACATTTCAACAGGAGTGGAATGGAAATGAAGCACCACCTTATATATATAAAAAAAATTCCTAGAAATAACCTGATACAAAAATGCTTTACAATGATTCAATTATAAGAGCTCAGCAGGTTCCATGACTAAACATGATCTCCTACATGATCTAGGCCGTCAATAGAACTCGCTGCAGAAATATGATCAATAACTTCTCATGAATACGATGCCCCCAGAAAATCAGTTTTATAAAGAATCAATCACAATGATGAAACAACTAACAAATATTATCCACGTATAAAATATTATCATCACTTTCACTGGGAATACATGAACAAAAGAAATTTGCATAAATAATTTATCATCCTAGCTGGAGCATATTGTCTATGTCACAATCTTCAAGAAATACAAACTTCAAATTATAAATGGTATTAAACTACCCAATGCAAATACATAGCTGTGCTGGGCTTAAATATGTGAAGGACTACTTTGAGCTTTACCTAGAATCATAGGGGGTTAAACTGATAAGTGCACCTCCATTCCATCTCGCACAAGAATAAAAAGCCCTTGTCGCTCGTCTCTGCCGCACTCCATCACTCCTTTCCCAACGGAAAAGAGAAAAACAGAGCGCCAATTCGCCGAGCCAACAGAGCCAAGAAATGGCGCACTACCACGCCATCTCCATGGAGGCCTATGACGACCTCGAGGCCGGCTTCTCCGGCCACTCCGCCTCTCTCCTGAAGCCTGCTGCCTCGCCGAGGCCGCCCGGCCGCATGTTCTGCGACCCCTGCGACGACGCCGACGAGCTCCACGGCCGCCACCACTACCTCGACATCTGCTTCCGGTGCCGGAAGCTCCTCGGCGGCAACAGAGACATCTTCATGTACAGGTAAACAGCAGCACCAGTCTTGCAGCGTACTGACCTGATCGCTCGATCAGTTTTCTTTGAGAAAAGATCTCTGCGGATCAAGGAATGGTTTTCCTGATGGAAGTTCGATTCTTATTGCAGAGGTGACACGCCGTTCTGTAGCGAGGAGTGCAGGCAGGAGCAGATCGAGATCGACGAGGCGAGAGAGCAGCGGTCGAAGCAGACCGGGAGGGCTGAGCAGCAGCGGCAGAGGCAGCAGAAGCAGAGCCCGCACCGGATCCCGGTCTGGGCGTGGTGATTTTTGAGCAACGAACAACGTAGTGCTTCCTAGGATTTAGCTGCCGCTGTTGAACCAAAGCGTGCACGACGCGATGGAGAGCTTGCTCATCTGTGTTTGCAAAAGCACGCGCGGATCGCCGGCTCGAACGGAGGCGAGGGCCTGTCAGGGGAGGGCCGAATCGGCTTCGTCTTGTGCGTGATGAAACCAAAATCCGGCTCTCTCTTTTGATCTCCGTAAGTTGGAGATGGAGAGTTCGTTTGTTCCCTGATTATTAGTACTGGGTTTTCATCTGTTTCTCTGCACAGTTGCACGCAACAAAAAAGTTTATGCGCGTGCAAGGTCCTGTGTGGGGTTACCATGTAAACTGTCGATATGAAAGAAAGCGAGAGGCATAAGAAGTCCTCTCGAATTTCTCACCAGTTCTGCTGTCAATTGTCTTGCACTTTTGGTTTCGTTCCTAGTGGCTACAGTTCCATTTTTTTGAAGGAAAATGGCTACCGCTCCATGCTCTCTCACTTTGATGACCGAATTGTTACTGCTGCACCAGGGCGATCATATGGCGTAATCACTTCATGTTTGGACAGCCAGAGATGTTAACGGTAATTTCTTGTACAGTGCTACTAGTATTGAAGAGAATTGAAGTGGCTATATGTTGCAGAAACGTCAGTTCATTGCCTGTTACTGTGCAGAATAGTGGAGAACTAGTTAGGGTGGTGTTCGTTGTTTAGAGTTGCTTAGCAGTAAATCCAGGGGAGAAAATCGTTCGTAGAGTTCCTTCGTGGTGAATTATTGGCCTTGAACTTGTCAATCTGACGGTTGCTCCACGAAGAAAAAGAGTACGGTCGCAATAATAAAGAAATTCACCAGGCATCATGTCATCCATGGGGCCTGCTTCCTGGAAGCTTACATGCATGAGGCAACGACTAATGGCTAGCATCATACCCGAGCACTGGAAGCCCGGCTTTCCTTTCCCAACGTTCTTTACTAAACGCTCCCTGGCAGATTGACCCTCTATATGACGGCTCCTGTTCGAGGCCCACATGTCAGTGTCTGCGTGAGCGGACCACACGGGATTCTGCTCGTAAGTGTGACGCTAACCATATGTTTCTTCTAGATTGGCTGACCTCACACGGCCGGCTGCCGCGCTCTCCACCGTAAAAGAGCAGGGCTAATGGTACGCCGGCTTGCGGGCGTCTCGCGAGCTGAGATGTGGTGGCGGGTCCCATCATCTTTTAATGCGGTCTACCACAGGGATAGTACGTGGAAGGATTTGAGTGGAGGGACGCACCTGAGTTGCCAATGAAATCCATTTCGCCCGCTCGGGGTCGACGTCTCGCGAATCGCTCGCTCTCTTCTCTCTCCAGCTTTCTCTCTCTGCCCTATTGGATTTCACCGGCTGAACTCCCTTCATAATACTTGCTCTAAACAAAAACTAATCTACGCAAAGCATGTTGGCAGCGGCACTAGTGAAAAGCAAAATCTTCCTCGGCCAGGCCGTCGTAGATTTCACCACCGTCTGTTGTTGCCTGTTGCCCCCGTCGATCGAGTTGGCGTCCATGTGCCGCCGCGAATCCTTTCGGCAATCTAGGCCTTAAACAAGAAGCTCGGATTCCGTTCGCCACGTTCCGGCCTCCATCCCTCCTCCACGAGCAAGGAACGAACAAAACACACACAGCCTCGCGAAAAGGCATCTCCCCCGGTGCCGGTGGTTCGGGGGGCACCCACGCCGGCGTCGCACGTGTCGCGGCGCGCCCATGCGCTGGTGGCGCTCCGCACGGTGCCGCGCTCTACCATCCCTTGCCCCCTCCGGTAGCTACACACCGAGGACCGCGCGCATGTGATGCTAGCCTGTAGCTTTGTGTACGGCGAGGCGACGACGCATGCGATGCGTGCGTGCCCACGGCTTGCTGCCGTGTTACGGTCCGAGCGAGACCGACGGCTGCGTGGAAGACGACGAGCGTGTCGTCCGGGGGAGAGGCTGCTAAATGTCACTGTGGCGCCGGTTGATGTCTCCCGTTGGTCGCGACCGTAAGTTGTCGCTGTCTTGGAGGTGGAGAGGTTGGAATTAAGCAGAGGTACCGCCAGTAATTTTAATGGCGACCTGGTTTAAAAAACGATGTGCGCTCTTGTCGTTACAAGAGGTAAAAGACGCGCGGTGAAGGCGACCAGAATGTTTTTTTTCGCGTCGCCAGGACAGTGGCCCGAGTAGTAGAAAAATGGAGTTCGTACGCGTGGAATCCCTCCGTAATTTCGTTTTCCCTCTGTAAGATGACATGAGCGTGGACGTACCGAGTGACCTATACTAGGAAAATCATTGTTGGAAGGGAAAGACACGAGAAAATTGATGCAATGGACAAATTTTGCTCGGCTCTGCATGCATCGGCCGGCGTCTATTCATGTCTCCGGCTCTCCGCGGCCGTGAATTTGCAGCCTCTCCTTCTCCGCACGACCGATGCTAAAAATGGGCGCGCCGGGGCCACTATTTGTACGGCCCGCCGGGCGCAGGGGATCTCCGCAAGGGTAGCCGCGCTCCTTGACATCCCTCCCGGTGCACACGTAGGTCTCGGCGGCATTGCTCCTTCTTCCTCCGCGTGCCTCGCTACCGGCGGCAGCGGCATGAAGGGGAGCGGTGCCATGAAGCCGTCGTCCATGTTCTACGTCCACGAGGCGGACGTCGTCCAGATCCACCACTTCCTCGAGGAGTGCTCCCTCTGCGGCAAGTGCCTCTCCGGCGACATCTTCATGTACAGGTCCGGTTGTCGTACGACGTGCGTGTTGAGGCTTGATCTGTGCTGCCGTGTATCATGTAACGCGTCTGTGTGTTGGTGTGCAGAGGTGACACGCCGTTCTGCAGCGAGGAGTGCAGGCAGCAGCAGATCGAGGTGGACAGGGCGAAGCACCGGCGGAAGAAGCGCGCCGCGGCGCACGCGCTCGCCGCACGGAAGGAGCACCGGCACCAGCAGCCGCAGCCGCGGTCGGCCGGCATGGACAGCCACCCGTGGGTCGACGCGGGCTTCGCCAGGGCTCCCGCGCTGCGCGTCTGAAGAACCCGCCGCGTGCGTGAACGCGTCGTCGCGCGGCACATTTTACCTTAGACAACACTACTACGACTACTACCACGCGCGCGCGAATCCGTTGCGGATTTAGGGATCGGTTGCAGCACTAGTACACAGGCCCGAGGAGGACCAGGCAGGCGAGCTGGTTGGCTCGGCTCCGTCGTCCTCGGGCGGCTGATTTGGCTTGGGTTTCTTTTGTTCCTAGCGTCTGTCTCCCAAGGCTAGAACTGTAGGGCCATTGCAACGACAACTGATCGGGAAGGAGCGCCATGGATGATGCAGCTTGCAACATGCGTGGGCTCTCCTTCACTTCTTTTTGCCTCGAATTTTGGCTCTAGTTCTGCTTTCGTGGAATGAAACATATATGTTGTTTTCCTACAAAACGATATTCTAACTGTTATCCTTGGTTAAAAAGAAAGAAAGTATGTAGCCTGTCTGGCAAATGGTCAAGTAGACTTTAGTAGCAATCAGCGATCTGGCTTGCCGGAGGCATGCCAGTTCGCTTGGACTGTTGATCAAATGTGAGATGTAAAAATGCTTAAGGAATGTATATTAATATTACAGTTTCGTTTTTTTTTTGAATAAAATGGGACAGCGCTGAGGCTTGCAGTCCTAGAGAAAAATCTTCAGAGATCGAAATGTTGGTCCCGTTATTTTTCTCTCGGGTTATTGTTTTCTGCTCACGTGATGATGCTGAACACTGAGCATCCTCATCAATCATCATTAGGTGGCAATACTGATTCAGAATTCAGAGGGGAAAGGAATGATGGAGTTAGATGAAAAAGGAGCGATCAAGTAAAGCGCACAGACAGAGCGGAATAGTTAAGTTCAGAGCATCGTACGGTAACCAGGCTGATATTCAGAACATCATGTTGAGAGCACATGGAAAGTTCAACAACTTTGTTTGAGTTGGGAATCAAATCACTGATGTCATTACAGCTCAATTAGCGGTGACAATATCTCTTTCAGCCTGCCCTGGAGTTTGATATCGTCACTACTTATTTACAGAGATTTCACAGATTCAGTATATATGCAGATGCCGCTGGACCGTGCAAACCAACGACTTTACATGTCACTATATACCTTCCAGCCTTAGGGATGGCAACAAAATAAAACTACTACCCACATTGATATCAGCCTGAACTTTAAAACCATCTTCCAGCCTCTCAGGGACGGCCCCGTCGGCCCATGCCAATGAGAGCGTCTCCAATGGTTACTTGTTAGCTAACTTTTAGAATTGTTTATTGGAGAAAAAGAAGAGAAAGAAGGTTGCTAGCTCTTCTTCAAGAGGCAGTCTCTAACATTTATTGAGGCACTGACATGCGGAGCCAGTCAGTACTTTAGAGTTGATATGAACTCTTATGTTGCCTTTTAGATGAGTCTTAGATGATGTGAAGAGTCAATGCCGTCTCTATCTTTGGGGACGCTCTGACACTTCAGACGTTGGAGAACCAGGTTCAGTTTCTGAAACTATGTGTTCATGTCGATGATGTCATGTAACACTAACACATGTAAAGGTAATGCAAGCCGTAAAACAAATCAAAAGCTGAACGGCTAACAACACACGATCCAAATGCACACATAATCTATGCCAAGTTAGGTACTTTAAAACTCCATTAGCCCTTAGATCTTTAGGATTTGATGCCATCAGTATCTATCGTAGAGAATAAGATCCAAAGCTATAGATTCTCTGAGTGATTTCCCGCCTGATTTCCCGGCACCTTTGCTTGTCACGCCCGACAGGAAAAAAGAAGGCGCATATTCTCGTTACCAATACACCGTCGCTAGCACGATCAATGATCATCTCCATGATTCTCCTTTCATCTAGTATGTTTTTTTTTTCTTCAACCAAATGTCAGTAACTCACCGCGGTTCAAACGGACGGCATGGTACCTCATGTACGTTTTTTAGTCTCAATCATCTGCCGCGCAAATCTTCTGCAGTTTTCCAGGCACTAGAGACGAAAGACTTGCTCGGTGTCCAAAGTTTTCAGAGTAGACCTAAAGCTCCGAGCTCAACCGGGTCAATCCGTGCGAGCGCCGAAGCGTGGGCATAAACAAATGCGAGGTTGCGGCCGTGGAATCATGGCGTCCATCCAGCTGTGCTGTGCCTCCCCAGCGTGAACCCCGGGCCGGTTGGAATCCAGGAGACCAGCCATTGGCGTCAACCTCCGCTTATTCTACTTCCTCCCATGGCTGCTAGCAATTCCTACCTGCTAGATCTACGCATAGATCTCGTTTTCTTGATGCTCGCGTCGGGCCTAGCTAGAAGATTTAGTCAGTGTGACTTTCGTCCAAAGATGTGACCACCGAAATCTACTCAATTAACTAGTTCCTCCCGTCACCAATTATTTGCCGCACTTTTGTTGGGCACTGCGAGTCCTGTATTAGAGAATTCGGGTGCATGATGGCGAACTCACGAATACTCGATTGTAGTAGCTGATTGTATAAAGCAAGTGGCAAGTAGAGTGAGAGCATGGGAACCGTGAAAATTTTGTTTAGCCACATTAGGATACAACAGGCTAGTGATGGACCAGCAACAAGTTGGCGCAAAAAGCGGTGTTTATCTCAGCAAGACAGCAAGGTTTAGGTTTTTTTTAACGGGTGCTGATTGTACCGGGGGACTTGTTGGTTGTTGAGGAAGCAAAGCCATCAGACGCTCTTACTAACCTCAGATGCCTGCATGCGGTCCAGATGCTAATGCCAAGCAAGGGAGTCAGATGACGTAATGCATAACACTTAAAAACGGCTCAGCTGCAGTGGTGGATTGCCCAATCATGGTACGGATTGTTGCGGGTATAATAACCGCGCTGCTCGGATAGATTTCGCAGGGGAGCAGCATTAGTGCTAACTCTATTTTAGGGGCACGGTTGTACTTCCTCCGTTATTTTTTACTTGTCACTAGATTTTACCGTACGATTTTGACCGTCTGTTTTTTTTGCAATATTTGTGTATACACTTTGATCTTTTATATCGTTAGATTTATCATAAAATATACTTTAGTAGCATTATATGTTTCAACACATCCTTGTAAATTTTTTAGAAAAAAACGTGCGGTCAAAATCGCTACAGTAAAATGCAGTGACAAAAAAAAAAAAAAACCGGAGGAAGTACTTTGGTAGAGTGTGGCCCAGCCCAGAAAGTCATACATGGGCCTTCTTTTGCTACTCTCACCTTAATGGGTCTATGTGGGCCTTCTTGACGCTCCTTTGAAAAAAAAGGGTTCTTGGTAGTAAAATTAAATTTCAGAGGCGCTTAAGCAACCGTATTGCTGTTCTGCCAAGCCGAGTCACTGCAGTGCACAGCGACGCCTAAATTAGTCAGTTATAACTATTCCTTGATTGCTTCACTCAGTTCAGGTTAGATGGGATCTCGCACTAACAACCGTCTTGCACTGTGCAGGTTTTTGCTCCGAGCATACAAACGAAAATGTCGGCGAGGTGATGTAGGTACGTTTGTACGCTGTACCGATGTCTAGCACTGTTATTCGACACCCTTGCCGGTTGCCACCTAACTTAGCATGTGCAGCATAAGTAGAGAGATTAATGGAGTACGATGCGTATAATTGTGCGTACAGCAAACGATGATGGACCTCTCGTTGCGGCTCCACCTAATTTCTGTCACTTAGGAGAAAAGCTAGACAGAACCCATTATGATGCAGCAGTATGATGTCTTCAGTGAGTACAAAATACCCCAAGTCCGATAAAAAACCACAGGGAGTGATCAATGACATCACTGATCACAATATTCACATTAAAATACAGCGAGATCATGGTTCAATCTCGTGGACGTGGTAACTCTTGACGTCGCCAAGTTTGTCTAGACTGATAACTCGCAGCAAAAGCAGCAGCCATGGTTGATGTCACGCGAACGATGGTAATGCAAAAAATTGCACCCATCAACCTGGGAGAAACTGGGCAAGCTACCAGTGCCCACGAACGTGGACGCCATCGGATTCAGTTGCTTCTCCCCGTGCGGAACGACGCTGACTTTTTCTAGACAAAGATGGAAGCGTGCAAACAAAACGTGGTAACATTTTTTTGATAGGCATGGCGTGTCGTATATATGTACCGTAGAGCTGGAAGCATATTACGTATACGTCGGAACAAAATATCTCACGACGTCGATTTATACCATTAGGGTGGTCCCTCCAATGCGTACCCACCACCACCACCGCGCGTCGCGGGCCCGCCTAAGGCACAGGCGTGGGACCAATGCTGTGCGTTTGCCGCGTCACTTTCCTCGGTGCTGTTTTCCACTGATTTCGTATTACAAGGTCCGTAGACCATGGCTGGCGGGCCCTGTGGTGCCCTTTTTTCCCTCGTGATAGAGAATACGTTGGTAGTATGAGTTTTATTCAGTGACCGGTGTGCAAGCTGCCCTGTGGCAAACAGTGAAACAGACATGGATGAACTAAAGATTTACGATTTCCTAATCAAATTATTTCAACTAGTGTAGTTTATGTTTCCGGAATTTGCTTAGACGAAGCACCCAGAAGTCGAGGAAACCCTGACGGCGACATTGGATTCACTGATTCAGACAGATCTCCCCACACTTTTGTTCGCATGCAGGATCCCAACAAATCCTGCACCACCGGCAACGTGACCGTGTCTGAACTACAAATCGAAACACTTCAACAACCAAAAGTGCATCGACCTTGGTGGCTGGTTAGATTCAGGATTCGAAGCGTCAAATATTAGAGATGCGCCTAACTGAACCACTCTACTTGTGAAGCACACCAGTTAAACTGAAAATAGACTGAATAATAAAAAGATCAGGAAAGGTGTTCACCGGACATGCATTTTGATGAAGTTTTTCTGGTAATAGAGTGATCAGCCTGCAAGGACAGTAGTGGTTAATCTGAACGCCCATTGTGATGTCAAAAGTTTACAAAATGCTGGTGTGCAAGGACGGCAGGTTGAATTGATTAAAGCGAGCTCTCGGACCACTTTCGTCCGGTTCCTAAACAATGTTGTAGCTCAACTAAAATTCATCAGTTTAAATAGACAACACCGCCCCGACTTTTCTTGAGCCACAATTCTGTCAGAGTCATGTAAGATTCAGAAAACTGCTCCTCCCATTAACAAGAATCCCACCACCAGCTGCACGGTGAGGGAATGAGAGGGATACGTCAATTAGAGTTATTTTCACTTCCACGAATTGACGGGGTAAGCCCTTGTCGGCGTTGTCGCGTATCACTAATGACCAATGGAAACCCGTCCCCTTTTTCTCCCCCTGTCGTCACGATCAGGACAGCGAGCAGTGTCGAACTTCACTGTTTCTCGCCGGACGGACGGACCGAGAACACACACCCGCGTTCGATCGTACCGTCAGTTTCGTCAGATGTAAAGTTACCGGGATCGGGAGGGTGACGCGGGCTAGACGAAACTAGCTTCAGCCTTTACGTTTACTCGTGCATCGAATGATCTAAAGTATCATTTTCAGAGTTATTACTGGCACTATAGTCTATTGCTAGTACTGCTGCTATACCTATATATCAAGGAAGGCCGATCGAAGTAGTAGTAAAGGAGACAGTGAAATGCGCTGCACCACATCAGTATCAGTAAGCAAACTAACCCTGGTTAACTTGGCTTGGAGCGCTACGTATCAGTCGTAATCCCGGTTTAACCTTCTCATTGGCGTATGTGTGCCGACGAATCGAAGCATGGGTTAGTGAAGGAGGGAGGTGGGGAAGTGTAAGCACGAATCCAGAATAGCTTTTTGGCGATGTGCTCCGTCGCTTTCGTGGAGCACGATCCCTACGCTCCTGGGCTTGGCCCGTGCATCCAGCGATTTCTTTCCTCGCCTCTCATCATCCGGTCGCCGGAGCAAGGAACAAGCGCCCTGCTTCGCCGGAAAAAGATGTGGCACGTATGGTTTAGGTACGGATCCCAGCCGTGCGCCGGCGTTTGATGATGGATGGGCACACGGGCAATGAACGCGTTCGTTAGCGTCGTCAAAGAAGGTTTTGGAAAGTGCTTCGACTACAGCTGCTACTGCTCTTTTTTTTAGGCACATAGAAGCAGGATAGGGTATTCAATACTCGGAAGAAGTAAGAACAGGGGAGCCATGAAACCAACTCAAAAGGCCGTGAAGCAGAGTAGTCCGCAGAAGGCCATCGTAGGACGGTAGGAGTAGCAGCACTCTTCAGACGTGCAGGTCGGTCGATCCGGCCCGCCCTAGTAAAGCTACTCCGTCCGCAGTAGTATTGCGATTTGCGAGAGTCCTGCCGTCCGCCGCGTGCAGTTGTGGACCTGAATCATCTGATGGAGACGTGTGTTACGTGCAGCCCGTCCGATCAATCGCCGTGAAGCCATGGTACAAGTGCCTCGAGATCCACCGACCGCCGCGACGTACCGCGCGCGGAGTGAATGGCATTTGCTGCTTCCAGGCCGGGAGGGAGCAACCGGTCTCCCGCGTCTGTCATAAAACTCCTGTGACCGCGTGAAGGACAGGCCGATGGTTCAGGACTCTGGTTCGCCCATCGTGACACCGTCCACTCGTCCGATCAAAAGAGTAAACCGAGTTTACCGTGATCGAGCACCGCGGCACCGCACCGTAAAACTGACCGGGAAAAACGTTACGTACGTACTGCTCGTCGTAGCCACCAGCCGGCACCAGGGAACCTCGCGCTGCTGCTGCAACAGAGCACCGAAGCTGCTAGAGAGATCCCTCTCACGAGGCTCAGGTTCGCCGAAACCTCTGAGGCTACTGCATATCGCTGTCAGGTGGACCCAAGACGGGTGTCCCCACAACACAGTGTACGAGCAGTCGTCCACGACCGTCGAATCACGAAAGTGGATGGACGGCCCACACGAATCCAAGGACGACGTTACAGTCGTCTGATGAAAAAGAACGCTCGAGAGAAAAAAAAGATAATAAAAAAATAAAAGCCGGTTTTTGTTAAAGCAAAATGTTTTTCGCCTGCTCGCCGAGCAAAGCAACACGGGGAACCGGGTCGGGGGTGGTCCCTCGAAGCAACGGATCCCACTACCCAACACCGCCACGCGGGCCCTCCCCAGAGTGGGCCCGCGTGGCCCCACCACCTCGCGTCCCTCCGCTCGCTTCATAAAAACCACCTCCACCTCCTGTCCCCGCTTTAAACACACCGTCTCGCTCTCGCCCCCGCACCGCACCGTCGCGCGGACACGAACACGCGAGCCACCGAACCAGCCGGCCGGATCGAGCCGAGGTGGATCCCGCCGGAGGCGCCTCTTCGCCGCCGCCGATGGATTCCGCCCTCGGCGGCGCGGGCAGGACCGGCAGCGGAGGAGGCGGAGGCGGCCGGGACAACCCGTACGCGCTCGGCGGGGGCGGCGCGTCGGCGGCGGCGTGGACGCGGCTGGTCAGCTCCGGCGTGGAGGACGAGCTCCTGGCCGTGGTGGTGGGCGGAGGGGGAAGAGCCGGAGGCCAACCGCCGCCTTCGCCGCAGGGCCACTTTCTGGAGTCCTGCTTCCTCTGCCGGAAGCCGCTCGCCTGCAACCGCGACATCTTCATGTACAGGTTTGCCCCTGGCCGCCATGGCTCTCGCGCTACTGTTACCGCCTCCCGATAGTTCATCTCCTATGTTCATGTGGGGAGGGTAATTTGGGTTTTTGGTATGGTGCGGTGGGTCCCTGGGTATGGACATTTCCGGCGTCTTTGGAAGGTGTATTTTGTGCCCAAAAAACGGAAACTTGACCGCCAAATCGGCTGCGAGGGCGGAAGGAAAGTGAGCGTCGGCACCTACTATTTCTCACCCCTTTTTCTGCTTTTTCTGCCGGGTTTTCGAATGTCCAGTCGCGAAGAAAAGCATGAAGAAACTGGTGCGACTTCTTTTTCGTTTTCCGTGTGCCTTGGTGGTGCCAAGGTTTTGTCATTTGTGCAGCTCGTACTACGGGTTGCTTTTGCGCGTGAATCAATTCAATTCTCGGTGGACCTAAATTGAGCGCCAATAAGACCATGCCGTGAGTAACCTACCAATTTACTCCGAGAGTAGTACCATACATACTACCATCTGTCTTTTTTTTAATTTATTTATGGAGTTACTACCATATGTCTTTTTGTTATTTATTTATGGAGTTGCCAATCAGGAGAGGCTTAGCAGCTAAGCATGGAAGATTTCTTGATTTTTAATAACGATTATAATAAAGCACCATATACACTACTAATAATTCTCTTCTACTTTTGAGTCTGGTTCATGAGCGTGGCCGATACCGAGGATAGTTCAATTCTGCGCCTCTATGTTTCATTTCTATCCTGTGATTTTCTTGCACTACGTGGTCAAGGAACAAAAAAAGATCCATCCTTTTACAGCTTCTTACATGTAGAATTTTAAATGTTGTCACTATCATATTTTATTCGGCCATTCATGGCAAAACTTTTACTGATGTTAATCGCATGGTCTTGTATGCAAGCAGAGGTGACATTCCATTCTGCACCGAGGAGTGCAGGAGGGAGCAGATCGAAATGGACGAGGAGATGGAGATGAAAGAGAGCACATCCAAGAAGGTGGCGTCGAGAGCGCCGTCCCCCAAGGGCGTGGAGTCGCCGCCGAGGCCACCGAAGGCCCGGGCTGGCTCGATCCTCGCAGGCTAACAAGGAAGCTCTCAAAACCAGAGCTCGTGTTGTGCGCCCCCCCAAAAACCGAAGATCAGATCCCCTCTTACCAGTTATCACTTACAGTTAATTATATGGGTTTGTGTTTTTTTGTTTAAACCCCCTTTGCGCCTTTGGTGGCGCTGTCAGTCGTCAGTGCCCCGGCTGCTTATGTCGCTGATGATGTATAGAGATGGAAGGAGAGGAGAGAATGCTTGTGTTTAGGGCTGCAGCTTTCCAAGTTTCCATGCTGCTGTGTTCATGTATGGGGCTTCTGGTCTTCAGTTTGGGGGGATTTTGTGAATTTCCCCTATGTGGTAGTAGTTGTCAGTAAGGTTTTCCTAATGATCTAGCTGATGAAGCATATGGCTATAGAAGAAATAGACATATGAATGGACCCATGACTTTTCCCCTGTCCCGAATCGTCGTCTTGTTTTACATCCAGTACACTTTCTTGAATATCTTATGAGTGGCACAAATGTCACGGGAGGGTGAAGAAACACCGAATCGTGTTTTCATGTGTTCCATGTTTATGACTTGCTGTTTATTAGTGGTACGTACTCCTCATTTAGTACAACGATCGGACCTCTTAGCTTAATATTATTCTAAGATTCAGCTGACTTTCCCGAGACCATCTAGATTCTCGAAGGGTAAGCTTTGCATTGCACAAATTCTTCAAAGCAGGCACGGAGGTTGTATCTTGTCCGTAGCGCTACTGATCAATGCCCAGCGAGCGAAATGCTTTCTTCCAACAGTTCCTCGCAGTACAACGTAGAGTAGGATTTGACTAGAAACATGCCAGCTCTTTGCTCTACAGAAGTGTCAGCATGAAAGCGCGGGAAGAACAGCAAAAGCGAACCAGAAAAATCAGTCCGTGCTGTTCGTTTCCTTTAGTCAGGTGTGTTCGTTTCGTTTAGGAAAGTTTAGTCCAAAGTTTTTGTTATTTAAAGGTATTAAATAAAATATAATTATAAAATTTTTTCAGGAACCTGGCCTATTTTGCGAGACGAATTTAATAAAGGTAATTAAGTTGTGATTAGACGATGGTTACTGTAGCATCACTGCTGTAGCATCACTGTAGTAAAACATAGTTTAATTAGGCTCGTTAGATTTGTCTCGTAAATTAGCATCCATCTGAAAAAGATTTTGTAATTAAACTTTATTTAATATCCTTAAATAACAAGATTCTTTGAACTAAAATTTAAAGACTAAAGGAAACGAACAGGACCGTACTCGCGGCGCAGGCTAAACGACACCAACTTGCATCTTTCGCGATTCGATTGCTCGTTGACGCCTAGCGCCTGCCGCCGCCTATCACCACCACCACTCCTCGAGCTGTTCCACTTCCATTCTTTCGTCACAGCGAACAGCAACGGAATTGAATGACCAGTTGACGCGAGAGTGGTGCGCGAGCAGGTGTGCGGTGATGACTGGGTACAGTACTGACGAAGATGGAAAGGAAGCAGCAGCGGTTAATGTCCCGCGAAGCTCGCCGGCTTCATGGAAAGAAAGGAAAGGGCGGGCCCGGCCTGTCATCCTCCGCCGCCCCACCTCTCTGACTCTGACCCGCACCGCCTGCGCTCGCAAGAAAAGCTCTCCTCTTCCCGGTGCCGACGGCCGGCCATGTGCTGCGTCTCGTCCTCCCCCAACTTTTGCAACCGGAAACGGGAAGGGGCGTGCCATTGGTTTGACGTGAGATTGGCGAGGACGGGGCATGTTGTTTTGGTGTGGAAATTTGATCGCAGCGGAAGGACACGGTGTGGTCGGTGATGGCGCCTTGCTGCCTGACCCACTCACTCACTCGGCGTCTGCTGCCAAAAGCGACCAACGAACCAACCCACAAAAGGCTGGGGCGTGTTGCGTCATCTGCCCGGCTTTCTCTGTTTGTGGTGGTTGGGCGGCAGGCGAGTTGTCTCACAGTTGCATCACATAGGATTCGCTAAAATAGTGTCACAAACAGTGAGAAACAGTGAGCAAGTCAAACCTGAAGGAGTGAAGGAGCAGTGCTTGACCAAGCCGCTCTAGGATGCGCGCGGCTCGGCGCGAGCTTTGGGCTCGGGCCGGGCTCAAATACCAGGCTCGCGCCGGGCTCAAATACCACTTGAACCGTATAGTTGTATATGGGCTGAGTGCTGAGAACGAAATCGCTCTAATAAAAAATCGGCCTAGCCCAAGATTTGCTCGGTCTAGCATATGGGCGGGCTGCCCATTTGCTGCTCTTTGGTCAGGGCGGCCCAGCAGTGGCCGTCAATCAGGAAAAAGAAACAGTTATACGTATCCCTCTCTCGAAGGCGGAAAATGATCGAAGGCGGAAAAAATTGTGCGCTTCGCCTTACCAACTCTGCTTGTTTGCTCGCTCCGCTCCGCTGTGCCTGTGCCCCCCGCGAAACCAACCCCGATGCTGACCTCCACCGTCGCCTCCCTCCCGCCGCCGCTCCGCCGCTTCCCGCGCGGCGCCACCCTAAGCGCGTCCCATGGAGGTTCGGGAGGGCCGAACCCTCTCCGTCCCCGGCCCCGGCGTCGGGCGTTAGTCTGCCGGGCGGACCTGCAGCCGGACGCGCCGTTCGCGGCCGCCATCGGCGCCTGCGTGCTCGCCTCGCTCGCGCTCCCCCCTCCGAGACCCCGCGGCGATGCGGAGGAAGAGGACGACGAGGGAGGGGTGTTTGGCGGGACGGACACGAGGATGGCCGTGATGGGGATCATCTCCTTCCTGCCGTACTTCAACTGGCTGGTGAGTGGAACCTACAGGTTCTTATCGCTCTTCTAACCCATTATTCCTTAGCTTTCATGCAATTTTCTGTTTTTTAATCTTGCTTCTAGAGCTGGATCTTTGCGTGGTTGGACAGCGGGAAGCGGCGGTATCTGGTATACGCGGCTGTCTACCTGGCTCCCTACCTGAGGTTTGTAATTCTGAAATCTGAGATAACAGTTTATATTACTACATCTCTTGACTCTTGTGCTCTGTATCAATTGATTCATTTTCTTATCTATTGGTTTACTTTGTACTTGCTTTGCTAGCTTCTGTAGTCTGTAGTTTTACATCTATGCATGACTAGTTGTCAGTATTGCTGTATAGGGAGCAACTTCTGCAATACTAGTGTGTGCCGTTTGAACGGTAGAGTTTGCAAAAGCTGACTCAGTGTTTAAAATTGTCCTGGGTAACGGTTATATTGAACTGCTCCACTGTTGCATTTCAAGTGTAACGTGTGTGCATCCCAGTATCCTACTTTGTGCTTTAATCTCATTAGTTTCAATGTGTTCCGATTCAATTGGCTCTTCTGATTGGAAGTAGTATAAGCTTAAACTATTAATGCAAATGATACATTGTTGCAATCGTGTGTTGTAATTTTGTGTCTTTGCGGTGCACCATATATGAAATGCCATTTTACTAGCCTCTCTGATCATTCCTCAGAAAAGGGGAACTTTCTGTTTTTCCGATCCTTTCGTTGTAGACTAGAATCGTGCAGTGTACTAAGTTCACTTATATAACTTTCATTTTTTCCCCCAGGACTAACTTGTCGCTGTCACCTGATGAGAGCTGGTTACCTATTGCTAGCATCTTTATCTGCATTTTACATATTCAGGTCAGTAAGTGTGCTCCCTAAGTATCCAAGCAAGCTAGCAACCTTTTGCTGAGATGTTTTCTTCCCTTGCAGTTAGAAGCCGCCGCCAGCAGTGGTGATATTGAGAGCTTCAAGTTTGTCGAGAGAGCTCGGAATCTCTTCTTTCCTAGTGCTGCTAAAGAGAAGGACGCCCACCATGGAAACAAGAGAGATTCAATCGGAACGGTACAACACACTGAAGTTTACTCATGTAGTAATATTTGTTTAGACAATATCAGTAATATTTTCCTCCATTTGTTTCAGGGCCGCAGACCCAACAAAAGAATACCATCGGCGCATGAGTCTAGAGAAAGGCTCCGCAACTCTGATATCTTCAAGAGGCGGCTTGATGACCCCATCGACGAGAAGCGAAAGAAGTCAGACTGGGATTGAGGATAACAGGGTCAGTTCTACATTTCCTGGAGTATCTGCACGATGGTATAGGGAGATGTATGTATTGGCTGGAAGCCATGCAGCTACGGCCGAAACTGAATGGAGCTGCAGCAGCATGCGGCTTCAAATCAATGGCTCAACATCGTCTCTTTATTCCTTGTTTTGAATTAGTAGATCTTTAGATGTAGCTAGCTTCCTGGGCGTTGGTGTACAAACAGGGTGTCAACAGGGGAATGGGACACTTGGTTTCAAGTTGCTGAACCAATGTATTCCATTTGTCTGAATGAAGTTGTTTTTGTGGTTTACCTGTTTTGTGTAATTTCCAACCTGCAGCTGGGATTTGTTGACCTGAGCGAAACGATGTCTGTATCTCACCGGTATGTGTTCCATGTTGCATTCACCGTGCAGAACTTTGACTAATACTACTTTATCCTAGTGTTCTGGTCAGCCACTACGTGCTGGTTACCCGTTTCAGATTTTATTACGCTCGAAAAGCCTCGGAGTCCCGGACCAAAAGACAACGGTCCTGGCAAAGAGATGTGCAGGCACCGCGTTTTCCCCCCCTTTTGTTGAGTCAGGCAGGCACTGAGTCACCGCGTTCAGTTCGTTACTTGCAGTTGGAGGTTAATTTTCGGCAACCATCTATTCAGCATCACGCGTTCACGCCCCATTCCCGCTTTTTGACGAGGCCAGCGTACTACTGATGCTTTACGCCTTTCGACCCCGGAGCTTCAGTTCCGTTTCCGTTCTGCCGCAAGGCTGGTAACCGCCAGCGCCAGTGCGCCACCGCTTCTCTCGCCGTCTCGCGGCGTGGCCAGGCCAGCGCGCCGAACCCTGATGAGCGCGCCCTCCGCCGCGCGCCCGCGCGGCCTCCCGAGGCTCGCGCTCCGGAGAGCCGCTGCCGCGCTCCTCCTCGCCACCCTCGTCGCGCTGCCCTTCGCTGTGCTGTACCGCGCCGCCGTCTCGCGATCGCTGCAGGACTCCTGGGGGTGGGACTCGCTGCCCTCCATCGTCGCATCCGAGGAGGAGGAAGGTGCCGACGGCGACGATGTGGTCAGTATGGCCATTCCCCCTTCTATTAATGCCTTCCATTTCGCCATTTCTGCACTGGTTTGTAGTGCCATTGTGCCCATTTAATGAGAAAGTTGAGGGATGGCTCCGTGACTAGCGTAATGGAGTATTCTCGAAAAAATATATAGAATTGCTGCGTTGGTTATTCAGGTTTGATCAATCTATGCGCTGAGAATTTTAGCGCGCAATGACATCTATTTTGCAAACACTCTTGGTGATTGGGCGATTGGGGTCCATGATTTTATATTAATTTATTTAAACCGTCACGATTAGGTCCATGATTTTATCATATTTTAAACCACCACGGTTATGTCCATGAGTTATCATATTTTAAACCACCACGATTATCTTTGGAGGATTTCCCTTGAGAGTTGGGGTGAAACAATTAAAACTGCTTATGTTTTAAACTACATGACTGTAGTCAGACGAGCATTGGTTTCTTTTTCTGGAAGAATATGTGGAACGTGCATATGCTGTTAAAGAACAATAGAACAACCCTGCCGTATATGACGTTTAGGACAACAAATCTAATGTAATTTGGACTGGATTAGCTGTCCTAAATGTCATATATTTAAGAATGGATGCAATATCTTTTAAGGATAATTTTGTTAAATTTTGCTAAGTAGTATGATTGCTGCTTGCCGATTTTGCTAGTTTTCTTCTATGTGATTGGGGATGTGCTTCGAGCTTGGATAGTTGGATGTCTCTACCTTTTTGGCATCAACGTTGCTTTGCTTCTTACATGTTGCTGCTTTTTATTTGGCCACTTGTTAACCAAAAATGCTTTCTGATTGTGTACATGGAATTACTAACTATAATCGCAAACAAATTGGTGAACTATATATGCTCAAGAAAAAAGGTGACTATGCTAAACATTTAGCAAAGATGTCATGGACCTCATGGTCATGCCATACTCTCTGGTTTGATTTTGGCTTTCTGTTTCATGCATTTATTTTTACCTCCTGATGGGGTTTCGTTTATTTCTGAACTGTCTATGTTTTTGTTTGCATGGATGCTAGATCAGTCAATTTCCTCATTTTCATTCATTGCTTTCCAAATAATATAACAATCATACATTTTCTTAAAAAACATTATGTATCATTCGTTCTAGGACAGTGAAGATCTCAAACTCGAGCGAGTCCTTAACAAGGCTTCAATGGGAGATAATACAGTTATCTTGACTACCCTTAATGCTGCATGGGCTTCTCCTGGTTCAGTGATAGACCTTTTCATGGATAGTTTTCATTCAGGTGTTAGAACAAGTTCACTGTTGAAACACCTTGTTATTGTTACATTTGACTCGGAAGCATACAAGCATTGTGTCAAAATCCATCCCTATTGCTTTGCTCTTGGAACTGAGGGTGTGGATTTTTCTGAAGAGAAGAGGTTCTTGACTTCTGGGTATCTGGAGATGATGTGGAAAAGGCTGGATTTCTTGCGCCTGGTTCTTGAAAAAGGTTACAATTTCATATTCACGGTAAATTCTAAACATTAGCTCGCATTGATAAATGATTATTCTCGTTTTGCAACAGAGTATTCAGATTATGTTGATAAGAACCATGATGAATTTTGCTGTTCCTTTTGTGAAACCCAAATTTATAAGTGCCTGAATAAGTGACATGGAGGTGTTTTGGCTGTCTCCCTTATTTGTACTGCATTTTTGTATAATCCAGGATGCAGATATAATGTGGTTTCGCAATCCATTTCCTCATTTCTATCCTGATGGTGACTTCCAAATTGCATGTGATCACTATGTTGGGAATGAATCTGATTTGAGAAACATTGCTAATGGAGGTTTCAGCTATGTGAAATCAAATGAGAGAAGCATAGAATTTTACAGTTTTTGGTATTCATCCCGATTGAGGTACCCTGGTTATCATGATCAGGATGTATTCAATGCTATTAAGCATGATCCTTACGTTGCCGACATTGGACTGAAAATTAAGTTCTTAAGTACTGCATACTTTGGTGGATTTTGTGAGCCAAGCAGAGATCTAAACAAAGTTTGCACTATGCATGCTAACTGTTGCATCGGATTGCGGAGCAAGATTCATGATCTAAGGATTATGATGGAGGATTGGAAGATTTATCTGTCCTTGCCTCCACACTTAAAACAATTGCAGGCACTGGCATGGAGGGTGCCACAAAATTGCAGGTATGGTATAGTCTGAAGATTGTGTTTGGAGATGGTACGGCTGTCACTTTGGCTTATGTCATGATATTTTTGCTGTTTTTGTGCATCTAATCATCGTATATATTTATTTTGCAGTCTTTCGTTATCACATCGATAAAGGATGAAAATGAAGTATAACATCTTCTAACTTCTCTGTGTAGTATAACAGAAGAATTGACCGGAAGGTTGGCCGCAAACATTTTAGTGTTTAGTTTCCCCTTTTGCTAACCTCGATTTTTAGAAATCCCATTTTTTTAGATCATGACTCATGACTACTTCAACTAATAGGTTCCACTGTAACCACTAACTGGGTTCATGAGTTTCTGTATCTTTCCTGTAAAGACAAAAGGATAATTCAGTTATAATAATTTCTGGAGATAGCTTATGGAGGGTATCCTATAATCTTGAACTTCCTCGATGCTCTGCATCGTCTCATCTGTTGCTCAGTGTTACTACGAGGGTATCTCCTGTTGCTAGAAGTCTTTGATCTACCATTCTTTTATTTGCGTCTGACATTGTTTTTATCCTTCTTTTTTTTGCGAAGAGATTGTTTTTTATCCTGGAAGTTCTAGTTTAAACATTTTAAGCAGATTGTTCCTTTGCATCGATTCGGATGACCTGATTGTATAGATGCAAATGCATGTAACCTAACCTGAATGATTTGGGCTGCTAAGCCTAAGAATTCTGAAGTAGATATCGGGCATAGGTGTGAAACCAGTAAAAGAACTAGAAGCTTGTCAAATTCGTGATGACGGAAAGAAAAGTAACCGCCCTTTTGCGCCTCCTAACTTGATCTGCAATTTTTGGTAGACAGAAACATGTAAACACGGGAACCGAGGATGCACTACTTTCGTTTTCCCCCGGTTGATGTATTGCAGGCACTTTCACACAAATACTCGTTAGTTTTCTTTTTCTAGACGAGTACAAATGCACATTATGCTGAGTGAGCAGTTGCCGAGTTTACGAACTTTACACTTTCACACATTATGTTAGAATTTTATACACACATTACGCTTGTTGGCTTGAGAGCGACTGATACGCAAAACTATATATGGGCCGGACTGGTTGGCATTAGATTATGGGCCTAATACTACTACTGGGCCCTTCGTTGTCCTTTCATTTGCGCGAAACTGACAAGTGAGACCAGCTTGCCAGTGTCTCCTCTAGTCAATAAACCCCAGAACCTGCCTCCTCCTCGCCCCCGACCTCGCCGCCGCCGCCTCACACGCGCCTCCTCCCGCCATGGCGAAGTCATCGTCGGCGACTGCGGCAGCGTCAGGCAGAACCAAGCGAAAGTCCAAGAGCGGGACTCTAACCCTAGAAGAGGTGAAGTCGCTGGGCCGCGAGCTCCTCTCCTCGCGCGCCCACCTCAACCACGCGCCCGTCCTCCTCGCGCTCGTCTCCCCCTCCGCGCCGCTCGACCTCGCCCTCGAGGCGCTCATCTCGTTGCAGTCCTTCTTCGTCCCCCTCATCCCATCCATCCCCTCCGCCGCGGCCGCGGCCGCGGGAGATGCGAGCAGTGACCCCGAGCTCGTGTTCGGGTCCTGGCTGCGGCAGCGGTTCGATGAGCTGGTTACCGCGCTGGTGGAGCTCAGCGTGTCGCCGCAAAGTGACGACGCAATTAGGGTGAGTTTTGAACTAGGTTTATAAGTATATTGTGTGTGGTGACGAGGAATTGGTAACATTAGCGTATGTCCGTAGGATGTAGCATTGGATGCTCTTATGGATTTCGTGAAGCTGGGAAAGGACGGCAAATTCCAGTCGGCAATTTACCACAAGTTTCTCCACGCTCTAGTGAGTCTTTGTTATCTCATTTCATCACAATTTTAGCTCGTTTTTAATTTGGTGAGCTCAGTTTGTTGTGCGCAAGTAACATGATGCCTGCAGGCAGTCTGGATTACTGATTTCGTGCTTGTTGTTTAGTGTTAACTCTTATAGTCTTATTTCTCATTCTTTTTTCCAGGTTCATGCTACTGACCCCATTGAACCTTTGTTAGAGTTGCTTGGGCCAAAGTATTTCAAGTACGCTGATGTGTGGTAAGCTCTGACTACTTGAAATGTTCCTGCTGTATTTCAATATTGGTCGATGGTGGTTCAGTTGCTTGGAATCGGGAAACTTGGCTTAAATGAGTTGCCACAATACTGTCATATCATATTTTTCTTAGCATATGCTTATACCCACCTTTTGTTCGTGCAGTTACTTTACTTATACTACCTTGGACAAGATAGCAAACAGTCTGGGCATTAGAACCACCGGTACTTTCTAACTCTTCGCTTTTTCTTTGGTTCAAACATCCGTCCTTATGGATATTAAAAGCTATTTGTTATTCTATAATTAGGCTCTGGAAAAGGTGCCTTGCTGAGTGGGGGTGATGGATCAGAAAACAGGTGCTTAGGCTTTTCTTTTATGCTGCAGTATATGCTTATTAAACCTTATACAATGATTTTATTCTAGCGAACACAAATTCAGTGCACTTTATATACGTACTTACCATGAGATCTTTGGAACTGGAATTATGTACTATATCTTGTTTTGTGTTACAAATACATGTACGTCAAACACAGAGCATATTTTGCTTTGTTATGGAAAAGTTACGCCGTTCGTCTTACATGTTCCAGCACTAGCGTCTTTATTTTGGAGAGTAAATGTTGTTAGGATAATAAGTGGCTTGATATATTTCACTTCTTTCATCTTACAAGTTTGCACACTTCCTTTAGCTTTGGAAAGTCAACCTGTAGCAGATAATCACTGGTATAGAATATTCATACCATAGTTCATTATCACATCCCAGACTCATTCAAACTTTTCTTTTTCTTTTGAATCATCATACGACCCATGTTAATCTATAATGTTATGTCCCTTTTTTTTTTGCGACCGAATGTACTGTCCCTTTGTTGATGCATTCAAGCAACTTAATAGTTTTATTTCTTACATACTTTTTTCTCTCATGCATAACAGAGGTGTTATTTTTATACACAACATATACAATATTTTGGGGCATGTTCCTGTGATAGATTTTCAAAATGAATCAGCATTTGAAATGTTGAGCACTGTCGGTAAGTAGTTTCTGATTTGTTTGGTAATCTCAACTTTTCTTCAATCTTTGATATCATGTCATGTATTCTTTTGTACCTCATAAAATACTCTCATTTGCATTCCCATGGGGTGCTTCATATCCTTACTCTTTTGTTTCATGCTTCTAAAGGCATATCTTCTAAAGGAGAAAAGGACTCATCAAAGGTACTTCATATACACTTCAGATGTACTGACATTTTCAGCTTAAGCTCAAATTTTCTATGTATTAAACTTTGAAATTCTGTAGGACTCTTCTACTTACATTAAGAGAAAGCTTAAACTGAAGTTCACCAAAGCATGGCTATCGTTTCTCAAGTTACCACTCCCGCTTGATGTGTACAAAGAGGTAAAGCTGTTCACATACTAAAAGACTTAAATACATGTATGATGCAATATTGCTTGTTTTTTCTGTTTTTAAACTTAAGCTTTATAACCTTATACTTATTTAACATCCTGTGAAAGTACCCATTTAATATTTCTCCGTTTCCCATAAAAATATTTTGTCATCTTGGAACTGTAAATGGTTACTTGTTGCAACTGAATTATGCCCCCCCCCCCCCCCCCCTCTCTTGCATATACAATGTTCCGACATAGTAGTTCATAGGTAACACTGAAGGGCAGGCCTGGCACAGTGGTTAAGTCACCCCACTTGTGCCGAGGGTTCCTGGGTTCGATGCAGCCTTTCTGCATGGTCCATCCCAAGACCCCACTAGCTTCGAGCGCTCGGTCTTGTAGTTCATCTGCAACACTATGCGCTAAGCCTATTTACAGTCTAACTCCAGTATACTATGTACGATGATGAAATTGTTTATTATTTATGGTTCATCTAAGTGAAGAATTATCACTTTGAAATATTAAAGGTGTTTCGCTGGCTAAGGTCTCCTGTCTTGATTTATGTTTTTTTTAACATGCAGGTCCTTGCTTCCATTCATCAAAATGTAATTCCTTCAATGTCAAATCCTGCGATCTTATGGTAGGTTGTGTGGTTTCTGTTTTTTAAATATTAGTTTTTATTTTGACATGCCACTGACAAAAGCCTTCTAACCTGTATACTTTTCCCCATGTTGTAGTGATTTCTTGACTAGATCATACGACATTGGTGGTGTTATTAGTGTGATGGCCTTAAGTGGTCTTTTCATTCTTATGACACAACATGGTTTGGAATATCCAAAATTCTATGAAAAGCTGTATGCGTTAATGACTCCTGCTGTTTTCATGGCAAAACACCGGTCAGTCTTCTTGCAAGTAAGTAGAAAAAGGTTGTCTTCACATTATTTCAAATGAGGTCATGAAGTATCTATACCCAACTTTTATCCTGGTCATAATATGTTTGGAACCATCCACACTTTCAAATGTTAAGAGTGCCGCTCCAGAGCATCTATTGCATACTTATATCCATCATTAACTGTTTACCTGCTTATGGTGTAACTAATTTTCTGTTGAATAGTCCATCTTAGTGTAATACAAGCACTTGGTGGCGTAAGAATTTACCATGTGCTGTAACCTACTGGTAGACCGAATTAGTAATTAATTAATTAATTAATCCTGTTGTCTGAAAAACCTGAGAAATAACCTTTTGGAATAAAATGCGTCCATTTCTGCTCCAGTCGTGCTATAACACTGGATGGAGCATCAAAAGAGACACCCTAAGGGTTTGTTTGGATGGAGTTGAAGTGTTGAACCCACTTTAATCCGCATTAATTGAGAGGGATCGAGGGGGAAATTAGTTCATTTTCCACTCCATCCCAAGTGGATTGATTTGTCCAAACAAGGCCTTAATGGTGTGTAAGGAGTGTATCATATGACCAACTGAGCACATAGTTATCAAAATAAGATCCTTTGTACATGCTTCTATGGAACAGAATAAGTTTCTTATTGTCAGCATTGTTATCTTATTATTAGCATTTAGTTATGACTATCTATTGACATTTACCTCTTTTTTTTTCTTGCAGCTTCTAGACACATGCCTGAAATCGTCTTATCTTCCTGCATATCTTGCTGCCGCGTTTGCAAAAAGATTGAGCAGACTTGCTCTTTCAGTACCGCCAGCTGGAGCTCTTATTATTATTGCTTTAATTCACAATCTTCTGCGGAGGCACCCTTCTATTAATTTTCTAGTTCATTGGGTATGTCGCCTGCTAGACCCTTTTATATTTGTATTGCATGTGTAGGGATCCTGATTGATTCCACTGTGCACTGATTGAGCTGCTTTTATTTTTAGCAGAAGCATTTGGGACACACTTCATTTATTTACACTCTGCAAGTAGGTTCTTTTTGTTACCTCATAAACTAATTCTGATCCATCGGAATTTCTTTCAGGAAGTCGATGAGAGCAACAGCAATGCCACTGGAGAAGCTAACCAAACTAAGAAAATTGGTGCTGATCCTTTTAACAATCAAGAGATTGACCCTGCTAAGTCTGGTGCAATGCGTAAGTTTCTAATCATATCAAAGAGATGTCCATATTTCTTTCTGCGGTTCTTTTCCTTGCAGTCCTAAGTGGCAAGCAATCACCAGAAAATTTTCTCTGAGCTCAACTTTCTTTTCTGGTCATCCAAAGCATTTCTCATAACTAGCTTGATAGGCTAGATGAGCATTCTCCTGACAATGATGGGATCAGAATTCTGAGGAAGACGTGACCTATGTACACAAATTTTCATGATATAAGATTTGTTTTGCATATGATGGACCTATCCTGGAGATTAATAGCCCGAGCCTATATTTTCATGTAAAGAAGGCATCACTTTAGTTATTTCGTTTTGGCTCACCACTTTTATTGCTCTATAAAATCATTCTCGTTCGTTTTATTTTCCTCATCTGAAAGTTGATCATCTGTTGGGAATCCAACTTGGGATGTACGCTGGTGCTTCTTGATTTATCTGTATCATATGCCTTTAGCTTCATTTTTTTTTCACTGGTAGACTGTTACAAACGGGTACTGCAATTCGTGAAAAACTTAAACTGATGGGAACAGAAAAAAAAACTGACCTTTGAATGATGTTGTCTTGTTGATAAAAAGCATTAATGTTGGACTCAACTAAATGACTATTCTGCACCAGGATTAAGAGCAGTGGTGTGAGAATGACAGTTATCTCATTTGTTTCGTTCTCTTAGAATAATATAAATTGCAGCCTGTGGCCACTTCCATAACTAGTCATGGATGCAGCTGCAAGTTAATGTGGGAGATTGTTTGCATGTTTATGTCCAAAACACATTCATTTTAAATGATATTCCTTTGAAATTCTTATTGGCTATCATGAATTAATACTTGATTGTGGTCTGCAGGAAGTTCTTTGTGGGAAATAAACACGCTTCGCCATCATTACTCTCCTGCAGTTTCCAGGTAACAGGAAGGGATATTACTGTCCAGGTTTCTATGCAGTATCCTTCATTGTTCGGAAGTTTTGCTTATTCTTCATGTTGTTTTACTGGCAGATTCGTTGAGTCACTTGAGAATGATCTCACTGTACGGGCCAAAACTACTGAGATGAAAATAACAGACTTCAGTTCAGGCTCTTATGCGACGGTTTTCAGGGATGAGGTATTTCACTACCTCCCATTACAGTCATCCTTGGATTGTTCCTACATTTCATATTGTCACTTTTGTACGAGTATCTCTTTTACATATACATATGTGGTCTCTTGCTTAGATGTTCTTTTTAAATTGTGTCTTGCAAAACCATTTTGTGACTTGGTTTTTGTTATCATAAGATTTCCTCATTCATATCCGCTGCCATTTGAGTGCCGAATTGCGAGTTATCTTGAGGATTTCCTACAAATCATTTACGATCTTTAAATTGGAATTGTAGGTACGGCGGCGGATAAAACAGGTCCCCCTTGCTTTCTACAGAACCACACCAACTTCATTATTTCAAGGGTCAGAATTCCCTGGGTGGACTTTTGGGGACCATTCTAATAGCATCGTACAGTCAATGGAGACGGAAGAGGCTAGTGACAGCACTCCTTCGAAAAGGTTGCGGGTAGAGACCTGAGTATTAGACATTCGGCTTGGGTACCACTGGGTTGTGTGGCTCCGCTTTGTAGTTTTGCCTCAAGATATCTGTAGAAATTTTCTGACTGTTGTAACATAAATAGATGAGAAAAATTTTGTTTGCTAATCTAATATGTAAGCTTAATTGCCAGTTGGAGTAGATGCCATGCCATTTCAGCTGATGCAGATGTTGGTTGACAAGCAATATTTATTTCGTTGTTCAGGGCCTGTGCTTTTCTCACATGGTTTCGATTTGCACGGGAGCTGTACACCTATATGATTGGTGTCTTCAAAAGCTCATCAAATGGACCATCCATCTTCCTAATCTATCCGTTCAATCACAAGTACTGGGAAATCTTCGTGCTTCTTGTCTCTACAGTATGACCCGGAGCTAACGGAATAATCTGGGAAGAGAAATATCAGGAAGACACAAATCGTGGAACGGAACTTTGATGAAGGCGCAGCAGAACTCTTTGTCAATGGATGAGACTGCTGGGCCCGGGGTCGTCTTCAGCGACTGCTGTTTGTGACCAGTCGTTGTGCCTTGTGCAGATGCTCTGTTGTTTTTGGCCTCTCCAGGTATGATATGTGGATTGGGGTTGTCAAGGTTCCTAGTCCATCCAAATTTCGAAGCTTGATATCCTCAGGTACACCACGTCCTGCTGAAGCATCTTAGTTATATACTACTAGCTCTTCTAGAGAAACATTTCCTATCGTGTTCATTTACTTGTGCCCTTGGTCATCTTCTAGGGGGGTGAATGGGACTCCACATGCGTGCTTGGTTGCTGTTAGGCATGTTAGCCGCGCCCTTCGGAGTGAATCGACCTGACGAGGGTCTCGACAGGTACTCAGATAAACCTCCTCCATAGGAGTGCGCCGTCAGCTGTTAGTATGAAAGTGACGTACCATATATACATGTATGGATGTATCTGAGTTCGCCACTGTTGTACGGTCCTACTAACTTTCAGTCACATTTTCGACACGAGGGCCTGAATATTTTCTCGGAAACAGTCAGGATCTAGTTGGCATCTGAGTTTGGCACTCTGACAACTTCCAGCCACATGTTCCACATGAGGGCCTGAATATTTTGGGGTGATACTATCTTCATCCTGTTGATATAGTTATACAGGTTAGAACATGCTGAGATTGTGATACATAGGATTCGAGTAGTGATCTTTTTCTGAGGTGATGTACTAGTATGCGGGACACAAGAAAATCTCCAGGACATATTCTTGATGAATTTTAAATTAGGAACTTCAGAAATAGCAACCTAGAGAAGTGCTAACTATTTGGTAAGGCCAGGGCCACAAGGGTTGTTCTTATTCACACAGGCTACCGGACCCTCCTCACATCTATCTCGTGCCATCCAAGTAGAAGCATCTGCCAACTAATACTTCTTCAGACCCAACGGTAAGAGGAGCCATGTCTCAACTCAGGAAAAGGAAACGAAAGAGGAAATATGTTCAGGGGGTCAATTATTTGCATATCCTGCATCCTCCATTCTTTTGGATTCCCCCTATCATGCTCTTCAAAAGAGATTTAACCCTTAGAGCTCCTGAAGATTATGGAAAGCTCATCCTAGTTCTTGCTTTGTCTCTTTCCTGATTTTGCTTTCCAATTCTTGCTTGTGCTTTGCTTCCCAGTTCGCTTGGTCTCTTTCTTAATTCTGCTTGTTGTGCCATGTATTATTTTCTTGGCAAATCTTAAGTTGAGAGAGGTCAATTCATTTCTGTAGCTCCTCTGGACATGAATCACCTAAATTCGTTTTGCTGATGCCTTCCCAGCTTTTCCTTCGAAAGGAGTCTACATTCTGTGCTGATGATCCCCAATTCATATTGTTGCATGATATATTCTCTTATACTCCTATGAGATTTGTTCTTCCACTTGTGATTGTAGTTCATCCTGTAATTGCCTGATTTTTCGTTGAAGAATAGTTTGAGTCGTTAGCTAGTCGAACTATATCTACCTAACATTCAGGAAGTTTTCTTTCGTTATTCCAGCCCATCGGATGTTGAGAAGGATGGACTCTTAAAAGAATAGCCCAGTAACCCGCAGGATTTAACATGAAGTTCATGCTCCATATTTTGGGCATTTTCTGTTGTCTGTGTTCCTGTGCACTTGGCCAGAATATTTCTGTGAGACCCAATGTTGTGAATATTGGAGCTCTTTTCTCATTCAATTCGACAATTGGGAGAGCTGCCAACGTTGCCATTGTTGCTGCTGTCAGTGATATCAACAATGATTCAAGTATTCTTAAGGACACAAAGTTGGTTGTTCAGATGCAAGATACTAACTGCAGTGGCTTCCTTGGCATTGTTCAAGGTACTCTTTTCATGTCTTTCTGCAATTGAACTAATAGCAAGTGTTTTTTATAAGAAAACTACAATCCACATGGTTTCAAACGATTAATTCCTTCTAATTTGTCTTGCTTAGCATTGAAATTCATGGAGAAAGATACAGTTGCAATCATCGGCCCACAATCTTCAGTCATTGCGCACGTCATTTCCCATGTTGCAAATGAACTCCAAGTACCTTTAGTGTCCTTTGCTGCAACTGATCCGACTCTCACATCACTTCAGTATCCCTATTTTGTGCGTGGCACCCACAGTGATCAATTTCAAATGGCTTCAGTTGCTGACCTAGTTGAGTACTATGGGTGGAAGCTAGTGACAGCAGTATTTATTGACGACGACTATGGACGAAATGGCATATCCGCCTTAGGTGATGAGCTTGACAAGAGGAAACTGAAGATATTGTATAAAGCTGCAATTAAACCAGGAGCAAAGAAGAGTGAAATGGCTGCTGTGCTGGTTAGGGCTGCCATGATGGAGTCCCGGGTCTTCATACTGCATGCAAATGTTGACTCTGGACTTGCAGTGCTCTCATTAGCATACAATCTGAGCATGACATCCGGTGGGTATGTGTGGATTGCAACAGATTGGCTCAGTTCATTCCTTGATTCATCACCTCGTCTTGACATGGGATTAATGAGCGTGCTGCAGGGTGTTCTGACATTGCGTCAGCACACACAAAATACCAGAAGGAAGAAAATTCTATCTTCACAATGGAGTGCACTGGCGAAGGGGGACAGTGGTGGCAGTAGTTTTTTGCTTAATTCCTATGGCTTTTACGCGTATGATGCTGTCTGGATCATTGCTCATGCTTTGGATGCTTTTTTCAATATGGGTGGAAACATTTCCTTCTCTCTTGACCCGAAACTGCATCAAGTTGCAGGAGGAACTTTGAATTTCGACGCGTTGAGCATCTTTGATGGGGGGAGGCTATTGTTAGAAAGAATCCGTCAAGTAAATTTCACAGGTGCAACTGGTCCTGTAACATTTGATTCAGATGGTAATCTTATCCAGCCTGCGTATGACATTTTAAACATAGTAGGCTCTGGTGTGCGGACAATTGGGTATTGGTCAAACTATTCAGGGCTGTCCACTGTGGCTCCTGGGGCTCTTAACGGGAAACCATCAAGTTACAGCAATACAAACAAGAAACTCTACACTGCAATCTGGCCAGGTGAGACTACAACGAGGCCCCGGGGATGGGTATTCCCTAACAACGGGAATGAGCTGAGAATTGGAATTCCCGACAGGGTAAGTTACCGCCAATTCGTATCATCTGACGCTCAAACTGGAATTGTGGGTGGGTTCTGTATTGATGTGTTTGTTGCTGCAATAAACCTGTTGCAATATCCTGTTCCATATAAGTTTGTACCTTTTGGCAATGGTCGGGAGAATCCAAGCTATACAGAGCTCATCAATCGAATTCTGGCAAATGTAAGTTCTGTTTCTGACAGCTAGTGCTCTACTTTCTGTCATAGAACTTGGCGTGCACATCATTCGTCAGTGTCTATCACTGAAGTCTAACAGTCATTCCTTTTTGCGCTAGGAATTTGACGGTGTTGTTGGCGACATAGCTATTGTCACAAATCGGACAAAGGTTGTTGATTTCACTCAACCATACATCGGATCTGGGCTTGTAATACTTACCTCTGTTAAGAAGCAGAGCTCGAGTGGATGGGCTTTCTTGCAGCCATTTACCATCAGAATGTGGTGTGTGACGGGAGTGTTTTTTCTTATCATTGGAACGGTGGTTTGGTTGCTCGAGCACAGAATCAATGATGATTTTCGTGGTCCTCCAGCAAAACAGGCAATTACTGTTATCTGGTAAGGTCTAACATGAATAGCAATTTGCGTTATTTTTACCAAAGTCTGTGCTAGGCATCTACTTACTGTCGTTTGCTTGGTGAATACTTACATTCCTGGGAAGTTCTGCTTTTTTTTTCAGTTGCAGTACTTGTCTACTGCCTTAGTTTTTGATTAAAAAAAACAGATGGCTAGTTTAAAGGGCATTTTGTGCCAATTATCAACGAAATCTATGTTCCTCAACCATGCACAGGTTTCGGCTTTCCATCTGATACATGTTATGTTCTCTATATATGCAGGTTCAGTTTCTCAACTCTGTTCTTTGCCCACAGTGAGTGAAAGAAAACTCTCTTCATTTCTATACGCACTAGCTACAGATGAAGTGAAGACAAAACTAAAATAGCATGCTCATAAGAGTTATCCTGCATTTTCTGTTTTCGCAGGAGAGGACACGAGGAGCACTCTAGGCCGTTTCGTGATCATAATCTGGCTCTTCGTGGTCCTGATCATTCAGTCCAGCTACACCGCCAGCCTGACCTCCATACTCACCGTGCAGCAGCTCTCGTCTCCGATCAAGGGCATCGACAGCTTGATCGCGAGCGGCGAGCCCATCGGGTTTCAGGTCGGCTCCTTCGCGGAGAGCTACCTCGTGAACGAGCTCGGCGTTTCCCCCTCGAGGCTGAAGTCGCTCGGCACGCCGGATGAGTACAAGGACGCGCTTGAACTCGGCCCTCGCAAAGGCGGCGTGGCGGCCATCGTCGACGAGCGTCCGTACATCGAGCTCTTCTTGTCTGGGCACGACAAGGTCGCGATCGTGGGCTCCGAGTTCACCAAGAGCGGCTGGGGCTTCGTAAGTTCCTTTCGTGTCGATCGTATATTCATTTCTGTTTAATACAAGCCTGATGAAATGTTTCTGTTGGTTGTGAGACTGAAAAACTCCTGTTGAATTGAATCCGGCAGGCGTTCCCGCGGGACTCGCCGCTGGCCGTGGACCTCTCGACGGCGATCCTGACGCTGTCGGAGACCGGCGACCTCCAGAGGATCCACGACAAGTGGCTGCCGGGCGGGTCGTCCGCCGCGCAGACGGACGACCTGGACCCGGACCGGCTGCACGTGCACAGCTTCTCGGCGCTGTTCCTCATCTGCGGCCTGGCGTGCGTGCTCGCGCTCTCCATCCACGGCTGCGTCCTCTACAACCAGTACCGCCGCCACGTCGCCTCCAGCTCGGACCCGGCCGCGGGTTCTTCCCGCTCCCACCGCGGCAGCCTCCGGTCTTTCCTGTCGTTCGCCGACCACCGCGAAACGGAGTTCCGTAAGAGCTCCAAGGACGGCGCGGCGATGGCGGCCGGAGGGTCCGGCTCGGCCAGCGGCGTCAGCTTCACGTCGAGCAGCAGCGTCAGCACCAGCATGTCAAGGTAGCAGCTGTCCACGAATGCCGCCGCCACGTCGCAGGTTCGTTCGCTTCAGGTTCATACACGTCGTAGCAGTACTGATGATATACTAATGTGCACGGGTACACGACTAATGTGCAGTGAATTTAGATCTCCGTGTGGGTGCTGCGGAATTGTAATGATATGTAAGCAGCGCACATGGGGTTAGTTTTTCGCCGCACATGTTGGGGGATTAATGTCGGGGTCCTAGTCATGTGATTAATAAGAAAGCCACGTGAATGAATTTGTAAGCCTACGCCACCGCCCGCCTCATCAGTGTCGGTCGGCACTGAAGATGTGTCTCGCCCTCTCAGGACCACGACCACGAATACGCGACACGAAACCTTTTCGTAGCAAGCTTTGGCCGTTGGCAGCTTCTGCTCTGCTCGCACGGCCACGCGGTCCTGTGCGGCTGCGGGCTGCGTCGCGCGGAAACGACACCGGGCTGTCGACGCGCGCTGGCGCGAGTCCAGCGGATCCGCGCAAGAGTCTCGAGGCGTAAAGCGTCCTCCTCGGCGCGCCTTGGCAAGTGCGGTCGTGCCGAGTGGAGGGGCGAGGCGATGGAAAATCCTGGCCGGCCGGCGCACGGCACGGAGTCTCGCGGTGACTCACGCACCGCGCGCCTGCGTGGTCCGTTCTGCAGGCCGAGCAGCATAGGCTGGCTGGTCTGGTGGCTGCATCTTTGCTTGGGCTCGTTACGATCACCCGGTTAATAAATCAGTTGCGGATTCATCTGCTGCCTCTGTCGGTTTGTCCGAGCCACGCCGTCGAGGTCGAGGCCGAAGAACTCGATTGCGGCAGGAACGGGACGGATGAACTCGGCATCTTTTCACGGGCAGCAATCATGGTCGACATGAGAACGGAGCGGCACTGGCGCGTGCGCATGATGACGACGAACATCTTTCGAGCTAAAAATGAAGGCAAACAAACATGATGACTGCAACATGGATGTGCATGTCTCCTTTCTCACGCTACTCGACCACCACTCGCTGCACAAAGGCACAAGCTCTTCTTTGCCAAGTCAGGCCGCCGCTCATTAGTATGCTCGTGCGTGCCCGTGAGTTGTCCATGGGCTATACCCTATAAAGACGTGCATGTACTCTTTGTACTGTTGTCGGTAGCTGGATGATGGGCGCAGAGAACAGTGCATACATTCAAATCAAGCACCTGTATGCGCCGTCCGAACAAACATACTACTAATGAGTATTCAGAAGCGTCGCAGACGAAATCGTAAGGAACGAGTTGTTTGTTACAACTTTCGCTTAACCACAATCACCGTGTCAACAAAACCAACAGACAAAGTCTGAACAGAGAACAGGTTAGCCAAGCGCCCAAGCCATACGCACCAACTGAATGAGCACACCGGGTCCTTAATTATGGACACGAAACTGACTGAACAGCAGTGAGATTTCCATGCCACGTTTTCCTTCAGGAAATGCGTCATGACAGCCTCATCGTTCGTACTGTAGTTTATTAAGTACGAAGCCAAAGGCCTGCCACATGCTTGCGTACACTACACATCATTAGTACATAGTTTATACGAAAAGCAGTATTCTGAAAGCAAAATTAATTATACGAGGACATGCTCTGGACAGAGAAGGGAAGGGAGTAGGCGACCCACCTGCGTCACGGCCACGATTCCAATCTTGCTCCTTGTCCTAAAAATACAGAGTTCGGCGTCCCGTTTCAGCACAGTGAACGATCTGATTGGCCACACAAGTGATCATGTCGGACCGATTAACAAGCGTGCTAGTATACAGGTATCCAGCATGTCAACTGCCTGATGGATCGATCGATCAGAGTCCCGTATCACGAATGCCTGCACAGCGCGCCGCATCATGTATCGTCCTATTGTTCCTTTTTTTTTTTTTGAAAACAAAAGCACCAATTACATTATACTAATTCGGTTAAAAAAAAAGTACATTATACTATCGTCATCACGTCGCTCGCTGCCAAATCCGACCTCCGATCCTCCTCCATGTGCTGGAGGATTCTTTTCTTGGATAGGCAAGCAGTAGCGCAGAAACAAAGGTCCACGGCGGTGAGACGATACCAGTATCATAATACGGCACGAGCGTAGCTTCTGCATCAACAAACGGGGCGTGGAAATTTTAATCCGTTGTGGATTCCCAGGGCAGATCACAAGCTCAACCGATTCGGGAGACAAAGAAGGTTTTAATCTAGTGAGCGCTAGCCAAGAACGATGCGTTCGGCGCAAGGAACACGAAGCATTTCTATAGTTGCATTTTCTTTTCGATAACTGTTCTGCTGCATTTCTAGTTGCCGTAACCCGCAAGTGATCGGAAGAGAGGGCCAGGAGGGGGAGTTTAGTCTATGAACGTGTGAATAACTGAAAATGAAAAATGGTGTTATGTGTTTTCTTTAATTTTTGTAGTTTGTTGTAAGTAAGCGGTTAAGATAAAAAAGAATGGAGAGTGGTATCATAGGAATGCAGAAATGCAAATGTCAGGCTTTGAATGGGATCATAAAGTTTCACAGCCACGTAGGACGGTAGGAGTATGACGAAAATGTTAGAGTGACCACTTTTTAGTCAAACAGAGTCTTATTCTGCCTTTTTTTAGGAAGTGTTCTGCAGTGGAAAAACAATAAAAAAAGAATGGAAAAAGAAGAAAAGCGAAGAGAGTCACCCACGAACCAACCAGAGCGGCGAGGACTGACGGCCCAAAAGGCGGAAGAGGAATCCAAAGACCACCCCATCAGTGAAAAACCGCTTCCATCGCCCAGTTCAGTTCACCACACCACCCCGGCTTCTCCTCCTCTCTCCCCTCCACTCCAGCGTCCTCACCGCTCGCCTGACACAGCCACGAGCCGGGGAGGCCGTGCGCGCGCTAGGGTTTTCTCCTCGCCCCGCGGGCTCGGGATCTTGCGCCTCCCCACCAATGCCGCATCGCCGCTGATCCCCGGGCCTCCCCTCATCCTCCAGGCCGAAGCAGGGCGGCGGCTATGGCGCGGCACCACGGGTGGCAGCTCCCCGCACACACCCTGCAGGTTCGCTCGCCTCCTCTTTTCCTCGCTGTCCTTCTCCGTGTACTTTTCTTTGGCGTGCAAGCGCGATGTTGCTGCGGATCTCATTGCGTTCTGTCCGGTTTGCTGCGGAAGTGGCAAATTTTCGTCGTGAAGTGTTTTGAGCGCGGTGTTCGAAAAAATGTTCATGGTTTCGGCAAGTAGTGTTACGAGCGGTGTAGTTTGGATGTGATCTGAATGATGTGATGGGGTTGCCCCTTCTCTGGATTTGTCTCGCACGCCCCTGCGCGCTCTGCTATGTGGGTACTCTGCAATTCTGTTTCTTTGGTTGTTTCTGCTGTTTTGACGCGAAATAGTACTTCCTCCGTTTTTTTAATTGTCACTACTTTTTACTGTAGTAATTTTAACCGGACGTCTTCTTCTCAAAAAAATTACACAGATGTGTAGAAACATGTAATGCTAGTAAAGCATGTTTTATGACATATCTAATGATATAAAAGATTCACGTGTATGCACAAATTTTGTAGAAAAAACAGAAGGTCAAAGTTGCTAACGGAGGAAGTACATGGTTCTGATTTTACCAAGGTTTTTTTTTCTACGAAACGGCATGTGGCAGTATGAATTTCATGCAGCGCTAAGTTCTATTCTCCCGCGTTGGATGTACTCTCTGTTTTGATCTGGTATTTCCCTTGGTCCAATAAAAGTGTCACTTTTTGTTGGTTTTCTCTTTGGTCCCTTCTGCTCTTTCGTCGCTGATGTGATGTGGAACAGGGAACCTGGGACTTCCCCCCTCGCTGTCTCCCTATTATCCTTTTTGTCTCCTTCCTGCTTTGCACTTTGAACCGCAAATTTATGTCGCAATGCGTGATTTAATTGCATTAGGTAAAACTGCAGCCTCCTAACTTGATTTTGCAAGACATGGTTTAATTTTGATTGCTGCTAACCTGCAGGTTTATACCAGGATTTTTTTTTTTGGTGTGTGGCTACTGTTAAAAAATAAAATGCATAATTTTACTTCCCTTACATCTCTTCCAAGTAGAATGGACGCTTCCATGTTTGAAAATGATGCATGTGTCCTGTTTGGTGGCGCTCATTTGGATCTGCCATTGCGCTTGTCTTCTTGCAACTCGTTGTTTATTCTGTTTGCACCCTGTTTCACTGTTTGTTGAGTGTCTGTTCAATTAAAGCAAAGCTTCAGGTTTATTGTGGTACCAACATATAAATGAAATGGAGTCTGGTGCCATCAATCAACAAATTGTATTGAACATACTAGTCAAAGTTGAACCCTATTCTTTGAATGTCGTAATATTTAACATCGATTCCAGCCATTAGCTTTAGTTGCTTCGTTGAGTGCATTATTATCCAGCCTTTTTTTGATGCGGTGCAGAATTGTAATACTGCAATTCTGTTGATGCATTATCACAGATGAATGGCGCCTGGACGAGATCAAAATAGATGGGCGAGTAGTGACTAGTTGTTGCCAAGCATTTTTCAAATATGAACTATCCGCACAATAGAATCTTTGCCTTTTTGAATGGTAGACTATACTGGAATTACATACAAAAGTAAACAATTCTGATATGTTTGAGTTAGTTTCGGCTTCTGATCAAACACGTAATAGGAAGAACAGGTTATGCTTCTTGCTCGTTTCTTTGGTCAATTTTGTCTACCATGCGAGGCTTCTGATTAGATGTTTCGTTTTTTTTTTCTAGAGAACATTCGTTTAGCAATAGTTTGGGTCTGTGTGCAGAACAATGTATCCTGCTTACCAGTATCTGTTTAATCAATTAGTTCCTCTTTCTTCATTAAAGTTCCGATGCAGTTAAGCAAAGATGAAAAAGCTATGAACTCTGAGCTACTATGAATTAATGAGTATCTTTTAGAAGTTTGAAAGTTCATGTTTTCGCTGAATTTTTTGCGTTTGTTGCATTTTTATTTCTTCCTATACCATTGTCAATTGTCATTGCAAGCCGTATATTTTTTTACCTCTTGGTTCTTAACTATGGGAGAATGTTCATAACATTTTTTTTTGTTCCCAGGTGATAGCTATAACAGTGTTCTTCTTGCTATGTATAGCTTTCTATGCTTTCTTCTCTCCATTTCTTGGGAAGGATTTATATCAATATATCGCTATGGGCATTTATAGTTTTCTGGTAAGATTCCACCTCACCCCGTTCTTGAATTGGACATATGAGTAGATTTCATCTGTAAGTGTTTCATTTTCTGTTGTATCAGGCCTTATCCGTGCTGGTACTATATGTTAGATGTACTGCAATTGATCCTGCTGATCCTGGCATTCTGATTTCCATGAATGGTGCTCTAATTTATAGATCAGAAGGTATATCTGTATTCTTTGACAGCGCTGTTTCAAATTCATTCCAATTCATAGCACTTGATTTACTAATGCCACATTTTATTTTGGTTACAGCAAATGTAGACACTCAAGATGAAGCTGTCAAGTCAGGATTGAGAGACAGCGGGGAAATCCAAAAACACAAGCCATGCTTAGGAGGTAGTTGTTTTTGTTGTGCTATTTTTACAATGGAGGACTGTCGCAAAGAGGATGAAGCTAACCAAGATGAGGATTATGGTGAAGAGGCACTCTTTTGCACCCTTTGCAATGCAGAGGTACTAATGCTCAGATACAGACTTATTCAGTGTGCGAAATATGCCATACTTAGTTCCAAAGCAGTTTCTCCTTTTATTACCAAAAAAATGGTTGCACTGCAGCTGCTTGCACTCTTTCCTTCTACTTTACCAATTTTTTAAGATCGAAAACTGTTGATGCAGCATAGTACTACATAGAATGTCATCACAATTTCAATAGAAGAGAGTAAATTCGGTGATCATCATTTGTGCTACTATTCAATTCTGTTAAAAAAAAATTCATCTCTGCTGTGACACTGGTCACTTGCTCTTGTTTATTTGTGTATTCATCTCTAGTGTGTTTTATGTCTAAACAGATCTAGCAGCTCAAAGTTTCAGCTGACACTCAGTGGCTTTTCCTTTTTGTTCTAATATAGGTGCGTAAACACAGTAAACACTGTCGTAGCTGTGACAAGTGTGTTGATGGGTTTGATCATCACTGCCGGGTATCATATTGGATCTTATCTAGTTCATTTTGTTTTCTTTTTTTTTTCTATATTTTGTCAGGCCCTATTTTCTTAGTTTTGAAACTTGTTTTATCTTCTATGCAGTGGCTGAACAATTGTGTTGGACGAAAGAACTATATGACATTTTTATGCCTTATGGCCACGAGTCTTGCTTGGGTATGTTGAAACAATCGGGCAACTAATTTTCGGTGTTGCCATGCTTTTAAATGCTGATAAGCCTGTGTCAGTTTGGTATTTCAAAAGCATTTTTATGTTTTTAATTGTGACTGTTCATTCTCTTATATTCATAAAGCTTGCTGTTGAGTGCGGAGTTGGAATCACGGTTTTTGTCCGTTGCTTCGCTGATAAATCAGCCATAGAAGATCAGATAGGGGAAAAGCTGGGCTATGGCCTTTCACGAGCACCTTTTGCGACCATTGTGGTAAGTGTTATTCTGGCTTTCTTTTTTTCTTTTTCCTTTTTTGTGAGTCTAGTTTCTCTTTATATTCTGAGGTATATAATTCCAGTGCTTTCCGATTACACTATCATTATATTTGGGGTCCTTGTGAATGCACAATCAAATTAGTAGCAGTAGTTTTCTGTAATTAGGCTGTTGTGGTAAGGCAGGATTATGGTGTTCAATACAACTTAGTATGAAAGGAGTTAACATTATCAAGAGGTGAACAGGAGTTACTATTTTATGCAGCAGAAAATTTGAGCAAACACAGCCAGAGCAAAGGGCATTCCATAGTTGCTTCAAACCACAGTAGTGGTCTTTGTCCTATCAAACTTTTATGTTTTATCTTTAGTCTATAAAATTCTGGCTCTTATTGGGACATAACAAGGTCCATACCATGTGGTACATTTATGCATTGACACACAAGAAATGAAGATTATCACAGATTCATAGCATAAGAAGATGACATCAATTGTGAAATACCTTACACTGTCTAACTGAATTGACCTTGGTTATCCTTCAAATATTAATGATTCTGCAATAGTCAATGCTCATAACTTAAAGCATGTTACATGTTATGGCTAGTTATCTAATACAATCTTGGGGAATAAAAACTTCTGACTTCAGGCCCTGGCCACAGCCCTTTCAATGCTTGCTTCAGTGCCACTAGGAGAGCTGTTTTTCTTCCATATGATATTAATCCGGAAGGTTGGTCACTTGGCATCATTTGTCATTATTCATGTCCCATTTTCTTGGGTCTTATACATAATGTGATCTGTGAATTTGAATAATCTGTTGTCACTGTTTGCAGGGCATCACAACTTATGCATATGTTGTCGCAATGAGGGATCAGAGTGAACCTCCTGGACCCTCCGTCGTTGATGACCATCAGAGCTTGGCTTCTTCTCCATTGAGTTCTGCACCAACTGCTTTTAGTGGCAGCTCATTTGCACGGCATTACAAAGGCGCATGGTGCACTCCCCCACGGATCTTCGTTGACCAGGTACGTGTTTTATTCTGTAGTTCTTGGCTATGTTATCTATTGTCATGTGCTACGTATCTGTCATTGGAGGCACTAAAATTTGTTGTACATTTTGATTCTTTTAATGAAGACACATTTCAACTAACCTTATCAGAAATGTGCTCTTCTATCTTTGATCATGTATCAAAACGAGTCATGTTCTGTCTGTCGTAGTGGTGTTAACTTCTTTGTTGAAACCATTTCTTCCTTCGAGCAAGTCTCCCTGCATATTGTTAATACTGTCTTTATTACATGACAGGACGAGATCATCCCACACCTACAACCTGGACGAGTTCCTTCAACTGTTGATCCTGACACAATGGATCCAACTGAAAGAGCCAAAAACAATGCCAAACGTCCAGTACGCATTAGTGCGTGGAAGCTCGCGAACCTAGATTCAAATGAGGCCATGAAAGCAGCAGCAAAAGCCAGAGCCTCTTCATCCGTGCTGAAACCAATCAATGCTCGTGCCCAATACGAGGCAGACCGGTGCTCCAGTGACAACCTCAGCAGCAGAAGTAGTATTGTTAGTGCTGATACTGGCAACCACAGATATGCTAGGTCTGGCGGGAATTCACAATACAAGTCATCTTATCCACCCAGCAGAGCAAGTGCAGATGATTTTGAGCTGTATCCCCAGACACCAAGCAGCTTCCAGAGCAACTCGAGGACTCCTACACCTATAGCCGATCATCACCCCTCCAAGCATTTCAACCCGATCTACCAGACATCAGCAAACAGGTCCCCATTCTCTGCAAAAGCAAGTGGTCTCAATGAATCGTCTATCACAGAAGCCAATAACACCAGGAGGTTTGATGCCCTAGCAAATGCAGAGAGATCTCGTTCATCTGTTTACTGGGATCCGGAAGCTGGCAGGTTCGTGTCTGCACAGGCAAACCAGGGGTTCAGCTCTCGCTTAGGCCGTCCGGACCTTCTATACACTGGGCAGTCTATATTCTTTGGTGGACCTCTGATGGCAGATCCTGCAGCAAGAAGTTTCAGAGATCCTGGTGGTTCAAGCCAACGGCCCAGCGGACCTCGGCCACACCAGCTCCCGGTGTTCGTTCCCAGTGACCCCCAGAAAGATCAACTCTCCAGGCTACCTTGAAATAAGTTGCTTTTTAGAGTAGTCTTCTGAAACACATGTTTCTCTGCTTGTTTATTTAATGTATATAGTTCTTAGCTGTTACATCTGACAGATTTCTAGGTCACGATTCTTCTGTCCCATAGCTGAGCAGTGATATTAATTTAGGCATTGGCAACCTTAGCACAAAGTTATTGAAGTATCTTTTTCGAATTTTGAATTGCTGAAGTAGGATTTTTGCATGAGTTGTATGGATATGTTAGCTTCACCTAGTTGGCCTTAAAACAACTCGATAATTACAAATGTCTGGATATGTACTCTAATCTGGTTCATTTCCCTATCTGATAAATTGGTGGATTATCTAGTCGATAGGTGGATAATCCATTTTCTATATGTCAACTGCCCAAGCTACCTCAACTCGACAGGGACCGTTGTGCATTTGACTGCTGCCACGAGTTCATCTGGGTGGTATCAATCATATTTTACACCCACTTTTCCACAACTTTTTGCTGGAACTCATGCAATCCGTGAGGAATAACTGAGTGGGTGGTGGCGACTTCCCGATGTTGGCCCCCTTCGGCACAAGCCAGTCTTGGATAAAAAGAGCCGGTCCTTGTCAAATGCTAATGCTCTTTCCCGCACACGTGATAAAGACATTGTTGCTTTCCCCGTGATGATAAATTGGTAAATTGCAAAGTGTCAGTACTAATCTATGTTACTTCCCTTACGGTGAAAAAGCGAAAAGCGAGTGTTTCTTTCCGATGGATTCGGTTGATCCGCGTTGAGGCTTTATGCAGATCCATGCTAATTCCAGAGCACCATTTGGAGGGAAGAGAGTAGGCAAACCTTTCACGGCCGTTCCGATGCTGTACACTCGTCGCTCGAAATGTGCCAGGAATTATTCCTCTCCGCGTGCCGTGGGCCGCGTATCAAAGACGCTAGCGTGGGGAAGCGCGGGAGCATCTACACGAGCGCGACGCAACAGGCGTCAGCGCAGGAAGTATGATGTGGGTGGACAGATAGTTCCCGGCATTCGGCAGGCCTTCCGCAGTGTGATCGCTATGCCAAAAAATTTTGGGCCCCACTAAAGGAAAAATTGGAACCAGGCTTCGGTAGCACAGCGTGTGGAGCGAAGCCATCTGTGAATGTGGACCCAGCGTAAGATAAAGTAATGATTTCTTATCCTCACCGCCGCTCCCTGTGCGCAAGAAAGAAAGAGAAAACAATCGCTTCTCCCTCTATTCCTGTTGTGGCAGAGGCAAAATAACTTTTTTAACTAGATGGAACCGGTTCCAGTAGAGGAACCGCTCCCGCTTTTTGAGCATCGGCTGGTTTGAGGAGCGTAGCTGCACAACGTGAAGAGCGGTGCCTGAAGCTGGAAAAATAAGTTCGGGCATCGGTTGAACAGTACACTGTGGAGGGTGCCCTTGATTTCTTAAGGAATCCTCGCTCGCATTGAATCGCGCTCATTGTTTTGCGTCTCATATACCCGGGAGGGTATGGTACACTACCAGTGATCAAGGGGAGCTAGTACTAATTCAAGCTGGACGGTGCCAGGAACTTCGCAAGAACTTCAATGTTGAGTCCAAACTTTAATTTTGTCAACCAAAAAAAAAAAAAAAAACAATTTGGGTCTAACTACCATATTTGGCAGGCCGGTTTAGGATAAGGTTTGCCGAGTCGGTGGTGTCCTGCACCCAGATGATCAAGTCCGCAGCCACCAGAACACGGCAGTCCGGGGACCATCGTCTGAACCGGCCATTCCACGCGAACGGCGTGACGGCCGAATGCCATCCTCGGACGACACCTCGCACGTACTACGGCTTTCCCCGGCGCCTGGCCTCGTACCGCCGCCGGCGCTCTTGTGGGCCGTAACGTACGAAAGCAGAGCGTTCCCGATGCTCCGGCTCCGATGCTGGTAACGAAGCAGGGCAGCAGCAGCAGCCGCCGCATTTGGCTGGTTGGTAAGCGAGACGACGGTGATGGCAAAACCTTTTCGTTTCACCCGGCCGCGGCGGGGTCGCAACGTAACGGAGGGTGCAAAGACCGGGGCGCGAGATCAGCGGAGAACGGCACGGCGCGCCGCCCCCGGACGGAAGTGGAAAGCTTGCAACCGAAACGCTCGCTCGGCGTGACGTGCACTCTTCGGAACCTGCCGGAGTTGGATCAGCCAGCCCGAGATCCGGGTGCGCCGCGAGCACATGGTCCGGCCGGGGCCGAAGGGGCACACAGCCGCCCGCCGCCCATCCCAGAGAGGAGGAAGCCCATTGTACCAAAGCTCCTATAAAGTGTTTCTAATCTCAGGGCGTCCTTTTTTTTAGCCGAAATGTTGAACTACCCGTCCATTGATTAGGTCGGCGTTATAAAACCGTATGTTGAGCGAAAAATCGCATGCGATCCTATGAAAAAGAAAGAAACAAGACGTCGCATCATTGCGGGCTTCATCACCAATCGAAAAAAGAAAAACAAACTACTACTCATGATTTTTGTTCATCTCAGTTCTCAGCTATGTTTGAATTACAACTTTTTCCGGATTTTTTGTGTGCAAATTACAGATATACAGACGGACAATTTATAATAGCTAACAATTCTACTTTTATATATACAAAAAAATACGAACCTATACAATTCATGATTTTTGTGCATCATAGTTCTCAGCTATGCTTGAATTACAACTTTTCTAAAAAAATGCAAGTTACAAACATGTAGACGGACAATTATGATACCTAATAATTCTACTCGGTTATATATATATTTTTTACGAATGGTATATAAAGGCTTTATAAATCGACTATTTCAAATATATTCAATTCAATATGTAACGTATAACTTTCACAAAAAAAATATGTATTGTGTAAGTAGGAAATCTTACACCAAGCCAACACTTGTGTTCTAAATTGTTCTGTTATGTGTTTATTTGGGCTTTGCATTGTGTGGCATGTGGCCTTGAAGCCATGCATTTCCGTGTTTCACCATTTGACGGTGTCTCGAGTTGCTTTTTTGACATCATGGCTGGGTATGTGTTTGTTGTCAGCCTTTCACACCATGTGTTCTTCTTAGCCTCCCGTCAAGCCCAGCCTACGTTGCGTTTGCCTCGCTTAGTGGCGGAGCAATAAAACCAGCCATTGATGTTACATCTCTTGCATATATGGTGTCAACGCATCAAACAAGAATCAAACATATAGACTTTCTTTTGAAATTATGGAACTCCATTGGTGTCAAGTGAAACCACCCTGGCTTCACCCGTAGCCTCGCCACGTGGCATGCATGCTCTAGAAAACCACACCCATAAAAGTGATCGACCCTAAATGAGATTCATAGCTTAGCGACGGAAACGTCACGGACGTTTCGGAGGAGCGCGAAACTCGACTCGCATTGTTGAAAGATAAGAGGAGTTTCCACATATTATGTCGTTGTCGTGCACATAAATACATAAAACCACGTCAAGCCATTGTTCTTTCTTGTCGACACACCAACGTTAACTATAGTTAGTTTGCGTCGAAGTCTCATGCTCGTAAAAGAAACTGCATAAAAATATTCTTAGCATATTCTCTTCAGGAGCATATCACAAGCAAAATTTCACCAGTAACAACATGAGAAAGATTTCGAAACTTAAGTAAACCACGCCGGCTGCACCCTTAACCACCGGGGCACTTCACTTTATCCGTTCCTTCGATACCCTGCAAGAAAGCCAAAGGGAACTTGTATATAAACGGCGGCCGGTCCAAGCTTCCTCCTTCCCAACCACACTTGTCACCTTCCGCTTCTACCCCACGACGATAAGCCCGTGAGCGAACAGTGTCAGCCGTCCGATCGAGAGAGAGAAGATGCAGTTCGCGGCTAGGAAGCTTCTAGAGGCGTCGGCGGCGGCCGGCGCGGCGGGCCCGGGCGCTCCCGACGACCACGACGTCGTCATCATCCTCGCCTCGCTCCTCTGCGCGCTCATCAGCGTCCTCACCATCGGCCTCGTCGCGCGGTGCGCGTGCGGGCGCGGCGGCGGCGCGGACGCCGAGGCGGCCGCCGCCAACAGGGGCGTCAAGAAGTCGGTGCTCCGCGCGATCCCCACCGTGGCGTACGTCTCGGCGGCGGCCCCCGCGGGCAGCGGCGAGGCCGGCAAGGCTGTGGCGGAGGCGGAGGCGGAGGCCGCGGCGGCGGAGTGCGCCATCTGCCTCGCGGAGTTCGAGGACGGCGAGGCCATGCGCGTGCTGCCCCAGTGCGGCCACGGCTTCCACGCCGCCTGCATCGACAAGTGGCTGCGCGGCCACTCGTCCTGCCCCTCCTGCCGCCGGCTCCTGGTCCTCGAGCTGCCGCCCGGCGAGCGGTGCCGCCGCTGCGGCTCGCGGCCCGACTGGAAGCCGACCCACTCCCACTACACCGACTTGCCTCCCTTCTTGCCGTAGGCCGCAGGGATTAGAGCTAGAAGATGACTGGAGAAATCGACCAATCCATAAGCAAGCATATAAGTATTGGTTAAATTTCTCGTTTGCCTCCTTTTCACTTCCTTCTTCGTACATAGTGTAGCTATATTGTAGTGGCTAGTTGGCAATCTTAGCATTTGGGAATGGTAGTCTGGGATCATGGATTGCAATTGGATGACCAGGTATTGCGGCTGCAACATAGGAGTAGCTCTGTACATTCTGTAAATAGTATGAATCAGATATGCTATAATAAACTTTGATTAGCAGCATCTTCTCTTCTATCTCTTCATACTGTGCTTTGGTGATTTTTTTGGAAGGTTTTGCATATTTCACTCACAAGCCGGGAAATGTATTTTGCATGGTGTAACTGCTCAGAATGCACTATGCCTGTCTTCATGCTGCTCTGAGCTGGAATATTGTGCTCCTTGATTTTGATTTTAACATGCTGTCATCATCAAATCTTGAGGAAATTTGTCTTTGGCGCTTACCAAAAATCAACGGCAACAAGATGTACACGTTACTGCAACAGTTTGCCACATGTCTCCGGTCATAAGGGCGTATCATTGGAAAACGGATCTGAGAAAAATTAGAAGCATGAATCTGGTATGTTTGAATCTGTTTTTCAAAAAAGCTTAATTTCCAAACTTTTGAATGAACAATGAACCAATCAAGAGTTGCAAGGGCATTATTCTGGATTCTATGAGCCTGTGACCCTAACATATTCGAACTGCACAGTGGTTAGCCAGTAGCTTGCTTGTTCAAAACTCTATAGTGGAAAAGGGGACTTGTCTTTGACATGGCCGCATGGAGCCCTCCCTCCCATGGTTGGGTTTTCTTTGCTAAACTCCCAACCTTTGGATTACGAACACACTAAAAACAAAGACAACCAATTATTTGTCGGCAAAACCAGGAAACTGATCTTTCGCCCCCAAACTGCTGGCGAAGCCAGTTTAGCGAGATCAAAAGCCAGATACGCGTACTTACGGTCATTATAGGTCGATTCACACATGGAGATCGATCATGACATGACAAATCGTTTCCAACAAATCAATTTGTGTGGTACACTGATATCCCCGGTACTCTGACAGCCTTTTGATGAGAACTTCCTACCTCATGCTTGCTCGATGGTCCCTCTCACCGACCATTTGATGCGGACATTTAGAGTAAGCACTAGCAAGGCAATCCCAGAATTATTCAATGCCTGATGATTGGTTGAGCGACTTGATGGCTTTTAGCCGACTAAACATCCTTGTGATTAGTCCAAGTCTCCAAGTAGCTCAACTCCTAAAAACAAGCGCACTCTACAACATGACTTAAGCGCACATCTAAAACGAGAATAGAATAGCAGGACCGGTTTGGCCCCCGCTCGCAATGGCCACGTCGCCCGAAATGTTTCCCTCCTCCGATCGTCCTGAATCCGTTCTGATCATTCCACGTGTAAGGTGCCTTCGTCAATAGACTGCCAACCTTTGTTCAATAAGTCCTATCCAAAATGTCAACCGGTCTCGCCTCCGATCGCACGGGCCATCGTCCTTTGTTGAATATGGCAATCTAAAAAATGTCAGCATGTCTGACTTTTTTGCGTTTGTTTCCCTATAAATTGACACCCTCCCCCGTCTGACCATCCTCATCCTAGCTTCCACTTCCTCCTTTGCCTTTGCAACGTTTGCACCCGTTGCCTTCGTGCGTTGTTGCTTCGCCTTTGGTTGCCTCGGTTCCGTAGGCTTTAGTTGTTACAATGGCTAATCATACGAGAACGGTGGTCACGACGTCGCCGCCGGGCTGCTCCACGTCGGCGTTTTTCATGCCGCCGCCTCCGTCGCCGTCCGACGGTGAGCTGCTCCGGTCGCTGCACCGCCTGGCGCGGGACCTGTCCGCCGGCGCCGTTCCTCCGCGCCGCGCTGGCCTCCATCTCCCGGCGGTCCAAGCTCCTGGCCGCCGCGTTCGACGACCTGGCCATGTGCGCCGCGGCGGGCGACCTGCCGCGGTCGGCGTCGCTGTGCCTGCGCGAGGTGCTCCTCGAGCTGCAGCGGTTCAAGGCCGTGGCCGCCGACTGCGGCTGCTGCTGCAGTCGGACGAGGTCGAGGAGGTGCGGGCGGCAGCTGCACCAGGACCTGGCCACGCTGCTCGACCTCATGCCCGTCGTCAAGCTGGGCCTCGCCGAGGACGTGGCGGACCTCCTGGAACTCGCGTCGCGGCAGTGTCGGCGGTTCGCGCCGGCGGAGCAGGCGCTCAAGGCGTGCGTGCTGTCGCTGATACAGGAAATCGAGCGGGAGATAGATCGTGCCGGAGCGGGAGAGGCTGGAGGAGATCTTGGAGGAGGTGGGCATCAACGACCCGGCGAGCTGCAGCGAGGAGATCGAGAGCCTGGAGCGGAAGATCGGCGACCGCGCCTCGGAGAGATCGATGGACGGCCGCCATGATCGCACTCGTCGGCCTGCTCCGGTACGCCAAGTGCGTCCTGTTCAGCGCCACGCCGCGGCCGTCGTCAGGCGCCAAGCCTGACTACGTACCACCCCGAGGTCTACGACGAGGACGGCGAGCCTCAGGCGCCGCCGCCGGACTTCCGCTGCCCGATCTCGCTCGACATCATGCGCGACCCCATCGTACGACCGCGAGTCGATCGGCCGGTGGTTCGACGCCGGCAAGTCAACATGCCCCAAGACGGGGCAGGTCCTCGTCAATCTGGAGCTGGTGCCGAACAAGGCGCTCAAGAACCTGGTCGCCAAGTGGTGCCGGGAGAACGGCGCCGCCATTCTCGTTTTAGATGTCGGACAGGACGCGGGTTTTCCGTTGCATATTGATCTTGTCCTTGTTGATGAACATGTATGCCTTTTTTGTTGTTTATTTTATATATGTGCATGCGATTCTTTGGACCTTTGCTGGACGCAGAGCTGCTCAGTACGTACGGGACATGGGCCTGCTGCTGCAGGCGCTCAAGCTAGCCATGGTTTGCTATGCGCCAGTGCCTGCGGCTCGCCGAGGTGGAGGAGCTGGTTGCCGAGCTGGTGACTGGTCCGGCTGATCGGACTTGTCGACGAGAAGGGCAGAAGCCTCGACGCGGGCCGTGTCGACCGGCCTCTTCTGCCTGACCACCATCGCTGCAACGCGGCGCGCGCGGTCAGAGATGGTCCGCCTCAGCGCCATCCCGGGCCTCCCGGCCGTCGTTTGCATCTTGGCCGCCACCGACGGCTCGCCCAGCCAAGCGCTCCGCGTGCTTGAGGCTGCCGTGGGCTGCGCCAAGGGGCGCGCGGCGATCTACGATGCCGCGGAGTCGGTGATTCCCGCTGTGGTGTCCAAGATGATGAAGAGCGGTGTGCCACTGGTACAGGGACCGACCGGCGGCGGCGGCATGCGAGGGCGCGCAGAGCGGGTGCTCTCGCCAGCGGCGAAGCGGATGGCGTCAAAGGCTTCGAGCTGCTCAAGATTTTCAACGTGAATGCAGCTTCCTCGCCGGGTTACAGTCCAAGACCACGCACGTCATGCCGTTCGATCGGATCGATGGACCATGCAAAGCGGATGACGATGGTGGGTGGAGGGAACAGGAGAATTCAATTTTCCTCTTTTTTTTTTTTCAGTTTTCATTTGTCCATTCGGTGGGAATTGATAGAGAAGAAAGATATTGGTTCTTTGGATGCAAAAAAGTTGTACATGGGTAAAAAAATATTTGGTAGAAGAAATGGATAAAAAATACATTAGCCGATTATTCAATCTATTTGGTTCTTGTTACCTTGGCCAAATTACTGTCACAATCTTGTCTGGTAGGGCTGTGACGATCAGGCGGGGTACAAACCAGAGTGATGATCGATCATTTCCTTCCCCGCTGAAAGTTTCGAAGCAAAGCACTCATGTGCACACATGCAGATGCAAGATGGAGAGACAGGAGGACACAAAATGGACTTGAGCGCTGACTTTGTCGTTGACGTTGATGGGGTAGATGTCGGGCTTGGTTAGTTTGTTGGTGCCTAGCGCTGTTACGTGTTGCAACCAGAACGGTCTGCATGGTGGGCAGATAGAGCTATTTTGCTCTTGTACTTTGACCTCGAATTTGTAGAGCATTATTTGACGTCGTGGCAATATATATAAAGTTATTATTTCTGCATCGAGTTTACAGCGAAAATAGGGATGTCATTGCGGTCTAGATCACTACGTGGTTGATGTCTGTCTCGGCATTTTTACAAAAAAAAAAAAGAAAAAAAAAAGAAGAAGACTTGTGATCTGGGATGAGATTGATTAAAATATTTCTTCGCTGGTGTCACACTGAGTTTTGTACCCCAAAAAAAAAAAAAAAAAGGCATGCGCGAGCAACTTGATTTGACTAACGAGGACACATGCACGATAAGATACTATAACCATTTCAGCGGCGACTAAATGGCTTGGTAACTTAGTCCACGGACACTATTTTTCAAAGCACTTAATGTGGCCTTTGACACATGGTCAAATTTTGAGAATTTATTAGCTCTGTCTAGACGTGCTTCTACAAGGTGCTGTTTCCTACCGTTGAGCATGTGGATAAGGTAGAATTTTTGCATTGACCTTCACCAATGATGTTTAGTATTCGTAGCTACGTGATGCTGATGTGGGTGGGTAGCTACATGTCTTGTTGTGGCTTCGATACGTGCATGTCAACTGGACCCCTTTACCGTATGGCTGTTCTTCCGTGACTTTTTTATCCATTTGGTTGACAACGTGCATCTGCGTGTTTTTATCATTTCCAGCTTCTGCACCGGAATGGGAGGCAGTTGGCGTCCAGTTCGCACCTTTCAAATGAAGAAACAAATTTGGTAGACCTTGACGTGTCCAACACCAGCACCAAGTCAATAAAACAAACTATCCATTATGAGGCTGCTCATGTCAATGATGTATGACTTTGGTTCCAATCACGGCGTTCTGCTGCCGGTGGGCTCTATTTTCTCGTGTCCGTCGGGAGCAACTTCATGGGCAATTGGTTGTTTGGCATGTGTCGTGACCAGGGTGATTTGCCTGGTTAGTGAATGACAGCGTCGTTGGCGTCTGGCATGCGCTGGGTGTCTGTCATTCGTTCTATACGGCGAATTTGGGACGTGCTGCATGGTCGGTTGGCTTGGTGTTGTTGTTGTGTTTCGAGATTTGTGCTTTTTGTGGTTGTCAGGGCAGGTGTCGCGGCTGGTTGATGGATTATTCTCTGTTTGCTATGTGTTGTGGACATAGTGCTTTCCTTGTTGAGTAGGATTAAATTTTCTCACACAGTTTCTACCGTGTGAGGAAATGGTCCTTGGTCGTTGCAAGACTCGTTAAGTGTTGCTCGGCGTCACATGAACCAGATGACAGCCAGACTTTCTCTTGCTATGGCATTGTTTCAGTATGATTTTATTACCTGTTTCGTTGACATCGTGCCTTTGTATGTCCTGGTGCACTGAGTTCTTTTACGATTTTGCAGTGTGGTGCACTGAGTTCTTTTACGATTTTGCAGTGTGGTGCACTGAGTTCTTTTACGATTTTGCAGTGGATAGCGAAAAGGTCAGGGTCGCGGGGCAAAACATATCCACGTTAATAAAGGTCAATGTATCTTGTGTCTATGTTTTTTCGTATTTGACATTCCGTGCGACTGTGATACTCTTAATCACCATCTGTGTTGGTCAAATAGTTCTTAGTCAATTGAAACATGCGGTGGCTGACTTTCAATCTACTGCCGTGTTGGTGGTTAGTTGGTCTTCAGGCAGCGGTGTTCTGCATGGGGTGTTGGTCTGCCTTTAGCGGTTTTCCATGCTTTGCGTTCCTGGCTCTTGCCTCGTACCTTGGTTGGGTGAGAGATGCCTGCTCATGTCGAGGGTCCTTGTTCCAGAACCAGCTTCGACTTCACGGGCCAATGATTGTGAACAGCGAACAGTGGCAACGAGACAGACCCATATACTAATGCATGTACTTGTTTTATTTTCACGTTCCAAATCACAGGCCCATGATCAAGAATTTACATCTTGTGTAAAGGGAAAGACGGGCGCGCCAAGGGCGCGCCACAGCGTCTAGTGGTAATAGTTTTAACAGTTGTAAACGCAAAGCGTACTGAGATAAGTAGGCGAAAAGGCAAAAGAAATGCAAAAGAACTCTTGCAAGAGCACCCCGGTCAACCTAATCTCGGATCAACCAGGTTCAAAAGCTTCAATCAGACACTAGTTTACGCGATCTCCTAGTTTAATATCAGATCCGCAGAACAGAGGATAAAAGTTGATTTCCCGAGCTAACACACTAGTTTAATGGCGAGAGATAAGATAAGAGTCGGTTTCAGAGGTGTTCTTTTTCCCTTGGTAGTCATCTGTTCCGCTGTGAGTGGTAGCATGCCGGGCTTGATATTATCTTATCCATGTTTGTTGGTAAGAACTAGCTAGTTGGGGCTGGACCACGGGCTAATTAGTCAAATCCTTCTTTCCGGTATTCTGTCTTTTTCTAGAAAAGAATTGGTACAATCAATAGAACTGGTATGTATCCAAGAATTGGTACAATCAATAGAATTGGCACAATCAATAGAATTGGTAGTCAAATCCTTCTTTTCGGTATTAGTCAAATTCTTCATTGTACTGTGAATCTGGTGGATCCATATATATCCAAGTTTGTGCTGCAATAAAAAAAAAACATAACCATCTAGCACCTTCTGACCGCCAAAATTCCAATATCAAAGGATGGATATACTGCTAGGATTATGTAATTGTTCACTGGATTGATCACTACTACTAGTAATCAGTACTCCATGTAGTGCTCCATTTTTATTTTTATTTTTGTGAGGGAACCGTGTAGTGCTCCATTTGCAACCGAGTACGAGTACCCATATGCGGATTTACAAGGACTAGTCAATGAAACGCGTCAAAAGGTCAGCGAATAGTAGTGCATTTTGACCAGGGTCGTTTCGATCAGTGCTGAACGCCACAGCCGGTCGAAAGTAAGTGGGAGCGGCAACACGCTTTGCATGCAACCGAAATGAAGTTTATACGTACTAGGAGCCGAGAAGAAAAGGTCTTCTGTGCAAAATGATTAACAGAAACAACTGTATTGGAAACCGATTCCTGCCGGTCCACGTTTGAACTCACTCGAGGTAGAAGTTGGGTGAGCGCTGAGCGGGGTCAAATTGTGTGGCAAGTAACTGAAATGTGCCAACAAACTTCATTCGCATGCGTGACACCTAAAACAAAATTGTGTGAACAAGGTTACGCTGTCTTAACCGTGACACATTTGACCTTTTGCCCAGAATATAACAGTAAAGCTAGGTTATCCTGTATAAACGAGGGGTTATTGAGCAAGTACATTCATGACAAGACAGAACTTTACCAGTAGCAGCAAGTCATATGCTTGTAATAATCGGACAACTAAACAAAATGCGCCAGACATTATGCAGTGCTGGTAGCAAATAAGAGCAGAACTCAATAACTGGTAGGGATAAGATGATTACAATTTGGCATCAAGTTTTGCTAACAACTACTTTCACATGCCTAAGTGCTACAAAAGTTTCATTAGGAATATATCTCGTTCCTAGTCCTCACGTCCAAGGTGGATGGCTCACAAAAAAAGGTCTCCTATCCTTCAACTTCTGTTCAAGGCAGTACTCTTCTGCTTAGTCCTCCTCCTCCTCCTCACGTCCACGGTACAAGTCAAATGCTTTGAAAGGTTATTCATACAAGACCATAGTAGTTTGGAGATTGGACCCAAGTACTCCATCTTCATCTGATTCAAGGGTAATGATGCACCCTTGCATGGCTTTGGCAGCCGAATATGCTTCACGTGACACCAAAGGCCGCCTTGAAGCAAACTCTGCCAGGGAGCGATCCGCAAGTGAATTTATTAGAATCCTCGAAGTCTTAGAACTCCGCTCTTCGCGCAAGCTCAATACAGTTTCCTTGAACTCGCCAAAGCGGTGGGTCATCTCTTCATGGCTACGCTCAATCTTGAAATACTTGCACCAGCGATGATACAAGGCCCACAAGCCTTCATCTGACTCTAGGTCCTTATCATCAGCTTTCATTAAGCCAGTCCTTATCATCAGCTTTCATTAAGCTTGAGCTTATCATCAAGCTCAATCTAGACTGGTCGCATTCAACCAAACTTTAAAACATTAGAGTAGACCTAAATTCAATCGGATGGAATTCAGATCAAATAGAATTACATCGGATGGGCATGCTCCCAATATAGTCAATCCCCAAAACGGAATACACTACAGTACATCGGATGGACCCCCAAAATTCTCTCCCGCTAATTGAAAAGAGAGGGAAACGGGGACCGTTGATAACTACTACTAACTAGTAGGGGATGTAAAGAAATCAAAACACAAGAATTATTCGCAATCTCACCCTATCAAATAACAAAAGTTTTTCTATGTCCAATACGAAATTCGAGATTAAACTGAACTCTTACGCATGCCTACATCAACACGCATGCCTACATCAACGCATTTTTGAGTAGAACAAAATTCAACTGAAGACGAGGCTTATTGGCTGAAACAAGTTTCAGAGAGAACTGGATATTACCTGCAACAGAGTTGACTCCGTGGGACGAATGGGTAGACAAAAGGAAACGACCCTCGTGGTGTGCGCATCCAAGAAACAGGCGCTTGGAAGCGACAGAGCGACCGTCCAGGACCGGAACCCCGCCGGCTTTGCCTGAGCGAGCGGCCCGAGATGCAGCGGCGGCTGCTGGGAGCGCAGTAGCAGCATCTTGGATGGCGGAGAGAGATCTGTCAGATGCGTTACGGCCGACCCGCGCGAGCATGGATGCCATGGGTGCCCTCGGAGGCTGTCCCTTGTCCCTCTTTAAGTAGATCTAAACGGCTCGTCGGCGATCTGGATGTGTTTATCCTTCAGCCGGGGAAAACTGCAAATGGGCCGACTGTTTAGGGCCTTTCTGGGCTGTCACAGAAAAAGGAGGTTCAGATTGGGCGGTGCACTAACGTTAGGCTCTCTGGGTACTCCTTGACTCCCGGCCCATATGTGGTGAGTGGCGGGCCTGGCGGCCACTCAGCTCGAGCTAGTAGCCACCATGGCCTCCGTCTCCATCCCCTACCTCTGACCTGAGCAAAGCACTTCCCGCTCCTGACCCTAACCCTAGCCCTTCCATGCGAGGGCGGCAATGGCGCCCGCCTCCGTCGCCATATCACTCTCATTCCGCTTCCTCCCCCCGCCCCGGCTCTTACGCGGGAGGCTGAGGCCCCAGTCAATTAGGGCTTCGAGTAGCACGAGTGGCGTTGAAGGCGGGGACTGGAAGGTTGGGGCTCTGGAGAAGAGGGTGGGTGATTTGAGGGCGCTCGTCTCTTCCGTACCGCCTGCTGTTGTTTCGGTAATGACGCCCCCTTTCCGGCTCTCGGTATTTTGTCTCTTTGAACTTGGAGATTGTGATTGATGTGAGGAATGTTAGTCCGATTGTAAATTATGGCGAGTGCAACTAAGTTGTAGTGTTGCATATATCTAGATAACGTAATTTGACCTCAGAACTCTCTTATGATTACCGCATGAAAGCCCATGTTGCCTATTTATATCAATCTGTGTGAATTTGAGCAAACCTATTGAATTTGATAGGCCACGAGCATGTGAAGAAATCAATGGCATGCAGCATACTAGTATATATGCTGAGAATCTGAGACATAGGATCTGGTAGCCTTCTACTTGGAAACCCTGCTTCTCTGTCCATGTTGCCGCTCATCAGAAATGTCTATTGCGACATGGAGTCCATATAACTTTGTAATATTTTGTTCTTTTTCTACCATCTGCCCAACTTTTACTTGATTGTAGACATTACATGAAAGTGCAACTTACTATTGCTCTCATACCACAGTTGCATCTAATGCTGTTTGCACATCTCCTGCTCTTACGCTCTCTTTGTTTGCAGATACGGAAAAACATCGGACTGAATTTTGTTACTGTTGTCTGTCTTGGCGTTGCATTTTTAGCTTCTGTTGCAAGGCGGGTCATTAGAAGAATCAGAGAGAGTGATAATAAAGGTTCTGTTGCTGATCTAGTGAGGCGTGGACAGTTGAAATCCGGGCAACGAGGCGGGTATGTTTTCTACCTCCTTGAAGTTGTACTTTGCATTCTCTTGTACATTATTCACTAAAGCTGGCCTAGAACTGAACTGTCATGCCTGCTTCAGCATATTGTCAATTCCCTATGACTGATGTGTTGCCGGATTTATGGTTGCCTGATGGTCTTTTGACTTTAGCCTCGAAATCCTCTGTTATATGATTATTTACAGAACATTTGAAACTTAGTCTATTGAGGAATTGGTTCACTTGTTCTGTTCCAATTCACTTGCTCCATGCTTCATGTCTAGCATGGCAAATAGGAATTTTACTTTCCGAAACTGTTTGTAGGGTCCATGTACAATACGACGTGGATGATAAAAGGAAGCTTTGTACTAATTTGGAAGCTTAGATGCAACCCTCCTGTGCAATTTTCTAGGAATTTGTTTTGAATTTTGCAATTATTTTGACTGAAGTAATCCATGCAGTACAAAGCTCCGCGCCTATGATGACCCTTTCAATAATCCTTTAGTCAAGATTGACGAGGGTGCTTCTACTGCTCAAATGTTTGGAAAGGAGTACCGTTTGGCTCCTGTTAGGCTTACTAAAGAACAGCAAGCAATGCATCAGAAGAGGAGATCACGTTCATATCAGTGGAAGAGGCCCACTGTGTTTCTTAGAGAAGGTGATTCATTACCACCAGATGTTGATCCAGACACGGTTAGATGGATTCCAGCAAACCACCCTTTCGCTGCTGCCTCAAGCGAAGTTGATGAGGAGACTGCCAAACAGAATGTTTATCAAAAGGATGGTGTCTCGTCTCGTATTAAAGCTGAACATGAAGCATTGCAGACAAGGCTAGAGGCTTCAAATGATGTGAGTGCTTATAAACATGATCCTTTTGATGTCTAAAGGGTCGCAAACCAAAACATATTTATATGTTGCTTAAGAATATTGGCGGGTTGCAGATATATAATGTCTCAGATTGCTGCCACCAGTCAATATGTTTTCTTTACGAAATAGCCTTATAACTGATTGGTCACTATGTTTATTGTTGCCTTTTGAACAACACTCCCAAATAGTGTTTCTGAATCTTAACAATGTTTGCAGGTAACAAAATTGCATTCCTATCCAAGGAATATGCAGGGTAATGAGATACCAGGTGAATCGTCGGGGAGTATGCAGGGTGATGAGGCACCATTGAAATTATCAGGGGAACCATCTGAGTTTCACTCTTTGCAGAACCAAAATAGACAGCCAGTTGACTCTGGTAGACAGCCAGTTTCACTACCGAAGAGAATGGAAAAGCAATGAAATTTGTGCATCATCAATACTTCGGTGGTATTTGCTTTGTTGTGTAGCTTTGTCAGGTTTCAGCTGTAGATAGAGGTTCTGGAATCTGGAACAGTTGGCGTACTGGCTTACATAGCGAGTGGTTAATCTGGAGTGTCACTATGATGTCTGTTGGGATCTTGTAAATGGATATTTCTTTGTAAGAAGCATTTCAGATGCAACCATGCACTCTGTTGGTTATCCTCAGAATCTAGGAAACGTATAGTGGATTTTGGAAGTTTGTCTCATGCTGACACTTTGATTTTTTTTTAATTATTAAAACATAATTCACAAGTTCTAGTGGGTTCAAGGGAAATGAAGACATAATAATACATCTTACAAAAAGTAGGATCAGCTATTATATATAACATCCAATGGGCATATAATTTCACAACGGAAGGAAAAGACTATAATGACAAATATGCCCTAGGTGGCCAGGTATTCTCATTTGCCTGTACAAGCCAGTTTGCCGTCATCTGCAATCCTTTCTCGAACTCTCGATCAGCAGCAAGGTAAATACATAAAATGCCATACAGACTTAGATATCCTCAAGGGCCTCTTCGTCATCATTACCAAACATGGCTGCCATTTTCATAGCTAGTTTTGCAGCCATTTCCCTCCTTTGGAAGTCAGGCATGAGCCTTAGGTTAGATCGCATGTTGCCAATCTCTGACATCAGCCGCTCCAGATCATCAAGGCCATAATGCTCATCCTCAAAAGGCTTCGTAACCTCTGAGGCATGATTCTCAGCGCTATCTGCTTGGGTACCGTTCAGATGACCATTATCAATTCCATGGTCCTGAGTTACAGTTTCTTCTTCAGCAATTTCAGTGGATGTCTTATTTGGGAGCAGGTTGGATGCCGAAGAATTAGCATCTGCATTCACGACTTCCTGTGTACGATCCTGCGAATCCTTAGCCTCATTTGATCCCTCAAATCTTTTGGATGTACTTGCCTCGCCTACGAATTCCCACTGTTCATCAGACCCATGGGACAGGACCTCGTAATCAAATTCATAGTTTGATTCATCATCCGAAGATTCTGCCAAAATGATAAATGGATATTCAGGGACAGATAATACAAAGTTTTATACTGGAAGTAAAATGGCATAGTTGTGCAGATTTGAGCAACATTTACTTCAGAAAAGAGGTTTAGTAATTGAAATTGCATGATAGAGGAATCGGCTTAGCATGCTATGTCATCCTATTGTTCAAAAACTTCATAGAAATGTTTTTCCTGATTTAAGTTACCTTCGTTCTCAATCAAGGTTGGAGCAGTTATTCTGTTTCCAGATTTCAGAATCATTCCAGGCCACATATGTGCAGAAAGGGCTCCAAAGAGTCGCTCTAAGCCTTGACTATCACCATCCACCGACAGACCTGTTAGTTTTTAATGTACATCAATTAAGATAGAAACACACAAGCCTCGAAATATTTGTCTTGGCTAGAGCATATCCCCCTTTCATTGGAGTCAGCTAAAACTATCAGTTATCATAAAAAAGATAACAACTTATTGATTCTCAATTTAAAGCTCACGGTAACAAATTGATCACTGAAAACAAAAACAGCTCGATGATAAAAAGATGCTAAAACTTGAGATAAAAAATCAAACAGTTACAGCCCAGGTGTAAGCTTACATTTATCAAAGTCTGCATTAGAAGCACAAGCTTCAATATACTCGATGTTCTGCTCGATACACCACTTTGAAGTGGAGTCTCTGATCTCTATGCATTGCTCTTCCCCTGATAACAAGCCACAGCCTTCACTTTCATTAATCCCAAAATCCAAATATTCAGGATGTGGATCAGAACTTGACTCCCCAAGCCTTTGCATACGCCTCCTGTATTCGACATGTGCCCCATGACCAGGTACTAGATCTGCTTTATTTCCTATGCACAACAAGACTTCAAACCTTTGAATGTCAATACTGGCAACCCAACTTTTGAGAGTCAGAAAGGAGGATTCCTGCATGATTACAAGGACAATTACCATACTTCAGAACTGAGTACCAAACAATTAAACATTAGCAGTTCAAATATTATAAATCAATAACGAAACTATCAGTTACATAAAAGCTAGAAGCAAGGGTTCAGTTCGGACATCACTCATATCGAAGACCATAACAAGAGCAGCCAACTGATCTTGATGAGGGAGGGAGCCGAGAGAAAACCCTTCCCCAAGATTAGCTGTCCAGATTGAAAGATCAGCTGAGTAATACTTTGTGTCAATTGTCCACCTGCATAGCAATCAAGCAAAACGAAGTCTACCAAGTATCAGCAGACTCATTCAAAACTACGCATGACATTTCTCTGAAGTATTTCAGACCAATCATACACAACAACATAATTTGGCATGGCGCAATTGCATACCCCTGACAAAGGACTCCAGACGACAAGTCATGTGCTTCCGGCATTTCAGCAGCAAGCAACCCTGCAGCAGTGCAGTTCATGGTGATATGAGTGAGTCCAGAAGAACACAAAAATAGAAAAAAAAATTCACAATTCTGGGAACTATGAAGATCCTGTTTTGTCAAATCATATGAACCAATCTCATTTTAAAGCTATTTCATCAATTAGAAAACTGGAATACTATCAAGCTTGCGTGGACTCCTCCACCTACTCCAAATCAACATTTGAGTTTGTCCACTCAAACCACCGATGAACCCCGGATCTCCTCCTTCACAAATCACAAGGACAAGACGCGCACGCAACAGATCGAATTCTATTCCAAAGCACTTCTGCTACTCTATCCGGTCGATGTTCGCGTCTAGAGAGACGGAAAAACAGAAGGAAAATAAGGAGGAGGGCAGCGAGATCTCACGAGAGAGGATGGTTCGCTTGCCGACGCCGGGAGCGCCGACCAGGAGGACGCCGGGCCGCGCCTCCAGGGATCCCTCCATGGCCTCGCACCAAACCCCTGTACCCTAACACCGGATCAGAAACTCTCCAGCCTCGGTGTCCTCGCTGCCCAGCCGTCTGGAGGCGCGACGCGCGAGTAACGAGAGGAGGAAGACAAAGTAGAAAGCGGTAAGTAAATGTTACGCTTTCACTTCGAGGTGGCGTTTTATTGCTGCTTACGCATTCACTGACCCACGGGCATGTCTGTCTCGATGGGCCGAATTGGAGTGAGTCTGAGTGGACTGGAGTGGAGGGCTTCTCTTCTGCAGCGACTCGAGCGCCAAGCGTTTGAATGGTGGCGCCCCCATGGCCGCCACCGCCGTCTCTTTCTCCGGCGCCACCTACCGCGGCCACCTCCCACATGGAGGTGACGCAGGCGCTCGCCGACGCTCTGCGCTCGTGCAGTGCGCGCCGCGCGCTCTCTGGTGCCCGCGCACTGCACGGGCGCCTCCTCGCCGTGGGCCTCGCTTCCACCGTCTTCCTTCAGAACACGCTCCTCCACTCCTACCTCTCCTGCGGAGCCCTCCCCGACGCCGGCCGTCTGCTGGCGGAGATCTCCCACCCCAACGTCATCACCCACAATGTCATGCTGAACGGGCTTGTCAAGGCCGGCCGCCTGGGTGACGCGGAAGAGCTGTTCGATAGAATGCCTGCCAGAGATGTGGCCTCCTGGAACACACTCATGTCCGGATACTTTCAGAGCAGACAACAATTGGCTGCGCTGGATACCTTTGTGTCGATGCTTCGAAGCGGGGATTCGTTGCCAAATGCATTCACATTCAGTTGTGCTTTGAAGTCCTGTGGCGCCCTTGGGTGGCGGGGTTTGGCCCTGCAGCTACTTGGGATGGTTCAGAAGTTTGAATCCCAGTATGAAAGTGAGGTTGAGGCTTCCCTTGTCGACATGTTTGTGAGATGTGGTGCTGTTGATTTAGCTTCAAGGTTGTTTGTTCGCATACCAAACCCAACTATTTTCTGTCGGAACAGTATGCTTGTGGGTTGCGCCAAGACATATGGTGTTGACCATGCTCTTGAGCTTTTTGATAGCATGCCTGAACGAGATGTTGTTTCATGGAACATGATTGTGTCAGCATTATCTCAGAGTGGACGAGTCAGAGAAGCCCTTCATATGGTGGTAGAGATGCAGGGAAAAGGTGTGCGCCTTGATTCGACAACTTACACTACTGCTCTAACTGCATGTGCTAGATTGTCTTCTTTGCAATGGGGTAAGCAAATACATGCTCAGGTGATTCGGAACCTACCACGCATTGATGCATATGTTGCTTGTGCTCTTGTTGAGCTGTATGCAAAATGTGGCTGTTTCAAGGAAGCAAAGGGAGTGTTTGGCTCTTTACACGATCGGAATAATGTGGCATGGACAGTTCTAATTGCAGGATTCTTGCAGTATGGGTGTTTCACTGAATCTGTTGAGCTGTTCAATCAGATGAGAGCTGAGTTGATGACACTTGATAAGTTTGCACTGGCAACTCTAATAAGTGGCTGCTGCAGCAGGATGGATTTGTGCCTTGGGGGACAACTGCATTCACTTTGTATGAAAAGTGGCCAGATTCAAGCTGTTGTCGTCTCCAATTCTCTTATCTCTATGTATGCAAAGTGTGGCAATCTCCAGAGTGCTGAATCTATATTTGGATTTATGGATGAAAGAGACATTGTATCATGGACTAGCATGATTACTGCGTATTCTCAAGTGGGGAACATCATGAAAGCTCGAGAGTTCTTTGACGGTATGCCCACAAGAAATGTCATAACATGGAATGCAATGTTGAGTGCATATATACAACACGGAGCTGAGGAAGATGGCCTCAAGATGTATACTGCTATTCTAAGTGAGAAAACTGTCAGACCTGACTGGGTTACTTATGTTACATTGTTCAGAGGGTGTGCAGATATAGGTGCAAATAAACTTGGGGATCAGATTATTGGTCACACCGTAAAGGTCGGTCTCATTTTAGATACCTCAGTCGCGAATGCAGTTATCACAATGTACTCCAAGTGTGGAAGGATATCAGAAGCTCGAAAAGTATTTGACTTCCTTCATGGGAAGGATTTGGTTTCTTGGAATGCCATGATCACTGGTTATTCACAGCATGGCATGGGAAAGCAAGCTATAGAGATCTTTGATGATATGCTGAGAGCGGGCGCAAAGCCTGACTACATAAGCTATGTTGCTGTTTTGTCAGGCTGTAGCCACTCCGGACTTGTGCTTGAGGGTAAATCATATTTTGATATGATGAAGAGGGTCCATAACGTATCTCCAGGGCTGGAGCATTTCTCATGCATGGTGGACCTTCTTGGCCGTGCCGGGCTGTTATCTGAAGCCAAGAATCTCATCGATGAGATGCCCATGAAACCAACAGCTGAAGTTTGGGGAGCTCTTCTTAGCGCCTGCAAGATACATGGAAACAATGAGCTCGCAGAATTGGCAGCAAAGCACTTGTTTGAGCTGGACTCGCCGGATTCTGGGAGCTACATGCTTATGGCAAAGATCTATGCGGATGCAGGGAAATCAGATGATTCTGCTCAGGTGAGAAAGCTGATGAGAGACAAGGGGATCAAGAAGAACCCGGGCTACAGCTGGATGGAGGTTAACAACAAGGTTCACGTCTTCAAAGCGGATGATGTGAGCCACCTACAAGTGCTTGCAATTCGGAAGAAGCTGGATGAGCTCATGGAGAAGATCGCGCACCTCGGGTATGTGAGAACCGATTCCCCACGCTCAGAGATTCACCACAGCGAGAAGCTGGCGGTGGCATTCGGGATCATGAGCTTGCCTGACTGGATGCCGATCCACATCATGAAGAACCTGCGCATTTGCAACGATTGCCACACGGTGATCAAGCTGATATCGTCGGTGACCGGACGGGAGTTCGTGATTCGAGATGCCGTGCGATTCCACCACTTCAAAGATGGTTCCTGCTCTTGTGGGGACTACTGGTGATTAGCGACCACTGTATACGTGGATAGTTCATTTTTGTAGCCCGGCTGATTAGTCGAGGAAAACACTAGTAGAATATCCTCTCTTTTTTTTTTTTTTTGCCATTTCTATTTTAAAATATATTTGTTCCAGACAAGAATAATTTATGTGTACAGAGAAGTGCCTAATCCATCGAAGTCATTCAGCGACTGCTCGGACGTCATCAATCAAGTTTTTTATATATATTTTAAGCCAACGTCATCAGTCAAGTTAGAAGCACATGACGAGGTGGTTCATTGAACATTTGCATTTTCCAGAGTCAAGCAGCAACCATATGTGATCATTTACATTCCAAAGTCATGCGCAACATGGACAACTAGTTATGCATTTCGTTGAATCAATCACAAGATTTGAATCAGGATACCCAGAAACACACATCCACACAGACTCTTCACAATTTAAGAAGTGCAGAAGGCTTGGTAGCGTAGGAAGGCAGGAAGATGCTAAAACACAAGCTGTACATCGTGTAATTCTAAAATGCACCAGGTGCATCCCTCATGCTGATATTCAAGCTGTTTCTCATTGTTCTTCTACCGACTCCCATATTGCCCTTGGTCATCATGGCAACAAACTCTCCATAGTCAATGCGGCCGTCCTGGAAAAAAGAGAGCAAGGTTAGACTTAAACAAGTCAACTCCCGTGTAGATTTACCAAAAAGAAAATGATGATCAGCTTAAACAAGTTAGACTTAATGCGGCCGTCCTGGAAAAAAGAGAGCAAGGTTAGACTTAAACAAGTCAACTCCCGTGTAGATTAATGAAACATCAAATGAAGATAAGCGAGTAACAAAATAACAAATTAGGCCATATTAGGTGTTTATGTATGTAGCCTAATTAACATGAGACTTACATTGTCCTGATCAGCTTCGTTAATGACATCGTCAAGAAAAGCATCTGGCATGTTATGCTCTTTGCAAGCTTGCTGCAATTCATCGACAGTGATGTAACCACTACCATCTTTGTCAAAATATGAAAAAGCTGCCACCAGATGCTCCTCACGCTCCAGTTTATTGAGATGCAGCGTTGCAGCAATGAATTCTATATAGTCAATCGTCCCACTGTTGTCAATATCAGCCTAGAATCGATGGAGCAAATGAAAGATGTAAGCTTATTATCAGCATGTGAGTAGTTGTTCAACTAAATAAATTAAGTATCGTACATACACTCGCACACAAGTGTAGATTCATGAGACATGAAATAATTCTGTTTTAAAATGAGCAAATATTGTACCATGTGCTCTAGTATCCAGTTTTGACTGTCTGAAATGTATAGAAGCTTTCTTCATAATGAAAAGGCAAGATCTACAGCACACGTCCTAATTTAAAAAAAAAAATGCTAGAAAAAAGTTGTTATATAAAAGTTGCAAATGCACAAGTGACAAATTGCCATTTGAGTTGCCTAGATTTTGATGTGCTCTCATACAGCATTATGAGATGGCAGGAGGAAGCTAGAATTTCAGGTCACTTAAAAGCTTATACGGGATAAAACAAAGAAAGCAATTTCCTTGGATGGTATGAGCTTTGGTGGGAAACAATAGAATCCAGGTCCTTGAAACAAAATATACAAACAAGCTTACCAAAAGGTTTCAGTTAGCTTACCGCATCCATAAGATCACGGATCTCAGTATCCTTCAATGTGGAGCCATATTTTTTTAATCCTGCTTTTAGCTCATCATACGTAATTGCACCACTGTTGTCAGTGTCCATGGTCTGGAACATTTCTTTCAACCCTGCAATTTCCTCCTCTGAGAGGCTCTCAGCTATTACCTGTTAGAATAAACATTTACTGTCAATAAATGCAGCAATGCCCAAGCGATCAACCTCAAACATGATGCAATTTGATTCCATAATGCCCTCATATGTAGGTAAACGAAAATAATGAGAAATGCATCTCTACATATCAGTAAACCACCACTAAATTTTTTTTAAAAAAAAAACTCGACCGGTGGGGGTAAGACAGACCCCACGGCTTTCTTTGATAGAGAAGCTCAACCTTCTCCGGTCGAGAAAATCCACGAACCCCGGTCCCATCCTCAAGGAGCCGCCCCCTATAGTTCGGTCCTTAACTCATGCTTTGAGCCCACCCCATACATGAGGGCCCGCCCACCATAGGTCGGTTTCAACCGAGTAAATGGGACGCAGCGAGTGAATTTTTTTTTATATACTCCCTGCGTCCCAATTTAGTCGTCGTTTTGACTCTGGGCACAGGAAAAGAGGGATGGAAAATGTGTATTGCACAGAAGACGAAGGGTGGGAGAGGGGAGAGATAGAGATGTAATGGGAAGCAAGAATGACAAGTAATTTGGGACAGCTGGAGAAGCATAGAATGACAAGTAATGTGGGACGGAGGGAGTATTAAAACTACAGGATCATCCCCAGGAAATGTAGTTGAACTATTGGAGTACTGCTTTGTATATATTTGAATCAAATTCACAGAAGACTGTGCCTAAAAAGACTTGTACTTACTCGCAAAGCCATCTTCTTCAACTTGTTCATTGCAGAGAATTGCTTAATGCGAGATAGGACAGCAGGATCAAGTGGACGGTCAGGAGCTACTCCATGATCACGAATCCACGGATGGCCTGTGCATAAGGTCAAGAGTTATTCTTCATCCAACAGTTGCAAATAAATCAAGTGAATGGATGCATTAAGGTATTCAAAATGCGTTTTTAAGAAATAGAAAAAAACAGTACAAAATGGTGAAAGAAACTAACATAGAACTTCATGTGCTGTTAAGCGTTCTGCAGGGTGAGGATTGAGCATTCTTCTTATAAGATCTTTTGCGCTATCAGAAATCACAGGCCAGGGGTCAGAGTCAAAATCAATGACACCTTTCAATACAGCATCAAATATTCCTTGCTGAGTTTCTGCATTGTGTAAAATGAAAATGTCAGCCTGCATTCAACAGATAAATAATAAATGAAGAGGAAAATATCAAATGCGTACCTGCCCAAAATGGGGGTACACCACTTAGTAGAATGTAGAGAATTACACCAGCTGTCCATACATCTGCTTCTGGTCCGTAATTTTTGCACAGAACTTCTGGGGCTACATAATATGGGCTACCAACAACATCCGTAAATTGTTGACCTGAAAAGAATATAACATGAAAAATGTCAAATGGTGCAGACTGTCACAAGTAGCTACAATAACCTACACAATGCTCCAGAACCTTTCCTTTTCTAAAAAAACAAATGCTCCAGAACTTTTTCTCTAAGATGTTTAACAGAACAGGATGACTATTAGAACAGAATGCTGAACAGCTTCCGTCGGACCCAACTGCCACCTAGCTGAATAATGTACCCCACTGATCTTGAATTTTAGACCTAGCAGGTTGGCATTTTGGACATGAACTCATTAATTAGTGTCACTAAGCCAGAATTTAAGAGCTTGCATGTCGGTCACAGCACTATTGCTGCTTTGTCGATGCTATTGGGCAACAATCGGAACTAGCTACTTGTCACCCCCTTTCCAATTCAGTTTCATGATGATTCCACAAAAGGTACTACTCTTCGCCTTGAAGCATCCATCCCCTGTCCTACGAGCGTGAATAAAGCAGAGCTAACGCAGGCACGACCCACAAGCACCGCTGTACGAGCTTGACCCTTATTACCAATTAAAGTAACACATCCAATGCAACAGGAGAAACGCCGTCCGTTGACCGAAATGGCAAGTCATACTGTAATTTAAAGTTTGCGATGTTTAACCGCTCACCAGGCTTGAAGAAGACGGAGAGTCCGAAGTCGATGGCCTTGAGCGAGAGGTCATCGTCCTTGTTGGCGAGCAGGAAGTTCTCTGGCTTGAGGTCGCGGTGCATGACCCCGAGCGAGTGGCACGCCTCGACGACCCCGACGATGATCCGCGTGAGCTCGGCGGCCTTGCGCTCGCTGTAGTGGCCGCGCTGTATGATGCGGTCGAAGAGCTCGCCGCCGGCGCAGAGCTCCATGACGATGTGGACGTAGAGCTGGTCCTCGTAGGCGCCCTTGATGGCGACGACGTTCCTGTGGCCCGAGAGGTGGTGCATGATCTGGATCTCGCGGCGCACGTCCTCGACGTCCTCCCTGGTGATGAGCTTGCGCTTGGAGATGGACTTGCAGGCGTAGTCGGCGCCCGTGGCGAGCTCGGTGCAGAGGTAGGTGGTGCCGAACTGCCCCTGCCCGAGCTTCCGGCCGAGCGCGTACAGGTCGCGGAGGTTGGGGGTGGGGTGGCCGAGCACGGAACCGAGGTCCGGGGGCGCGCCCGCCGCGCCGCGCCTCGCGGCGGGCGGCGGCGGCGGCGGCCCCGGCGCGGATGCGGCGTGGGCGTCCGTGGCGGCGGCGGTTGAGCGAGGCGTGGACGGTTTCTTGGGCGAGTCGTCGGCGGCGGCGGCGCTGTTGAGGTCGGAGTCGTGGCGCTGCGACGCGGCGGTCTTGAAGCTCTGCAGGTACCTGGATCTAAGGGCGCCGCCGCATGCGTTGCCCATCAAACGACGGGGGGAAGCCGCCGGCCCCGGCGCATCAACGCTCGCTCCCGGCGGGACAGCGGTTGCCGCTCACGGAAACGCCAGCGCAAACGCCAACTGCCTCGAACGGAATCTCTCTTTCTCTCTGATCTGGTTGGCTTGCGTGGGGCAGCGGGAGGAGGAGGAGGAGGAGGAGAACCGGGTGGGTGCTCGTGGGGGTTGAGGGATTTAACAAGCCGGAGGAGGAGGCTGCTTCATGGCGGCTTCTCCCGTTCGTCCCCGCCCGCTCGGGGTTGGGTCACGTTTGGGGAAAGCGAACGCACGCAGCAGCAGCGGCGGCGGCAACTGCAGCTGTGGCTAGTGCCGTGCGTTTGGATTGGTCCTGGCCTGGTTCGGATTGGACGCTGGCGGTGGCGGTCCGTGCGTGCGTGCGTGCGAGGACAACGGCAGCAAGCAGAAGCCAAAGCGATCGCGCGCGCGGGCGGGCGAGCGATGATGATGCGTGCGGCCGCGGGGGAAATGAGAAAAGAGTGTCCGCTCGGTCGATGCGTGCGTCGCTTAATTAAATCGCGGAGGGGTTTGGAGCTTTGCGGGTGTGGTGGGGAAGGAAGGTGAGGCGAAGCTCCGGTCCGGCACTGCCCTTCGTCCCCATCTCTCTCGCCTTGGCCTCGGTCTCGTCGAGGAAGCGGACGGGTGCACTGAACTGGAGTGGTGGGCTCCGGGTTGAGGGCCCCCCACGCGCGGAAGGGAGCCGTTCGCGAGCCGCGGGAAAGGCGCCATGCGCCCAACCGCCGGCGTCGTGGCATTTTTGTCTCCGCGGGAGAACGTGCGCGCCGGGGTGGTGGTTGGGTGCGCTCCTCCGTGGCTGCGCCGTCAGCGCTGTAGCCGCCGGCTCTAATCATTTCGCCTCTCACTGCGTCGTGGGGCCCGGAGAAAGCGTGGCCCCACCCGTCGGGGACAAGGGTTGCTATATTTTGCTTTTTTTTTTGGAACGGTTTGTTGTTCGGGATCTGAGCGCAGCTAGATACGGTGAAGATAAAGTGACTGTGAGGAAAGCAACTACTACTCCTACTGCTAATAATCACTGTCAAGTTAAATATACTTGCCGACGACCAGAAGAATTTACACCAGGAAGAGCTGTTCCGTGTGCACGAAAGAAACGCGAGCGTTTGACCTCGCCGGCGTCTGCAGGTGAGAGGAAGCTTCTTTAACTTGATCACGTGAGAGACTTTCTGACTCACAAGTCATCGCCAGATTTATCCATACATCACCAGATCTCTGCGTGCAACCATGGAGTAATCCAAAGAGAAACTGGTGCACGAACGGACTTGCCGGAAAGGTGGCTCACTGGCTCTGCTGACTCTGACTTGGACTGTTGACTGGCTGTCAGCTGCGTTCCCATGGCACAGGCTGCTGGAACGTGGGAGAGTGGCTTTTTCATCTCTAAGGCCCTCCACAGTGGGGAGCGGCTACCGATGCCCAAACTCTATTTTCCTGTTTTGGGCACCGCTCTCAACGCTGTGGCACACGATGCCCATGACAATAGGTGCCCAAAAAACAGGAATCGGAGCAAGTACTTGCGCCGGTGCCCGTAAAGTAAAGAAACATTGTTTTACTGTATCACACAGGAATGGGTGTTGAATGCTGATTTATTTCTGACCTCTCCAACAGATAAAGAATACTTTATTCTGCCATGCAGTGCCAAATTTGCAGGGGCTTCGGTGCCTGCCGCTGTGCAGCTCACACTCCGCTCTCGTTTTTCCTTCTGAGAGGCCCAATTACTGTGCCGGAACCGCTCTCCACTGTGGAGGGCCTAACCGTACCGCTCGTGCTCGTAAGTCGTAACCAGTGCTCGTAACCATCAGACAGCGATGAAAGCAAAAACGAAATTTATCGGCTAACCGAGGTTCGTTTCCGACTTTTCCCGACCGTAGTAGCTGGAAATGAAATACCGAGAAAATAGAAACAAAAGTGAAAGTATTTGTTGAAAACAAAAATAAAACGATTTTAGACTTTACCGATCGTTTCCGACAATTTCCGTTTTAAGCCGGAAATTACCGTTGATATTTTACCGTTTTATATTAGGCTAGTCAATCAAATATATATATTGTATTCTAAATTAAAATAGGCAATAAATCAAGATTGGTCTAAGTCTAATCTTAGCATTCCCTCCCTGCGTGCAAAAAAAAGATTGGCTGCATCGGGAAAGCCGAATGTAATTAGGAAAAGAAATCAAGCTCTTTCCTATCACGTGAAAACAGAACGGAGTCATAGCTCATCAGCCGCCGCAAGTCCGCCCATACGCGATCAGTTAGTTTCTCCCTCACATAGATCAGTTGTTACTGACATTTATTATCGATTCCCGATCGATACCGCATATTCCTGTCGTGGTAATTTTATTTTCGATATTCCCGTAATACCGACGCCGTACTCGTTTCCGCAAGTACCGCGATTGATTTCGCTACCGTAAAAAAATATGAAACTGAAAACGATTTAGCCCTTTTCTACCGATTCCCCACCGCTTTCATCCCTACATCCAGATGAGATGATCCTCGCGCATGCGTTGTCAGGTGCTACTCGATCCGTGCGATGCTGTCTGTATTCGTCACCCCATCAGACAGCGTCTTTTGCCCAATCGAGATTGCACTCTGACTACGAAGATTCACCGTTTTGATTCGCCGAACCTTGACGGCTTTTTCCACTCGTGCGCGCTGCAAGGATATTCACTTTCTGCAAAGTAATAGATGTGCATTATCTTCTACTGTTTTTCCCTTTTGTAGGAAGCTAGTGAGTGTAGCGATGCCTTTCTCCCATTTTGCTTTCGGTAACTTTGATCCTTTTCATGATTACCCACCGCAACAAAGAAAGCAACCAAACCACTCACGAATCGCAGCTGGGCAATGCTTCCATCGCGGCACACCCCGAAAATGGAGGAGCCTTTTCCCGTGCACCAGCACCAACCACAAAAGATATCTTCCCCTGCATGGTCCCTTGCCAGATTCAAAGATGTCTCGGCGCTTTCGCTGTTTCGCTCGAATGAATACGTACTACTACTAGAATCTCTTGGTGTGATGCAGTAGCGTATCGGAAATGGTCCCGGGTAAGCTTCAACAGCAAGAAACTGCGACGCTGGATGGAATAGCGGAAGGGGCATTGTTGAAATTGAAACTTGAAAATGATAAAAGAAGTTGACTAAAATCTGCAAGGACGCTTCGCCCTCGCTGGATTGACAGGGATCGTTGGCACATGGGCAGCCTCTCAACTGACGACGGCAAGTGGTTCGGCGATTATAATCTCCGCCAACGTTGGCGCAGCTTGCCGATCGGGGCTCGGGGCCGACCGATCTGTCCGTATCCGGGCTCCTGGCACGGCCGATCGTGGTCGGCGCCGCGCACATGGATTGCGCGGCATCGTATCGACCGGCGGACAGGCGACGGCCTGAGAAAACGATGGAGAGGCTGCGAAACTCTGTGCAGGCAGGGCAGGCAGGGACCCGGGCCGGGAAAGATTTGCAAATTTGCCTGTGCGGTATACTCTGCTGGCCTGACTGACGTGCGTGACATGCCGATGCGGGCGTCAAGTTGCCGAAATGATTTTGTCCGGACCGCGGCAACTGGGGATGGGCCGCCGATCGAGCGGCGGCGTTGTGTGGCTGCGCTGCGCACGGGAAAAGTCGCTGCCGGGTCCTCGGCGACGGCACGAAAGCGGTATCTGGAGACGAACCCGAACAGTAGGCTCGATCAGCCGGTGACGAGTCGCAGTCCCAGCCACGCGAGGTCCTGAATCTGTTGCGCTCGTGATAGGCTTGGACTGATATGGGGGTGTTCGTTTGATAGGGGTCTAAAATTTAGAGGAGCCTAAAAAAAGAATCTTATCATTTAAGAGTATTAAATAAAGTTTAATTACAAAACTAACTGCAGAACCCCTGATCTAATTCGCGAGACGAATCTAATGAGGGTAAGCAATCCGTGGTTAAACGATAGTTACTGTAGCATTACTGTAGCAAAACATAGCTTACTTAGACTCGTTAGATTCGTCTCGTAAAGATGTACCCATCTATAAAAAGTTTTGTCATTAAACTTTATTTAGTATTAAATTCTCTTTATTTAGAGACCTCTAAAATTTAACGCTAAAAGAAACGAAGAGACCCATCGTCACCATCCACGAGCTTCGAACGAAGCACGGAAATTGCGCTTTGCTATTTGGAGTGAGCTTACTGTGTTGGCTCGATTGAAAAAGCGCGGACCAATCGTGACAGCACGTGAATCGCAATGATACGGCCTAGGCGTCGAACACAGTGCTTGAGGGAAGCTACAGATCTCTGAATTTACACTGTAGCAAAAGTACTGTTTAAACAGTGTTCGGAGTCCTGTAGCGTCGGGTTTTTCTGTAGCGTTGTCCCTGTAGCGATCAATCTGAGCCATCCATTCTAGATCGGACGGTGAAAAAAATGAAAAATTCCGACTACAGTACTCTCTCTGAATTTTAACCTCTAATTCAGAGGATCTGAATCGACGGGAGATTAGGAGGAGCAGGTCTGAAGAAGCTGGAGTGCACGATAGCGACGGTCGAGTATTCAAAACCATGTAGCCCGCCCATAGGTTCCCGTATTAGATTAATTAGAGCGTGCTACATTTCCAAGTTGCTGAATGTTCTAATCCGGCGTCGAAGTTCTGCAGGTGCACGGAATCATTGGAACACTGACAATTCAAAATTGTTCATGTCCGTGTCAAAATCATCGTATGATATTCACAGCCGGCTCATCATCAGCTACTTTTCGGGGAAAACTGGACAAGAGTAAAGATACTACTACTGTACAGCATTCACGAACATACCACTGTACTATATTGCAATCGTCGCTATCGGTGAACAGCTACGCCTCGTGCTGAACAGGTCAAGGAAAGCAGCGCGGTTCATAGTCGTTCGCTGATTCCACGGCAAGGATGATCGAGGGGCTCTGGCCGGCGGCTTGCGTACGTCTCCCACCGTGCGGAAGTCAGTCGTCATTCGTGGAGTTCGGCGGATAGCTGACGGGCAGTCCAAGTCAGCCCCGCGAGGTCGGCAAGGTGATCGCGCAGGGCGTCAGCCAGCAGCATCAGCAGGGCCCTGCAGTCTGCAAACCGCAATCATCAATGGCATCAGTCATGGCTTAACGAAGTGTTGGTTAGTATTTCGCTTTCGTCACGTTGCCGAAGGTGTCGGGCTAAAAACAGACGCTGACGAAGAAAAGACTGGGCGCATCATCATCACCTGGGATTCTGCTGAAGTGGTGCAGCGACACGGCGGCGAGGACCCTGTGCCGCGCCGGCCGGGAGGGGGCCAGGCACTGCTTTAGCCGCGGGACGAGCGCCGAGAACGCGGCGAGCTGCGCGTCCGTGCCCGTGGCGTCGTCGAACGACGCGAGCGAGCGGGTCAGCCACCCCGCCGTCGTGAGGCACGCGGTCACCAGATCGGCGTCCGGGGAGCCCAGGCACTTGGACATCGCATCGAGGAACGGCCTCCTCCCGTTGCCGCCGAGCAGCACGGTGGTCACGGTGCTCAGCCAGGCATCGTGTTCGGCTGCTCCCTTGTCCTGGTGGTCACACGCAGCACAATGGAAAAAATTTCAGAAACTTTTTGTTGATTGTGTCATGGCTTTTTTGCGTGCGTGTGGTCGGTACCTGTACGATAACGGCATCGGAATTGATAGGCGTGACACGTGCATCGTCCATGAAGCCGGCTTCTTTCAGCACCCAGTCCTCCGCGAGAAGGTCTCCGGAGAAGGAGAAATGCCCTCCCAACAGCAGCAGAGCTTTCCGAGTGTTTGGCACAACCTTGTCATCCGACAGGCAGCGTCTCAGAGAATGTGTAACGATCCTGGCAGCCTCGTCTCTGTACGTGCTGTTGCTATGTTTCTCAACCTGCCAGGCATTTCAGTACTAACTTATCAGACTCCGTTTTGCGAAAATGACATGCCTGTACAGTTTTCAGCAGGTTAAATTGCAGGTGGTATCTGAAATTAGCTGATGGAATGCAGAAAATGAGACATTGAGAAATAGAATACTAAGGTGTGATTCAGTATCATTACATGATAGTGTATATGTAAATGGAATGGCATGCGCAACATCAGTGGACAACGGGTGAAGGGGGTTAAAGCTGCATACCAATGCATCAAAGTGCAACAGGAGAACAGCGACCGGGGCTTGTTCTTCGACCGGCAGGCTTCGGAGATGCTCGAGTAGCACATCCATTGCCTCGATGATAAACTCTGTTCCCAATCCACGGAGTAGCATGTCGAACATTTCCCTTCTGTGACAATTAAGAAGTTGACAATCAGGAGGTGAGATAGCAGCATAAATATATATGAATGATGCTTTTTTCATGTTTTGGACAAGTAACTGAACCTTCTTAAGCAGAGGAATTCAGTGAGCAGACACGCTGCAGTTCTCCTTGCTGAAAGCACTTCACTCATCAGAAGCTGAAGAATGCTTGAGCCACTGATCTTTACGGCCACGTAATTTCTGCAGCTGCCTTCTGCCTCGATGCAAAACAACAGGTGCTCAGCTGCCCGCACCTTCTCGTCTCCTTCTCCTTCCTGAAACTTGCGGAGAAGAAAGTCTACACCACCGACTGTCATGAGGTGCCTTGCCTTGTCGAGTTTTTCAGACATGTCGCGAGCTGAACTGAGAATCTTGTCTATGACTGCCAAAGTCAACTTCTCTTCAAGCCCGGAGCTTTCAGATATCAGATTATTGCATTGTTCAGACTTCCAGTGGTCGATCAAGCGTTTGAGCACACGGTTCGTGTCTGGGATCGACAGGCTCTCGAGCTCTTGACCTGTGACCGGGCACACTCTGAAGCCTCTGTCCAACCACTGCACTATGGCGTGCCGCTCGAACGTCTGGCCTGTCTCGATTGTCACCGGACGGTTGAAGATCTGCCTCATCAGTGGACAGAGGAAATCGCTGGGAACTGTCGCGAAAACTGAGAACTGATGGACATCCGTGTCACTCTGGAGAGGCCCTTCACTGAGAAACTTGGAGAAAACACACAGCCATCAGTATGGTATGCATTGAAAGGCTGGAGGTGGTAAGGAATTGTTCGTACCAGAACTCAGGTGTAGGAAGCTCAATAGCAGAGATGTCGGAGATCAAAGGGTAACTTGTTGATGCAGCGGGCACCTTGGTCGGTTCAACCTGAAACTAAGATTGCAAAGTGTAAATTATCAGAAACTTCGGCCGATTTCTCGTGTATGAGCATTGAGCACGCACAAATGTTTCAGGGGAAATTGCTTAATTACCTGCGATTCAGATGTCTCTTTGACTAACTTGTTAGGCACCACCATGTTTTGTTCTAGCAGCAGCGTGGGAGTAAAGCTCCTTGCATCACCGTCATCGCACTCAGGAGACGCACTATCTAGATGCACCGTCTTTGCGTGCACCAGATCTTCTTCCTCCTCGATCTCATCGGATCGTCGCGCCGTGCCGTCGTTCATAGCCTTGGCAGGACTGAGACTGCCGGAGCTGAACACGACATCCGAACCAACGTCGTACGACGTGGACGTCGAGGACCTCAGCACCCCGGCGGCATGATGAACGACGGTGCTGGGAGGAGGAGCGGGAACGTCCGGGAGAGCCATGGCGTCCGTGCGGCCCAGCAGCCAGTCCCTGTAGTAGCACGCGAGCACACGCGTCCCCTTGTCCACCACGTCGGCGAACGTCTTCTCCACCTCCTTGACCCTCTTCTCGTCCGAGCTCGCAGCCAGCTCGCGGTCGCGCCACGTCCTGAGGTGCGAGAGCCCCGGGCGGAGGAGCCTGTCCCAGAGCGCGGGGAGCAGGGCCGTGCGCGCCTCGCGCGGCGCCAGGCAGAAGGCCTCCAGCGCGTGCACCGCCGCGGAGTGGTCCCGCTTCTGGAGCTTGGAGACCACGGACATGTACAGGTGCGCGCACGCGGCGAGGCGCGGGTGCAACGGGTCGGCGTCCTTGGTTTCCTGTGGCGACGACGACGACGACGCCATCTCGTGGAGCTTGGCGGAGGCGCGCTTGAGGTCGCGCGGGTCGAGGCCGTCCTCCCGCGCCGCCCGCTCGACGGTCTGCGCGAGCACGCGGAGGTCCAGCGCGGCGCGGTGGGTGGGCTCGCCGAGGCACGACGCGCAGCCGGCGCGCAGCGACGCGCGGAAGCCCTCGTCGCTCGCGAACCGCTTCACGGACCCCGCGGCCAGGGAGATGAGCGCGTTCAGCGCGGACTCGTCGAGCGCCGGCACCGCCGCGGCGGACCCTCTCCTCGCGCCGGCGCCGGCGCCGCTGTCGCCGCTTCCCTTCTTGTTGTCGCTGTAGCTCCTCGCGCTGGTCAGCGACGCCGACGACCTCCGCGTCGCGGTCGCGGCCCTCCGCGCGTCACCAGCATCGCCGCTGCCGTCGTCGGAGCCGACGACGCCGCCCCCGTTCCTCAGGCGGCTGCGGGTGAGCACGTCGGACTGCGACCGCGCGGGCTTGCCGGGGCGCCGGTGCTGGAGCGGCATGCTCACGGCTCTCGAAGCCGCCATGGCGGAGTTGTTGTTGCTGTCGGGCGGCTTGTCGCGACGGTTCCTCTTGAACCCGTCGGCTGCGAGGAGGTCGCGGAGCAAGGACGAAGACGACGGCGGCGGGGGCGCCATTATTTGGTGGCCAGCGACCGGATTTGCTGCTTGGCTTAGCATGCAGTGCAACCTCAGGCATATCCTTTGTTGCGTTGCATGGTGCCGCCATCGATACGTGACGACTGACGAGAGCCTGCGTGGCGGCATCCGCGAAGGGGACAGCGGGAAGGAAACGGTCGCGCGAGACAGACAGGGTGTGCCAAATGGGGCTTCTTGGTGGGAAGCGTGTTGCCCGCGTTCTCGGGGCCGGCGGAATTGTACGATGTTCTGGGTTGGCCAGCTGCTGCGTTTAATTAGCTGGTGTTTTCGTACGCATATTGATCCTCTCAAAACTTACCGAGTCAAAAAATTTGTGCCTATCATGTCTCGGATCAAGAACTGGTCGCTGCGTTCCTATGTGAACGGTGAATATTTTTGGACGTGTAGTTACGACAGCAGTTACAGTAGCTAGTGAGGTCTTTCGGGAGGTATCTTGCGTAGATCACAGATGGATATGCTGATGGTGAAAGTACAAAAGATATATTGCAGATTGGATAGTGTCCGCCAAAAAGTCCAGAGTAGAAAATGCATACATCCAAAGACAAAGAATGGGATGATCCGATTCCATCATTAAGGTTGCACATTTGGACGATCGACCTTGACAAACTGCGGCGATGGAGCCAAAAATGGCTAACATTTCTTTACCGCGACACATCCCGAGTACGTCTGCTTATCATTTCGGCGTCATGCTCACGCACAACAGATAAAGACCTTGGAATGGACCTGTTGCACCGTGGATCAATGCGCAGGGTCCTGCATATTTATGATTATTTTCACGTATTAAAATCCATCTTGAACTTTGCTGAGTGGAAGCAGTAATATTCCGACTTAAAAATGTTTGTCTTGGCCACATGTTTCAACTTAAAAATGTTGCTTTATTGTCAACAATAAAAAACCAAAGTGATTACTACCATAGAGCAAGGCCAATCCGGCGCCGAGTTCTTTGGCTTGAAGCCCAGCAGTTAAAGCCGGCTTGATACAACGCCCGGCTCCAACTAGGCTCCATATACAGTCGTCGGGCCCGCTCCATAAACAATTGCTCTCAGACGCACGGCTCTCTGCCACAGCCATGGGCCCACAAACCGCGTGCGCACGCGCCAGCTTCGGCTCTTCGCAGGCTCGTAGGGTGCGACGCGCCAGGCGCCGGCAGTCGCGCCAAGCAACCATCTCTCTCCTATTTTTCCCCTGCAAAATCTGATATTTATTGGCTTGAAGCCGTGCGTTGGGCTTGCTCTTAGAACTTGAATGATGTCGCCAAGGCAGCACAGTTGAACTAAAAATGCATAAGCTTTGTTGTCAGGACGTCCGGAGGGAGTACTACCTCCGTATTTAAATTTGTGACGTTTCGACATTTTTTAGAAACAATAATATTCATTAATATTTTAGCCTCTGCATCGATTGATGCATGTAGCTATCCATTATTACATATCTAACATCAAAAGTGAAGTTTAAACCGAATACAAAGTTCATGATCTCCATCACGAGAGGCTTATGTAAACACGAGTCTAATACTATAAAACCATGGTAGGGTAGCTTATTTAGTTCATTTTTGTCGTGGGGAATGGAAAGATTTTGCGAACAGATGTAGTAGTTTACAACGGAGTTAGATCCTAACTTCTCAACCGTCGTTGGTCACTTGGCACTTGGCAGTGGTGGAGACGACTGTGTGCTTATGGTCTCACTGCCAGCGGCACAACGGAGCATGGATGTTTAGTGTCCCTGCCGGCGGGCAGCGCCATGGCTCGGATTAGGGCTGTTCAATCCGATTTTGGAAAAAAAAAAAAACAGTGAATAAACTGGTTGTTGTTCATATAGTGGCGGTAACAATACTAATGTACGATAAATAGCAGCCAATAGTCCTGTTAGAGTATAAGAAAATTATCTATTTTTCCTCACTAGTTTAGATTTTTGGGTGAGTTGATGGATGCATGCAAGTATGCAACTCAATAAGTTCAGGGCTGCTCACCATGGAACGGCATGCTTACCATCGAATGGTCGCGTCGGCAGTTCGTGGGCCGCATGTCAAGGACTGCTTGGCAGTTTGCACACCATGAGTTCGATCCGAATCTCTGCAGCCTGCAAGATAGAGGTGGGCCTGCCGACGGGCCCAGTTTCCTAGTTTCGGTTGGCTTGTAAAAGTATAGACTTGTTGGACCAGACCTTAGCAAGAATTTTGCCAACATGAGTTTGGACAAATATGCAAGCATTTGCATGCAATTAAGATTGTGAAGTGTCGAAAGAAGAGAGAAAAGAAATAAAATCTAATTTTACATCAACAAAAAGCACACTGTAGCTGCGTGACTGAGCCCGGTCGGCACATCTCTTCACCCTATTTCTATGTGACCATAGATCAAGGTCAGCCGCCACCATGTTCAATATTTGTTGGGCAGGCATAACCTCGTTTTTGCATTGCTTTGTTCCATAGCCATGCAGTTTTTTTTTTTAATGAAAGTTTTTTTACATATTGTGCCCCTTTCATTCTCCTAGTGTCTCAAAGTTAATTAATACTACAACTGTATTCTTACATTAAATTGCAGCCAATATCGACTACTAATGGTCTCCTACATAATCCATGTTTGTCGTACAACAAAATTTTCTTCTGACTCAAGCACTGTCCGTGCACATGTCAGCGCGAGCTAGCCACTAGCTAGCCACTAGCTAGCAGTAGCATTTCTACACGGACTAACACATCATTGATCGCACCCACTAGAGGGATCATTCGTTTTCCGATCCAAGCTTATCAGGTAGGTTTTATCATCAACGGGTGCACTTCTCCGTCGTCATATAGGAAAAAGGCAATCAATCCTTACCTAAAAGAGAGCGCTGGGCACAGCTTGTCTGTGCGAGCTCCATCCAATGAGCATGGCGACTGCAAAAGGTCAGGCCGGGTGGCTGACAGCGTCTGTTGTTGACCTAATTAATTGCTCGAGCGGATTTTCATATTGACGTTTGATCTCTTATTATCCACTGCATATCTTCGTTCAGCTCAGCTCAGCTCTGCAGTGCATATCATCGTTCGTTCCAATGGTGACGAAGACATCGGTGAGCCATGAACTAAAGGCGTCGAGCAGTGGTCCGCATGCAATTAACGAGACGCTCGCTGGCTGATCTTTCAGCGTCCTGCTGCCTTTTCCTGCGCTTTTTTTCTATCTGTAAAGCAGGGTATGCTATCGATCGCTTATACGCTTATCTGAAACAAATGTAAAACTGCGGTGTGCTGTTGTGAATGCATAAAGACACCACCGATTTCTAGAAGGCCTTTTTTTTTCTTCTCATTTTTAAGGGACGGTTGAGTTGGCTCAATGTTGCTTTCCAGTGAGCTTTCCTCCTGAACTTTTGCAGTTGCGAGAAGGTTAACACAGGTTTCAGAGCAGACGTCCGTGTTATAAGACCTTTTCCATTACATTTCAGAGGTTCTGAAAGGGTTGTTTTTTTTTCTTCAACCAAAAAAGAGAGAAAACAAGAGGAAAGATAAGCGAGGTCAAAGGCTCCTGAACCAATCACGATCAGGGCTGCACTTTACTTGCTTTTTCCATCCACCTTTCTTCACTTTCTCATGCTCTATCAGAGCATCTTCCAAAATACTTGGAACAACAGGGCCGTTTCCGCGAAACGCTTGTATAAAATCGGTACGGCCCCCCCCCCCCCCACCGAAGCACACTCAGCGGAGCGTACGAACGCCTCCTCCCACCGCTTCCCATTCCCTCCTGCAGCCTCGCGAATCGCGATCCACATCCGGACACCACAGATTCCCACGCCGCCTCGCGCAAAATCCTGAACCTCCGTTGAGTTTGCTATCTTGGGATGTCGCCGCGGTTGCGTTCCCTGTCCTCCAGTGGAAATTGCGCTTCTTAAGGTGCGTGGAAAAGGAGAGAATTCGTGGCATCTACTCAACGGTTTTTCTCGGCATTGTTGTATCTGACAAAAGGTCTAATTTTTCTCTGCTTTACAGGTGAGGTTGGGTGATTTTTGGTGTGCAGTAGGCAAGGAAATCGCGTACAGTTGTCGAGTGATTTGGGTTTCTTGTCTCCGGCGAGGAGGTGGGAGAGGAGAGGAACAGGGGCAATTGTAAGAGGGAGATGAAGGATGTGGCCTTGGCTGGGGAAGATTGCGTCCGCGTGCTGGGACCGGGTCCGGAAGTACGCGCTTACGAGGAAGGATGAGGCTGACGACGGCGACGCCGACGAGCTGCTTTGGTCAAGGGACCTCGGGCGGCACGCGGCCGGCGAGTTCTCCTTCGCCGTGGTGCAGGCGAACGACGTGCTGGAGGACCACAGCCAGGTCGAGACGGGCGCTGCCGCCACCTTCGTCGGCGTCTACGACGGCCACGGCGGCGCGGAGGCGTCCCGCTTCATATCCAACCACCTTTCTGCGCACATCGTCCGTACGTGGCCCCCTCTCCCCATGAATCCAGCAAATTTTATTCTTCTGGGCTCTGTGCAATGCTCTTCACTAGTTGGTAGATCGAAAGCTTTGCTAGATTTGATAATCTTGGAATATTAGCGTTGAATTCTTGGGTGTCGTTGATGCCTTTGATGGTACAGTAGTTAATTTTTTTAGAGCTCCATGTGAAGTCTCCTTGATACACCGTGCATTATTTTTTATATATATTCTTTAGAAGAATCTTGATGCACTCTGTTTTGACAATGATGATATGTCATCGATTATGTGGAACGAAATTGCTTCTGATTATTATTTGTGTATCATTGTTACTGTGACCAGTGGCTTTGTAGAATCCTCGTTGCCAACAGTGTAAATTTGCTATAATATGGATTATGTTTCTCATTCAGCACTCAGTTTCAGCTCCATGCTGTGGGCGTGGCTGTAAATTTACTCTTAGTTTTTTTCCTTGTGTAGTAAATGTTTACTCCTGAGGCTATTGCTTACATGTGTAACTAAATGTTGTTGCAATTTGTATCAAACAACGTTCATACAAGCCACTTGTTCTGTTTTTCGGTTGGACGAAATTTATATGATGATAATGTGTTATAAAATTACAGGTCTTGCCCAAGAACATGGAACAATGTCTGAGGATGTTGTTCGAAACGCCTTTGCAGCGACAGAGGAAGGCTTCTTGTCACTTGTACGCAGGACGCATTTGATAAAACCTTCTATGGCTACTATTGGATCTTGCTGTCTGGTTGGTATCATATGGAGAGGGACTCTGTACCTGGCCAATCTTGGTGATTCTCGGGCAGTCATTGGTTGTTTGAATGCATCAAACAAGATTGTTGCTGAGCAGTTAACAAAAGACCACAATGCAAGCATGGAAGAAGTTAGGCAGGAGCTTAAATCTCTTCATCCTGATGATTCGCAAATCGTTGTTCTTAAGAATGGCGTTTGGCGCATCAAAGGAATTATACAGGTATGTAGCATTTTCTGGGGTTTATTTTACGTCTATGATGCTTGAGGGTGCTGGATATAACTAGTGTTCAAATGACTAGATATGTCAACCAAAAAGTGATCATTATGTCAGAATTATAGTTATGTGTACTCATACAAGATGCCATCTGACATTCCTTCAGTATTGCCGTAAACTTCTTCGAATAATTTGTTTTTTCTGATTTTCTCTCAGGTTTCAAGGTCTATTGGTGATGCTTACTTAAAGAAGCGAGAATTTGCCATTGATCCCACCACAGCTCGTTTCCACCTCTCTGAACCTCTCCGTCGGCCTGTTCTGACATCAGAGCCATCTATATGCTCGAGGGTTCTCAGTTCAGAAGATAGTTTTCTGATCTTCGCATCAGATGGATTATGGGAGCACCTCACCAACCAGCAAGCTGTCGAAATTGTCTACAACAAACCACGAGAAGTACGCCTTCGTTCTTTAACTCTTCTTTTAGGCTTGAATTTGTTATATTTTCATCAGTGGTTACTTATGTTTTCTGTGCTGACACTGAATTTATTTTATTATAGGGTATTGCAAGGAGACTAGTACAAACAGCTTTAAAAGAAGCTGCGAGGAAGAGGGAGATGCGGTATGGTGATATCAAGAAACTTGATAAAGGAGTCCGTCGCTATTTCCATGATGACATCACAGTCGTGGTTGTTTTCATTGATCACGAGTTGCGAGAGGAGGGCTCTGCTTCTGTTCCTGAACTTTCAGTTCGTGGGTTTGTGGATTCAGGAGGCCCTTCCAGCTTTACAGGGTTGAATGGCATTTCTTGACAATGCTAACTTGGTGATCTCGGTGCCTGTCATCCTGATGTAATACTAAACTGGGTCTTCTTTTGAAAATTTTTGCATAGTGTTTACTTCAGGCCACATTGGAGCGGCATTTCTTCCTTAGATGTATGACAGTATTTTTCGACCCAGCTAAAGAATAAGAACAGCATCTTGTTAGTTCAATGCCCATTGCATGACAGTTACTATGATATAGCTAGCTGTTCCCGTGAAATATCAATCATTTGGATATCATGTTGTCTGAATTTACATGGGAATTGAAACTTGAACAGCTTGTGCCCAGTGCCATTCAGATTTCAATTGGTTTATCCAGCAGCTGGTTGTGAGTTGTGACCGGTACTTGTGTCTGATCTGGTGCCTGCTGGTGAGAAATCTGTTGCGATCCTCGTATCCGAGTGTATTTGATGATGGAGAGTTGAGGCCAGTTCATTTCCCTTTTCTCGCTGCTGGCAGCGAATTACCAAGATATGGGATCGGTCTGCATCTTTGCGGGATGCAACATTGTGCGGTCTCGCTGACAGCCTGAAGTTTCAGACTTCCGGGTAAGCTCTTGTGCTTGCGCCACGCGACACGAAGGGAGCCATGAAGTTGCTGGCATTGCTTTGCATTGAGTTGCCTACGGCGGCGGACCACCAGAGCTGAGATTGCAGTTGCAGGTTGGCTACGGCGTGGGATTCGCGTTCTCCCCCACTGGGATTTCTGCCCTTGCGATTGCAGCAGAGTAGGAGATGGATCGGCCATGACTGAAGAGTGAAGAGGCCATGGCGAGTGCTTTCGTCAGCGACGGCGGATCTAGCCGCCGCCGGCCGGCGGGCGGGAGCATAGAGGCGCAACAGTATCGGCGGCGGGACCTCTTTTGTAAATATCTGGATAGTTTAGGGATTGTTTGTAAAACATTGGATCGCGATTATTAATCGCGATCTAAAAATATGGAGTTTTGTATAAAATATTAATTGCGATCTAAAGTAAAAGTTATTTGTAAAATATTGGATCCGGATCGGAGGGTTTCGTGAAAACATCCCTCCACGGATCTCTGTCGTCCTTCCACCCGTCAGCTTGTTCTTCCCCGATGCGCCGCCTTCTCCATGGCCAATGCCTCCACCTCTGCGCCCTCCCAACGGATCCGCCTTGCCATCGGTTCCCCACAAAATCTAGATTGAACTTCGACCTCGTGCTGCCTCACGAGCTCTGAATAGCACTGCTCATGGCCTTTGTGCTCCGACTACTCGCCGCTCCGGAAGTGAAAGCGCCCGCGCCGGTCGCGGCGGCAAGGCAACGGAAATGTATGGTTAGACCACTCCTCCTTCGATTCTAGGGCAAAATAACCTTGCATGATGTGGTAATCCTGATCGATTTTGAGAAAAATATTGAGTTTATTCTTCAGAGTTCAGAATGGGGTTACTGACGAATATGACGAACGCAAGTAGCTTAGCTCGTAAATTTGTAGGGAACTACCCGGAATTGACCTGACGGTTTCAAAGTTCACCAGCATGCATGATGGCTTCATCACGATAGATACTTCGTGGAAATCTGAATTCTGAGGAGTGAAAGATAATGTTTTCTCTGATCTGATGCAGCATTGATCTGTAAACGTTTGCTGCGGGACCAATTTTTCACCATTGAACGATTCAGAGTTCCACAATGTCAAGCTTGAAGGTATCAGATAATCAATATCCTCTACAGTCTCATAATTCAACTTACTACCTGTTGGATGCCCATCGCTCATCTCTTGGGTTCCATGACTCTGTCCCATTGTTGCAGGCTAGGACCTCTTCTTTGCGAGCGTCACCAATAGTTTCAGGTATAAATACCATATCCTTGATTCACGACCTGTGGGCTCATGCAATTTCATACCTGGTAGCGCGCTCTTCCTCCGTATTCTTGTGCTTGTTGGAAGATCAAATTTGCCATGGCAGCCTATAATAGCAACTTCAACCTTGCTCTGCTAGCATCTGCTGCTATTGCGTCCCTAGGCATCACCTGCAGTGGCTTGCAGTTTAATTACCCCAGCTTCGACAAAGCCAACAAGGCTGATTTCAGCTTCAGCCCAGGATCAGGGATCAAAGATGGATTCTTACAGATCACACCAATGACAGGAGACATCACCGACCGTTCCGGAAGAGTCTGCTATATCAGAAAGACCCTCAACCTGTGGGACAGCCGACAGAATGCTTCAGAACAGATTTTGTTCTGAACATCCTCTCCCTCCAACAGAACACGCCCGGTGAAGGCATGGCTTTCATCCTCACCAACAACCCGTCGGTGCCACTCAATAGCAGTGGGCAGTGGCTCGGCATCACCAACGAGCAGACAGATGGTTCACCAATGAACCGAGTTGTAGCTGTGGAGTTTGACACGAGGAAGAGTTACGAGGAGGACCTTGACAGCAACCATATTGGACTTGATGTCAACAGCATCAAATCCGTTGCACAGGATCCACTCAGCAATGTTTCTATCTCTCTGGTAAATGGTTTAGATTTGTTTGTCAGTATCAGCTACCATGGTGAATTCCGGTTGTTAACAGTAGAGGCAATGCAGCTGACTGCCAGAGGATTGCCATATTTTTATACAAGCATGGCCTATTGATCTGTCACAGCATCTGTTGGAAGATGTATATGTGGGGTTTGCAGGGTCAACGGGTGAATTTACCGAGCTGAATCAAATAAAGTCCTGGAAGTTTATCACGATTGACGGCGATGACAGTGGAGGAGGGTCTGATAGAAATGTGACTTGGTTTCTGTTTATTTCATTATTATGTGCTTGTGCTATTTGTGCAATCTGTGTCCGGAGAAGATCTCAGCAACGGAGTAGGCTAGCCTATGACAGTATTGAGATGATGAAAGATGTGCCCTCAGTGTGATATGTTTTGTGAGTTCTGTACTACTATAGTGTGTAAGACTTGGCCTGAATAATATACAGTAGCAACTTATGGCTTTACCATAAGCCGTTTTCAGTTGTGTGTTGAAAATTTCGTATGTGTTTTGTTAATGTGTTGTACTCTCTTATTAAGTAGCAGAAGCAGTCGCACCACCTTATTTTAGTTGGCGCCTATGCGAGATTTGCAGACATGTAGTTTTGTATACAAGTTTTCTGTGTACTTGTTCAATTTTTAATTTCATCGTATCTATCACAAGTAGGCCAATTTCAGGTGGCTGCATAGACAGGAGTTGTGTGGAAAGCGTGTTAACCTGTCTTCAACTGTTCTCACTGCAGACGAATAGGGACAGAGCACTATGCATTTTCGTTAATTATGTGTAAATCACTCTCGTGTACCGTTTGCTCTCCGTCTTCTTTGTTCTGTTGGTATACGCTCCCTCCGTTTGGTAATCTATTCGACCGGAGCAATTTCAGAGCAATAAACCAAGGCTTCTGTTTGGGTCTCTACTCTATTATTTAAAGGTTTCAGTAAAAAAAACAAATTTTAATAGGGATTTTACTTAACCTCTCATTTTATATGCCCCCTCAAACTTCATTTACAGGCATCCATTCCCGGGATTCTCCAATCTCCCCCCCCCCCCCCTCCCCCCCTCATCCGTGGATCCCACTGTTTTTTTCATTTTCCTTTTTTTTCCTCTTCTTTTTCCTTTTTTTCCTCTCTTCTCCCTCCTCCTCCTGCACGCCACCGCCGCCATCTCGCCGGGCGCCGTCGACGCGGCGGGTTGCCCGCGCCAGGCCACGCCTCGCCGCGCGCCGCCCCTCTCCTGCGCGCGGCGGCAACGTCTCCTCCGGGCTCTCACCGCGCTCCTCCTGCAACTGCCGGCGAGGGCTGCCGCCGACCTCCGTCGACGAGTTGGACGGCTCGGAGGCCACCGGCAGCTGGTCCAGGAACTGCCTCGCCGGCGGCACGGCGGCCTCGTGCTGTTGCTGCTGCTGCATGAGCGCGAAGAGGTGCATCTGGAGCGACTGGTAGCTGCTGGTGCCCTGGGTGAGCATTCCCCGCAGCCGTTGGTTCTCCTCGTTCATGCGACCCATCTCCGCCTGCATCGACGTCAGATCCTCCTCCGTGTTCTTCTTGCTGTTCTTGTTCTCGGCCGGAAGGAGCTGCAATACGTTTTGGTTTAGCATATATCGATGATCAGCAGGAGAGCAAACTAACCATGCATACTAGTACCAATTAGTACCAATTGTTAACTGTATCACCTGATGGATTGGCAACATATCACAAGAGGACTGAATATAGGACTGAATATTTCACAAGAGGACCGAATACATGTTGTTGCCACACTGTCGATGGACAGATATTAGCACACAGAGACAACTCCGGCTTTCGCCGCGCGCGGGGTCCTGCGGAGGAGGTGGAGCTTCCGGCCCGCGCCGAGCCGGCTGCACAACGCGTCCGCGCCGTCCCCTGCCTCGCCGCGGCCGCGGCCGTCGTGATTAGTAGTAGTACAATTCTTTCGATTGATGAGATCCTGATTAGTAGTACAGAAATCCAGGATCGGTTGTAGACTTACCCAGTTTCTTCGTGTTTTGGTTGATTTTGATCATGAGCAATGGACAGCGGAGTTTGAAATGACGTATGGGAAATTAACGATGTGTGGTGCTCAACAAACAATATTGTCATCTGTTTACCTCATTCCATTCGTTGAGAAATGCATACTCCTTTTAAACACCGACGCGACGATACAGTGGAAAGTGCAGAATCTTTCTCAGCCTCCTCATCCGGTCGACGACGGCGTTCTTCCTGAAGCAGAGGAATGCGTGGCTCGATCCGCTTCTACTTGTTTGCTAGTGCGAACGCGTCGTCTTTACTCGGTTGCAGAGGAACGCCGGAGGAGCTGTTGGTGGTTGTGGTGGTGCTCTTGATCTGCTCCTCCGTCAGTATCGTCTGCCCGAACAACACGATCCCCGTCGGTGGCGGCGGCGGCTTGACGACGTCGTCGGGCTTCTTGCCGCCGGAGGACAGAGAGCTCGACGCGATGTCATGGCTGCCGATTGTGAGGTCGGTGCTGATCCCTGGCGCGCGATGAGGAGCGTGGAGGTGATCGGCGGGGAGGAGGCGAATGCCGGAGGAGAAGAGCAGGCTCTGCTGCAGGTTGCTGATGTGGAGATCCGAAAAGGATGGAGCGAATTGCGCTTGCCTGGCTCCCTGTATGCCTGCAGCAGTGCTGCCGTCCGGGAAGGGGAAGAAAGGGACGAAGCCGCCGCCGCCGTGGTGGTGGTGGTGCAGACGCGGGCAGGGGCGCGGCGGCCGGCGGACGCGAGCGACGGCGCGGGCGCGGACACAAGAGAGACGGATCGAGGAGTTTTTTTTTTATTCTGACTGATGGGACCTACAAAAATAGAGTCTTTGAGCCAGCACTGCTGGAGTTGAAGCAAGTTTTTTGGCCCCTATTTTTACATGCCGACCTGTAAAATGAAAATAAAGGCTTCATTTTATGGTCCATTGCTGGATTAAGGGGGTGTTCGGCGCATAGGGGTTTAAATTTTAGAGGGGTCTAAACTCTAGATAAGTTATATTAAATAAAGTTTAATTACAAAACTAACTACAGAACCCTGGTCTAATTCGCGAGACGAATCTAATGAGGGTAATTACGCCATGATTAGATGATGGTTACTGTAGCATTATTGTAGCATGACTGTAGCAAAATATAGATTAATTAGGCTCATTAGATTCGTCTCGTAAAGATGTACCCATCTGTAAAAAGGTTTTGTCATTAAACTTTATTTAATACTAGATTTTTTTTATTTAAAGACTCTAAAATTTAACGTTAAAAGAAACGAACAGTGGCTAAGGTTGCAAAGAAAGCGAAGGATAGTCGCCCGGGCAGTTTCATCCAATCGTAAAGTGAAGGTCTACCATCCGAAACCCGTAGCCGGTGGCGCAGTATAGTTCTGAATTGTTGGAGCAGTGGGTTGCGTCACAAGAGTGACATCCTTTCCAGCTATTGAGCTATCCGGTTTTAAACATTGCGGTTATACTAATAGGGGAGTGACACATGAATGATTTGCTTGTTTATGCTTCAAGCTGTTGCAGCCCCTTAAATTAGCAATTTATCCGAGTCAGCAGCTCTTCACCGCTGATAAGAGCGGCACCGAAAATAGCCACGACAGGATACTTTGTGCAATAATTGAATCAGAGTAGGTGTCTGAATTCTGAACATACTGTAGCTTTCCTGTTTGAACCGCAGCTGCATGTTGCGCTTGTGCCGGATCGAATGAATGAATATCCATCCTTCCCAACCATCGACCCGTGGAAAATCTCATTCCAGATCTGTCTGACCCTGTGCGTTGCTGCCACGGGCACGTGATGGTACCAATGGTGGCGGGGTGAGGCTGTCTGCACTCATGTAACTCTATATCCTTCCTCTAAAAGGAATATTCTGTCCTGGTCATCGAGATTCCTTCCTCTATATCAACTTCCTCCGCACCCATCATTCCTCTATATCCTTCCTCTATCCCAACTAACCAATATTTTATTCAACCATCTCCAACTACCATCAATAAGGCTTACTTATAATTTTATCGAAATATATCCATGTGACATCTTGTTTTGAAGGATTTATTGAAACGAATTTAATGGTGGAATCGGAATTTGATTTGGGTTTTTGGTTTGTGAGTTAAAACATTTTTTAGTTTGTTGCATCGGTGGGGCCCACCAATCTTCTCTCTCCAGCTTCTCTCTCTCACGCGCGCAGGAAGGCGGTTGGCTGGGCGCTGGGCCCGCACCACGATGGCGGATGTCCGGGACTGCGCTGAGAATAGAGGAGCCGGCCTCTTCCGTTTGCGTAGCGTAGACTTTAGAGGAAGCCGGTGCAGCATCTTTTTACGGTAAACTCTACTGGAGGAAGGCATACCGTTCGCCGGTGCGGGCAGCCTGAAGGCGACGGCGACGCCGCGACACCAACGGGTAAACACCCTCAGGCTGGACGCGGGCCATCTTATCATCCCATAATTTTCCAGTCACCACGCCTCTGCTAAGGCGGCGCCACCACGCGTCCGCTAATGCCTGCCTCTCCAGGCAACCCAAGCGCCAATCCGGCGCCTCTCTGACTGGGCGGCCCCTATATGTGTTGCTTGCTTGCTGTGTGCGCATGCCTATCTAGACGGGACACAGGTGTCGCGGGCCGGGGCGGCAGCGCCGGTGTCTGGAGTTGGGCACCGACGTGGCATAAAGCGCGCGGCTTGGGTCCACCCGGAAAGCTCAGTCCCCTGCGCTTTTTTCTATCCATCATCCGACTAGCAGGGACGAGTAGTGACCGTCCCGTGCGTCCGTCCGTCCTGGCGAGCAGAATTTAGAAGCGAAGCAAGCCACGTTCCCTCGTCGAATTATGCGTTCCCAAATATCCAAAGAGAAGGGACAGGATCATCATCAGTCTCGTCAGGAGATACGAGTGAAACCCAGAAGAAGATATTTCCAAGCCCCAAGATATTTTGGTGTTAATTATTCATGTTCTGAGCTGTTTCATGGGCAACGAACCTTGATGCCACGGTATCCGAAAAATATCTCAATCTTTGCTGAAAATTTGGACAAAGTTCGGCAGGCTTGCTGGCTGGCTTTCACCGAGCGAATTAAAGGAGGAGCCAGGTGGATAGGAACATCGCCATCGCGTGCAACCCCACGATAGCGCACGCCTTTAACTCGCACCCGGATAGCATAATTGAGCCGAGCAGTGTGGATCGCTGCTGCTGCTGCCGAGTAGTAGCTGGCGGCAACCCGCGGAGCGGCGACGGCCACAAGAATCGAGCGGCGTCCAGGACCCTCGGCCTCCGGAGTGGATTATTCCTCCTTCCTCTGGCGGCGAGACGGAGAAAAGTGCAAAAAGCGCGCACGCAAAAGCGAGAGGGAGAAAAAATCCGGGTCCGACGTGGCGCCCTGGGCCCCTGGCCCGTGCCCTTTTTCTCCGCCCCGCTCGCCCTCTCGTACCACACGCATCATTTCTTTGTTGCCGCCTCCCTTCCTCCCCGGTCTCAGCTGTCTGCTCTCGCGCCTCCTGGTTCTTGCCTTCTTTGGCAAAGCTACAAGCTTTGGTGCTTGTTCGCCGTCTGCCTGCTGGTGGTTAGTCGACGCTCACGGCGTGGAGCTCATGACCCGAGTTGCAGTTTTGCGAGATTTGCAAAGCGGGTTCAGAAGTCTCAAGATGGCTCGTTTTCAGGTAATTGGTAGTATTTCTTTCTTGACCAGCACTTGTTCTCGATCAACGGTTCACGGAAGATCTTTTTTTTTTCTTGCCGAGATATTTTGTAAGCAGAAAAGTGATTTCCTTTTGTAACTTGTACCCAACCGGATTTTCTCTTACTGAAGGAATTCGAGGTGATGAATGATCAGAGAACTGCTGGTGGTGATGTTGGCCATGAGGATCATCTGAAGAATCCTCTCAACTTGACGGCCGAAGAAGAACGGGCGCCAAAGGTACGGTACACCTTTGCTGCAGCTGAAACTCTCTTGCAAAGAGGCACAGTTCCTCTGAATTTAAGATCCTTTTTTCTGAATGAATTTAAGATCTCTTCTGACATCAAGTTTACCATGTGTCTATGTTGGCTTTTTGTGTTTAGGCACGCAAGCCTTACACCATATCGAAGCAAAGGGAGAAATGGACGGAGGATGAGCACAAGCGGTTCCTTGAATCCCTGCAGCTCCATGGCCGCGCCTGGCGACGCATACAAGGTACGTGCCTCTGCAAGATGCTTGTCTGCATATCCGCCTGCGTATGGCCTCCTTGTGCACCATTACAGTAAGCAGGCGTTAGCTGATAACTGGTCTTTACAATTTGCAGAGCACATAGGCAGCAAGACTGCCGTGCAAATCAGAAGCCACGCTCAGAAGTTCTTCTCCAAGGTTTCATTGCCTTTTAGTACAAAACATCCCATCTGACTTGAAAAAAAATCCATGGGTTGTGTTGCTTGCAAAGCCGGTGTAAGTCGCTCAACCATGGAAAGCAGATGCTATCCATGCCGTGCCGAATCCCATGTTTCTGATCGCCTTTTTGTGTTGCACCCTGCAGGTCACCCGAGAATCCTCTGGTGATGGCAACAACGCGGCTGCTCCACCGCGAATTCGGATTCCTCCGCCGCGGCCAAAGAGGAAGCCAACGCACCCATACCCACGCAAACTGGGTAACGCACCCAGCAAGGATGCCCCTGTACTCAATCAGCTGCAGGTGCAGTCCTTGTATGAGCAGGAGAGCGCCTCGCCAAAATCTGTGTTAACAGTAGCACAGCTGGGGTCCGAGACCTTGGCCTCTGATAGCGGCAGATCGCCGGCCTCGTCACTTGATGTAGAGGAAAGATGCCCCGCACCAAGAATAGAGGTTGCCGCACAACTGTCATCTTACAAGGTATATTCTTTGCAGACATATGGTCCTTTCTGTCTTTCAGGAATATCTAAGTAGCAGATGTCAATAATCCTTCATGAGATCAACACAAGTAATTGATAACTTCATTTCAAATCAGTTTGATTAACATGTAATTGAAAACTCTGGCTGTGTGACACTGATGCATGCTTGCGAATTTAATCTGAGAGCACATTATCTGAATTCAGAGTTCTGACTGAAACCTTAAATATGCTCTAGGTTGCCAACAGCGATGCTGTTTCCAAGGATGTGAAGTGTGCAATACCTGAAAGTTCAACCCTCACTCTTTTTGGCAAGAGAGTTCTGGTGAATGACTTGAATGAACAACCAAATTTGGATACCGGGAATCAACAAAATGCAGTAGACATGGAACTGGATGCATCAGCTGAGACACCAACTAGTGGAACTGGGAAGTTGTCTTCCAATGATGCAGCAGAAGCTAATACATGGAGCCCATGGCTGACCGATACAAAGCAATTTGTGTATTACCTTCCTCAAGGGGAGGTTTTCGCCGTGCCTTCGAATTGCCAATTTTTCAGCTACTATAACGGAAGCATATCTTGCAGAGTGTTGAGCCCGAAGGCAAATAAGCAGCAACAACCATCTCAAGCTACTGACAGCATACTATCGAGTGGGGAAGGATCTTGCACGGAGTCGATCACAACCTCCAGCAGCTTCCCCGAAACACTAACTCAGAATTCAGATTCTGAAGAATCTATGCAAGTAAACAACAGAGACGACGAAGTGATAACTCTTCCTGGTTCAAGAAAATGTGTGAACCCAGCTCCAGACTGCCTTCGAGGTTTTGTGCCATACAAAAGGTGCACAGCCGAAAGCAAGATGTTACAGTCCCAGACACCTGGCGAGGAAGCTGATAGCGAGATGACAAGGCTGTGCTTGTAATTTTTGGGTCCCCACTGCTGACCTGGATGTTTGCTGATGCTGTTTGTATACATATGGCTAGTACAGTAGTACTAATGTTTTTGCAGGAAGGACGTTCTACGATTACTTATGAGAGGCGGACTACCACTTAAGCAGCCTTCCACAAATGGACAGGCAGATGTGGTCCCTGACTGCCCATGTACAGTTTAAGACCTCTGTTTCCATTTTCCTCTGCATGTTTGTGATTTTCCTCCACTGCTGGAGGTTCAGAGGTCAATGCTCGTCATCCCGTAGTTGTAGCAGGAGACTGTGTTGTGTTTATGTAAATTATGGATGTTATTTTGAAACAAAGGCAAAGGAGCTATTCTTTTGATATAATATGAACTTGATTCACATGAAAGATCAGTACTTCTGTTTGCCTAAGACAGGTATTGACCTGTGACTGATCATGTAGTTAGTAATTCTGAAAACGGAGAAAAAATGGTGCTAGGGGAGCAATCCGGTTCCTTCATAATGCTACCACAATAATTTCGCCTTTTTTGAATTGGTATACTGAATCAATGCATCATATGGGACTTTACTGGTATCAAAATGAAGAGGGTTCTGAACATTGTTCAATGGCATAAACTCAATACTACGGTCCCAACATCACTGCATCACCAGCACGGTTCAGAGTCCAGCGGCTTAAGATGTGAATTCTATGCTGAAGATGTTTCACGCACTGTTCTAACTCTCTCTCCAAAGAATTCCCCAGGTTCATCTTCAGGTGTGAGTGAAGCCGGATGGCAACTCACTCGGTTCAAAATAAATCAGTACAGTGTAGAAATTTGACTGGCACCGGGGCAATGTTTCAGAGTCCAGCTCTTTGACGTGCAACCTCGACAAAGATTACTCTGCCATCCAGGAACTGCAGAAGGCACAAAGAGCCCGCAGATATCAGTGGAGTAGCTACAAGCATACAAGTCGTTATCATAGACTTACATCGACAGACAGCGTGCACACAAGCATCTGGGCATCGGTTTACCTTCCCGTGCATTCCTTCCATGGCGGCCTTGGCTTCCTCCTCGTCGGCGTAAGACAGGAACGCGAAACCCCTCGGCCGCTTCGCCAATTTATCCATCACGATATGAACTGCGGAAGCACACAGCAGAAACCCAATCTGAAACATTCAGGCTAAAAAACAAGTGCAGTTCAGCATCACATTGCTATCTCGGATTATCAGTACCTTCCGTGAGCTCGCCGAACATCTCGAATGCGTTGCGGAGGCTCTCTTCGGTTGTACGGAACGCGAGACCTGCTCGATGAGGGGAACGAAGATCGAAACGCTTTAAGATTCGTGCTGAAGAACATGGAACTGTCACCTCAGGATCTTGTTCTAAATCAAACCCCTAATCTAAGCAAGCATGATTTGCGCGCCGGCGCGATGAGATGAGGTGCCTACCGCTGACGTACAGCCTGGTGGCGGCGATCTGGGAGGCGCTCGGCGGCCGGGCGCAGGCGGTGGAGGTCTGTAGAAGCTGCCGGTTGCGGACTCCACCAGAGGAGGCAGCCGGATGAAGCGTGCGGGAGGGGGAAGAGGCGGAGGAGCGGTTGGCCGAGAGACTGACGCCGATGCCTCTGCAAGCAGCGACGGTTGGCGCGAAGGCGGCATGAGCGCTCGCCATGGCCGGCGGTGGGGGGACTCCGAAGGGTAGCTTTTTTCCTCGTCTGAATAGAAAACCTGACAACCCTATCCTTATCTCTGAAACTTCTATTGTCATTACTTCAAAGCTTCAAAGGTTACAGCTTACATTCCCTTCAAGGGGTGTTAGGCCCAGCGTAGTTCTACTGGACAAATTATATGGAGTACTCCGTCCTTTGTAAAGAAATCCACAACTGATACTAATTACATCAGGGATGATTTCTTCATCACAGTACTGATCAGAGACTTGAGTCGGAAGCAGGAAAGGGGATGAGCCAGCGAACCCTCGTCCGCTTCAAATCATCTATACATTCATATCTACAGTAAGTCAGTAAATTGGACAGTCCATTAATGTGCCTTCTTGCTGTTCTGCAGAAATTCCAACACAGTGCTGCTGCTGGTAATTGCTCATGTACTTACGTTCTTGCTGGCCTAATTGCAGATGTCACAGTTCCATGTAGTTCAAGAGATCATGCTGCACTTTGCATTACCCTGCTTCTGTTCTCTTCCCACCAGCGCTGCGCTTCCTTCTCACCAAAATGCCTCCGGCTGCACAACCAAGAGCACCAAGTCCAAGTTAGGTTATTTCAAACGTAAAAGATACAGAGAGTCAGTAACAAGCACTAATAAGGCATCCTTAGGATTCACCTGAATCTTACTCGTCTTATATCTTTCTTTCCGCCGGGCAAAACATCAAATGTGACATATACCCCACGCTCGATTTGCTCAACAGTACTTGAAGTGACTGAAGCAACAGGGGTACCCGCTTCAGTGATGCAACAACAATCACTGTCATATGTTCCTGCACAGTTCTGATGACTCCTCGATTCATCTGGCACAGAAAGATTTGATGCTGCTGTATATTCCTTATCTGTTTGGTCGCTGCTGTGGCGATTTTGTGTATTGCTGAGTGGACTCATTTTGCCTGCGGCAAGCTTCTGGTTGGGATAAGGATAGTGTTGCAGATCTTCTGTCATTTTTTGCCCTGGGCTGCTATCAGGTGCGATCTTGTAGGTCTCTGATTGCTGACTAAGTAGAAGTTTCTCTGACAAGGCATTGCACTGCACAATTTACAAAAAGGCAAAGCATGTCATATATAGTCTTCTGTTCCTAATAAATCATTAAGTCACCCAATCAAGAGAATGCCATGCATTACTTCATTCCTTCATAACTGAAACAATGCTACAATACTCTGCAATGGAATTATAAATTCATACCTGATTAGTTAGAACCTTTATAATGTCTTTGGCAGCTTTGCACTTAGTAGCCTCATCCCTGACAATAAGCCATGTCTCATCAAGTTTTTGTTTGTACAGTTGAACCTGAAGACTTTTCTGTTGGCATTGCTCTGCAAGAAGTGCCACCTGTTTGAACAGCAACAAGAACATTATTTTCTTCAGTTCTCAAACAGGGAAAATATTATCTTCTAATCAATGGTGAATGAATTACCTGTGACCGAAGCTGATTTACTTCGTCTATGAGTATGGTCTCTGTCATATTCAATTCTTCTCTCTGACTGTCACTAGGTTGTTGCAAAGAGCTGGCAGACTTTAGTGGTACAGGGTCATGTATTCTCTGGGACATAGAAATACCACTCATATGATTCTTTGACACTGGCTCATATCGAAAACTGCCTTGTGCAGAAATGAACTGAGCAGGGCACTCAACGTGCCCCCATCTCTGAGATTTTACTGGAATTTGAGTGGCTGTGTCCTCATTCCTCTTATTGGAACCTTGAGCTAAAGCCTTCTTTTCACTAGAAGTTGCATCCTTGAATATACGTGACAGCCTAGGTGTGTATGCCCTTATAATTTCTGCTCTCAGCGTATCTCCTTTGCCAGTCTTCAGTTCTGACTTTACCTTGCTAGAATCCACAGATTTCTGTAGGTGACTGAAACACACATCACACACACGATACCTTCTGTTCTTGTCTGGTGCAAGCGCTGCCTTTGCAATCTTGTTGCTGCTGCAGGAACTGCAGAACATGGAACCACAGTTGTAACAGTTGTGCCTCTTTCTAGTAAATCCAAAAGGCATCTTGCAACCTCTGCATACAGATAGGTCATTTCTTGAGATAGCCTTATGCAAACAGATTGCGGAAGTGAAATTGTAACCACAAGCTATGCTTTCCACATGCCTACCTTCTAATGCCTCTACTAAAGTTGGCGAGCTCCTGTTATCGTAGTCACCTATACCAAGTTGTCCACTGGTGCCTTTACCCCATGTAAACACTTTCCCTTTTGCCGTCAGCGCGGCCACATGGGAGGAACCTGATGATATATGTCTGACGATTTCAGTCTTAAGCAGTCCTTCAACAGTACAAATATTTTTGCCATCTGTTTGAGGGTTCCCTAACTGCCCGTGCATAGAACTTCCCATAGTAAATACCACACCAATATTAGTAAGTGCAACAGTGAGTGCCGTCCCGCAGGTTACCTGAATAAAATCATAGTCCTTGAGTGAATCAACACACGTTGGTACATGCTTCATCTTCTTGTCAGCATGCCCCAGCTTCCCTCGATCTGCGTCGCCCCATGTGAAGAGCTTGCTTGGATTATCGCTCTTGAAACTGCTTGCTACTTCCACAATGGCAGCTGTGTGCCAAGGCCCACATGCCACACATTTTACTCTCAACCCTTTCAAGGACTCCACTTCTTTTGGTCGAGCAACTGCCTGCGTATCTCCATGACCAAGAACACCAAATGTTCCATCCCCATATGTGAATAGCTGACCAGAGGATGCTATGATCGCCGTGTGCCACGGACCACAAGCAATCTTCGATACAGATATGCCATCCATTGGACCGAACAGTTTATGCGGAAACCATTGATTCCTTCCGTAGCAATCATTTAACAAACCCAAGCTATGAGCTCCTTCACCCCATTCAAAAAGTTCACCAGAAACCGTAACAGCACATGTGCGCTTTGATCCATATGCCACAGCCTTCACATGTAAAGAGGCGAGAGACTCAACGATTCTGGGCCGGGAGACACTGATATTTACTTGAGGGCCAATTCTACCACTTCCCTCATTGCCCCAGGAGTATACCTCCCCTTGCTTAGTGATTATTGCTGCATGATTCTCGCCACAAGCAATGCTTTGTACATCAATCATATTGGTTGAGTCCACTAACTCTGGAAGGGCTTTTGAGGGATCTTTATGATCCGACATACTGTCAAGAATATCACCCCAAAAGAATACATCCTTCAAGGAATCTAATCTACATGCTGAACGGGGTCCGTCAAATGTCTTCAGTTTAGGTATTGGAGTAATATGATGTGCCTTGTCTCTGTTGGCAACTATAGTATCCCTCAAACTGTGTGTTGCTGGACTTGAAATCTCGCATCTGAACTTTTCTAGATAGATATCTATGTCAGACATTGTTCGTTGTCTTGAGTAAAACAATGCTTCTGAACCACCAGCATCACCACCAATTTTTTTTCCTCGTGTCTTCTTAGGACTGTCGTGTGATGGATATACCTTAACATGAAATGCATTATATGAATTGATAATCCCAAAAGGAGGACGAAAAAAAAATCTAAATGAATTTTCAAAGAAATATGTTATACTGCTAATTTGATGTTATCATTTAACCTCTAGATTCTAGAACTTACCTGTATATGCCTGGGAGTGCCATACACTGCTTGTGGCCTGCTCTTTCGCTGAATATAGGTGCGGGGAGTATTTGTGCAACTGCTTATCTGTCTGCTGCTCCTGGAACCAACCGATGAACATGGGCTACAAGGAACTGATATTAAGGCCCTCAAACCAAGATACCAGTATTCAGCTTGATCTCTGTTGCTGCAGATCTGGGCAAAGATGATTTTCAAAAGATGTGGTGCCAGTAAGTCAAAATCGACAATGCAAGTTAACAAACTGAAGTGACATAAGATCTAGCCTAGCGATGCAAATACCAAGTCAAGCGAGGACTCTCCATCATTGAATATAAGCGATAAGGATTGGGGTTCCTTCTCTTGCCATCGCTGACGCATAAAGTTTATCTGCAATATTCTGAACTTCTTAGGAACAGTCATATTATGTGATGATATTGAATACCATGATTTTATTTTTCTAAGGACAAAAAGGAATGCATACAGTTTTTTGTCCAAGAACCACAGTTGACACAGAGTTTAAGCTCAGATGTTTTTCCCTTCCTTTGGAGAACCATATTAACATTTTCTCATCCTGCAAGGAGAAGAAAAATGTTTTCCTGTGAAAAAAAGGATCGATTTTCATATAGCTAAATAAATATACTGTAATAGCATTCATGTTTTTTTCTTTCAATTATGGGTCATATAGTAATCTGACTGCAACAGCAAACACAGTTCCCCACATATAGATTTGGCTGTTTCTTTTAAAAGCTATAGGAGATAATGAATTGAAAAATACTTTGAGTGCATGTTAATATCCTTGTTCCAGGTGATAAATCTGGATGCTTGTGTGAAGACCCTATCCCATTTTTCAACTTTTCAGCAGCATTTTTTGAGGAATATCGAAAATGGAACAGATAACTAAGTGTCGTGACTATGAAAGAATGGTGTCAGCTACTGCAGAAGTGGAGTAGTAGTATCTTAGCAATTGTGGGAGGAACTGCAGAAGTTTTATAGGGTCTGCAGTAACTAACTGCTTCAGAATGATATGTCAACCATTTCAACAATGGATTAGAACTTATTCAATTCTCTCTAAGGCAGAGCATATAAGCTGTTCCCAAAGTACACCAAAATTATGTGTAACTAGTAACAACTTTCAAGGCGTCATGAGGTCCCCCAAGTGAGTATAACTACTAGTATCTGGTATAAAAGTTTGCCTTTATAACCAGGAATCATGGGTAATAAACAAACAAAAAAGAATCATGTATACCAAGGGCGTATCTACAGGCACAGGTAACCAGAATTACTCACAGATGATAGCCTGAAAGCGCAGAATTTGGGCTTCCCTCGCTTGCCACATTTGAGGAGATGCGCGCCCTTCTTCATAGCAACAATGGCCTGAATAAAGCAATGGAGCAGTCAGATGACAGTCTGCGCAAGGTAATGGGCTCAACCACACCTAATGGCGCATTACAGTTCTCCAACAAGGTTCCAAAGAAAATCCGTTGAAGCACTCTCAAAGAGCAGTAGACACAGGTTGGTGAATTTCATTTCCCCCAAAATGCAGTGATTGAAAACCCAGGAAATGAATGGAAAAAGAGGAGCTATTTCATGGCTCCATCCTCGTTCACGTTAACTGAATGCGGCCGTAAAATCCAAGAAATGGGATCAAAGGTACTCTCAGGCAGCTCGAACGGGCAAGAGAAAAATGAGATTCTTTTACTCACCTGCTCAACTCCTCTAGTTGGCATCCTCCCATCAAAGCTCCCCGCCATTGCAGGCGAAGAGAGAGAAAACTTCAGGCCAAACAAGCTGAAGGTTTCAACTCCTTGAAGCAGCTTGAACCTCTCCTATGGTTTCAGAGGTGCCGCAAAGCCAAAGCCCAGAGTGAAACGACTGAAAGAAAAGGGGGAGAGAGAAGAAAAAAGGAGAGAGATGTCTCTTGCAAGCGAGCCGCAAGCCTGCAGCAGTTCAGAGAGCTGGAAAAAGCAAACAGGTGGCCGTGTCACCTGTGCTCGGTTAAAGTGGGAACAGGAGGCGTCGGCCGTTGGGCCTGGTTCTTGCTCGCGCGCGCACACATGCGGACGGAGCAGAGACAAGCAGAAGGCAGCTTGTGTTCTCTGACTCCTCCATTAATTATTGCGTAGAGTCGCTACCAAACAACCATACTCCTATACCTATGCGCGCTCCGGTTGCCGTGTAGAGAACTGTAGCAGTACTACGTGAGCCGGTAGGAAGGCGATCGATAAACAATGCGAATGGTTGCTTGCTCTCGCTGCTTGGAATCTTTGGATTTCACTCGTGTCAGCTTCCGAGCTGTTTCTCTTGAGAACGAATGTGTAGGCGCGGCAAGTAGAGGCTACGGCAATAATGGTGTCCAAGAACCCAATAGGAGACACTTTATTTAGGTCTCCAATGTCTCACGAGCTCCATAGACAACGGCGCATCGGACACCGAAGCATGTGTTGTACGCTACGCCGTCGTTGCGGCAGCGAAAACGAGTGTGAAGAATTGGCGTATTTAACGGTTAAAACTCCATGCTCTACCACGTGCAGGAGGATAGTTTTACTTCATCATTTTAGTTAGGTGTTGACACTAAGATTGTATTAGGAGTAGTATTTATTTAGCGCCGTTCAGCTCTCCTGGGGTCTACAAAGAACGGAAAATCTTGGCACGGAGAATACCTTCTCATGCGGATCTAACGTACGATTCTCGAGCAGCAATTGAAGGCCATTCCCGGTAGGCCGGCGGTGGCTCGTCATGTGTTCAACATAAAGCCGTTTTGGTTGGCGGTGGTAAAACACGCAGAATCACACACTTGCTTTGGCGCACTGCAGCTGAAAAGACACGAGCGCTGCGCGAGCGGGGGCAGCATGATGCCCGAGGTGAAAAGCCTAAAAGGTCTCGGCATGCACTAGCATGTCCGCGTCTAGTACGGTCTCAAGTCTCAACCTGCTCGAGCGAGTGCGCCTCCGATAGTGGTGAGAGATAACGTAGGGCGATTCGTAGCCCCTTTTCGTGTCAACCAACCATCGGTCGCTTTGCGTGCAATAGCCAGTAGCTCGCCGGCAGCGCGATCTATCCAACCAACCTGTACACGACTACACGAGTACTTGGAGTGGTGGTGGTGATATGTTGTAGTATTGGGATACTAGTCATGTTCTCTCATGTCACGAATCTTATCCACGAAAGTAGTTGTTCTTTCCACGTAGGATGGATGGCATGTGTTCGAAGAGGAAGACGGTGAAAATGGGAGAGGCAGCGCGAGTCACCACCCATGTGAGGCCGTATCTGGAGCAGTTGAGGAACATATTCCCAGCCAAGTTGCATTTGTGTTTGGAAGAATTTGGGTTAGATTAAACAGGCGCCGAAGCCTCGGCTCTGACCGCAGCATGCAGCTAGCGTTACACGGAGTGGTTGGCCCGTCCTCCCGCCTAGCCATGTGCCACGATTCTGTACGTACGTAGCGTCCTCTCTGAACTAAAAAACACACCAGTCCACGGCTGGATCGTGAATGGCATATGTACGGTCCACAATCCACCGCGTTTCCAGGCGTGTACATTCCGCTGAGAGAACTGAGAGTCTGAGACTAATGTGCGCAGAGGCAGATCAGAGTTGGTTCCTGAATTCGTCATTGACTGTTGCCGCAAAGCTGCTAAGCGAAGGGAAACAAGTGTGCGAGCTTGCGGTGCGCCATCGGGCTCGCACGGCAGGTCGCAGGCGGAGACGACACGCACGATCTGTAGCCCACCACAACCACCGCACGAGTGTATCCGCGCACGGCGCCCCTACTCGCAGACTCAACGAAAGAAGTGATACTACTAGCCTCTATCCGCAGCGATAGATTGGCTACTAGCCTCTATCCCTCTGATTTGCTCGGGTCAAGCGAGCTGCTTGGCCAGCGAGCCGCGCCGTGCGTCCATGGTTAGTTGGACAGCACATGGGCGCGGGATGGAGAAGTTTGGACGTATCCCGTCCGCGCGACGCACCACCACCACCGGTGTTCGTGCATGCACATCGTCGTCGGTGCGCGCCGATGCGTTCGCAGATACGCCTCATCTCGTGCGTCCTTCGCCTTGCCGGTCATGTGCAGGGGTGTAGATACGAAGTTCGAGCACTGTGCTTGCGCCGTGCGTGTGCTGTTTGCTGAAAATTTGCACCAGTTCACGCATGTTTTGCATGCGCAGATTTCTGTTGACGCGGACGCGCTCAACGATCAGTTTGGTTCCTGCAGTTCGTCGAATGTTGCCCAGTTCGGTGCTTGGATCATTTCTGCCTTGGGGATCGATCGACATCCGGCTAGCCAGGGACAAATGGTTGCCCCTTGCCAGTCGGACCAAAATGTTTTGTCGCCGCGCCACAATTTCTGTCACGGCTCACGAGCAAGGGCCAAGGCCCAAGGGCTAACCGGACGACAGCAGGCAGGATTGCAAGCTAAGCCCGTGGGCTAGTCATGTACTACTACCTTCTTTTGGTCCGTGTGTGGTTGGCACGCGAAAATGTTCCAATTCTGCGCCCACGAGCTTGTCTTGCTCTGATGGTCGACCGGCCCAGCCCAAAGTCACAGCACAATCGGCACGTCGCGAACCATCCTCGCTTCTCTTCGATACGCACCATCCAACTCGGATCCAACGCCAGTCTTCCATCCCCGCTCTCCGCCACGTCACCGATCCGCGCCACCACCATCCCACCCCATCCCTCCCCTTCGATATGAATCCAACAGCCCATCCCCAGCCTCCCACGGATCGACCCCAAACCACCTCCCGCCCCAACCCCACTCCTCGCTCCGCCCAAAATTTCGCCTTCCCTCCCAAACCACACCCATAAATACAGCCCCCCTGAATCCCGAATCCCCCACAAACAAATCGAGCCATCTCCTCTACATCCTCCTCCCGCACCCCAAATCCCAAGTTCTTCGAGCGGTAAAAGAGGTTCCGGCGATGTCGGGGCGCGGCAAGGGCGGCAAGGGGCTGGGCAAGGGCGGCGCCAAGCGCCACCGGAAGGTGCTCCGCGACAACATCCAGGGCATCACCAAGCCGGCGATCCGGAGGCTGGCCAGGAGGGGCGGCGTCAAGCGCATCTCCGGGCTCATCTACGAGGAGACCCGCGGCGTGCTCAAGATCTTCCTCGAGAACGTCATCCGCGACGCCGTCACCTACACCGAGCACGCCCGCCGCAAGACCGTCACCGCCATGGACGTCGTCTACGCGCTCAAGCGCCAGGGCCGCACCCTCTACGGATTCGGCGGCTAGAGGAGAGAAGCCACTTCTCCTGGTTGGCTTCGGGTGGTGGTGTTTGCTAGTGTTGTCTGGTCTCTGTATCGATGGTGTGTTCTGTGATGGTTGGGCGTTATTGTTTAGGCGTCGTGGTGTTCGAGTGTCTCGTCTGTCCACTGTAATGACCCGTTGCTGATATCAATGGAAGAATCTCGGTTCTAGTCTCAGTTCTCTCGCCTCATTGCAGATCCGGTTCTTGTTTATATTTCTTTGATATTATGCACAGCTTGTGCTGTTACTTTCGAGAAGTTGGAAGTTTGACAATTTGAAAGGAAGGTGGAAGTTGCTATCTGAAACCTGCCGGAAATGTGGATTTGTAGTTTCATCGTTTTGAGTTGGTTTTGGCCGTATCGAATTGACAAGGATAATGGATACTTGTTTAGATCTGTGCCTAAGTTTGAGGCTCAGTACTTCGTAATTTCGGCAAGGGCATTTTTCTGGTTAATTCACCTTTTGCTGTTCAGCTTTCCATGTCCATCCAGGTACATCTGCATTTGCGTTGGTCAAATTTCAGACAGCTGAAACCTGAATATACTGAATGAATACTAGACACATCTGAAGATGAACTGCACAATTTTTCAATTGGTTGGAGCCTGCACTGAATGGAATAATGGATTGGTTCATATCTCTGCACTAATTTGTCTGATTTCTTTGCCTTTTGTTGTTTCATAGTATTTTTTAGCTGAACATAGTGTGCTTGCTGAACCATATATCCTGTGCATTATTTAAAATCGTATACTACTGTCTACACAGTTATCAGAATTCAACATGGAACCCGTACATGGAATAGGGGGTGCTTGTTTCAATCCTCTGCATTTTGTTCAGGCTCTGAATTCTGGTTTAATCTGTCCGTTTTCATCGCCTTTTCTGTCCCAGATTTTTCAGCTGAACATTGTATAGTGTAGGGTTGCTTGGATAAAAGTCAGCATGTTACAATCTGAAACATAGATGCATGCATCTGCTTCTCTCATGAATTCAACATTCTGCTAACTCAGTAGCTGTTGCAGACTTTAGCACTACAAGGTGAACTGGAAGGTAGAAATGGAACAAGGAGGAATCGCCCATGTCACATGTTACAAGTACAGAAATGCATATATATTATCATTGCCTGCCTAGTAAAACATTGTCATACAATGGAGAGCCAAATAAGGCCTGCTATAATGATACATCAGCCTCTGTAGAACAGCTATCAGGGGTACATGAAAAGGCAATTATGAGCATATGTAGAGCAACTATCTGAGGCTCTGCACTAATTAATTTTTTTCTAAGGATATTTCTTGTTCTGCAGAGGAATATACAGCACAATCCGACTAGTAGGATCAGAACAAAAATGAGAAACTGTAAGCTGATCATGAAGTACTCCCTCTCTACAGCAGAAACTGCTTGCCTGTGTATGTTTTGCCGAACTCCCAATCCTTTGGCACGACATTGAAACTGGTGAGTGTCTTGCCATCGCTCGAGCTGAGCTCAAATGACAGGGGCTGCCCCGTCATGTCGGAGTTGATGTGCCATATCTGACCCCAGTTCCGGCCCATTGAGAGCCATCCGGACTCTGTTCCTTTGATCTTCACTGATCTGACATCGCCCGCCCCACCAACATTGCTGATTAGGACTGTGAAGAAGAAGTGCCTACCGTTGACTGAGAACCTGACACCGCCTTCACGAAGACACTTAACACTGCAAGCAAGCAAGGAAACATGCCAATCTCAGCTCATGAAAGAACAGAACACTGCTGTTTTCCTTTCAACAAGCTACGATATCACTTCTATATTTATTTAGCTATTCTTATGCAACTTTAGTGAGCTTTATTACATGTAACATATGACGCGGGGTGAAAAAATAGTTCGACTCTCAGCACATTTTTGTTCTGGTGGAGGCACAACTTACGATTAATTTGGAACAGTTTGAAGGCACAGTGGTATCGATGGTACACATTGCCTTCAAACATAAATTAACAAGCAAAGTATAAACTGCATCACACTCTATCGATGACTATATTGGAAGTTATTCCAACTTGTCAACTCAATTCTGGAACATGTACCTTAAACTCTGGAATGCCAATTTAGATGCACAAAATGATGATTGCCCAGCGTGTTTTCAATGTTATCAAACACTACCCTTTTCTTGACTATAAGAAAATTTCATTCTGATGAATGGTATTGGGAATGTTAGGGTAGTACTCGACTAATTTACATACACGAGTACCAAGTGCTTGTAAATCTAATACACTTGCACCTTGAAGGCTTGAACGTGAAACCCAAAGAAAAAGTTGTGCAAGCTATCCAAAGTTTTGTTTAGTATAAGTCATAATTTAGATAGATATTCAAGTTATATAGGACAATGAAAATCTACCGACTGGCGTAAATTTTAACACACATGGTAAGGTTCAGACAACTACTACTGGTACACCAGTACAATTCATAATCAGTATGGAGTTCATTGACCGCTAAAAGGGTATCACATGTGCCCCGGCTAAACTGTGTGTTGTTAGATGACTCTATATTTGGTGCAGATGCAGTTGAAACATTTCTTGATAGCTATCATAAATATAGTCCTGACTCCTGCCACTACTTGGAGGCAACCAACAGAAAATTACGTATGGATTTTCCAGAAACCTGCAGTTTTGACAATTTGGTGAAACTAGGAGACTCGCTCAGACATGAGCAAACTTTTATGCTTTTGAATTTGGTGTGAATTTGTTATAGCTGAATCCACTGAATTCTACACTAAAATAACATGTCAATAAATAGGGGACAAAAGAAGCCTCACTATATAACTATCGAGCAGGATTTAGGATGACAATCACTTGTTACTGCTAATACCATGATGATTGGCGAGATGTAATTATCTGTGTTTTGAACTTTTGAACTAACCCAAAAAAATTACGCCACCGAATCAGAAACATAGCAATAAAGATGGAACTCTAATGCATCACTAGTTGCTACCGTTTGGTTTTGTTGACAGTCAGTGCTGCATCGAGATTAACAGTAGTTTTACTTCTTAACCCTGACACCTGATTGACTTAAAACAGCCATGACATCTGATGATACTATCTGGTCGTCGAATTCTAGCACAAGCTGACCATACTGAAAAGAGGGTCCACTTCCACCCCGCTCCACTCTTTCCTCACCAACGGTTACTTGCAATTCAGCTTTTCTTGGGTACCACACAGCGCTAACCAACACAATTCTAGCTCAGCAAGCGCTTTCACAGTTTCACACAAAGTGAACAGGAAAAAAGAAACGTTAAACCTCAGATCTAGTAGCGAAGGATACGGCAAGATTGGTACATACCGGCGGTACTGGATGGGCATGACGCCGGCCTTCCAGAGCGCAATCTTCTCGAATGCCTGGATGGGGAGGAGGAAATGGTGGTTGGGCGGGTTGCAGTGGCCGCCGGCGTCTGACGGGAGGCCGTAGTTGGGTGCGCAGAAGTTGGTTGCCGTCACGACGATGGAGGTGCCGGGGAGGCAGTACTTGAGATCCTCGACGCACTTCACCTCGTAGCAGCCGCCGCACGCCGCGCCGCGCTCGAACAGCGCCGAGCTCAGCCCCACCGTCGCCATCCCGTACCCGTGCTTCCCCAGATCCCCGAACCCGCACGCCCCACCTGCACGCCGCATCGCAGAGCATGATCAGAGGCATATAGAGCCAGAAGGCCGGAAGCAATTCAAGAACTGTACTGGCACACAATTCTGGTAACCCAACGTGCGGTTTGGGGGAAATTTCTTTCCAGGGACATACGAAAAGAGAAATCTTTCTGCGTACTTGCAACATGGATATTTCAAATTAACGAATTGGAAGGACGATTCCGTAGAATTTTTTCTCGGATGCAGATGACGGGTGAACAGATTCTTGGGTACGGATGAACAATGAATGAGGAAGGCGAGCTTTGGTGCGTACCGATGGCATCCTCGGGGTCGGCGGCGTAGTAAGAGGCCTTAGCGGGGCGCCACTCGGAGAGCGCGGAGGAGCCGTAGGAGGTCGGGTGCTGGTGGCCGGCGATGAGGGCCGGGAGGAGGAGGAGGAAGAGGGCGAGGAGGAGCGGCGGAGCCATGGCTCCCGAGCGTTCGCCGGAATGCTTCTCAGTGGGTGGGAGTGTGAAGTGGGGGAGGAACTGTGGGAGTGTGATGCTTTTTTGGGCTTTTGCAGCTTCTGGGGCCTTCCTGCTTTTATAGATGTCTTTGAAAGGTATTTTAGTGGAGATTTTTTGTAGTGCTGAACTTTTGCATGTTTGTTTTCCCTGAAGAGCAGGGACGAGAGTCGACGTAGAAAGGAATCAAAAGGATGGATGGGAAGAAATCTGATGTGTTTACCCATGTTTGTGCATCGAGGGGGTGGGTGAAAGAACAGAGCTTCGTACTAGCAGCATGTAAACTGTACACGCGAGGTTTAAGAAGGGTCGAATTCCTTATACCAGCTTGCTTTTTTGAGAGTAATGGGTAGCATTTCATTAATTTAACTGGTCATTACAGAGAGCTAACCAGATAAAATATGGTGGTACATGAAATCTGATTGGCTTGCTTTGAGCTTGCCGTATGCACCACGAGCAAGAGCAGAGCCAGGGCATTCTACAGGCTGTTCTTCGTTTCCTTTTACCGGTTCACTTTTCATTGTGTGTGCAAATGTGCAGATACTACGGCATAATTCTCTAGTTCATGATTTCGTTTGAATGTTCAACTAGCGTTGTTGGTCACTGAACTACGACCATCAGTTCCTTCACAATGAATACATCACAAAATCACTAACTTCTGACAGACTATGAACTGTGCTGTGGTAAATTATCACAAAGCTGTTTTGCTCCTTCTACTCCATGTGACACAGTTTAGACCTCGGGTGCCAATTCTAGAACCACGCGCCCTCGAAGTACAGAATCATCTATCCATGTGACATTGCGAGTACTCTATCCAAGTTGATCCATTCTCTTCCATTCCTTTCCTCTGCAACCGGTACAGTTACCAACCAGAGGCGGTACCTGTTAACCACATTTTTAAGGCGTGCACTGGGGCAGCTTTCAGTGTACAACCGGAACATTTGAATCCATGGGCCTGCCCCGTTTCAGGTTGTTTCTGGCCTGTCAATAATAGCGCCTTGGCGAGGACACAAGTTCGGACTTGTCTTCCACTCGGTATCGTACGCATGTGAGGCGGTGTGGCCACCCCCCGTCGTGTTCCCTTGCGCCCCTGGGGCTGCGTGGCCGCGCAGATTCCCCGTGACGCGCCGCGCGCATCCAGGGCAAGATACACCTGGGACGATGCGACGGATCCAGGCCAAGATATGCTATGTGCTGCTGAATTTGATGCAGTTAGCCATCGATCATCCGTTCCAGCTGCCCGGTTGCTGCTCCGGTCAACTGCGGCAAGATCCGGTTCTGTAGGCGAACAGCAGTGGGGGGATGACGGAGCCAATGATAAGATGCGCCTGTGTTCCTGAACACTGAAGATAGGTCAACGTGCATTTGCTCGCGATTTTGCATTTGGATATGTTGGCCGGCGTGGAATGACAGAGTGGACTCCGATTTTCTTCCATGTTGCTCTACTTACGTATCCACTGCATGCGCCGCGAGTTGCCGACTCGGTGTAGTTGTGCGTGCATGTGCTTTGCTTGGGTTGCTACAGTGTTCGTAGTTATTTTTTCTGCTGCAGCTACAGTATTCGCAGTTATTTCTTTTGCAGCTGCTACAGTAAAACGGCTGCTTCGCAGCGAGGCGAACAGGCTGATCGTATGGTACGAGCCGAGCGCGGTGGTGCCTGCGATCACCACGAGTTTACGTTTTCGCGGAGAATCCGTGGCGGCCTGGCGGGTGACGAATCGCGCATGGGTGGTGTGGCCGCGAAGCAACCCGTGCCATGGTCTGTTCACGAAGGAACAATGGTGTAAGCAAACGCGAACGTCTAGCACGGAACGAGGGAGAGGCGGAGTGAGTCACGGGACGCGATAAATCCAGAACCAGGAAGGACGTGAGCTCCGGGCTCAAAGGTTTTAAGTAAACGCGTGCGCTCCTCGCCGCCGTGCCCCGGGCCGCCGGCCGGCATCGTCTCTTCTGGTGGCCTACAGTCCGCGCAGATCTCGGCGTGCAAGCGGCAAGTGCAACAGTTGCGCTCGCGTTGGCAAAGACAAGAAACGGACCCGTGCGTCGGGGCCCAGGACGGCAGGATCCGCCCGTTTTTTTGTCGGCTCTCCCGCGTGGGCGGCGGCCTGCATGGCTGGGCTGTGTTGTCTTCGGACACTTATTCGCGTGAGTTGCACAGCCCGCACACTTCTTCGTGGGCTCATTGAAGCCAGGAATGGGGCCTGTTGTGTTTTTCTGGTACTTCTTATCACGAAAGCCTTCACCGAGCCCACAGCCCTATCATTTTCGTCCAAATTTCAGCCCATGAGAAGCTTTAATTCCCCTAGATTTTTTATTCTCTCCAGCCTATAAAATGGACCATGTGGCTTCAACTGTCGCACTCAGCGTATAATAGCATTTGACATCCGCCACGTTGCATATAAAAAACAATATACACATAAATAGTAGTAGGTCACAGTGTTGTTAATGGCGAAAACGATGTGCGGTGGGTGGCCATGAGTCACACGTTGAGCCACATCCGCGTCCTGAAGCTCGACGCGGACAAGCGGACAGCTTTGAGCCACGGAGAACGAACGCAGCTGCTCGTCACGGTTGGCCGAGGCTCCCCACAGGCCATACTTTTAGCTCGCCGTTGGCGGGTTTGACGCTGCCGCTGATCTGGCACGCACGGCTGCCTCTCGACCGACCGTTCGTACAGTCATGGGGTCCGTCAGTGATAATAACTCACAAGCAACTGCCAGATCGAGCGAGATCTGATGTTATCATGTTATATTATCCCTTTCATACAAAAGGTGGAGACTGATGCAAATGCAAGTCTTTCAATTCCTTGTAGTACAACGTTCTGTAAACAAAACAAATAATAAAGGTGAAGTCGGCCCGGAATGAGTAGATGGTGGGTCGGCGTTGGCAACTGACAAGATTTGCTTTCTTTTGGTTGGATTGAGAGTTTGAGAATTGAGACTCGATCTGAACCGTTGGTTGTTGTACTAGTCTTTACCATGTAACAGCAGAGATTTGATTTTTTTTTTTTTTAGGAACAACCTGATGGACGCAGGCACAAATCTGATGGCCAAAAGGCCCAAAACGAAACTGCAAAAGCCAAGCTGCTGCTGCTGCTGTACTGCAGCAGAGCCGACCCATCCCCGGCTCCACCGGACGGGGCTGGTCGGCACGCTTGGGTTGGGAGGAAACCCGATCGAGCGGCAGGGCAGACCCCGACCGCATCTCGCGAAGCCGTGCAAGAAAACATGTGGAGGCCTTATCCTCTGCTCCCTGCCCACCTCGCCAATCCCCCTCACTCCTCCTCACCGGTGGGAAAACACAGGAGACGGTACTCCGCCGTAGCTAGCTGATGAGACTGCCGCGCCGTAGATAATACCGCACCTTTTTGCCCATTTTTTTCTCGCGCGAACTGACGGCTCGTTTATCTTCTCCCGCGCGCATCCTTTCCTTCCTCGTCATTCTTATCTTCCTGCCTCCCCTCCCCTCCCCTCCCTCTCTTCTGCTACCTTTATAGCTCGCTTTCTCTCCCCATGCTTTCGTGCATCCTGCAACCGTCCATAAGCGCAGAAACAGTTTGATCATTCGTTCGTTCGTTCAGTTGGTGGCTCGGCTTTTGTGATCTGCTCGGGAATGGAGGCGTACGTCCTGTTCGCGCGCGGCAAGGAGGTGTCCGCGAGGGAGGCGATCGGCAGATGCGAGGAGCAGGAGGAGGACATCGGCTGCCCGTCGTCCGGGTCGTCGTCCAGCTCCACATCGGCGTCGGACGAGGTGGACCTCGCCGACGACGCCAGCTGGTCGGGGCCCGCGGCTCACTTCGAGATGGCCTCCCTCATGACGCAGCTCCCGATCAAGTACGTACGCGTCTCGTCTCGCCGCGCCGCGCATTGCCGCGTTCTTTGTTCCTTCCAGCTGAAAAAAAAGAGAGAAAAAGGTGTGATCTTTGATCTGACGAGCTGCTCTGTTCGTGGTGCAGGAGGGGCCTGTCCAGGTTCTTCGACGGCAAGTCGCAGTCGTTCGCGTCGCTGGCGGCGGTGGGCGACCTCGAGGACCTGCCCAAGCCGCCGGCGAAGCGCCTCAAGACGTCGCGGAGCTGCGGCGTCGGCCTCAAGGACGCGCACCGCGGCCGCCTCTCCGCGGCCAGCAAGAAGGCGGCGTCCAGGGCGCGGCTGTCGTCGTCGGCGGCGACAAGGAGGGTGGTGATGCGGACGCGGGCGCCGGTGGCCGGGCAACCTCTGTTATTTGCTTAGGGGATTTCGCTCGCCGGCCGGCGCACCAGTCAGTACAAATCACGACGTGATCACGTGATGCGGTTTTTAGTTACTTGGCGCGGATCTTGGGAATGAAATGGCCAAAGGGAATTTGGCGTTGATGGGTGTGTGTGCGCCTCGCATCTGTAAATATTTTTGCAAGAGAGCTAACACGTTACACCAGTAGTTTCTTCTGGAATTCAGTTGATCTGGCTCGCACCAAAGTTGTCCTTTCCAGAAATTTGTATGTGTGCTAATGTTACTGCATCTTGATTGCTTGAACGTTGGGGGATCATTTGGAGGGGCACTTGCGGGGTAGAGTACTGACGCGGATCTCAGTCTAGAAAACGAAACTTTCGGATCATGACTGATCGATGTGCTAATGGTAATTTTACTGAGTAATGTAGGGAAGCTCCAACTAACTCGTAATCAAATAAATAAATGAGTAGCTAGCTTTAAAATAAGAAGGGGACATCGAAACGGTGAGCTTAAGTGCATATCCAGGGTTGATAACTAAACTTTTTCAATATAGGAGTTTTACGGTGCCCTATACTACTAGTATTATACTAGTGGTATTTTTAAAGGTAACATAGTCATTTTAGTTTTATCGGTCTACTCTCCATCGCGTCACCGCTCTCTAAATTCTTTCATCGCCACCCCATCTTCGCACAATCTCGTAATGCCGTTACCTATGATGTTGCCTTCCTATGCCGCCACTAAGTTGCCCTTTGCCGTCACCGATTTTGTGTCAATATAATTTTTTTTTCCAGAAATACCCTAGTATTATTAATACTACTAATAATACTAGTGATATTGAAGGTTGAAAGAAAACTAATTTGAACCATCGGATTTTAAATACCACTAGTATATACTTGTGGTATGCATAATACCACTAGTATAATACTAGTGGTATTGGGCACCGTAAAACTCCTTTTTCAATATCACGTTTAAGATACTTAAAGCAGATCTGCCAGTTACATGAATGCTTGTCACTAAGCTGGCTTCAGAGGGCCATATAAATCACTATTTTTCACTGGAAATTTACTCATCCATAGTCATCCAATCCAGTCAGCCCCGCAATGATCTATTCAGTTGGACTGTTTTCCTGTCAGTAGGAAGAAAGACAAAATTAACAGAAGCGTTCTTTTCCCGAACCATTTCACCAGCAACCCATTCGACTCGACTGGTCAAATTTCAGAAAAAGAGCGAGTCAAGCTCTGATTTTTCTTCAGAGCTAGCCTTGAGCACCAAGCGACCGTTTAGGTAACTCCATCCTCGTCTTCACTACATTAAAAATAATCCTTCTTTTGGTCCAATAGTTCACTAGTTTTTCCCACGAAGAAACATGTGTTTCGAATATCGGTAACTCAGCCCTTGTATCAAACGAATTTGCACTGCCCTTCCTGCAGAAAACGCCAGTGTTTCACTCAACGTTTCGACTGCATATGTTTCATGTTTCTCCCCACGTTAGCTTCAAGTTTGAACACTGTCCTCATCACAACAATGGCCATCGATCGACGGCTGTAAGTGTGTTCCTACGAAACAAGCTGTTTACCCAAAGCAGGAAATCGCTACTATTTGATCAAGATACAGCGGTTTTGTGCCTTCTTCAGACTCCAAATCGGAACGAAATGGGGGTATTTACTTGAACAAACAGAGCATGGCATGCTCTGTTTCTCAGCATACGTCGAGCCATGCCATCAATGGTTACAGCAGGTTCAGGCTGGGCAGACCTTCCGGACGACCTGCTCGACATGGTGGCATCAAGGACTAAGTCCGCCTCCGCGTGGTGTCACTGGTGTGCAAACCATGGCGCGCGTTCTTGCGCCCGAAGACTCGAGCCCGCCGTGGCTGGATGCTGCCCCTACGACCCGCGCGGCGAGAGCTTGCACTCGCAGCTTCTTGGAAGCATCCGACGGGGCGGTGCGCGAGCTCGACCTGCCACAGACCCGAGGCACGCGGCGCTTTGCTTGGGCTCGTCGCACGGACGGGTCGGTCGTCCTCGAGCGGTGGCTGCTCAACCCGGCCACGCGGGAGCGCGTCCAGCTCCCACCCCTGAGGCGCCGTGTGGTGGCGAGGCGTGGCCGTGCTCCAGCTTCATGGCGACGGGCGCGAGGTCTGGAGAGGTGGGAGGACCGCGCGTACCACGCCCTGCGCCGCAGCCAGCTCGGCCAGCCGGAGGAGCGCAGGGCGGCATTGTCGTCGGACCCGTCCGTCGACGGTGACCGCACGGTCGTGGCCCTCCTCCACTGCGCCGGTGACGAGGCGGTGTTCTGCGAGCTGACGGACGCGGCGTGGACGGTCCTCCCGTGCGCGCCGGGAGCGCTCAGCGCCGTGGACGTGACGTACCAGGACGGGCGGTTCCATCTCGCCAGCCACTACGGCAGCGTCGCGGTGTTCGACCCGGCGTCGCCGCTGCGCGAGATGCCCACACGCCGGGACGTCGGACGGCTGGTGTCTGCCTCGTTCAGCGGCACGGTGGCGAGCTGCTGATGGCAGGTGGCGTCCGCGAGCTAGTTGTCTTCAGGCTGGGCTGGGCTCCGATGGGTGGTGGGTGGACACAGGCGGGCGACGTCGGCGAAGATGTGGTGGTATCGGCTTGCTCGGAGAGCGGTGGCCAAGCTTTCGGCATGGCGACGTGCGCAGCTGGCAAGGAAACCATGTTTGCCATGTTTTTTTGGCGACAAATGCGTGCACTGTTACACCATTCGACTCCACCATACAAATGCGTGCAATATTATACGCCAATCTGTTCAAGCATCGCAACTGGGGCTCCCTGAGGATATATTTCTTCTTCTTGCTCTCTGTCTCTTTACAACATTCGACTCCATCATCCAATTCAAAAGGCTCAAAGCCGTAGACAAAGCACTGAAGTAGGAGCTACAATGGGGGGCATCGACAGAGTACCAAACATGACAACCAAAGGCATCACATATCTATCACACGCCCACGCCCAGCATTTCCCAAGAACCGATATAGCAATCAATTTTAAAAACATGTGAATGTTCTATACACAATATGAATATGAATTTTCCATCATAGATACAAAGTTACATTTGCCAAAGTGGACTATATTACAACAATTCAATAAATCTGACGTATGCAGAGTTACTGAACTAGGCAATCTGTTCAAGAATCTGGAATCAGATCATTACTGGTACAAAGTTGGCATCGCTTAAAATGCATTTGCAATGGTATGTACTTGAGCCAATTAAGATCGGAATTGTGCAACGATATCATACAAGCCTCGACAAAGAGGACCGAGGCAAAGCAAATATTTACCTTTTTTCCATTTACAGAGCAATGCTTTTCCCGGACGCCCGTCCTCGATATATTTGGGTGCTGAAGATGGACAGCAAGAACTCCAGGAATCTGACATCAAGTTTTCTCTTCCATGAAAGTGAAGTTACTTTGGAGCCACTTCACATGAACCTCCAGCCCAGCGTCCCGGAGGCCTCTCAGGACGGTCATGTACAACCTCCGGTCCAGCTTGGTTCCATTCATGTCCTTCAACAGGTCGATGAGCTCGTTGAACCGGCTGCATTTGGAAAACACTCCAACCATAAGGCCGGCCATGGTCTTGTCGACCTTCCCTCCGGTCTCCCTAAACTCCCGGTACAGTTCCATGCATCGCTCCAGCTCTCCTGCCCTGTTGTTCGCGTATATGATGGCCGTGTAGCTGATCCGATCAGGCTGGACCTTGCGCCGCTTCATCTCATTCCAGATCTTCTCGGCCTGCTTTGCATTTCCCAACCTGCCGTGCATGTCAAGGAGGGAGTTGTACACCAAGACATTAGGCTCGCACCCCTTCTGCTTCATCAGGGCCAGCAGCCTCATGGCCTCGGACGCTCTTCTGATCTTCCCATACATTGAAATCATGTTACCATATGCCACCACACACTTGTCGAAGCCTCGATCGATCATCTCAGAGAAAACGGCTTCTGCCCTGTCACTCCGCCCAAGCCGGCAGTACACGTTGACGACTGAGGCGTAGGTGACCTGGCCAGGCTCACATCCTACGAAGATCAGCTTGTCATATGCTCTGATAGCCGGCTTCAAGCCTCTTCTCTTCACAAAGCCATTGATTATTGTGGAGACTATGCAGTCTGTGACCCTCAGGCCAATCTGTCCCATGTTTTTTGCAATTTCTATTGTTTCTTCCATTACTCCAGCCTCGACGTGCATGATGACCATCTTCAAGAACATATCCGGATCACCCAGCATCTTATTCTCCCATGCTTCGCGGTACACCTCTTTGGCCGCCGCCGTTTCCCGGGCATCTGCCAAAGCGCCGATGACTGAAGAATAGACTGAGGCGTTTGGCGAGAGCCCGTCTGCTTCCATCTCTCGCAGATACTGCAAAGCATCCAAGGCTCTGCCTGCCTTTGCAAGCGCGTAAGATACGATGGCATATGCCTCAACACAGCTATCAGAGGGATACCATTTCTGAGACCTGTATAGCTTGAACAGCGAAGTCGCCATGTCCGGCTCGCCCAGCGCTCCGCACGCCTCCATCACGGCGCGGTAGGCGTCGGCGTTGAGCGCCAGGCGGGCCACCCTCGCCTGCCCATACACCAGCACCGTCCTCTGGTACATGTGCAGCTTGTTGTACGCCTGCATGGCCGAACTGAAGGCCATGACAGCAGGGGCTCCTTTCTTCACTTCAAGAACTCCAAGCCCTGCTTCGGCGAGACCAAACTTCCTTGCCTTGATGCAGCTGGCAACGAGGCGCGCGCACGTCCGCTTCTCGGGAAGCACGCCATAGGTCCTGAAATCTTCAACCAGCAGCTCCAACGAGTCCCACTGCTTCGCCCGTAGCAGCTGCACGGTCAGTGCGTTCGCCGTCTTCTTCTCCGGCCGGAACTCGGGCTGAAGCAGCGCCCTCCTGTAGCACTCGAAGGCGAGCTGCTCGGTCTGCCGATCGCTGCAGAGGCCTCGAATGAACTGGTTTGATATGCCGAGCTTCGGAGCAGCATCAGGGAGCTTTGGGGCAGCATCTCGGAGCGGCGACACCGACTCCGGCACGGCCTGAAACTCGTTGGGCAAATTCTTGGGCTCAAGAAGAGGGGAAGCACAGGATCTGGAGCAGTGCAGCACGAAGGATGCGAGCTGCCTCTTGATCGTGCTCAGAGAGGTGTGGGATTGGAGGGGCGTTCTTCTCGATGGATGCAGAGGTGGGAGGGGTGGCCAATCGGAGTAGCATTTGGCCATTACTCTGGTCGAAGAACTAGAGGCTGGAAATGGAAGAACTTCCATGCCTATGCCCAAGGCACCTTATCTCGCAACGAAGATTCCATTGCGCTGTTTTGCTTGTACCACTTGTTCTTGGTTGAAATGGCAGGTATGACCGGATGGGATGTGGCCACGTAGGTTCCCCAGAGAAATCTCAGGACACCCATGACGTGGAGGTGCAGTTACCCTGCAAGTGAAAGAAGCAGGATTTTTGGGCCAAAATGTGGTGAAATCACGGACTACTTAGATTCTGGAGTAGGGTGTTGGTCCACGCAGCTAAGGACCAGAGGACCGCCACCAGTAAACTTGTGACGCTACAAAGCAAGCAGGGAAACAAAATAAAAATCCAAAATGTTAGGAGGCAAATTTGGACTGCAAGACATACGAAAGCTACCAACAGTTTTGGCTTCATATGAAACTATCACTCGTGGTGCTTCTGGATTCTTTAAACGAAAACAGCACAAATTGCAGCTTTCCCGACAGCCACTAGATTCTGGGAACGTTATGGTTAGCCCCCAACCAAAGAGACATGATATCTTCCTCATCTTCCAGGTAAATTTCGAGATTTCATAACCGCACAAATGTAGCGGGACTTCATTAATAATTTAATATAAATTTCAGCAGTAAAAGGATAATCATCATGAGAGAATTGATAAAGGCCATGAAAAGCATTCAGATTTTATCCAAATTCCTGAGAGAGGTGGTGGTATTATTAGTCTTACAGCTGTCACAATAAAGAGAGAATACATACGAATCATAACTATATGAAATGATCAAAATATATCTAAAGTACAAAACAGCTCAGAAAATTAATAGGTGGCTCAAATTTCCACTAGCTAGTGCTTCCATGGAGAGTTCAAAGGAAATACCGTACCAGCTGTGGAGAGGTAAATGAATGGTGCTAGCTATAATCACCAGCTTCTTGCTAAAAATTGTTTTCCCGCGCACACCGTGATAATGTGATATCCCTTCCTGCCTTCCAAACTTCGATCCGGAATAAACTGCTGCCCTGCTGATTATCTGGATTTTGAAAGTTGTTTATTCAGAGATATTTTCAGTGCACTTGAAATAAGTGCAATTTCTGAACGATGCACAATGAGAATAATATAAAAGATTTTCTTCCTTCATCAATCCAGTTCTTATCCAAAATGCAAGCATCTGCATTTTCCTGCATGCCATCTAGAAAAGTCAAAACTGTCTGATAAATTAGGCATGGCATATCCTTGCGCCCCGCAAAAAACGGGGTGTTCGTCTCGCTGCTTTGCAGCAGCTACAGTGTTAGCAGTTATTTCTTCTGCAGCTGCTACAGTGTTTCTGCAGCTGCTACAGTGTTCGCAGTTATTTTTCTGCAGCTGCAGCAAAACGAACAGGCTGTTTGTTAGTCCACTTAATGTTTGAGGGACTAAGTGTATGAATGGACTGTGTGTTAGTTTTCTTCCTGGTGCATGCTCAACTATGCAATTAGCGCTGATAGCTTAATTGAGACCACAGAAGTATTTCAGTTAGAAACAATAATCCTGAGTGTGCAGGTAATGCTGCTAACATCCTCACAGAAGCATCTCAACGCCTAGGTTTCAAATTACTCTCAGATGCCATGCAAAGTCTAACTAAGCAAGACACTGCATCAATGATTTTGGCTCCCACTGACTAGATATTCATTATGAGAATGTTCTGTGGCAGCTGTACATTGAGAAGGAGCAGAGCTGTGTCTCCTTGTTTGTACAAGTGAAGGGTAAATAAACGAATAGATTGAAATAAACAAAATCTACAAATGTAAGCGTAACAGGATACTATGAAACTTGGTTGGAAAGAAAACAGCAACCCTGCACAAAGCGGTTTCTTATTTCAAAGCAGAAAGAAGCAACATACATCAGAATAAAAATACTGACCTGGGTCATAAGTAAGCTGCCAGGACCCTCCATTGTCTGCGACGAAGGAGAGTGAAACTAAGAGAAGTCCTGATTACCTGAACTGAAATCTCCAGGCCCTTTTACTGGATGATTTCAAGCTGTAGAATAAAGGACGACGTACAGAATGAGAAACTTGGAACTGACAGAATGCAAATCAATAGCCGAGTAACTTAACTACAGGATCAAAGGATGAGGAGAACAGGGGAGGTATTAAAATAACAGCCACTGAAGCAAAGACATACAAATCTGAAAAATGGAATGGATGTCGTTAACTACAATATGAGGAACCCGACCAGTTGCAGTCTACTGGATGCACATGTATCAACCTCCCTAGTTAAGTCACGACAAAAAAACTTACACAAGAATCATAAATCTAACTCAAACTTTCATAGAACATAAACACTAGTTATGCATTACCAGGGACATATTGTACTGAAAACAATTTTCACTTCATTTTCAACTTATATAATACAGCTTACAGCCTCAAAATTTCACATTCATTGATAAATGATATAGGACCGCGCAGACTATAACTCTGTGTCGATGTTCATTGACGTATAACAACGATCACACTTAATGGAAAGCAGTAAATTGACACAACCACATTATTATGTATAACATGCCTCTTAAAATTACTATAAATCAGCAGATATATGCTGAAACATGCCTCTTCAAATTACTATAAATCAGCACATATATGCTGAAACGTGCCTATCACACATGTTTCTTCGCGTTGCTAAACTAGAGGTCAGTATGTTGGTATCCAAAGACCAAAAATGTTGTTGGTCACCTGCATTACCTGGAACAGGAGCAACCATCTCCCTCGTCCAATGCAAATGGGGGGAAAACAGTGGCGGAGCTACAGTAGAGAGCCAGGGTGGGCCGCAAAGGGAAAGTTTGATGGGCTTTGGAGCTGTATATGTGCTACAGTGCTAAAATCATCTGTTTTTCAGAATCTCAGGGTGGCCGAGGCCCACCCGTCCACCCAGCTAGCTCCGCCCATGGGGGAAAAGGTGGCGAAGGCGGCGCCAATGTCCACGGGTGTCGTCCTACTAAGCTTTGGCACCGAGGCAGAAGGCGCGAGTGGCTGTGAATAGGGAAGTGGCAAGGATGCGGTGGGCAGCAGCGGAGGGCGCGGTGAGGCAGATACCATGAACGCGAGGGCCAGGACCCCGTGGCGTCGCAGGAGAGGAGCGAGAATGGAGAGGGCCGGACTGAGGCAACGGCGAAGGTTGCGGCTCGAAAGGAAAATACAGTGTACCACCACCGGTCGCCCGCGGGCCGCGGCCGCCGGCAGCGACGCTGGTGCCTTGACCATGGCCGCGGCGGCCGGCGGGGGACGAGAGACGAGAGAACAAGAACGAATGGGTCTGTTATTTGGGCCCCCTCTTTTCCTGGACTATACAAACGTACTCAGACGGGACGGGCCTCGTAACATCCTCAATGGCCCGTGATGTCCAGCCTGCACTCTCAGCTGGGCCTTGCCCAGTCTCCGCAGAAAAGGCCCAAAACAAACCGGTTTCTACAGGCCGTTTGATTTTATTCTTTTTTTGTAAATTCAAAACTTGACCAGAATTTGTAGGAAGTCAATAAATTGCGCCATCTCAAAAAAAATTTACTACAGGTTAAGTAAAGACTAAAATACTCCTCGCAAGAAAAAAAAAAACTAAACACTGATTTGTGGCATGTGACGCAGGGGAATGTTGCGTCTTGGCGTCTTGCTCGAGTGCTAACGCTGCCTCGATCGCCGCAGATGATCAACGCCACAGCATCGGAAGCACGCGCTGCCGCCTCGTCCTCGACCAACGGCCAGGCCACAAGAGATGTCCCGCCGCGCCGTATCCGAGGCACCCTATCCGGCGCCACCCCTTCCGCTTCCCGCGGCTGCTGCTGCTCTGCGCACGCGACGAACCATGCATGATCAATGCGCGCGCCTAGATCGACCGGTTCATACTCAGGACGGGATCTGCTGACTTACTGCACAGGTGTGAAGTGGTCACTGACGTGTGGGGCCGGGCCCGGCTGTCAGTGACCGCCACCTACGGCAGCGGATCCCTGTCCTCATACTCACAGTATCTACTACCTCCCCATCTCTGTCCTCTGTAGTCTGTACCATGACTTTTCAAAGCTCTCGCAGAGTGGCAAAATAGAGTCATAGACGCATGGACTAAAGCCAAGTAGTAGAACACAGGAGATCGCACCCGTTCGGTCCGCTGTGAAGATGGGGAAGGGGAAAGGAGCGAGGAATGCGGTCAAGCCGGACGACGAGCTCGTCGACCTCATCTTCTCTTGGTCCCTCCAAGATGTCATGAACCAGGACCTCTTCAGGGACAAGGTTTGGTCACTGTTCTTGCTCCTAGACAATTCGCATTCCAGTGCATTCAACGTTGCAAAGTTGCTCGATCGTGTTCAACCTCTTTGATTACTGCATGCCATCTGATTAAGCGCGCGTCCATACATGCTCTGTCACAGGCGAACACAATTCCTGACAGGTTCTCCGGTTTGAAAAGCTACCTGGACTCGTTCAGGGTCCCGCTGCTGGAAGAGATGAGCTCCAACCTGGAGTCACTGCCCAACCACTCATCCACCGTGCCAATACAGTCTCTAGTGCTCACCAGAGGCAAGGGCATCAAAACCTCCCTGCACTACGGCGTCACCGTCGCCCGCCGCCGCGGAGCGCGTGCCCCATGCATCGGCGACATCATCATGCTCACGGATGCAGTGCCTCGCCGGCCGGCCGAGCTCGCGAGCAGCAGCGGAGACTCGTCGTACTGCCTCGCTCACGTCAAGAACGTCAGGGATAAGTTCAGTTTCGAGATCAGGGCGTCCAAGAAGATTGAGGCCACTGATGGGTACGCTTTCTTTGTGAGCCTGCTCTGCTTCATACCCTACGTGCGCATCTGGCGCTGCCTCGACCACGACGCCGCGGTGAAGAGGAGCCCTGCCCTTGTCAAGTTCGTCGCCGGCGACGCGTCGGTAATTAAGCTCTCTCTCTCTCTGACTCTGCCCGTTTACATTAGCTTCCTAGTAGAACTCTACTGACCCTGTTGAGTGCTGATCGGCAGAGCACGCCGTTGCTGGATTCCTCAGCTCGCGCGGACACGGAAGGCGCTGGTGGCGCCGACGTGGCAGCCATGCTGGCCGCGTTCAAGCTCAACGACTCGCAGGCCGAGGCCGTAACGAGCTGCGTCTCGGCGACGAGACGGGGCGGGCGTGTTCGGCGTTTTAGAGTCTAAAATTTAGAGGGGTTTAAACAAAAAGAATCTTGTCTTAAATAAAGTTTAATTACAAAACTAACTGCAGAACCCCCCTCTAAATCGCGAGACGAATTTAACGAGGGTAGTTAAGCCGTGATTAGACGATATTTACTGTAGCATCACTGTAGCAAAACATAGATTAATTAGGTTCATTAGATTCGTCTCGTAAAGATGTACCCATCTGTAAAAAAGTTTTGTCATTAGACTTTATTTAATACTCCTAAATAATAAGATTCTCTTTAGAACTAAATTTTAGAGGGGTCTAAACCGATGCAACGAACACACCCCAAGACGATCAGCGTGCTCTTGCTGCTGCTTCTGACGAGCCAGAGCCAGAGCCAGACCACCAGGTGCCGAGTCCTGACGTGCGCGCCGACGAACACCGCGATCAGCCAGGTCGCGGCGCGCCTCGTGGCGCTGAGGAAGCAGCATCCTGTTGCCGACGACGCGGGGTGCGTCGGCGACCTGCTTCTGTTCGGAAACCGTGAGCGCATGTCCATTGACGGTGACCTGAGCGAGATCTTTCTGGACACTCGCGTGAAGAGGCTCAAGAGGTGTTTCTCGCCGGCGACCGGTTGGAGGCACTGCCTTGTTTCGCTAGCAGTTTTCCTGGAAGAACCTAGAACAGTGTTCGATCAGTACAACGAAGCTTGCTGGCAGAAAGATGGGACGAGGCTGCCGGAGTCGTCGTTCATCAGGTCAAGGTTCCATCAGATGTTCCAGAAGCTGAGCAGCTGTTTCGCAACGATCATGGCTCACGTCCCTAGAGCCATCATCCTGGAGAAGAATTACAAGAGCATCGTCTCACTGACAAAGATGCTCGAAGACTTCAGCAAGCTGCTTGCTACGAAGACTGCTGGGAATGATGTCGCGGTGGATGTGTTCATGACTACCAGTGACGAGAAATGCCGTGATTCAGATGAACGAGCGCACGGTTCAGAGTTGGTTGAAAAGCTCACGCAGCAGAAGAAAGCCATTCTAGGCGTGACAAGAACTCTTATCCGGAACCTGAAGCTCCCCGTGACACGTTCTGATTTCAGGATCAAGAAATTCTGCCTTGTAAGCGCATCCTTTGTTTTCTGCACCGTATCAGGATCGGCAAAGCTGAACAATCAGAAGATGGATTTGCTTCTCATCGATGAGGCTGCTCAGCTGAAGGAATGTGAATCCCTCATCCCGTTGCAACTCTCTGGACTTAAGCATGCTGTTCTTATTGGAGATGAGTGCCAATTGCCAGCAACAGTGAAAAGCAAGGTACACTTAGTTTTTCAAACTCATTTCTGCCCCTTATTCTGAAGTGGCTTTTTTTTTATAATGTTTCTGAGTGAAGCTTGATCCATCTTATCTCTTGCAGGTTGCAGGGTCTGCGCTACTGGGTAGGAGCTTGTTTGAGAGGTTAAGTTTACTGGGACACAAGAAGCACCTTCTGAACATTCAGTATAGGATGCACCCTTCCATCAGTATCTTTCCAAACGAGAGCTTTTACGACAAGAAAATTTTGGATGGCCCGAATGTCATGCAGGAGAGTCACAAGCGTAGCTTCCTTCACGGTGCAATGTTTGGGCCATACTCATTCATCAACATCGACGGATGGGAAGATCGTGGCCAAAGCAAGAGGAACATGACTGAACTAACCGTCATAATGGAAATACTGCATAATCTCAGAAATGGTACTGAACTACTATCATTAAGTACGCTGTTTACAACAATCCATCGCATCCATTAGCATGCCCTCTGTTCCGACGCATGTTTTCATTTCCTGACCATGAATGCAGCTTGTAGGAGCACTTCGCAATGTGTTTCTGTTGGCGTCATATGCCCATACTCTGCACAGGTGGAGGCAATTCAGCAGGCTGTAGGAGACGCGAAAGCGATGCACCCCCTAGCTCTGCGCGTCAACTCCGTGGACGGGTTCCAAGGCAGCGAGGAAGACATCATCATCCTGTCAACCGTCAGGTCCAACAATGCAGGATCCATCGGTTTCCTCTCTAATGTTCGGCGCGCCAATGTCGCTCTGACGAGGGCAAGGTACACGCACAAACGCGCCTGCTGGTTTCAGAGCAGAAGCAATTCAAACAAACCACTGAATTTGTACTAAACTCCACGAGCTGTTGTTGATGATGCTTCATCGTTTGGTTGCAGGCACTGCCTCTGGATTCTGGGTAACGCGGCGACCTTGCGCGGCAGCGGGTCCATCTGGGAAGAGCTGGTCCAGGACGCCGTGGATCGTCGGTGCTTCTTCAACTGGGACGATGGCGCCGGCGTCTCTTCTTCCTGGGCCGTTACTTCGTGCGTCAATACAGATATCAGCTGTGAACACGGACGGAATGCAGATGCTGATGATATCTGTGGCGCATTGGGCTCCCTGCGACTAGCTGAGTGAAGATTGACGACTTGATCTGTGGCGCCGGCCTGTTGATGTGTCGTACATTTTGGCTGATGAGTGATCAGTCCAAATGTGGCTCAATTTAAATTGATGGTTGCTAAACAGCTATTTGTCGGTAATTTCAATGTTGCTAATTCTAGCTTGGTTACTCCGTGAATTTTTATGCTTTCAATTTCGGAGTTTCATTACGAGAATGCATTTACTTCGAAAAAACGACATACAAAAACACAAGAGCAGGTCACCGCACGCCCTGGTTGCAAGTTTCGAGTTTTGGGTTCAGCACGTGCTTCCAACCAAAAAAGAAAAGAAGACATACAAAAGGTTTAAGAATAATTGGTGTCTGAGGATATTCCTACTTCGGCTCCGAGTTCAAAGGAACGGTCACAAAGACACAAACAGCGCGAGCTTCAACCAAAACTAAGAGAAACCAAACATGTCCCAAAATAGTAGCTTTGTACAAGCTTTTCCGTCAAGAGTGCTAGTATTGAAGTTGTTTTGCCAAATGTTTTGAGTCCTTATGCTCTATCAAACATAAAAAGATGTTGGAGCAAAGCTAGTGTTGAAGGAGACGAGCCCTGCCAAACAACCCTTACCACTGTGGTACGCACTTCACTGATCAAACCTATGAGCCTTGCGTGCTAAAATGACAGCAGGAATTTTAGGAATCAACATGCTATCTTAGCAAGAAAATGACAGCAGGAAAGAAAAGCTAAAGAGATTCCATCTGGTACCACTTGCCATCTTTCTTCGTACATCGCATTTTCTGATAGCTCCTTTTAGTACTTGACAATATTATGATAACTTAGCCTCTAAGACATTTAGCAGATATTTTTAGGACGACTTGACTCTTGAGACTTTGGTCAATCCGAAAACTTGGAGGCATTGCAAATGTGAACCTTTATTCCTTGCTTTGACTGTCGCCCTGGTTGGGGGGCTTTTATTTATGTTGTGATGGGACGTGATTTGATGGACAAGCCGCGTGTCATAAAGTTCCAACAGGCAGTGAAACCTTTGTTCATCCGGACCGTGTAGCCTCGTAGCCTGGTAGGAGTACCCAATAAACCTTGTTCATAAAGTCCTAAATTGACTACATTTTGAATTATACATTTTCAAAATAGTCCCCATTCATATCCATACAATCCTTTTTTTTGGTCATGCACGAAAAAACCTTACCGTCCCAAATATACGCTTCATTGCACACGCGGTGGAACCGTCTCGGCGAACCCAAGTCGGCGGGCGAGGGCAAGCAACTGGCGAACCCTCCGAAGAGGAAACCCACTCCGCTTTCCTTTTTGTTCGCCTTTTCCCCGAGGTTCCCTGCCTCCCCTCTGTCGCTTGCCGCTGGTTCGCAGTCTTCTTTGCCGCAGCCGACGCCCTTCTTCCACATTCGGCACAAGCAACCAACCTAGGTTCAGAGGCGCCGCGCGTTAGCGATGATAGGACGGCGCCGTGCCGGTGGTGGCGGCGTGCAGAGGAAGGACGCCGGGGAGGAGTGGCCGAACCTCGTCGACGTGATCCTGTCTTGGAGCCTAGACGACGTCATGAACGAGGGCCTCTTCAAGGACAAGGTTTGTGCACCTCTCCATTGATTGTGTTGATCGGTCATGACCTCTGTGTTGTTTGTTCTTCTAGTTCCATAGGTTCATTTCAATCTAGTACCAGCAGTTCCTAATGTAATGTATCTTGATCTGTACGGCTTCAAACCCATCCTTTATCTTTCGAAGTTGATTGTGGAATATTAACAAATCTGATCATTACGGTTTAAAAGCAACTACTTTGATCCATCGTCCACCAGATACTTTATTTCAAATCTCGGCATGTTCCATCTCTAAATGTTACTACTGTATAACGTTGCATGCAAAATCGGAAAAAACGAGCTGGGCAGTCAAAACTGACAACTTTGGGCCTTCATGTTCCTGAAGAATTTATTTTGTTGTTGTTGAAACGTGCCCACTTCTCTAAGTGCAACTCGGAGTAGATTCTTTTTTCCCCATTTCTTTGCATCTGGTTGCTTAATTTGTTAGGCTTCAAACGCAGGTGAAAAGAATACCTTCCACATTCCGTAACCTCAAAAGCTACTTGGAGTACTACACCTCTCCATTGCTGGAAGAGTTGAGAGCTGAGATGTCGTCCAGCTTGGAATCCATATCTACCATGCCATTTGTCAAGATATCATGGATTGAAGAAAAGAAGGGCAAAAACATATATGAAATTTCTGTTGATGCCAATTCCCAGAAGGCTAAGTCAAGTAACCAGCCTGGGTGTTATGCTCCAAGTGTTGGTGATATCATTATCTTGTCCGACGCGAAGCTGGGGCATATTTCTGATATTACTCGCAACGGGAGGCCATACCGTATTGCCTTCGTTACAGAAGGAGGGGATGAAGATGATGACTCGCCACCGGCTAAGTATGTGATCATGGCATCGGGCAAAATTGAGGCAGCTGATAGGAAGTGTCAGGATGGGAAAAAGATCTCACTTTTTGCTGCTCATTTGCTCAACATTGTAACCTACATCCGAATTTGGCGTTGCCTTGACTATGAAACATCAGCGAGAAGAAACCGATGCCTCCTACACGAGATGGTACATTATCCACTGGTATGTTTATTCTGTGTTGCATACTTACACGAGAAGTTTTAGGATATTTTGTTATCAGATTACAGGAGGACAGAGATCAAGTAATAGAGAAATTAGTGCTGAACTTAGCATCCATGTTCTTTCTTTATTTTAAGTATATCTCACTTAAAAAGAAAATGTTCAACTCCTAGGAAACAAATGATCCAGTCATATTTACATAGCGATATTTACAGATTTTGAGCAGCTGTAAAGAAATAGGTGATCTTATTAGTTGCATTTTCTGATTTTTCCCAGGTCACAGATGTTCTTCAGAAAGGCACGAACAAACCTGGTTCAATTGACAGCATGGAAATATGGAGCAAGTTGTCTTCAATGAACCTTAACAATTCTCAGAATGATGCTGTCCTGAATTGTATTTCAGCAATGCATTGCAACAGTAGCAGTAGCAGTTTCAGCCTTGTCTGGGGTCCTCCTGGCACAGGAAAGACAAAAACAGTCAGTGTGCTGCTATGGTTGATGAGAGAAATGAAACATGGTACACTCACATGCGCACCAACAAATCTTGCTGTTAAACAAGTTGCTTCACGTTTCTTGAGGTTGATCAAAGAGCGTTCTTATGATACAAGTTGCTTGGGAGATGTTCTATTGATTGGCAATAAAGAGCGCATGAGTGTTGATGGTGATCTCAAAGAGATATATTTACATGAGCGCGTAAGGAAGCTTCTTGGCTGCTTTGCACCATTGACTGGATGGAGGCATTACCTTTCTTCCCTGTCTGATCTTTTTGAGAATAGCCACTCCCAGTACCTCCAATATCTAGAAGACCAAAAGGAAGGTGATACTCCTTCCTTTTTCTCTTACACCAGAAACAGATTTGTTATCATATATAGGGAGCTGCGAAGATGTTTCAAAGAATTATTGCGTCATGTCCCGAAATCTAGTATTTTGGAAGTGAATTACAAGAATATTCTTTCAATTATCCAAATGCTTGAAGATTTCAACATGATGTTCCGGCTGAATAGTACGGGGGATGAAATTAAGGAAGTTTTCTTGTACAATGGTGAGGAATCCGATTCCAGAAAATCCAGTATGACAAAAAATTGGAAGAAATTAATCACTCTAGGCAAGGCAAGACTAAAATGCCTTGAGCAACTGAACATGCTGTTAAGTTGCTTGAAACTTCCTGTAACGTCTTCGAAGCGTATCATTCGTGATTTCTGCATTGAAAGTGCTTCTATAATTTTCTGTACTGTATCTAGCTCGTCAAAAGTAACTAACAAAAAACTAGAGTTGCTAGTCATTGATGAGGCTGCTCAGTTGAAAGAATGTGAAACGCTGATCCCTTTGCGTTTGCCGGCCTTGAAGCATTCTATTCTTATTGGTGATGAGTGCCAGTTGCCAGCAACAGTCAAAAGCAAGGTTGGTTGTCAATGTACTTTCTATTTTGTTTATAAGATGTATTAATTCAACAAGCATCACTTTTCCGATTTATTTGCCAATAGTTGTATTATGTCCATTAATTTCGTGGTCTTTTTAGGTTTGCATGGATGCGTTATTTGGAAGAAGCCTTTTCGAAAGGTTGAGTTCACTGGGGCATGAAAAACATCTACTTAATATGCAGTACAGAATGCATCCATCAATTAGTTTATTTCCAAATATCAGCTTTTATGATGGCAAAATCTCAGATGCACCTAGTGTCATGCAAAGAGAATACCAAAAGAAATATCTTCCAGGCCCTATGTTTGGTCCTTACTCCTTCATAAACATTGAAGGAGGAAGGGAGGATTCTGACGAACTTGGTAAAAGCAAAAGGAACTTGATTGAAATTGTTGTTGTTAAGGAAATACTGCAAAATCTCAAAAGAGGTATGTGCTCTCTATTCACACATTATTTAGTTATGCATATGAATTTTAAATGAAAATCTTAAAAACATCTTACCTTACTTTTCTTGTGTTGAGGAATCTTCATTGGTGTCATTGTTTATGTTACATTTACTAGTAGCATACTTGAAGATGATAACAATACAATGTTTTGATTTATTTGAACAAGGAACCAGTAATCGAGTTTGAAGAACTGGTTTATAAAAATGTTCCCGAAATGAGTAATGCAGACTGTACAATACGATCAAAATTAATATTTTGCTATATTCTTGTTCCCATGGTTCTCTTGAGTGCTCTTTTGAATTGAGAAGCAACAATGTTCTTATATTTCTGAAAATAGGAGAAATTTCCTTTACATCCACTCATATAGTTCTCTTATAAGAAAGAGATCCTAAATTACATTGCTCTAAATGTTGGAACTACATGCATTAAAATTGGGACTATTTTTTTCTTTATATGATATTCGTGCCCATGCCTCTTTTATAAATTTGTCCTTGGCAGCTTGCTCTAAAGGTAAAACAAAAGTTACAGTTGGAATCATATGCCCATACACTGCTCAAGTTCTGGCAATTCAAGAAAAACTTGGGACTATGAAGTTTGACCCGGTACTAGTGAAGGTTAATTCTGTTGACGGTTTTCAAGGTAGCGAGGAAGACATAATTATCTTATCAACTGTAAGGTCTAACTCAGATGGATTGGTTGGTTTTCTTTCAAACAGACAGCGTACAAATGTGTCTTTGACACGAGCAAGGTATTACTTTATGAACAATAAGTTGCTTCTGTGATCCTGGCCCAATCTTATTTCTCTTTTATCCACTTGGCACATGATTTACTTTGGAGTATAAATTACAGGTATTGCCTATGGATTTTGGGGAATGCAACGACCTTATCAAGCAGTGGTTCTATATGGGCTGATCTAGTTCGCGATGCTAAGCATCGGCGGTGTTTCTTCAACGCCAGTACTGACAGGAATATCTCGCGTGTTATTGGTAAACAGAAGAGTGATCTCAGTAAAACCAACGTTAAAAAAGTTACACCGCTCACAAGTTCCAAAAACAGCAGGGCTTGGGTATTGTCTAATAGGACCCTTTTCACTTTTCAGTTATATGGAATTATCCTTTTCTCATATTATTATGTTATTCTGTTTTTTGCACTGAAACTCATGTTAATTCTTCTCGCTACATGGTTTCTCTGGGAACCATGTAAATCGGCACCTTTCAAAAGAATAGCAGCTATCCAAATGCTACTTCTGTTTCAACCAATATTATGGTTGAAAGAGTTTAATGTTTTACAGGCGACAGAATTGATCTGTCAGCTAGAGTCTATTAATCTATTTCGGTTGTTTGGTGACTGTTGAACAGCTAATATTAAGTTGGTTGCAACTTTTAAACGACTTACCATTTTGATTTTTATTCAGGTTCAGGTACGATCCCGAGGTGAGCTGAATGAACAAGGCTCTTCTTCGTCTAGTGTTTCACCTGATGCTGAGAGGAGCCCATCAAGCTATGTTGCTGCCGGATCTGACTTACAGCGTCCGAGAGGCAGAAAGGATGACATCGAGGGTATTACTGCCTGCTTGAGTAATCTTAAACTCTGCTGAAGATTTCCTTGGTCTTGAGCTGTTACGGAAAGCTCACTGGCAAAACTGGAAGTAGAGTTATGCATCCTATACAAAGCTCTGAGACCAAACCGTGAATGGTGCATGAAATTCTAGTTCATACAACCCAGGCTGTCAGAATAGACAATTTTTAGACACTGTTCATCTTCTAGGACATCTAAAGCTGGCCCAAACGTTTTAACATTTTCGAGAGACATGTTCTGCTGGTAACGAGGATTGCCGGTTAGTTTCAAAGTGTCTGCTGTGCTTTGTAGCTGAAAACCTGAAGCTCCAGCCTCCAGACTTATGCGGTCATCTGTTACGAGACTACTGATCTTCAAAGACCAGACTGTATCTACTCTGCTGTACTGCTCTCTAATTTGCTTGCAAAATGCAAGAGTGAGTTTGTACTGTATTCTGAAATGCAAAATTGGCGGTGGATCGGCAGAGCTTCGAGGAAGAGGCCGATCGTTTGTGCTGCAACGGTGCAACTCATATTTGTTATTTTACCCGTGGATATGCTAACACTAGGACTGTAGCTTTGCTGCATGCATTTGTCCGGCCGCTTGGCTTGCCTCTTCAAAGCACCGAATTTGATCGCCCGTTCGATCACGCTTCACGCAGCGAGTATTTTGTCACTTTAGCCGGACCCGTGTCTGAAATCAGCTTGTCTATTCTGCCGCACGCCATGGATCTACCTCAGAGAATAGTGACAGAGCCACATCTTCCCTTCCTCGATCAGAAAACTTGCTATTTGGTTTGACGCTGCTCATTCATTTCACTGGCTACGCGTGTCTACGGGGGAGTAATACGTGCGCTGGAGCTGTACTTCGAGAGTTCGAGTCGGTGCAGCTCGGCGTGGAAAAGCAATGTGCGCTCGCTCATGGGGAAGCGCAACGACTCGCTCCTGCAGCAGCATACTGTACCAGCCTGCGACCCGGCTCCACATACCAGTGCATCCCATCGGACGGCCCAGATCAACTCGAACACATTCAATTCGACTCGAGAAGCCGAACGGCCGTGCCTGTGAGGCTGCTGCAGTGCATAAAGCTCTGTCTGTCTGCCACTCAGGTGGGAGCCAACCAGCTCATCAGCTCGGCGTCTCCCTGCTTCGCAGCCTGACCAGGTGGTAGGAGGGGGAAGGAGGAAGAAGGCAAGATGAGCAACATGGACGACGACGAGTCCGAGAGGGACACAATGGAGGCCGTGGCGAGCTACTGGGCCAAGGAGAAGGACAGGTTTGGTCTTGGCCCTCTGGAGAATAAGATATTCTCTTGGTCCATCAGAGATATCTTCAACAGGGACCTCCTCAAGAATCAGGTGACGATCAAGTATTATGCTGCCTGTCACGAGCCACTTCTTTGATTTCTGGGATTTGTTTTCCGGTAAACCATAAAAGCTACTCATGGTGCCGCAGAGGTGCATCTACGCATCCTTTTCTGATCGGCCGACCACTGGAGCATAATAGTATTGTTCGAAGTTTAAACTGTTCATGCAGCCTTCCTCTTTTTTCCTTCCTCTGTTTGCATTGTTCGGTTTTTGCTTGATCCGTGAAAATCAGGTAGCGATCATCGCACTGTTGTGCCTTGCCATAAGATAGATCGTGACTAGCACTTAAATATTGGAGTTTTTTTTTTGGCAAAGAAAATATTGGAGCTATTCGCTGCAGGAAGCAAAATTTTCTTGTTAAGAATTGTTCTATGCTTCTTTTTCCAGAGACAAAAATCATCTCTATGCTTAATAATCCTGTGCGGTTTTCACCTGCATCCTTGAGTGTAGCAACAGGGGCGGTTGTGGGACTACTGTTCAAATAAAATCCAGAATAAATCCACTAAATAAATTTTATTTTTTACCTTGATGGAATTTTATTCATTGAGAGTAGCAGTGAAAGAACACAGGCGCGCTGATGAACTAGCGAGATCGCGAGACCAATCTGCTAGTACAGCATTTTTAGGATGTCATTTTTAGGGGAAAATTCTGAATTTCTGAGGTAGGCTAGTGCAACGGATGCTGGCGGGACAAGCTGGAGGCCCAAGCCCATTTACCATACCCAACAGGCCAGTCCATCTCACGCTTCTTGCTCATCGAGTCCTGGCTCCGGCGTCGCTGGCGGTGCCGGCTGCCGGCACCCGGCAGCCGCCTGCCGTAATGGAGACGGTGCTGCTCCCGTGCTTGCCGAGGGAACAACCATAAGCTCCAGCCCGTTGCCTGCTCCCACCTCTCTTCTCAGCGAAGTAGTTCTCCTCTCCCTCGAAATCGCTGACTAATATATGCTGGGTCTCTCCGCATGTTCGGAGGCGTAAGGGCTGCCAATGTAACGCTAGATGCTTGGATGTTTTGCCAACGGAACATTGTAGTTGTTCGTGATGAAGGGATTTCTCTGGATAGTACCTTCGGATCGAATCTTCCGCAAAAAAAGGTCATTTCCAGTCGCGCTTATGTCATTATATGGTTCGTATGTCTCATAATTGTTTGGTTCGTTTATCAGGTTTTGAAGGAGATCTTTCTCTTCTCCTTTTAGTAGGGTATCTTACTTCAATCTCTTAGCAAAACTCTGTTTACGATGACTTTGCTGTTATATTACAGAGATGTATGAAAGGAGCCGCCCCGGCTATCTTTTAACACAAACTGTCTATAAAACTCAGTGATCTTGTTGCTTACAACGATTTTATAGCTTTATGTATTTCAGGTCTTAGAAAAATTGCATCTAAGTGTGTTACCTGTCAGTGCTGTGATTTTCATCAATAGAGAGGAGTCATGTTCTTGTGTCTTCTTTACCTGTTCATCACTTATACATTCTGTTAATTCTAAGCACACTTTTTGAACATTGTTTAGTTTACCTGCATTACTCTCTTCACACTAGATGTTGACTGTAATTTTATTTTTTTGGAGAAAATGTTGGGTGTGTGTATGGGTGTACTTGTGATGAGAACTGCATTAAAAGACTTTGATAATCACTGCAGGTCAAGAGGATACCAGATACTTTCAAGTCGTTTGGTAGTTACTTGAATTCCTTTGCTTGCCCATTGATCGAAGAAGTACATGCTGATATCTTCTCCTCATTGGACGGTTATGCTCATGCCAGCTTTGTGGAAGTAATCACGGTGGAAAAGCTTGAGCATGCAAAGCCAATTTTTGGTATTGAGATTGCAGAACCAGTGAAGGATGAGAAGTCAAGGGAAACATATGAACCCAGAGATTGTGATATAATTGTCATGTCCTCACAAAAACCAAAGCATGTATCTGATTTGACACAAAATAAGGCGTCATTTGTGTTAGGTTCAGTTCTCAAAAGTGCTGGAGAAGATGAATTCCCACCTAATTGCTGTATTGTACAATTATCATCAGGCATTCCCGTTCAAGCAGTCCCTCGAACAAAAATAACTAAAGGGCCTTTGTTTATTGTTTTCCTGATAAATTTGAAGACATACAATCGTATTTGGAAATGCCTTCATTTGGGATCAAATGATGCTAATCTTGCTGAGCTTCAGAGAAAAAAGGGTACTGATCTCGTCAATAAGGTGTGGCAGTACAAACCAATGGTATGTCATTTACTTACATGTGTTACCCTGATATCAATATCTATACAAGGCCCCTAGAACTCAGGATGCCACAACAATGTCTTTGATTTCTTTTGTCTCATTGAGTTGTAGAAAACTAGCAACCTGCTGACTTTTATGAAGGATTTTTAGTCAAAGTTACATAATTTTGGCTAATGTTTCTGGCACATCAAGTTTTTCATCAAAGTTACATATTAAGTAGCAAAATAGTAACCTCTGCGTGGGAAGTGAGATAATTCATTTATGTTCCTTTACTATTTTACATTGCCTCTATGTATTATGTTACTCATGTTGGCTAACTTATTTGATCATTTTCCCATGAAGGCAGTGGAAGATGCTAGCTCATTAGGCTTCCCTCATGGATCAGTTGATGCCCTTGGTCTTGAGAAGTTCAATCTAAATGATTCACAGCTTAATGCTGTATTGGACATCGTATCAGGAATGGATAAAAACTCCTCTTCCATAAAACTATTATGGGGCCCACCTGGGACAGGTAAAACAAAAACCATCAGCACGATCTTATGGGCAATGCTCATCAAGGGCCGAAAGACACTTGCCTGCGCACCTACAAATACTGCAGTATTAGAGGTTGCAGCTCGAATTGTCAAGCTTGTTGGGGAGTCCTCAGATGACAGTGTCTGCTTCGTGAATGACATTATTCTATTTGGAAGGATGAAGATAGATCATGGCAATGAACTTTCAGCGGTATTTCTCGAGTCTCGTGCTGAGCGCTTATTACCATGTTTCATGCCAAGCACAGGCTGGAGGCATTGCTTATGCTCACTTAAGGATCTACTTGAGAATTCAGTGACCAAGTACCAGTCGTACATTGAGGATATAACTGAAAAGGAGAGCCCTATGAAGGATACTGCTCAAGGCAAGGTTGATGAGAGTGATAATGAGAAGTGTGACGACCCTGGAGCTGCGGGGGAAGCATTAAGAGCACTTTCTTTCAAGCATTATCTTAAGGATGATTACAACAAACTTTCTGAGAAGCTATGCAATTGCATTGATCTATTATACAATGATCACCCAAGAAATCCAGAAACAGGAAGGAGCTTTTACTGTATGCTGGAGGTACTTGAATTGATTGAAATTCTTAATGTTCTGATAAACTCTGAAGAGCAAGATGGTGATATATGGTCGGATGAATTGCTTGAAAACAACATAGAAGAGGGTGACCCTAAGATCTGGCCAGAGCAACTGGCTCGTGTACGTGTTAATTCATGCAATAAATTGAAGTTCAGGATGGCAAGATCACTGTGTGTGCAAGAATTAAGATATCTTTGCGCAACCTTGGAACTTCCAAATTGTTATAGTGAACGATCCATTCAACGCTACCTTCTGTCACGAAGTAAATGCATTCTATGTACAGTTTCTAGCTCATTCAGACTGTACAATCTGCCTAAGGGGAATTCTTCCTCTGGTATGTGTGGGCTTCTTAAGAAACCTGAAGACACAAAGCCTCTTGAGTTGCTGATTGTTGATGAGGCTGCACAGGTCAAAGAATGTGAAACATTAATTCCTTTGCAGCTGCCCAGCATAAGGCAGGCTGTTTTCATTGGAGACGAATATCAGCTACCTGCTCTTGTGAAAAGTAAAGTAAGCTCCTTCACTTAAGTATTCTTCATTGGAGTTTTCTTGTTGACTCTGTTGTATTGACTTATATATGATTCTGCAGATATCTGACAATGCTAAATTTGGACGAAGTGTTTTCGAGAGATTAAGTTCATTGGGCTATAGTAAGCACCTTCTCAATGTCCAGTATAGGATGCATCCAGAAATAAGCAAGTTTCCAGTTGCCACATTTTATGATGGCAAGATATCTGACGGACCCAATGTCACTTGTAAGAACTATGACAGGAGGTTTTTAAGAGGCATAATGTTTGGGCCATATTCGTTTATAAATGTTGATGGTGGCCATGAGACAACTGAAAAGCATGGCCGAAGCCTGAAAAACACAATAGAAGTTGCTGCAGTTGTACGGATAGTGCAGAGATTGTTCAAAGGTAAAGCCACCATCAACTTTGCTACTTTGTTACAACTTTATTTGTAGCTATAATAAGCAGACTGCTAGAAGTGTACTTTTGTGCAGTATTAAATCAATCTCATATGTAGTACTAATGTACTATACAACCAATCTGAAATCTCACCGGTAGAATTTCCCTTTTTTAAAAAAAATTGCAGAGGCAGTTTCTAGAGGAATCAAGTTTTCTGTTGGTGTTGTATCTCCATACAATGCTCAAGCAAGAGCTATTCAGGAAAAGATTGGAAAATCCTATAACATGTATGATAGTTTCTCAGTGAAAGTAAAATCAGTGGATGGTTTCCAAGGTGCGGAGGAAGATATCATTATCATATCAACAGTCAGAAGCAACGGGGCTGGTTCAGTTGGTTTTCTCACAAACTTACAGAGGACAAATGTGGCTCTGACGAGGGCCAAGTAAGTTTATTGCTTGCTCCAAATGTGGCCATTGATGCTAGTTACTAATTTTTTGTATGGGTTGTCTTCCAAATCTTAATTACTTTACGTTTCGGGCAGGCATTGTCTGTGGATAGTGGGAAATGGGGCTACTTTGTCCAATAGCAATTCTGTTTGGCAGAAGATAATCAAGGACGCGCAGGATCGAGGCTGTTTTTTTGATGTCAATGGTGACACTGATCTATCAAATGCAGTAGTCAAGGCCATTATTGAGCTTGATGATGCTGAAAATTCCGTGAAAATGGAGTCACTGCATATAAGTAGGCCAAGGTTTCAGGTACTTAACTGTCGTCTCTGAACTCTTTTCTTGAGGATTTATAGTTGTTAGTAACTAACGATGTTCAAATCCAGCATATGGTAATCTTATGGACCTGCCATACAAAATTTACTTATTTATTTCTTTTTCCCATTATTTTGCAGAAAACCAGGCCAAAATACCGTTCATGAATCATGACTTCATAGGAGAGGTCTGAAGCTCCCAAAGGTGCAATGTCATCTGGATATTACATGGTCTAGACCATCAGGGTTCTGTTATTTGGTCACTGACGACGAATTTCCATCTGTGAGAAGTTGTTGAACTACTGTAGCCTTTTTTGTGTGTGACTTGATGCGCACTGATTGCCCAAACCCCTAATGAATGTAGTTATCCATCGGTCCTTTTGCTGTAGTTTAATCTTATGTTATGGATGCTGTTAGAATTATGGTTGCCGTATAACCAAAGTTCTTACCATTCTTGTTGTTGTGTGATGCCAAAGGTCTGCGATGCAATGAATTGTTTGATCGCAGCACATGCACGCGGTTCATTGCAATATGTATGTCGTCGATGGTTTTTTTTTTCTCCCTCCGATATTTGAGTATTTAAGTAGCCCAACTGATTTTTTTTTTAAAACAATTCCTTTGACTCTGCGAAGTGCAAACATCTCTTTCCGCTATCATTCAGCAAGACGGCGCCGAAATACCAGCACAGCAGTGTAACGAACCACCAGAGGAAGCGTTCTCAACCTGTTAGGGGCCGCGTACCTTTGTTTATATATGCAGAGAACAATCCTCTGCGTGGTGTACAAGAAAAGGATCGCAATCTGTTGAGAATCCAAACTACTCCAAACTAATCTACTCATTTGGTTACATACAGATATACATACGGTTTTAACTAACTTCGGAGTAGTTCGGTATCTAACAGATCACATTACAGGTTTATCTAACAGCCCCCCTTAATCATAACTTTACTAAGTTAAGATTACTTCTAAACCAGGCTAACTTTTGTGTTGTCAATGCCTTGGTGAAGCCATCTGCGATCTGATCTCCGGTGCAAATAAACCGTACCTCAAGCTGTCTTCTGGCGACACGTTCTCTAACAAAGTGGAAATCAATTTCCACATGTTTTGTTCGTCCATAGAAGACTGGATTAGCTGCAAGATAGGTTGCTCCTATGTTGTCACACCAAAGTCGAGCTACAAGGGGACATCGTACACCTAATTCCTTCATCAATGACTGAATCCACATCACTTCTGCTCTGGCATTTGCAACAGCCTTGTATTCTGCTTCAGTACTTGACCGTGACACCGTTGGTTGTTTCCGTGCACACCATGACACCAGATTATTTCCAAGATAAATTGCATAGCCTCCTGTCGACCTCCTGTCATCTACATCTCCTGCCCAATCCGCATCACTATATGCACTGATAAGCAATGAGTTTGATCTCCTTATCCGCAAACCAATGTCTAGTGTATGCTTTATGTATCGAAGGAATAGATGGGAAGCAGGTTTGATTTCTCCAAAGGCTTCTCTCCTTGATGGCATGAACGGCAGCGGGTACAGACCATTCCTACATCTGCCGCGCAGCAGGATGTTCTTCTTTCCTGATCCTTAAGCAAAAAATACCAAGGATGATATTCAAAAAAGGCGTTATTATCCAAGGTAAGACGATGAACAGAAACCAAATTTTTATCAGCTTCAGGAACATGTAAAACATCTCGCAAAATAAGATCACGACTAGGGGTTTAGTAGTGGCACAACCAATGTGGTTGATGTCCATACCAGTTCCGCTTGCGGTGTGGATCTTGTCGGTGCTGTTTTCCTTGGTTGACAGCCGATCGAGCTCGCTTGTCACGTGGTCTGTCACACCCGTATCGGTAATCCAATACGGGTCGGAGCCGTAGTCGTGCGTCGCAGCAGATGCACTCTTGGTCGGTGGCGCGTACTCGTCGTCAAACCTGTACCAGCAATCCAGCGCAAAGTGGTTGAGCTTGTTGCAGACTTGGCAGGGACTCTTGTTGCCGCCATGGTTCTGGCCTCCATTGTTGCGCCCTCCGTGAGGCGCACCTCCTTGATTGCCGCGACCGCGTCCACCAGGGTGTCCACGGCCGCGATCACCGCGGTCACCACGAATCACGATCACCGCGTCCTCCGCGTTGGTGTCCGCCACGACCACGGCGAGCAGCGTTTGTGGATGGAGACTGTCCGCCATAGAGACAATCCACACGGTACTCGAAACTCATCAGCTGTGAGTACAGTTCGACCACCGTGATAGATTCAACTCGCGCCACAAGTGCTGACACGACCGGATTATAATCCATGTCGAGGCCGGTCAGCACATAGGAGGCGAACTCTTCATCTTCAATTGGCTTCCCCGCTGCAGCCATGCCATCAGCGAGGGACTTCATCTTGCCAAGATACTCGGCAGTGGTCATGGACCCCTTGTGGGTCGTGGCGAGAGCGATCCGTGTATTCACGGCTCTAGCGCGCGACTGCGACGAGTAGGTCGCCTCCAGCACGCTCCAGACCACGCGCACAAAGGTCAGTGTTGAGACCCGCGCGAGGACGTCCCTTGACAGAGACGAGTTGATGAAGCCACAGACTTGTTATTCCATGGCGTACCACTTGATGTAGTCGGGGTTTGGAGCAGAGTTCTTTTCTCCGCCCTTCTCATCTTTCGCCGCGATCTCCTTCGGCGGCGCGACATTGGTGCCGTCGAGGTACCCCTCGAGCTGCGCTCCTCGCAGCATAGGGAGCAGCGGTTTCCACAGCTGGAAGTTGCCTTTGGTCAGCTTCTCGGAGATGGTTTGGCCAAGCAATGGCGATGCAGACACGGAAGCAGATGAACTCGCCATGGCTTGGATCTAGATGTGTTTGGGAGCGGCTCCGATTACCATGTAACGAACCACCAGAATTGTGGAAGCGTTCTCACCCACCGCGTACCTTTGTTTATATATGCAGAGAACAATCCTCTGCGTGGTGTACAAGAAAGGGATCACAATCTATTAAGAATCCAAACTACTCCGGACTAATCTACTCATTTGGTTACATACAGATATACACACGGTTTTAACTAGCTTCGAGTAGTTCGGTATCTAACAGATCACGTTACAGGTTTATCTAACAAGCAGGCCGCACCACAAATCCCCCTCGCCTCGTCCAGTCCATCTGATCCTCTTCGATCGGGCAGTTCACTCCGCCATACGCCAAACCACCTTGCCCTCGTCTTTAACCACCCACTGCACGGCATCCTGTCCTCGTGGTTTGGCGTATGGCTCGATGCTCCCCGACGGAGGCGCGATGTCTGCTGGTGATCGATGCTGTGTGGCATCACAAGACAGTAGTCACGGTACGCGCCGGAACTAGGGCGCGGCGTGTCCTCTACAGGTCAACGGACAACGGCGACTGGGCCTGGATGGACGCTGTGTCGGGTCGTCAATTTTCTGGAGTATTGGTGATGCTCAATCGCTTTTTACATTGCTTTAGCCTTTATAACCATTGTACTCCTCTCAAATATATTTGTTGGTTCGTTTGCAAAATTCTAGCAATGTAGCATCTGCTCGTTTTAGCTCACTTGAAGTCCAACAGAAATGGATATATCCATTTGATGCTGCAGTACTGTTGATTTCCTTGGCTCACAACTCAGCCATGAAAAATCCTTGGATAGAAAAATGTAATGGGTCTTTCCGTCAAAAAAAAAAAAATGTAATGGGTCAAACCCACGGAGTGAGAACTTATATCGTTGGCTGGCTTTAAAGCGAGCTCCATTTATTATGGGCATGCTTCCATGGAGAAGCGGAACAATTTTTGAGGGGAACGAAGCAGTTGATATCTCATTACTGCCCCTCAATGGAATCCAACAGCCTCGTGCCACCATTTTAAAGAGCCGCCTGCCTTTGTATCTACTGTTGCATCAAAGCTTGCTCGTCCAGGTGAGCAAGATGCTTCAGGAAGAAGAGAGGATCGACAAGAATGATGGTAAGCGCAAAACCAGCGGCCGTAAGAGGCGCCGAAGGAAAATGGAGGCTGCGGTTAGTTATTGGGATAAGGTGGTGAAGGATGACAGGAAACTCAGCAAGTTTGCTCTCAGCTTTCTGGAAAATCAAGTGTTCTCTTGGTCTGTCAAGGACGTCTTCAATGGGGACCTCTTCAGGGAGAAGGTGACCATTTCTTGATTTCCCCGTCTCTCTTTCTTTTCTTCTCCACCTTCCTTTTTGAACTTTGTTTCCTGTTCGTCATTTGCCAAGGGGTGAAATTCTGTGTATTATTGATTCTAGAACTCTGCCTCACAACTTTTATAAACCATGTTTAACAGCTTACAAACCGTGTGAATGTACTTGTTTCCCAGTTGAAGAAAATTCCAGAGACTTTCACATCATCCAAAAGCTATTTTGGCTCATTTTCTTACCCACTGATTGAAGAAACACACGCTGATATGTTCTCATCATTGAATGGTTATGGTCACCAGAATTTCATACCAGTGATCCGGATGGAGAGGCTGTATGGCGGTGGCAAAATATTCTTTTGTTTTGAGGTTGCTAAGCCAGCAAAGGACGAAGGATCCAGGGAAACTTATGTGCCTAGCGAGGATGATATAATAGTTTTGTCCTCGCGAAAGCCTAAGCATGTGTCTGATTTGACCCGAAATGCCAAATCATACATCTTAGCTAAAATTGTTAAAGGTGGTGAAGCTGATGAGGATTTGCCAGCTGGCTGCTTCATTGCCAGATTGTCATCTGCACTTCCCGTCGAAGCTGATCCTGTAACAAGAAAACTGTCGTACCCCATTTCTGGAGCACTAGTGCTTACCGTACCAGTCCCTGGATCAGACGCTGATACGAACACTTTTCACAGACTGATATCACAGAGTCATCACTTACATAAATATTACCGAGTCTCATACAAGCCTTCATACATAAAAGGTCTTACAACAACGGCCATAGGCCACGTTATTACAACAATCATCAAGCATGTGGGCTGCAACGGCAGAACCACTTAAACTACTACTACAGCGGAAGTCGGAAGCGGTACTAGCACAGGCATCTTGAGTGTAGACAGGACCCTACTCTTCATCACCATCCTCTTGATACTCAGGTTCCTCATCTGAATGATTAAGCAAGGGTGAGTACATAGGGTACTCAGCAAGTCCTAACAGTAAGGGATTTAAGCATGCAAGGATAACATCAAGGATAGGCCAAGGGTTTAGTAACTGGGCGGAAGGCCAGTTTTATGCAGGGGTTGTTTGCAAAACAAAGCATTTCGCAAACTCCTAAACAATGTTATCATTGAGGATTAATGGGGTTATTTGGCCCTGGGGGAGACAGAGTCCATCCCGCCAGTTCCCACATTTTAACGCTGGCAGGAAACCAGCACACGGTTCCACACCGGAGTATTCCAAAAACACACCAAGGGATTTACTCACACCGTTATACTAATCATTGTGTGGCACAAGCTTTCGCGTTGCCCATTACCGTGGAACACGGCTATCATGATAGATTTGTAACTCTGCAGAGGTTGTACACAATTCCCCACAAGGCATGTCAGCCCTCCCCATCGTCATGGATCGGACAGACACACTAATGGTCCCGTACCTACTTGGTGTCACCGCGGCACCACCACGGAAATACTGCGACCAGGGGCTTCACAATATCATCATTATCATGTAGAAAGGCCTGAAGAATCACCATACGCCGGATCCCGACACCTGCCATGTCGAGTCTTCTCCTGGCTTCCGCCGCAACTCCTGCCCTCCAGGTGGGTACCGGGTGAACACTATAGTAGGGTGTGGTTCCAAACCTTTCCCATACAAGGCATGTGGTTGTACGAAAGGTGCTAGGCAAGGCGGCACATGAACCGGTCCTTATACGACCGAAGCAAGCATCTTCAATAGCTATCCTCAAAGGAGGAATCGCATCCCAGAGATAGGCCTCCCCACTGAGGACTACCTCGCCTGCTCCCGCCAGAAGTACCCCACTATGGGTTACAATTATCACTAGTATATAGTACCCTCCCACATTTCATATTCACACGCACTCCTCCAAACACACACCATTTTACACCAAAAGTATGTATAGCAGGATTAATTAAGTACACATGTAGACAAGTCCTAAGCAGCATGGCATATCAACATATCATTAAGGAATTAATGATAGTGAATCCTAGGGCTAACAAGGCAGTGGATAAACAATTAACAAGGTATGGCAATCATCAGCATAGGATCATCTAGCATTTAAAGCAAATTTAAATATCATGCACAGTTATTTCCAAAACAGGCTCTAAATAGGACTATTTGCAAACATAGGATCAATATGACCAAGGGGTTAGAACTTGCCTTCACCAAAGTCTTCTTCTTCTAAGTCCTCGTAATCCGGATCCTCCGCTCCTTCCTCGAAGACTTGTTCCTCTATTGATTGCAAACAGCGATCGAATTAAACTACCGATCAAACAACTGATTAACAAGCAAATAAATCAAATGAAGACCAAACAGAGATCAACAATAGAGGGTTTTGATAACAATAAATAGCTCATGATTTTAGAGGAATTTTGGTGGAAGAATCACCAAAATCGGAGCTAAGATGAAAAAGATATAGATTTTATAAGTTTGCAACATAGGAAATAATTAGGATTAAGCTAAGTAATTAATCATAGACATAATCCTAATTATTATAGAATAAACAAGTGTTGCAAAATGATTAGGAAATAATCTAGTATTTCTAGGAATTTTATGGAATTTTTCTGATAAAGGAAAGTGCTCGAAATAAAATTCTGGGTACACTCTGCGTGTGGACTTAGCGTTTACAGAGTGTCTGTGAGGCTGACAAGTGGGGTCAGTGGGCCAGGTTCACTGTGCGGCACTATGCCGTGAACTCGGTCCACGGGGCGGTGGACCGGGCGCGTCTGTGAGGCGGGTGCACGGTGCACCGGGTCTGCCGCGTGGCGAGGCGACCCGGTCGTCGCGGGCCCGCGTGCCGACGTGGCACGCCACGTCGGACGGCGGAGCGGCGCGGTCAAAAGGCGCCGGAGCGCGGCGCGCGCGGCGGCGCGTCGCCGGAAACGTCGCCGGCGTCGCCTACAGGGCACGTCTCGCGACGAGGTCAACACCTACGGACTCTACGCGGCGCGGCGGAGCTCCGACGGCTACGTGTTGACGACGAGGGGCACCGGAGCGACGGCGCGGGCTCGCCGGAGATGGCGGTGCGCAGCTGCGCGCGAGGGGAGAGACGCAGACGCGCGAGCTCGCACGAGTTTGTGTGACCGTGCGCGTGCGCGTGAGTGCGCTGCGTGCGGCGCGCACCTCAGCTTGGCCAGGTGCGGCCGGAAAGCCTGCCGGCGACGAGGTCGCGCGGCGGCTGGTGGCGGCCCTCGACGCGGGGCACGCGCCCGTGCGCGGGGAAGGAAGAGAAGGGGCGCGGGAAGGAGAGGAGAGGAGGGCGAAGCTCACGGTGGGCTCGAAGAGGGCGGGGGAAGCCGGAAACCTTGTCGACGATGAGCTCACCGCGGCCGGAACCCTATCCCGCGGTGCTTGCCATGCTCCGTGCCTCAGCTGCGAAAACAGAGGGCGCGACGAGGTTAGCCAGAGCTCGGAGGAGCTTAGGGAAGAAGAAAGAGGGGCGGAGGCCCACGGATTGCTCGCCGGGAATGCCGAGAGGAGGTCGCCGGAGTTGGGGAAGGCGACGGGGAAAAGTGAAATTGGCGGCACTGGAGTGGGGATTGGAGGTGGCTGAGCTCGGGGAGGAGAAGAGGGAGCTGAGGCGGAGCTCGTTGGGTTTTATAGGGGGCCTCGGAGCGAGCCGTTGGGCGCTGGCTCGCGGCGGTGGTCGTCGGCTCGGTCCGCGTCCGTGCAATCCGACGCGACGGCCGCCAGGGGGAGGACGACGCCCATCCGCGAGGTGACGAGAGCGTGAGGCTGTGGACGAGACGCGACGAGGCCGTGCTGGCGCGGGCTGACGTCGAGGTGTGGGCGTTCGTCGTCTGCCGCGGGTCATGGTCGCCGGTCGCGCTGGGAGGTTAGGTACTCTGCGGCGGGGTTGGCGGACGGGACTGGGCGAAGGGACGAGTCGCGCGTGTGCACGTGAGGCTCCTGCGGCGGCGGTGTAGCGCGACGAGACGGAGCGACGACGGCCGGCATGGGCGCTCTGCGCCGCTTGCCAGAGGAAGGGGGCGACACTGACAGGTGGGGCCCACCTGTCAGTGGCTCGGCGCGGGGAAGCGGGCTGGCGCGGCTGCTGGGCCGGCGGGAGGAGCTGGGCCGCTGGCGGGCGCGCGGGAAAAGGAAAAAGGAAAAGGAGCGGGCCGGGGGAGAAAGAAAGGGAGGAGGGTGGCCCAGGTGGGAAAAGAAGTTTAAACATTTTCCAGAATTTTCTAGGATTCGAATTTGAATGAAATTCAAATTTGAAAAAGGGGTAAAACCAAATGAACACATAAATAAAATCAGAAAATTCCAAATATGCAGATGGTGGTGTTTGATGCACATTTAAAATTCGAAATTTTAAATTTAGCATGGATTTGACTTCTACTTTGATTGAATTTGTTCAAATTTGAAAAAGTTCAAATTTTTTAGTGATTTTTATATATGGGCAAACTCAGGGTGTTACAAACCTACCCCACTTAAACCGAATCTCGTCCTCGAGATTCAGGATCTTCCTCGAACAGGTAGGGAAACTCCTTCTTAAGATTGTCTTCACGTTCCCATGTAGCTTCTGCTTCTGTATGGTTACTCCATTGCACTCGGCAAAACCGTATGGCATTCCTCCTTGTTAACCGAGTAGCAACATCCAAAATCTTGATAGGCCTCTCTTGGTAACGGAGATCCGGTTGAAGATCCAATACTTCCGGTGGTACTATCTCCTCTGGAACTCTCAAGCATTTCTTCAACTGTGAGACATGGAAGACATTATGGATGTCTGACATCTCTTCGGGGAGCTCGAGGCGGTAAGCTACTGCTCCAATCTTCTTGAGTACCTTGAAGGGTCCAATATATCTGGGTGCCAACTTTCCCCGGACTCTGAACCTTCTGGTACCTCGTATTGGTGATACCTTGAGGTATACATAGTCTCCTGCTTCAAAGCTCAGATCTCTGCGACGGGTATCTGCGTAGCTTTTCTGCCTGCTCTGGGCTGCTTTCAGATTCTCCCTGATTAGAGCTACTTTCTCTTCGGCATCTTTAATGATTGCCGGTCCAAAGAAAGATCGCTCTCCCACTTCTGACCACATTAGAGGTGTTCTGCACTTTCTGCCATAAAGAGCTTCAAAGGGTGCCATCTGTAGACTGGCCTGGTAACTGTTGTTGTAGGAGAACTCTGCGAAGGAAAGACTTTTCTCCCAATCCTTACCATAGGCTAGCACACATGCTCTCAACATATCTTCCAGGATTTGATTGACTCTTTCAGTCTGTCCATCTGTCTGCGGGTGATATGCGGAGCTATAATCCAACTTAGTTTTCAATAGCTTGTGCAGACTTTGCCAGAACTTTGAGGTAAACTGGGTCCCTCTATCTGAGACTATTCTGCTCGGGACTCCATGCAACTTGAGTATGTGGTCCACATACAACTGAGCATACTTGTCTCCTCTGTAGACTGTCTTGACAGGTATGAAGTGTGCAACCTTCGTCAGACGGTCCACTATTACCCATATTGAATCATTCCCTTTTTGGGTGCGGGGCAACCCCACGATGAAATCCATGCTGATCTCATCCCATTTCCATACGGGAACATGCAGTGGTTGCAACAATCCTGCGGGTCTCTGATGCTCTGCCTTAACTTTGCTGCAGATATCACATCGGGCAACAAACTCTGCTATATCCTTCTTCATCCCTGACCACCAGTACTTCGTTTTCAGATCCAAGTACATCTTGGTGCTTCCTGGGTGAATGGAGTAAGCGGAGTTGTGGGCTTCATCCATAATGAGCCGCTGATACCCACCATTCTTGGGTACACAGATTCGATCTTTATACCATAAGGTACCTTGGTCATCTACTCTGAATCCGGGTGCCTTATCCATTCCGGTTTTGGCTTTGAGATCAAGTATCTCCTCATCGTCCACTTGAGCTTTTCGGATTAGACTTCCTAGAGTTGGTCCCACACATAGGTTGTTTATCTGGCTCGACTGGGTGCAATGAAGATTTAGTTGCTTGAACTCTGCTAGTAACTCAGGTCTTCTCTTATGTAGCTTGATGTTGTTGCAGTGAGCCTTGCGACTCAGTGCGTCTGCAACTACATTGGCCTTTCCGGGGTGATACTGTATATCCAGATTGTAATCCTTGATCAACTCTAACCACCTTCTCTGTCTGAGATTTAAGTCTGACTGTGTAAAGATGTACTTCAGACTCTTATGATCTGTGAAGATTTCACATTTATTTCCAATCAGATAGTGCCTCCAGATCTTCAGAGCGTGAACAACTGCTGCTAGCTCTAGATCATGAGTTGGATAGTTCTGCTCATGAACTTTCAGCTGCCTTGATGCATAAGCTACTACTCGTCCATCTTGCATTAGCACACAACCCAAACCTTGTCGAGATGCGTCGCAGTATACGACAAAATCCCGATATATATCCGGTAGGGTTAGTACTGGGGCTGTTGTCAATCTTCTCTTTAGCTCTTGAAAACTTTTCTCACAAGCTTCTGTCCACTTGAATTCTTTCCCTTCTGAGTCAGGGCAGTCATTGGTCGGGCTAGCTTGGAGAAACCTTCTATAAATCTGCGGTAGTAACCTGCCAGTCCAAGAAAACTCCGGACTTCCGTTACATTTGTGGGTTGCTTCCAGTTGGTAACTGCCTCAACCTTTGCTGGGTCTACTGCAATGCCTTTTTCAGTCAGGATATGACCAAGGAAAGCGACTTCTTTTAACCAAAACTCACATTTGCTGAACTTGGCATAAAGCTCATGTGCTCTTAGCTTCTCAAGTACAACTCTCAGGTGTTGTTCATGTTCTTCGGCGCTCTTAGAGTAGATCAAAATGTCGTCAATGAAGACAACGACAAACCGATCTAACTCTTCCATGAAGACCTTGTTCATCAGATTCATGAAGTATGCCGGTGCGTTGGTGAGTCCAAAGGGCATTACTGTAAACTCATACTGTCCATAGCGTGTGACAAAGGCGGTTTTGAGTATATCTCCTTCTCGAATCTTCAGCTGGTAGTACCCTGATCTCAAGTCAATCTTGGAGAAGAACTTGGCTCCCTTCAGCTGATCAAACAAGTCATCGATCCTGGGCAGTGGGTACTTGTTTTTGATAGTGACTTCATTGAGTGAACGGTAGTCAATGCACATTCTGAGACTACCATCTTTCTTCTTGACAAATAGAACTGGTGATCCCCATGGTGAAGAGCTTGGTCTTATGAAACCTTTCTCTTGTAGTTCTGCTATCTGTTCCTTCAATTCTGCTAACTCATTGGCTGCCATTCGGTAAGGTCTCTTGGCGATTGGGGAGGTTCCGGGAATGAGATCAATGATGAACTCTATGTCTCGGTCCGGTGGCATTCCAGGTAATTCATCTGGGAAAACGTCTGGGTACTCACAGACGACTGGTACTTCCTCCAGTGATGCGGTTTCCAGACTGCATACCATCGGGATAGCCTTCACTCTCCTTGGCTCACATTCCACCTTAATACCTTGATGGTTTACTAAGGAGACTTTCCTGGTATCACAGGCTATATTGCCCTGATGTTTGCTCAACCAGTCCATTCCAAGGATAACATCTATTCCGGCTGACTGGAGAACTATTAAGTTTGCTAGGAATACTACCCCACTTAAAAGAATCTTAACCCGGGGACATCCCAACAAACACTTGATTTCCGCTCCAGGAGAGCGTGTTATCAGTGGTTGTTTGAGCAAAACAGTTGGAAAACCATGAGCAGCAACAAATCTTGAAGATATGAACGAATGCGAAGCTCCAGAGTCAAACAAAACTGTTGCGAGGGTGGAGTTGACAAGGTACTCACCAAGAACAACATCTGGTGCCTCTTCAGCTTCCTGGGTGTCAATGTGGTTGACCCTGCCTCGACCGAAGGTCTGATTGTTCCTTCGCTGCTGTCCTGAGGGTTGTTGTCCACCACGTCCGACTCCTGACACTGCAGTTCTGGTGTTGCTTTGCTGATGAGACTGAGCTGGAGCTTGAGTCTGGTTCATATAAGGGCACTTGGCAATCATGTGACCTGGTTCACGGCAGTTGAAGCATGTTCTCTTATCACTCTGCGCTGGCTGTGCAACACTGGCACTGCTCCTCTGCTGGCTGCTGGGATTCTGGTTACGATAAGAGGGTGCTGCATTCTGCTGGTTTGATGATGAGGCCCTGTACTGCATGGTTGGCTGGTACCTGGGCTTCTGAGAGAAGTTGCCTCTTGATCTCTGGTTTCTTTCCTGCTGTCTGAATTCTGGGCGTTGAATTTGCGCTTCCTGTCACTCTCGATGTGAGAACGTGCGTCTTCTAGAAGGATGGCACGGTTCATCAGAGTGTTGAAGTCTGGATAGATGTGAGTGACCAACTGCATTTTCAGACTAGGACTCAGTCCCTTCTTGAAGCGGTCCTGCTTCTTCTTGTCAGTGTTCACATCCTCAGGTGCATAACGTGCAAGCTTCATAAACTTCCTGATGTACTGGTTTACCGTCATGGCTCCTTGCTTCAGTGAGCGAAACTCATCTGCCTTCATGTCCATGATACCCTCAGGGATGTGGTATCTCCTAAATTCTTCCTGGAATTCATCCCAAGTGATAGCCTCGGGGTCCTCTGTAGCTTCTTGGTAGTTGTCCCACCACTCACTGGCTGCTCCCATGAGTTGGTGCGATGCCAGAAGGACTTTCTCCCTGTCATTGGCATTTACAACCTGAAGCTTCTTGGTGATGCCTCTCAGCCAATCATCTGCTGCCAGAGGGTCTTCTTCGGCATTCTCGAAGGTCGGTGGTCTGAGTCTCATGAATTCTGACATCTTGGTCTGGGGACCTGGTGCACGGTCAAGAAGTCCTTGAGCAATGATTTCCATCAGACGTGTCTGATTGTCCATCACAGTGACAAGGTTAGTGACAGGCGCGTTGGGCAAGGGTCCATGTCGTCCACCTCGCCTACCTCTGCCACGGTTCTGATTTCCTCC